>CAWUFW010000336.1:1387500-1987500 GCA_963921515.1 Calotriton arnoldi
CGGGGGTATGCCCAGACGTGGGTCCCTTGCTCACTTTGCCACTGGATTCAAGCAAGCCTGGCTGATGACGGCTGAAATGCCAGAAACCGGTCCTAGGATGCTTGTTTCCGGTCCAGGGAAGACATGGCTTGGCAGTTCGGGCTGGACTGTTCCCATGAGGCACAGGGTCAGACTGATTTGCATATGGCCATGTCTGAACTGGGGTGGTGGAGTGAGCTAAAGAATGATGATGGATTAAACCCAGATCAGTTGACTGGGGGTGAGTGTTTGATTGGCTCAAACGTTCCGTCCATCATCCCCTTTTGTATCGCTTTGGTCGCCCTAAGTTGGCGGGGGTATGCCCAGACGTGGGTCCCTTGCTCACTTTGCCACTGGATTCAAGCAAGCCTGGCTGATGACGGCTGAAATGCCAGAAACCGGTCCTAGGATGCTTGTTTCCGGTCCAGGGAAGACATGGCTTGGCAGTTCGGGCTGGACTGTTCCCATGAGGCACAGGGTCAGACTGATTTGCATATGGCCATGTCTGAACTGGGGTGGTGGAGTGAGCTAAAGAATGATGATGGATTAAACCCAGATCAGTTGACTGGGGGTGAGTGTTTGATTGGCTCAAACGTTCCGTCCATCATCCCCTTTTGTATCGCTTTGGTCGCCCTAAGTTGGCGGGGGTATGCCCAGACGTGGGTCCCTTGCTCACTTTGCCACTGGATTCAAGCAAGCCTGGCTGATGACGGCTGAAATGCCAGAAACCGGTCCTAGGATGCTTGTTTCCGGTCCAGGGAAGACATGGCTTGGCAGTTCGGGCTGGACTGTTCCCATGAGGCACAGGGTCAGACTGATTTGCATATGGCCATGTCTGAACTGGGGTGGTGGAGTGAGCTAAAGAATGATGATGGATTAAACCCAGATCAGTTGACTGGGGGTGAGGGTTTGATTGGCTCAAACGTTCCGTCCATCATCCCCTTTTGTATCGCTTTGGTCGCCCTAAGTTGGCGGGGGTATGCCCAGACGTGGGTCCCTTGCTCACTTTGCCACTGGATTCAAGCAAGCCTGGCTGATGACGACTGAAATGCCAGAAACCGGTCCTAGGATGCTTGTTTCCGGTCCAGGGAAGACATGGCTTGGCAGTTCGGGCTGGACTGTTCCCATGAGGCACAGGGTCAGACTGATTTGCATATGGCCATGTCTGAACTGGGGTGGTGGAGTGAGCTAAAGAATGATGATGGATTAAACCCAGATCAGTTGACTGGGGGTGAGTGTTTGATTGGCTCAAACGTTCCGTCCATCATCCCCTTTTGTATCGCTTTGGTCGCCCTAAGTTGGCGGGGGTATGCCCAGACGTGGGTCCCTTGCTCACTTTGCCACTGGATTCAAGCAAGCCTGGCTGATGACGGCTGAAATGCCAGAAACCGGTCCTAGGATGCTTGTTTCCGGTCCAGGGAAGACATGGCTTGGCAGTTCGGGCTGGACTGTTCCCATGAGGCACAGGGTCAGACTGATTTGCATATGGCCATGTCTGAACTGGGGTGGTGGAGTGAGCTAAAGAATGATGATGGATTAAACCCAGATCAGTTGACTGGGGGTGAGTGTTTGATTGGCTCAAACGTTCCGTCCATCATCCCCTTTTGTATCGCTTTGGTCGCCCTAAGTTGGCGGGGGTATGCCCAGACGTGGGTCCCTTGCTCACTTTGCCACTGGATTCAAGCAAGCCTGGCTGATGACGGCTGAAATGCCAGAAACCGGTCCTAGGATGCTTGTTTCCGGTCCAGGGAAGACATGGCTTGGCAGTTCGGGCTGGACTGTTCCCATGAGGCACAGGGTCAGACTGATTTGCATATGGCCATGTCTGAACTGGGGTGGTGGAGTGAGCTAAAGAATGATGATGGATTAAACCCAGATCAGTTGACTGGGGGTGAGTGTTTGATTGGCTCAAACGTTCCGTCCATCATCCCCTTTTGTATTCCTGTTGCCACCATCAGCTTTTGTTGCTGCCCCAGCCCTTCTCTTGAATTCGGCATCTCCAGGGCTCCGCCGCTCGAGTTAGCTCTGCGTCAGCCCGCCGCCGTTTGTACTCGCATGGTAAGTGTATTTCCCTTATGTATGTGGCCTCAGGGGACAGTTTAATAGCGGCCTCACTGCGACCCTGGACCTTGAAAGCCGCTCCTGACTCTCTCTGTCCCTCCGCAGCCTCGGGCTCCTGCCCCCCAACCCCCACCCCACGTATGAACCGGCAACACCAGGGGTTCGTATCCTCCGTCCGCATGTGGGTTGGGGGGGGGGGGCTTGTGGTGTTTTTACTTTGTGATCGCTGTGTCTGCTTGGCTGCCGCACCATAGCATTATTGATATTACCAATCCCATCCATCATACCATCTACCCAGTGCAGAGCTTTCAGCAGGAGGGATGTTCGTGCCTACTGAACACTGCCTATAGCGCTTCAGTGCTGTACAAGGTAAGTGTATTTCCCCTATTATGTATGTGGCCTCAGGGGACAGATTAATAGGGGCCTAACAGCGACCCTGGACACTACCCCTGGAACGTCGCTCCTGACTCTCTGTCCCTCTGCAGCCTCGGGCTCCTGCCCCCCCTCCCGCACCCCACGTATGAACCGGCAGCACCAGGGGTTCGTATCCTCCATTCTCATGTGGGGGGCAGGGGGGGGTTGTGGTGTCGTTTTTACTTTGTGATCGGTGTGTCTGCTTGGCTGCCGCACCATAACATTATTGGTATTACCAATCCCATCCACCATACCATCTACCCAGTGCAGAACTTTCAGCAGGAGGGATGTACGTGACTACTGAACACTGCCTATAGCGCTTCAGTGCTGTACATCTGGGCTAAGGCCAGCTCTGAATGACACGCAAGAAAAAAAGTTTCCCAGTGCCTGTAGTCCCGTCCATCTTGGGTGGGACATCTGCCTGCAGGAAATATGGATCCGGTGAAGCTAATTTCACCTCAAGCAAAGTGGGGCGAATCTGAGATAATTTGCCTGTTTTTCTAGAAAGGTGAATTTTCCTGACTTTGTGGGCTTAGTGTAAAGCTTCTCCCCCTATTTCTAATGAGGAATATTTTTCTATTACATTTCCTTTAGCCACTGTTGCGCCAAAGGTCACTCAGACGGTGACCTTAACAAAAGCCACTGACACATTCCTTGTAGCAGGTTGCTTGCACTGGGGCCCACGCTACCTCTCTCTCTCGCGACATAAGATGCTTTGTGTTTGATGGCAAGAATGTGAGATGAGCTCAAATCAGAACATGGGGTTCTGTCTTGACGGGGTAGTGTCCAGGGTCGCTGTGAGGCCACTATTATTCTGTCCCCTGAGGCCTGAGTTGCGATGGTATTTTAGTTTGTTGTTCCCTCGGCTCTTGTGTCCGTGTAGAAGCAGTTGCACATGTGTTTTTTGGGACGTGTTTGTGCTGGAGCCTTCCCTTTGTTCCGGAAGCTGTCCCTGCTGCAACTCCCCCCTACGCATGCTGTGGCCCCCAGTCAATGCATCACAAGTTCTCTATAGCTACATAAGGAGAATATTTAATGTACTATTTTTATATTGTTTGACAAACACGTATATTTGTTGTGTTTTTATTTGAGAATTAAATTTTTATTTTTAAATGCTTTAAAACTGAAATGGCATGATTCGAACCTGTAACCACCACATTACCCTCTCTGTGGCAGGCACCTCAACCCACGGTACTGTTTTTCCAACGAGACCTTAATATTCAGTATACCGATTGCTCTTACAACATAGAAAAAATGATGCTCCCATTCTTTTTCAGATTCCATGTTAACATAAATGACTATATTGGCATCTTTTTACAAGGAAAATAATCATTTTCTACTGGGATGAGATCGCGCTGCAATCTTCATGGCTTATGTTTGCTTTTTTATCTATGTGTTCCAGTTTATATAACTCATAGGACTTTGTCTCTACCCCTTCCCTCGTTTGAGCCGCAGCCAATTTTGAAGTTGGCCTTAGGGCTTCTGAGCAAAAACCAGCAAGACCAGCAAAAGCAGATGGTCTTTGGAACATCGCTTGATAACTTTGAAACCAGAGGAGACTCCACATCTTTCACGGCCCCCCTGATAGAGCCAGCTCTGTTCTGCAGTCTTGCCCTAATGACTATGAATATGTCTTAAAAAGAGTGCTTAGCTATGGTTTTCATTTAATTTCTTTTTAATATGGAAGCAGCATGTGTTTCAGCTTTTCGTGCCCTCTTTGGGCAGGTCATTAGAGCGCTTAGGAACACTCCTCCAAATTCTAAATGTGTTTACATCTATTATTCTGCGATAGTAAGTTGTGTTTTCAATATTGTTGTAACACAGCAGCAGCTTATATATATTACTGAAAATAATCGCTGTGACACCCTCCCATTTTTCATAGGTGAGGTATGTTTTGATCAAAAGGTCTGTAATAGATTCTCACCCATATTAACGCTTCTGTGTTTAATGCCCTCATGGTATTTACTGTTCGTGGCGCTTACATGCGTGTATGCAGTCTGCTGGCTTCTGTCGTGCACAACATGTGGTCGTTGTGTTTGTGGTTTGCACATCGTCCTGGTTCTGCGTTGTGTGTGGGATGGAGCACTATACTGAAACTTTTACTGGTGTAACGTGACGTATGGTGTTTGTAGGAGGTCAGTCTGCACTATATGTGAGGGGTCTGTGTTCACTTTGTGTGTCTTGCTTTCAGTGTGTTGCACTCTCCTGACTCGCCTGCTGCTGCAAGGTCCTGACGTCACTTCCTGTTTAACACTTAAGGTAAGCCTGTTAAGTTTAGGGTTCAATACTTCCTTGAGGTGCCCCGTTTACCTTTGTACTTCTATGTAATTATTAGCACACTGTTTAAAAAAGAGGTTGTCACTCCACACCTGACCCTAGAGTGAACAGCATCATACTGCACCTCCGCCGAATAGCTGAGTGGACTAATATTGAGTCAGCGCAACTGTGTGCGACCTCATGGTCACAGTTTTGAATCTGGTGGGCCCACTCAGCCTTTCATCCTTCTCAGGTCAATAAAACGCCTAGCTTTAAGTCAGTATGGTGTACGCTTAAGGTGAGGGTAACTCTTCAGAGCAAAAGCACATCATAAAATAAGTTAAAAAAACATTTGTTCAAATCTGTCTCCTCACTGGAAAAACTAGAATTGGAAACCTTAAATAAAGCTTTTTTAACTCAGAGGAAAGCCGGAACAATAAGTCAACCACTGCTGTGAGTATTTCTGCCCTAAGGGGCCAATTTCAAAAGTTATTCTTTTTCATAGTTTGGCCATGATGTCCTTTTGCATAATTTATTATTGTGGTATGACAGAAGCACGAGTGGAGGATACTTCTCCTCCTATCTCACAGCGAAGACATGGAACAACCTCCCCCTTCCCCTTCCCCTTCCCCTTCCCCTTCCCCTCCAGCTCCAGCTCCAGACCGCCTCATCTGTTCTGGAATTTCTAAATGATCTTAAGCCCTGTCTATTTGAATGAGTCTCTCGGACCCTGCAAATGCCTGGACACCCTCTTGGGTGACTAGCTGATCTCTATAAATCAACTCATTGAGTGATTGTGTGAATATATCAACGAAGAAGCTATTGGTATACGTGAACATATTATTGGCATCTGGAATTGTACTGAGCTGTCTTCTCTCTGCTACTCGAAAACCTGAAACCGAATTGGTTATCTTGAAAGGCGTGGACATATTTTGATAAAGAAGAAATTATTTGCAACTAAAAATGTACAAGCTAAGATCAACAAGAAACATTGATGGATTTGAATGTCTTTGGGGTAAAATTCCTACATATCTGTATCCAATTCCGCAATGCAGATAATGGCTGAGTGTTTTGTCCTGGTCACATACAGTATTTTAAACATCAAAACAATGGCTGCTTAACCCCTTCGATGCTCATGACGAGCTGGACTTGTCATGGCACACAGTGGTCGTGTGCTCATGACGAGTCCAGCTCGTCATAAGACCACCCACGGGGGAAGCGCTGGCGCTCCTCCCGTGGGAATCCGATCGTCTGGTTTTTTGGGGGGAAGGCAGGGGAAGGGCTTCCCCTGCCTCCCCCCGCCCCTCAATGACGTCAGTGCGCGAGGCGCGCTGACGTCACTGGGGGTTTCCCTTTGTTCCCCGACGCGCTGGAAGCCATTTGCTTCCAGCGCATCGGGGAATAAGGTTAGTTTTGGCTCCGGGGAAGGGGGGATTTGAAACAGAAGAGGCATCGAGGGAAAGGAAAACCCTTTCCTTTCCCTCGATGCCTCTTTTGTGCATTCCTGCTGCACGATCATGCGATCGTGCAGCAGGAATGCCCACTAGACGCCAGGGAATTTTTTTTTTAAACGGAAAATACTGTTTTGGGGAGCGGCCCCTTGGGCAAGGGTCGCTCCCCTTTTGGGGGCCTTATGTTTTTGGTGCTCTGCCCCCCTGGGGGGGGGGCAGTTTTATTTATATAGCGCGGGGCTTTACCCGAAGGTGTGAGAGCGCTTCAGTAACATTACATGATGAGAAGGTTACAAGTGAGCATAATACAAAAGCAAGCGTTACATTACATGAGGAAAAAGTGACAATTGTGCATGATACATGAGATACAAAATACAAATAGAGGTATAATACTGCAATAAGTGGCAGAACACACTGGGAAGGCACTTCTATAGGCATGGAGTACAGAATTTCCTATAGTGGAAGAACTTCCTTGAGGGAGTAGAGAGGGCGTGAAAGGGCACAGCACGCAAGGGTGAGGAATGTACAGGAAAAAGTACAAATTTACAATGAAGCACGAACTTCCTAGAGGGGGCTGAGAGTGAAAGTATTAGTTCTGAAAGTGTCTTTGGAAGAGAAGAGATTTGAGGTCAGCTTAGAAGATCCGGGTAGAGGAGGTGGCACGGAGCAATGGGGGAAGCGAGTTCTAGATTCTCACCGCATTGCCTGAGAAGGATTGCGCCATCGATCTTTCCCTTTTGAAGACGGGGGGGGGGTGGCTCAAGCTGAAGCTTTTTCGCATTGCGAGAAGGGCGAGAGCCACCGGACAATTTCAATTTATTCGCCAGGTAACGAGGGGAGGACGTGTGTAAGGCTTTGTGTGTGATGCAGGCAGTTTTGTAAATAGATCTTGCCTCGATCGTAAGCCATCGAAGAGAGGACAGGATAGGAGTGACGTGGTCGCTTCGTTTAGACCCTGAAATGAAGCGAGCTGCTGAATGGAGGATGGATTTGAGAGGGGAGAGGTGGGATTTGGGTAGGCCCGTCAGAAGAGAATTGCAATAATCCAGTCTTGAGAGAACCAGAGATTGTACCAAGGTTTTTAAGTCTTTCTCCGGGAAGAACCGACGGATCCCCCATAGAAGGCGCAACTGGTAACGTGCGTTCTTAGCAATAGAGTTGATGTGGGAGATTAGATTGAGTCTTTTGTCAAGAATGACACCTAGGGATTTAGCGCTGTCGACAATGATGGGTTTGTTGTTGAGTAGGTTCAGCTGATCCATCCAAGATTGAACAGGAGGAGGTGAGAGAGAGGTAGAGAGGAGGAGGAATTCAGTTTTGGCGGGATTCAGAATGAATTGGTGAGCTAACATCCAGTTGTGAATAGAGTTGAGAGTAGAGTTGAGTAGTGAGAGATTGTGTGCGGAAGATAAAGGTATCTTCCCACTAGTCCACCAGGCATTTATTTGTGGAGAGTGACCCCTTGGGTGGCAGAATAGCAGTATGTTTTTAGGCCCATCTGCCCCCAAGGAGGGCAGAAGCCACTAGACACCAGGGTTTTTTTTAATTTTTGTGTTGGGGAGTGGCCAAAAGGGCAAGGGTTGCTCCACTTTTACGGGGGTGAATATTTTATTTATACTCTTTGGCCCACCTACCCCTTAGCTTGGCTGGTGGATTGTGTGTGGACTGGTGCATTATTTGCATATGTGATTGTAATGTTTTTTTTCTCCTTTTTATTCTAGTGTAAAGCTTTTGATTCCTGTTTGCGGTTTCGGCAGTGGTTGTTCTACAGTTTTGCGTAATTGCATTTATTTGGTAAGAAAAATATTTTTGTTGTGTGTACTCCAAATGAGTATTATTGTCATGCATGAATGAATTTTTTTGTAAGTGGTGTCATAATGGCAGCATATTTGTTAGTGTTCAAAGCATGAAATTCTTTGCGATGTTTTGCATTGTCTTATGTGTAATTTTTTTTTCTTCTTTTTTAGTGGGATATTGTTGATCCTTACTGTGTCTGTGCAGAGTAGGTGGTGGTGAGTCTAGCTGCTTCTGTCACGTGAGTGGTATAGTGTTGGAGTATATAGGTCTTTGTGATAAAGCTACATCTTGTTTATTTCTTTTTTTTACAAAGGGTTTGTTGTTGTTGACTTGTTTGACAAGTAACCTTTATTAGTAAGCATTATGGCTAGCCGTAGAATTACTGCTCAGCAGGTGGTTGGTTTGCTTCTTGAATCTTCCTCTGAGCAGGATTATGAGACTGACAGTGCGTCTGAGGGAGAGGAGGGAGGGAAGATTCAGGCAGTGAGTTTTCTCTCCACATGGAATCATCGGATGATGAAGGTACTCTCAGTGCAGATGAAGTGCCTGTTTTAGAGGAGGATACTACTGTGCCGATGGTGCAAGAGGCATCTGGATTGCAGCCTGGGGCTGCTAGGCTTCCTACTGGAAGTGCTGGACTCTGGGTTGATCCAAACATGGTGCAGCCAGTGTTGCCTGCCTTTAGTGGTTATGCAGGGTGTAGAGTGGATTGTGAACATTATTTGCCTATACAGTATTTTCAGTTGTTTATGGATGATGTATTTTTGGGTGAGATTGTTGAGCAGACTAATTTGTATGCTGAACAGTTTTTGAGGGACAACAGTGCCAGACTTAGGCCCCATTCTAGAGCTATCCGGTGGAGTCCCACAAATCTGGAAGAGATGAAGAAGTTTTTGGGTTTGACTTTTTTGATGGGTTTGATAAGGAAGCCGTCCATGGGTTCATATTGGTCTACCAGTCCCTTGATGGCAACGGCCATATTTCCTGCAGTTATGACTCGTGATCGGTATTTACTTTTGCTTCGGATGCTGCATTTTGTTGATAATGGTTTGGCGTTGCCACGAGATCACCCTGAATGTGACCGTCTTTTAAGATTCGGCCTGTTCTTGATCACTTTGTAGATCGATTTTCAGAGATCTATACTCCAGGGAAAGAAATATCTATTGATGAGTCTTTGGTCCTGTTCAAGGGCCGTTTGGTTTTAGGCAGTACATTCCTAGCAAGAGGGCACGCTATGGAATTAAGCTGTATATGTTGTCTGAGAGTAGGACAGGATATGTTTTTAATTTGCGTGTGTACACTGGTAGGGATTCCACTATTGACCCCCTGGTTGTCCGTCCACTTTTGGAGTTTCAGAGAAAATTGTGTGGGA
Organism: Calotriton arnoldi; assembly: GCA_963921515.1. Lineage (NCBI taxonomy): Eukaryota > Metazoa > Chordata > Amphibia > Caudata > Salamandridae > Calotriton > Calotriton arnoldi. Next base: position 1,396,870 of record CAWUFW010000336.1, read on the forward strand.
TCTTGCTAGAGGACTGTTTAACAGAGGCCACCATTTGTACCTTGATAACTTCTACACTGCTGTGCAATTGTTTAAGGAATTGTTCAAAGTGGACACTTTTGCTTGTGGCACAATCCGCTCTAACCGTAAAGGTTATCCAAAAGAGCTTGTTTGCAAAAAACTTCAGAGAGGACAGTGCAGTGCCTTGCGTAATGAGGAACTGCTAGCTGTGAAATTTGTGGACAGGAGGGATGTGTACATGCTGACTACCATCCATGATGAGAGTACTTCACCTGTGGCTGTTTGGGGTCAGATTGCTGAAGTGCGCAAACCTGTGTGCATTTTAGACTACAATAAGCACATGGGTGGTGTTGATAGAGTAGATCAGAGGTTGGAACCTTACACTGCTATTCGTAAGGCTTACATTTGGTATAAGAAGTTGGCCATCCATCTCTTCAATTTAGCAACTTTCAATGCTTTTATTGTGTTCAAGGAGTGTTCTCCTGCGTCAAAGTTGACTTTTGTTCAGTTTCAGCAGTCTGTCATAGGCAGCCTTGTTGTTGTGGAACAGGCAAGTGTTCCTAGAGTTGGAGTGGTGGAGGATGTGGCTCGATTGAAAGATCGCCACTTTCCTGATCACATTCCTCCTACACCCTCAAAAGACTTTCCCACTAGGAGATGTAGAGTCTGTTGGCGAAGAGGTACGCGGAAGGAGACTCGTATGTACTGCCCTGAGTGTCCTTCTAACCCTGGGCTGTGTGTGCCTGCTTGTTATAGAGCGTACCACAAGCAAAAGAATTATTGGGAGCAACCATGAGTGGTAAAGTGAACTGCCTGGTCTGTAATGTTTAAGAATTGTTGTTCTGTTTCAAGGTTGGCATTAGTGCAATGTATTTAGTTTCTGATTTTGTGTTAGTAGATTTGTATCTATTTGCAATTTGTTTGTGTTTTCTTTTTTGTATAAAAAAATCCTAAATGTGATGGTGGTGTGTGTAGGCTGGTGCTTGGCTGGCGGTGTGCGTGGAGTGGCGCTTGGCTGGCGGTGTGCGTGGAGTGGCGCTTGGCTGGCGGTGTGCGTGGAGTGGCGCTTGGCTGGTGGTGTGCGTGGAGTGGCGCTTGGCTGGTGGTGTGTGTGGAGTGGCGCTTGGCTGGCGGTGTGCGTGGAGTGGCGCTTGGCTGGCGGTGTGCGTGGAGTGGCGCTTGGCTGGCGGTGTGCGTGGAGTGGCGCTAGGCTGGCGGTGTGCGTGGAGTGGCGCTTGGCTGGCGGTGTGCGTGGAGTGGCGCTTGGCTGGCGGTGTGCGTGGAGTGGCGCTTGGCTGGCGGTGTGTGTGGACTCGCGCTCGGCTGGCAGTGTGTGAGTAGTGACTTGCTGCTGGTCACTACACACACTGCTAGCCGAGCGACACTCCACGCAATCCATCAGCTTGTGTGGTTGCTGTGTTAGGAATGTGGGCGTGTGAAAGTGATGGGCCCTTGAATGGCGCTGTCTGCTGGTGTGAGTGTTGTAATGTGATGGGCCCGCGGCTGGTGGTGTGAATGGTTTTGTATTTGTCACACGTATGAAAGGTGTATGAATGGCCTGTAAAGAGGTTGTTGCCTTGTCGTGGCTTTACAGCTCACGAGCTGTGAGTCAATGGTTCAGTTTCTCGTCCTTTCAATTATTAACAGTGCATTTCATTTTTGTGAAATCACTTGTTAATACAATTGTATATACTGAACCATCACTCACCCTCGTGCCAAATCCAACCAGTATGTGTGTGCTTGAGGATTAGATGGCTGTGCAGTAATATTTTTTTTTGTCTTTCTCAAGCAGGGTGTACCTTGTCCCTTTTTGTGAATGTTGTAATGTGTTTGTTTCGTGCCTGGTGGTGTGAATGGTCTTGTGTGTATCACGTATGAAAGGTGTGTGAATGGCCTGTAAAGCGGTTGGGGCCTTGACGTGGCTTTAGAGCTCACGAGCTGCGAGTCACTGGTTCAGTTTTTTGTCCTTTCAATTATTGACAGTGCATTTCATTTTTGTGAAATCTCTTGTTAATAAAATTGTATATACTGAACCATCACTTGCCCTCGTGCCAAATCCAACCAGTATGTGTGTGTGCTTGAGGAATAGATGGCTGTGCAGTAATCTTTGTCTTTTTAGTCTGTCTGCCAAGGTGTACATTCCGTCTAAGAATAACCTACCAACTGTAGATATTGTCGTAAACGAAACACCCATGGGAGTACATGGTGATATCTCTCTTGTGGATCCCAACAAGTTATGGTACCCACAATGTCCTGCAAACCTCAAAATGTCTGTCACATTTTCCTTGCAATATTGTGCCAAAATTTTCACGCTGCAGAAATAAACAACACATCTCAAAATGACCTGGTTTTGCAAGGGGGGTCACCTGGGTTTTTGGCCCGGGGCTCGGCGGCCACCTAGGGAAACCTACCAAACCCACACATTTCTGAAAAGTAGACACCCGGGGGCTTCCAGGGAGGTATGGCTTGCGTGGATCCCCCAACGTTTCCTTACCCAGAATCCCCTGCAAACCTCAATTTTAGCTGAAAAAATCACTTTTTTCAGAAATTTTTGTGTGGGAAAGTGTGGCATCACCGGGCTCACACAAATTTCCTACCACCCAGCGTTCCCCCAGGTCTCCCGATAAAAATGGTGCCTCACTTGTGTGGGAGGCCCAAGTACCCGCGACAGGCAAGGGCCCACAACGTATTGAGGCGACCTCAAAATGGCCTATCACAAAACGACCTGGTTTTGCAAGGGGGTCCCATGACGTTTTGGCCCGGGGCTCGGCGGCCACCTAGGGAAACCTACCAAACCCACACATTTCTGAAAAGTAGACACCCGGGGGATTCCAGGGAGGTATGGCTTGCGTGGATCCCCCAACGTTTTCTTACCCAGAATCCCCTGCAAACCTGACATTTTGCTGAAAAAATCCCTTTTTACACACATTTTGTGTGGTAAAGTTGTGGCATCACCGGGCTGACACAAATTTCCTACCACCCAGCGTCCCCCCAGGTCTCCCGATAAAAATGGTGCCTCACTTGTGTGGGAGGCCCAAGTACCCGCAACAGGCAAGGGCCCACAATGTATTGAGGCGACCTCAAAATGGCCTTTCACAAAACGACCTGGTTTTGCAAGGGGGGTCACCTGGGTTTTTGGCCCTGTGCTCGGCGGCCATCTAGGGAAACCTACCAAACCCACACATTTCTGAAAAGTAGACACCCGGGGGCTTCCAGGGAGGTATGGCTTGCGTGGATCCCCCAACGTTTCCTTACCCAGAATCCCCTGCAAACCTCAATTTTAGCTGAAAAAAATCACTTTTTTCACACATTTTTGTGTGGGAAAGTGTGGCATCACCGGGCTCACACAAATTTCCTACCACCCAGCGTTCCCCCAGGTCTCCCGATAAAAATGGTGCCTCACTTGTGTGGGAGGCCCAAGTACCCGCGACAGGCAAGGGCCCAAAACGTAGTGAGGCGACATCAAAATTGCCTATCTCAAAACCACCTGGTTTTGCAAGGGGGGTCACCTGGGTTTTTGGCCCGTGCTCGGCGGCCATCTAGGGAAACTTACCAAACCCACACATTTCTGAAAAGTAGACACCCGGGGGCTTCCAGGGAGGTATGGCTTGCGTGGATCCCCCAACGTTTCCTTACCCAGAATCCCCTGCAAACCTCAATTTTAGCTGAAAAAATCACTTTTTTCAGAAATGTTTGTGTGGGAAAGTGTGGCATCACCAGGCTCACACAAATTTCCTACCACCCAGCGTTCCCCCAGGTCTCCCGATAAAAATGGTGCCTCACTTGTGTGGGAGGCCCAAGTACCCGCGACAGGCAAGGGCCCACAACGTATTGAGTCGACCTCAAAATGGCCTTTCACAAAACGACCTGGTTTTGCAACTGGGGTCACCTGGGTTTTTGGCCCCGTGCTCGGCGGCCATCTAGGGAAACCTACCAAACCCACACATTTCTGAAAAGTAGACACCCGGGGGCTTCCAGGGAGGTATGGCTTGCGTGGATCCCCCAACGTTTCCTTACCCAGAATCCCCTGCAAACCTCAATTTTAGCTGAAAAAAATCACTTTTTTCACACATTTTTGTGTGGGAAAGTGTGGCATCACGGGCTCACACAAATTTCCTACCACCCAGCGTTCCCCCAGGTCTCCCGATAAAAATGGTGCCTCACTTGTGTGGGAGGCCCAAGTACCCGCGACATGAAAGGACACAAAACGTTTTGAGGCAACATCAACATTGCCTATCAAAAATGTTTTGGGCCCTTGCCTGTTGCGGTTACTTGGGCCTCCCACACAAGTGAGGCACCATTTTATCGGGAGACCTGGAGGCACGCTGGGTGGTAGGAAATTTGTGTGAGCCCGATGATGCCACACTTTCCCACACAAAAATGTGTGAAAAAAGTGATTTTTTGCTAAAATTGAGGTTTGCTGGGGATTCTGGGTAAGGAAACGTTGGGAGATCCACGCAAGCCATACCTCCCTGGAAGCCCCAGTGTCTACTTTCAGAAATGTGTGGGTTTGGTAGGTTTCCCTAGATGGCCGCCGAGCACGGACCAAAACCAGGTGACCCCTTGCAAAACCAGGTGGTTTTGAGATAGGCAATTTTGATGTCGCCTCACTACGTTTTGGGCCCTTGCCTGTCGCGGTACTAGGCCTCCCACACAAGTGAGGCACCATTTTATCGGGAGACCTGGGGAACGCTGGGTGGTAGGAAATTTGTGTGAGGCCAGTGATGCCACACTCCCACACAAAAATGTGTGAAAAATGATCTTTTCAGCTAAAATTGAGGTTTGCAGGGATTCTGGGTAAGGAAACGTTGGGGGATCCATGCAAGCCATACCTCCCTGGAAGCCCCAGGGTGTCTACTTTTCAGAAATGTGTGGGTTTGGTAGGTTCCCTAGATGGCCGCGAGCACTGGGGCCAAAACCAGGTGACCCCCTTGCAAAACCAGGTGGTTTTGAGATAGGCAATTTTGATGTCGCCTCACTACGTTTTGGGCCCTTGCCTGTCGTGAGTACTAGGCCTCCCACACAAGTGAGGCACCATTTTATCGGGAGACCTGGGGAACGCTGGGTGGTAGGAAATTTGTGTGAGGCCAGTGATGCCACACTTTCCCACACAAAAATGTGTGAAAAAAGTGATTTTTCAGCTAAAATTGAGGTTTGCAGGGGATTCTGGGTAAGGAAACGTTGGGGGATCCACGCAAGCCATACCTCCCTGGAAACCCCGGGTGTCTACTTTTCAGAAATGTGTGTGTTTGGTAGGTTTCCCTAGGTGCCGGCAGAGCTAGGGTTCTACAAACTACAGCTAGGCACTTTGCCAAAAAGGGTCATTTTTCACTGCGAAATTGAGGTGTGACCACGTTGCGTTTTGCGCCGTTTCCTGTCGCGGGCACTAGGCCGACCCACACAAGTGAGGTACCATTTTTCTCGTAAGACTTTGGGGAACGCGGGGTGGGCGGAAATTTGTGGATCCACGCAGATTCCAGAACTTTCCACCACAGAAATGTGGGGAAAATGTGGTTTGTTTGACAATTTTTTAGGTTTGCAAGGGATTCTGGGTAACGGAACCTGGTGGGAGGCAGTCAAGTCACCCCATCCTGGATTCCCCTGGGTGTCTAGTTTTCAAAAATGTATAGGTTTGCAAGGTTTCCCTAGGTGCCGGCAGAGCTAGGGTTCAAAAACTACAGCTAGGCACTTTGCCAAAAAAGGGTCATTTTTCACTGCGAAATTGAGGTGTGACCACGTTGCGTTTTACGCCGTTTCCTGTCGCGGGCACTAGGCCGACCCACACAAGTGAGGTACCATTTTTCTCGTAAGACTATGGGGAACGCGGGGTGGGCGGAAATTTGTGGATCCACGCAGATTCCAGAACTTTCCACCACAGAAATGTGGGGAAAATGTGTTTTTTTGGAAAAAAATTTAGGTTTGCAAGGGATTCTGGGTAACAGAACCTGGTGGGAGGCAGTCAAGTCACCCCATCCTGGATTCCCCTGGGTGTCTAGTTTTCAAAAATGTATAGGTTTGCTAGGTTTCCCTAGGTGCCGGCAGAGCTAGGGTTCAAAAACTACAGCTAGGCACTTTGCCAAAAAAGGGTCATTTTTCACTGCGAAATTGAGGTGTGACCACGTTGCGTTTTGCGCCGTTTCCTGTCGCAGGCACTAGGCCGACCCACACAAGTGAGGTACCATTTTTCTCGTAAGACTTTGGAGAACGCGGGGTGGGCGGAAATGTGTGGATCCACGCAGATTCCAGAACTTTCCACCACAGAAATGTGGGGAAAATGTGGTTTTTTTGATAATTTTTAGGTCGAGCCTCGAGTAGCGCGCAAGCGCTGCTAGGCGAAGGCTTCATGTTAGGGGGTTTCAAAAGCTGACCACACGCTCGTGCGTCGTGGCCTTTTTCGGGCGGTTACGCGCGCAGGGCCGACATCTGTTTCCCATTATCGTGCCCAGACGCGTGCGCGATAATTGGAAACATATGCCGGCCATGCGGGGAAAAGGCCATGACGCACGAGCGTCTAGTCAGCTGAGCAGGCTGCCGCGCTCGCTCGCCCCCGCTCCTCCATTGTTGTCCTTGTTTTTTTTGCTCCTGCCTTTCCCCGTCCCTCGTTGCTAGTGTTTCCTTCTGCTTTCAATAGTTACCCTTTTTCTGCCTCCTTCCAACTGTGTTTCAGTCTTTTCATACTCTGTCACCACTTCAGTTTCTGGCTGCATCTTATACTCGCCGCCCGTTTTTGACCGATTATTTTTATCGATTGACTTTACATTCAATTATTTTTTTCAAAGCACAGCATATCTGCAGAAACGTCTCATATAATGTAGACTTACATTATAAAACAGCACCAATTCTACATTCAAATGTTTTTTATATATTGCCCGTTCAAGCAATCAGCCCAGCAGTTACCGCAGTTGCGGAACTTCATCCCCCAGCGTCCCAAGCGCCGGCAGGCGCCGGCGCCTAACGACCGCACCCGGAGGCGCACAAGTAGTTCTCGGGGCTCCCGGGCCCGTCTGCGCTCGTCCGCGGCCGTACGTGGCCGGGCTGGGCCTACTCTCTTGGCGGGCATTTCTGAGGCGACTACAGCACGAGGGATTCAGCAGCATAGGAGTGCATCACAGAGAAGATCTGGTGGCAGCATTGTGGGTCAGTGTAACTCTTGGTGCCCCTTTAAATTTTGCATATACTGTTGTGAGGCGGAGGCCTACCCTTATACATCTTAGACCAGGATTTCCTTGGATCCTCTTGGATTCTCCTGCATATATTTTAGTATGGGGAAGAGAAAAGCTGTGCACACTGACCATCCTAATAGTAACAAGAGGGCTACTATTGATTCCTTTTTGGCCAAAGCTGTAGGCGCCATCTCAAAAGAGATAGCTAAAGCTGAGAGGAGACTTTCTATGGGTGCGGTTGGTCCTCCGGCACCTGCCCTTATGCCTGATGGAGCAGCTGATACGTCAGAGAGGATCCACCTGGCTGACAACCCACATGCCACGGTCATGGGCGATTTAGCGCAAGAGTGGGGAGTGGAGTGTTCTAGCTCCCCCATAGCTACTAATAAAGAAGGGGAGATGCCAGTCGCTTCCCCGGCACCTAAAAAACTGCGTAAAACAAGGAAGAAAAATGAACCCCTACGGAGAGGAGAGGTGTCACCGCCACAAACCAGCTTGACAGACATGGGGGACTTCTGGAATACCTTGAAAAAAAACTCTCACAGACCTGTTGGTTGATTTAATATCGCAGCTATGGGATAAACTGGAGAAAGCATTATCAGCCTCCAATGAAACACTTAAAAAAGTAGAGTGTCTATTGAAAACCACCACTATAATACCCCCTCCCCCAATGGTGCAATCACAGGTAGCTGGTAATATAAATGGAAGTACATGTAACAAGCTACCGGGTGAGAAAGGGACACTGAATCAAGCAACTGGTACAAGTTGGCCACATGGTAATTCCACTCCCCATAGGGGTAACCTGATAAGGGATGTTGGTGGTAAGGGGGCGCAATACATAGAAAGAGAGGAGCAGGTCAGGGTCAACCGAGACTACTTAACACCACAGGCCTGCCTACAAACGATTTGCCCCCGGAATGTTGCCCTTATACTGTAGTCTTGGCTGGGGTACAAGGTTTGGGTACATATAACAGTGAAACCACAGATCATTTGATTAATAAGGTGGCGCACTGGCTAGGAACACACAGCAGGTTTAATGTCTCAGACCACAACAACATCCTGATGGCAAGAAGGGTTGCCTGGATCACTCTATCACTACTTACATAACTCTTTCACTCTCACTAACTAACTAACTTACTTACTAACCTTCACCCTCCTGTTATTTATGCCCCCCATAACAAAAAAAAAAAAATTGCCATTGCCAATAGGTCTCGCCTTTAGAACCTTAAAAGTTTTTAGCCATGCAACAGTTGATAATATTGCACAAAGGATATTATGCTGCCTAAATAAATACTTATAAGGTCCCAAAAGCGAGACCTATTGGCTATGCCAATGCTTGTTTAGGTTTGCGAGGGATTCTGGGTAACAGAACCTGGTGGGAGGCAGTCAAGTCACCCCATCCTGGATTCCCCTGGGTGTCTAGTTTTAAAAAATGTATAGGTTTGCTACGTTTCTCTAGGTGCCGGCAGAGCTAGGGTTCAAAAACTACAGCTAGGCACTTTGCCAAAAAGGGTCATTTTTCACTGCGAAATTGAGGTGTGACCACGTTGCGTTTTGCGCCGTTTCCTGTCGCAGGCACTAGGCCGACCCACACAAGTGAGGTACCATTTTTCTCGTAAGACTTTGGGGAACGCGGGGTGGGTGGAAATTTGTGGATCCACACAGATTACAGAACTTTCCACCACAGAAATGTGGGGAAAATGTGTTTTTTTGGACAATTTTTTAGGTTTGCGAGGAATTCTGGGTAACGGAACCTGGTGGGAGGCAGTCAAGTCACCCCGTCCTGAATTCCCCTGGGTGTCTAGTTTTCAAAAATGTATAGGTTTGCTAGGTTTCCCTAAGTGCCCGCAGAGCTAGGGGTCAAAAACTACAGCTAGGCACTTTAAAAAAAAAAAAGGGTAATTTTTCATTGTGAAAATGTGGTACGTCCACGTTGCATTTTGAGCCATTTCCTGTTGTGGGCACAAGGCCTACCCACACAAGTGAGGTACCATTTTTATCGGGAGACTTAGGGTAACACAGAATTGTAGAGCAACTGTTATTACCTATTGACTTTCGATGTATTTCTGCCTTCCAAATGAAAGACAATGTGTAAAAAATAAGTCATTTTGAAAAATGACCTATAATTCTCATGCTAGTATGGGTACTCCCAATTTCGGAAATGTGCAAATATCTACTGTTTCTAAAATCTACATTTTGTTCCCATTTCAGAAATACATAGGTGTCTTTCATAACAATTTTTCCATGTATACATTTTCCCAAAATAATTGCTATATACCCGGTACATAATAAAAAACCATTGCAAGATGCTGCTCAGTTATTGGCTCTGGGTTCGTCGGGTTCTTGGTGAACCTACAAGTCCTATATATCCCCACAACCAGAAAGGTCCAGCGGATATAACGGTATATTGCTTTCAAATAGCTGTCATAATTAGAAGAAGTTACAGGTGAAAACGTTGACACAAATGGCTGTTTTTTTCAACTAATTTTCAATTTTTCCTTCATTTAACTGTTAGTTTCTATAAGGAAAACTTTAAGGATCTACACAAATGACCCCTTGCTGAATTCAGAATTTTGTCTACTTTTCAGAAATGTATGGCTTTTCAGGATCCATTATTGGTTTCATACCCATTTCTACCATTAACTGGAAGGAGGTTGAAAGCACAAAAAATAGCAAAAATAGGCTATGTCCCAGAAAAATGCCAAAACTGTGTAAAAAAGTTGGTTTTCTGACAAAAGTCTGCTTGTCCCTGAAAGCTGGGAAGATGGTGATTTCAGCACCACAACCCCTTTTTTGATACCATTTGCAGGGAAAAAACAAGACTCTTTCATCTGTAGCCCTTTTTTCAGCATTTTCCCCCAAAAAACAAAATTTTGCTGTATTTTGGCTAATTTCTGGGTCCCCTCCAGGGGAATCCACAAACCCTGGGTACCTTTACAATCCCCATGATGTTAGAAAAAAGGACGCAAATTTGGCGTGGATACCTTATGTGGTCAAAAAGTTACAGGGGCCTAAGCGCGCACTACCCCAAATAGCCAAAAAAAGGCTTAGCACAGGTGGGGAAAAGGCCTAGCAGCGAAGGGGTTAATTGTTGAATCCTTACATTTATAGAGATGGGCCGCAAATGCAAGGACATTGATGATTACGTACAGGAGTATGCAGAATTTGAAGCCGTATCCCTTAAAGGGATGAAAATGTTCACCTGCAAGTCATGTCGAACAACTGTTGACATTGAAAACAGGGCAGCGGATAATATCAAAGCCCACCTGAGGAGTAAAACCCATGAGAGACTTTCTTCGCCAGTCGTAAAGAAGGCCCGTACGGAGCAAATGACCATGGAACAATGCACAACTCGTGCACGCCAAAATATTGAAGAGGCTGCGGATATCCCGCACAAGGTTGTGAAAGCTCTGTGTGAAGGTGGTGTTCCACTTCACCAGACTGATGGTCCAATTGGAGAGCTGATTAGGCAGCTGTGCCCTGCATCAAGGGCAATGTGCAAATCCAGCCAAATGTATGAAAAATATCTCCCCAAAGTGTTTGAAGCACAGCTTGGAAACATACGTCAAGCTGTAGCAAATGTCCCTATCTCTTTAACAATTGATGAAACCACAGAGGTGCATGGTGACCCAGCCATTGGAACATTGGTCACATATTACAGTGATGATGAAGAAAAGGGTCGCCGCTCAGCCTTAGTTGACATCACTGTGTCTGATGAGTGTAATTCTGCTAAAATTGCCTTAATTGTATACAATGTGCTTCAAAAGTTGGGTAAATCATGGCATGACCTTGTTGCAATATGTTCTGATTCTGCATCCTATATGACAAAGGCAGTAACTGATTTGCGCGCTGCTCAGAGGATTAATTCCATTCATATAAAAGATCCATGCCATCTTACACATGCAGCTGTTTCCTATGCTCTGTCTCAGCCTGAGAACCGGGACATGTATGATTTTGTTATAAAGGCTGGAGCAATATTTAAGTATGCACGAAACTTAAAACGCATTTATTCGCAAGAAAAAGTAGACGGGAGAATGAGATATCCAAGGGCGGTTGTTGTGATCCGATGGTTCAGCTGGTATGAGGGAGCAGTAAGACTTTTAGAAATATGGCACTACTTCCTTGCTTTTGTAAACAATGAAGAAGCCACTGGATCCAAAATTGATCACCTACGGAAACTACTCGGCCCCAACAGTGCAAACCACCAATCCTTCTATGTGAAGATGCATTTCATTGATAAAACTCTCACTGGTATCATCAACATTCAGAAGAAGCTGGAGTCAGAAGAAACACATGCCCACCAAATATATTCAGCCATAGATGTTGAGATGGCTTTGGCATTGGAGCAAGACTATACGCAAGACCCAATGATCACCAGCCTTTTGCAAATGTTACCACAAAAAAAAGCAAATGCCCTAATAAAAGAGATGATTAGTTTTAAAGATGCACTGAAAAACAAGTGGGATCCTGTCCTAGCTCGTAACATAACTGGGCAAATGAGTTACAGCTCTTTTTGGAAACGGGTTACAATCCTGGACCCATTCAAAAAAGTTCAGTTTAGTCAGGATTTCAATGATTACAAAGATTTATTCATGTTGGTTGGAGCTTCTGATGTCCTAATGAATGTTGTTGAAGAAGAATTCAACAAATATTTAATGCACCCTATTCCACAAAAAGACATCAGTGCAATGACATACTGGCGTTCTCAGAAGCAAGAATGGCCAACACTGTGTAATCTTTCTTTGAATCTTTTGTCCATTCCAGTATCATCAGCGAATATTAAACGGGTTTTCAGTGGTCTTCATTTCATTAACAAACCAGAAAGAGCCTCAACGTCCTCAAAGTCTCTTGAAATGCACATGTGCTTGTACTACAATGGCAAAGTTTTCAGATGAATGTATTGTGTTGACCAATAACAACCAAGCGCATGTGTGCATTGTCAATTTAAATAAATGTGGAAAAATACTAGCTGTAGCGTCGTCTCTTGCTTGTGGCAAAAAAATAAATATGGATAAATACAGACGGAAATGACAAAAAAATAAATCCCATAAAACCGGGAGCCCTAATGATGATATATAGATAGGTAGATAGACAGCATGAAAATAAATGTGGCCAAATAACATGACATTTAGAGCAGTTGTAATAATAAATGCACGTTCACACATTTATTACTACAGGTGAAAGACAAAAATCAAGTTTAACACAGTACAGCAATATTGACATAAGGAAAACACTTTTTTTCTGTCTCGCAGATTGTATGCAATAATTACTTGAAACAACTCGCCTAATAGTCCTGAGGTCTCTACAATGTTATTTTACCATATTTCACAAATGTAACCCCTTACATCCTGGTTTTATTATTGGAATTGTGAAAAGATATTTGGCAGCCATTTTGGCTTGTCCCTCCTTTCTGAATCAGGGTTCCTGTTTAAAACTCTGATAAAATGCAGATTTCTGAAGGACCTCATGAACAAATACTCACTGATTCCATTTGTAGTTCATTTGTTACATCTAAACTTGTTTTTGCATTTTTCCCATGGGCTTTGCTTCCCAACGGATGCTTCATGCCCACTGAAATTCTTGACATGGAAAACTGTTTTCTTGGTAGCAGTCACTTCGGTCAGGTGGGTGGGCCTATCTGCCTCTCCTCCCACTGTAATTTTCAAGAAAGAAAACCTCTCCATGCAAGTTATAACCTTCCTTTTTACCAAAAATTTGCCTCAGAGTTTCATCTGTTTAGACAATTGCATCGTTCTCGTACTCCCCTCCACCTTATCCTTCCAAGGAATACCTGATCCTGTACTGGACCCATTACATGTACTACATCCCTGCATCCAAGATCTTCTGAGATCAGGTTAGACAGCATCCTTTCTATCACCTTCAGTGGGCCCTTGGTGGGCAAGAGGGTTATGAAGCAGACTCTTTCCAGAAGGAATTCTTTGCACAGAAACCGTTGCCAAGAGCTGGTGGGAAGAGATCTTCTAGAGGGATTCCAGGTACATTCTTTGAGTCGGTGCAGCTGCTTCCATCCATGTCTGTCTGCCAAGCTGTGACCTGGACTTCTGTGCATTCCTTTACTAAGCACTCCTGTTTGGATGAAGAGGGAGCTGCTCAGACTTTTCTAATATCAATTTAATGACAACCCCTCAGCCGTGTTTGGGTACTAGTTTATATAAAGAATCTGGGAGCTAATATAATTTTGAAGAACAATTTACTTAACCTTCCGTAACATTATTTCTGCCAAATGTGTAGCCTCCCGTATATTCCATTCGCCACCTCCTGTTTCACCTACTGAGAATGGCGGTTGGTATTCTTGCGACTTGTTTTACTTTTGTTCTGCCCTCTGCATCTTTAGCATGTGTGCGAAACTGACATCTCTGGCTCACGTGACTCCATATAGCAACCTCCAACTTCACCTCTGGTGCCCAGCTCCCTGAGTGATGCTGAACAAAGCCATCTGGGGCCAGTGACTTGTCTCTGTGGCAAAGGTTTTCTGGATGCGACCTGTCGCTCAGAAGAGGTTCATGTCAGGATCTGCGCGAGTGGTCACTTTCATTTAAAAGAGTATTACCAAAGGTACGTAACGTGCTCTTCTGAATCACACCTGTGTTGTTCAAAATCTGCATTCAATGAGTTTTTATAACCATAATATCTTGTTGCCAATTCTATCTCGAGCTCTTAATGAGGCCTGCCTTTTGGTGCAAGAGAACCCCGTGAGGAGTAGCAATTGGGGCCCCTCATAGCCCCAGTCTTCCCTAAAAATTCCCTTTCCCTTTGTGTTTGCCCAACAGCTCTTTGTGCCACCCAGAAGACTCAGCTGATGGTTTTAATGATTTGCACGAAATTTAAAAATGTAGCTCTAGTCATCTTGCTTTTTCAAGTGTGCCCCATGTCCGCTCTGTTTAAACTTTGCTTTTAAAAGTTTACATGATTAAATTATTAAAATGAGTACAAAAATGTGTTATGCTGAGTTATGGAATATTTTACACCTGCAGAGTTTAGCCTCACTTGCTGGCTGTTGCAGCAGAGATACCGTATCCAGGGCACCGGCTCTCCAGTTAACCCTCCTCAGCAGCAAAAGGTGCAGGTGAAGGGTGCTCCTCTCAGGAGAGTTGCTGTACTTTTAATGGAACAGTGACAACACTGCTCACAAGGCTGCCATGCGTTTTTTAATGGGACAGAATGATCACTTCTCTCTACATCAGACAACCACTTATTCTCAGAAAATCCCTGAGATGCGGGACCCTCCCAACGACTCATTTTCAGTCATTCGATTGCATGTCGGTGGGACTGTCCACATCCACTACCTCCAACCTCAGATTAAATGTGATTTACCATCCTCCGGGTCAAACCAACACCTTCACTGAGGTATGCTTCGAGTTCTTCACCTCTCAACTTATCAGCTCAGATAACAATATCTTCCTTGGTGACTTCAACATCCACTGGGGAGACGTGGGCAACAGTTATGTGGACATTTTTACTTTGTTTCTCAATCCCAATGATCTCCAACAACACTGCCATAAACCCACACACTACAAAGGACTCTAGACCCGATAATCTCCAATTCCCTAAACCTAAAAACATATGACCCTATCTCAGTCGACTGGTCTGACCACATGCAGATCCCGTTCTCCCTATCTGGCTCTTATACCAAAAGATACGGGCAAGCCAAGAAAGAAAACATTTAGTTCAGGGACTCTTCCACCCTTGACACAAAAGCCATGGCCATCATGGCCCTTCCCACCTCAATTTCGATTACATCTCATCTTGATATTAACGAGGCCATTGACGAGTACAACTCCTGCATGGAATCCCTTATCGACAAATGTGTACCCCCGAAGTGCACATTATCCAGACCAAAACCATCTAGGCCCTGGTTCTCAAAATAAATTTACAAAGAAGAAAAGCTTATCAGAAAATGTGATAAAGAATGGAGACAAGCGCCATCTCACCGGAGTATGACTAAGCTTCACAAAGCGAGAAAACAATACAAAGACCGAATCCTCAGAGTCAAATCCTCCCATATCAGAGCCCTTGTGAACTCTGCAAAGAATAGACCGAAGCACCTGTTCGAGGTCATTGCACAGATCACAAACCCCTCCACCACTTCAGCTCCTAAGTCATCCGTGGCCCGCTGTAAATACTTCGTGGATTTCTTTTATTAAAAAGAGAGAGATATCCATATCTCGCTATCCACCAATGACTCCCTAGAAACGATTGAGATTCTACCATGCAAAGCGCTACAATCATGGTCATCTTTACAGGACCTACAACGAACAATCTGCAAAGTAAAACCCTCAAACAACCTTCAGGTTGCCATTCCAGGTTCTATCAGCAAATCTCTTGCCACACATCTACTCCCCATATGTACCACCTTGGTCAACTCCTCTGACAAACAGGGCCTTTTTCCAGAATGATTAAAAGTGGGTCAAATCTCTCCTCTCTTGAAAAAACAACCTCTCAATCCAGAGAACTTGAACAACTACCATCCAGTCTTCACACTCCAATTTTTAGGCAAAGTCATCGAAAGTTGCATAGCATCCCAACTTGCTTCACACATTAGAACAAACAAACTCCTAGACACACTCAAGTCAGGTTTCCACCAGGGTCACAGTACAGAAACTGTGATCCTCCAAATAGTTGATGACTCCCTTAGAATCCTCCACTCCGGTAACTCCTGCCTCCTAGTCCTCCTGGATTTATCTGCTGCATTCAACACTGTCAACCATCTGGACCTCCTTTGTACTCTAGATAGGACACATGGGATGTGGAGGCCCAGTCCTCAACTGATTCTCCTCATACCTAACCAACCGTTCTCAAATTGTGAAAATGGGCAACTAATTTTCGAGACCAGTTGGCGTTCACCAAGGGGGTCCCTAAAGGTTTAATCCTCTCCCCAACTCTATTTAACCTCTACCTAGACCCACTATGTGTGGTTCTCAGAAACTCTGGGATTCTCTTCCACCTCTACGGTGACAACACCCAAACATACATGAAAATCTCATCCCATAAAACGTTTCCATGTTTTCAAAAACACTCTTAAAAATTAATAACTGGATGTACATCCCCCATTTAAAACTCAACCCAACTAAAACAGAATTTCTTGTGATCACATCTCTGAAAACAAAAACTCCAGTACAAGAATGGATGGCCAACCTTCCCGCCTTGGATGGCTGCCCCGCCATTGTTCAGAGTGCCATATCACTTCGCATCACCCTTGATAATCATCTCAATCTTTGCAGCCACATCGCAGCCATGGCCAAAAGTGCACAACACCAACTTAGCCAGCTTTGGGGAACTAGACAATTGATTCCGAAACAAGACCTCAAAACAGTGATGCAGTCTCTTGTTCTCTCCAGACTAGACTACGGAATTGACCTTCTCTCAGGCATTCCCAAAGTTCACCTAGGCCCACTGAGAGCAACAGTAAATGCTGCAGCACACTTTGTTTTTAGATCTCAAGAAATTTGACCACATTTCCCCTGCCCTGCTAACCTCCCATTGAAGCGCGGGCCCAATTCAAAACCACTTGCATTACTCACAGGGTGCTGACCTTCACCCTCCTATCTAAATGAGAAACTGAAAAGAGTAAATAGGGGTTCCAGAAATGCCCAATCCCTTCTGGAACCCCCCGCCTTCAGTTGAGAACAATACTTGATCCAGTCTTTCTCTAGTAGTGCCACTAGAACCTGGAACTCTGTCTCTCTCCCTCCGCCTAACCACCTGCCTATTCACCTTCAAAATGGACCTCAAACTTCTCTTATTCTACAGACATCTTAGTTAATCACCCTTGACCAGACATAAGTCCTTTCACCACCGCAATCTGACCTACCTTTGTTATGTGACCCCACCATCTAAGTCGATGCTTCAACTGTGTATGTCCTCTGACCACCTGCTGTAACTCTCGTGTGGTAACCTCTGCTCACATTTACAGATATAAACATACCAGTTTAATTACTATAACTGTAACCCGCTGTAACCCATGTAACCCATGTATCCTGCATGTTGTAAATTGCCTTCGGGCCATGTCCACGCTATATAAAATTGCAAAAAATAAATAAATAAACCAGTGATGGACTCACTCGAGCATGGGTAGATGATCACTCGTCTGTGTCCCATACAAGTGTCCCATAGGACATTCAAACTGATGCATTCTGAATAGACTTCAGGCGATTAGTTCATCCAGCCACACTCCCACATTCACTGTTTGCAATTAGCACTGTGTGCATTTCTCTTAATGTGATTTATGTCTGTTTTAAACATTGTACTTCTCATGGTGTAAAAATGCTAAATCTCTTACTGTGTAAATATATGCATTGACATGTGTCTTTATTGTTAATTGTCAATTTAAACGGCAAAATGTTACCTTGCATCACACCCACCACAAATTCATGTTTCACTCTGTAGAGGCTGGAGTGAGTACGTAAGCATTATAATGAAGAGGGTAGTAGGCATCGACAGAAATACTCCACAATATGATTAGAAATGCATTATTGAGTATTGTAAAGAGCTAAAAATTCCAAAGACATTTGTAATGATGTAGTGTGTTAACTGGGAATTGCTGCTGAATTTTAAACTGTTCAAGATTAGATGTATTCATTCCTATGCACATCCTATTATGGCTTCCTGCATAATTAAAACATTGTGGGGCTTATTTACAAGCCCCTTGCGCCACTTTTGCATGGGAACATGGGAAAAGTGACGTACGGGTGGCGCAAGGGGCTTGTAAATAAGCCCCTGCATGTTAACGATAACGTCGTCTCCAGGCAGCAAATTATTTTTAGAAATGCTTTCTATGAATTCATAGTGAAGCACAATTTATCCTCACCTGCTCAACTTGCTTGTTATGAACGAGATATGCAGTAATGAGTACATGTTAAAAGCAAAAACAAACGTATCACCATGCCGATCATAGCTTCTCACCTATACTTTGTTCAGGAAGAATTTCAGCGTGAAGGCACATTTCCACATTAGATTAAAATATGCTGCCCTTTTAATAACAATTTTTCAGTCATCGGTTACATAAAAAGTCCAGACCTATTTGCTTTGCCAGTGCTTGTTTCCATTGAGTTTTGGACAATGCTCGATGTTGAACATTCTGTTTGCTCTTATCTTCCTTATGAACAAGGGCCATTCCATAAAGATTAAGGCATGTTCCAGTAGTGGAAGATAATAGAAAATAATACACTAGGGACCCGATTCACAAAAGTAAACTTTCACTTTTGTGTAAGTTTGCTACTTTTCGGTATTCACAAAGGTAAACTTAGACCAAAAGTCTAACTTTACTACTTTTCGGTATTCGCAAAGGTAAACTTAGACCAAAAGTCTAACTTTACTAGCAGTAACTTACCTTTGTGAAAACCGAAAAGTAGTAAACTTACACAAAAGTGTAAGTTTATCTTTGTGAATGTCTTGTGTCATTTATAGCGGCGGAGAAGCCATGGGTTAGTTGTGAAAGTGTTACCAGACATCTCTTCACATTACAGGCTTGTTTTAATGAAGCAGGTTCATGACTGGAGACTTTTCTAAGAATGGGACATGATGTGGCAGGTCTCATCATAGCGGGCTATGTAAATTATTTCTATATTTATTTGTTCACAGGTGTGCTATTGGCTTGTGCTTTGTGTCATTACACATAAACCTTTGCGATTTTTACTTCCATTGCACATATTTACTTGTTGAGTACATGACCAGTGCTGTTAGTAAGATTCAGTCTTATAACTCCCGCACAAACATGAATGATAATTACATACCTGATACACAGCATAATACAGCGTGTTTCCCCAATTATGAGGTGCGTGTAGTATCCTGTGTCCCCATTTCTGTGTCTGGAATGCTGAGAGTAAATGATGTAATAGAATGTTGGTGTGTGGTCTACAGTGGTAGGTAGGAGATAGGTACAGTTGGGTAAGGCTAGAGTCCTGACAGATTCTACCTTCTGTTGCTGTAACCTAAGGGCCTAAAATGAAATAAAGAACTTACCTCCTAGGGCGGCTCCTCCGCAATGGTGCAGGAGCGTCACCCCACTGGCTCAGAGCCAGCAGGTCAAAATTTAAATTATATTCTATCATCGTTTTATTTTTCACCAGCTGGCTGAGCCAGCGTGTGTAGGGAGGGGCGGGGCAATGGGAGGGGGAGAGGAGGAGTTGTCTGTGCACTTCTAAGTGTGCATGTGTGCACACTTAGGATTCTCCAACCCGGTTGTATTGCACAGCTGGGTTGGAAAAACAGCACAGACTCTCTGTGCCTGAGCACCGCATCAAACCACCCCCCTCAAGCCAATTCAACTGCTGCTCTCAAAGAATGCGTGGCCTGCTGCAACTGCTTCAAGAACAGAATGAGAGCAGCGCGGGGATTGCACAGGGAGTCTGTGATGCTGTCCCAGTGTCTGCTGGGGCCAGGAAGAACAACACCAAGGCGGGACGCGGTAGTCGGCCGGCAGCTTCAGGTAAGTCTTCCTCCTTATTTTTAAATATTATTAAACTCCCCCCGTTCTCCCCTTCCCACGCTCCCTCACCCGCCCACCACTTTTTGTTTGTGGTCGCCGCCACTGCTTACCTCCTACCTGAATGGCTGTAGAGTTTTGTGTGAATATTTGCCCTCTAACTTCAACAGTATGCAAAATCAGAATGTATTGAATGAGCCGCAGAAGGTTTTGCCTGTTGGAAATCATGTGGGACAAACACATGCAAGGGGATGCTGTGTTATCACACTAGTCATAACTCCCATTTGTGCCTGAATCGGGGTTTGCTGGGATGTAAGAACTAGTCTATAGATGATAATTGTTCTGGAAGGCAGTTGTTAGCCGTATTTACGAAAGCAAGGTTTTGCAGAAACCTACTGTGATATGTGCTACTGGAATGTGTATTATTGTGTCATCATAGGTTTCCATGACATACCGAGGATGAGCGCAGGACTGGGAAGCAGTGTGAGAAGGCGGTTGTAACTGAGCTGTCGTCTAGGATCGCTGGGGTCTATACAATAAAAGGATTGCACTTAGACTTATTTGGAGTCTGTTCATTACAAACGTGGCAACGAGTACTGGCCCTAGCTACCACATACCAAGCGTGATATTGCTATTGTACATCGGCATTTCTACTCACCGACCTACAAGACGTTAAAAGGAGTAATCGGACACCACCTAAGTAAGTGACTGGTGTCAGCATTTGGTGCATTTATCACTTTATCTGTATTTTATTGGCACAGCCGCAATCGGTAGATATTGTTCATGGCAGTGTATGATCAACTTGAAACCCCAGAGCGCTTCGTGACTATTATTGCTGACATTGGCTGGTTCGCCCCACAATCATGTGCGCTCCTTACGCAGCTAGGGATACACTGGAAGTTATCAGCATTGTGTGCTTTTATATTTACTTGAGGGTGTTTCTATCAGTTTCATTATCTGCTGATCTGAACCATGTGTGCACAAACCTTCACATTACCTCCTGCACAACAATTATTATCAGTATCTGGACAACTGGTGATGAAATGGCCACAATAGAAAGAATCATTTCTAAATTTCAACTATTGAGGAGGACACAAAGGAAGAATTTTTCACCAAAGAGGAAAATTTTACTGAACCCTATAGGGCCAGAAAAATTAAATCACTATCTACAGATGGAAAAAGCCATGGAGGATCTGGATTGTTATTTCATGCCCTGCTTTTGTGTATCTGTAGACGGATACAATTTCCTTCAAAGACGGCAAGGTAAGGAAGAATCCATAGATGACTTTGTAGCTGGTTTAAGGAAAGTGGCTATACCTTGCAAGTTTGGAGCGATGCAGGAAAACTTATTTGGGATCAAATTGTCATATGCACCAATGATTCCAATGTTCAGTAAAGATTCTGGGCTAATGGAGATATTACTTTAAAAGATGCTATAGCCATTGTGAAAAAATCTGCATTATCAAAACGTGCCAAAGCAGCATCTCTGAAAAGGATACCATCTTCAAGATTACTGCTGCATCTAAGGGTCGAAAGATCAGGGGTATGTTCCTAAATCTAAGTCCTTAAGACAGTACAAACAAGAAGAGAAGAACAGTTGTAGAGTGTGTTACAGATGTGGAAGCCAGGATCATCTTGCTTATGATAAACATTGTCCAGCTATCAAGCAATCTTGCTCTATTTGTGGAACTTTAAGTCATTATGCCAGAGTTTGTCACAAGAAACAAATGTCTACGTCTGTTAAGTGTAGTGGATAACTGACTCTTCAGAAGCAGAAGATGAAGAAGTGCAATGTGTGTTGAGCATTGAGTACGATGTTCTGGGGTTGGGAAATACCTTAAAAAATGTGCTCGTTAATTCTGGGATGTATTCAACTTGATATTGTGGCAGACTCTGACTCACCATGTACTATTGCCAAAACTGAGATGTGAGTTGAGAAATGTAAAGATAATTTGGACAAGGAATTATTGTCCTCAGACATTCACCCAGTGAGCTTTACCTGTGAACTGATCCCTATGGCTGGCTATTGTAGTAGGAAGGATAGCAGAAGGTAAATAATATATTGCTGAGAGGGGCCCATTGGTACTTGGATGGATTGATCAAGGGAATCTTGGTACTATCTTGAATCCCAAAACTTTGGAACAAGTCTTACTTGCAAATAAAGTTGACTCTACTTTGAATTTTTATCAAACCATATCCTCACAATTTCCTGAAATCTTTGCTGGTAATGTGGATATGTTACAAGGTTTCCAGCATAGAAGAATTTTAAAAGATGATAGCATACTTGTCTCATATAAAGTGAGCAACATCCCTTTCAGTATCAGAGATGACGTTAAGCAGGAATTGGATGAGGTAACTGGAATGGGTATAATAGAGAAGTTTGAAGCGAGGGAATGGTTAGCCCCTTTGGTGCTAGCACTTAAAGCCAATGGAAGGTTAGCTTTTGCATTGACCTGCATGATATAAATTCTAGTATTGTAATTGATCAATTTCGGCTACCCAAGATCTATGAGATGTTTTGCAATGACAAAGGGGATCAAATAGATCACCACACTGGATCTTACAGCAGCTTACCATCAGGTTTTCCTACACCCTGACAGTAAACATTTGACTGCATTTATTATGCCTTCTGGCTGTTTCCAATTTAATGGCATGCTTCTTCGTCTTGCGTCCTCTGCAGCGGTATTTCAGCAGTTAATGTACAAACTAATCAAAGATCAAGAAGATGTGGGTTTTTTTCAGGATGACATTTTGATCATGGGCAGGAATAGGGAGGACACAATAATAGACTGAAAAATGTCCAAAGTACACTTAAATACAGGGGACTCCCTGCTGAGTTTAAAAAGTGTACGTTTACAATGAACTCTGTAACCTATTTGGGACACGAAATTAGTGAGAAGGGTATTGTTCCCAAGAAGGAATTACTATAAACCATTTATGATGCTTCTTCTCCTATTTCGAAAGATGATGTCAGATCTTTTTTGGGTCTTGCTGAATTCTACTTGAAGTTTGTTCTACTTGAAGGATGAGCTCACATTGTCTTAGATTACATTCAGATAAAACTGAAATAGTCATCTTTGGCAATTTCTCGCCAAGCTGGTCACAGAGTTGGTGGGCAGATGAACTGGGGATGGCACCCATCCCAGCTGCCAAGGCCAAGAACCCTGGCGTGATTATAGATAAAAAACTAAATTTTGAGGCACAAGTTAACGCCGTCTCTTTATCTAGCTTCTTTCTACTTAAGGTAATCGAGAAAATCTTACCTTTTATCCCTACGGACAGCAAGAAAACAGTAGTTACTTCTCTGGTCCTTGCCAAACTAGACTACTGCAATGGGCTCTATCTTGGTATGCCTGAGAAGCAACTATATAAGTTGCCAATGATTCAGAATGCTGCCACTAGGCTCTTGTTGGGAATCCCCAAGTTTCAATCAGTCGGAAAACACTTGCAAAAGCTGCACTGGTTCCCAGTAAAGAGCCATATTATCTTTAAGGCCCTTTGTATTGCCTATAAGACACTTCCTGGCACTGGTCCTCAGTTTCTGAGACGTCTGCTACATTGGCACGTCCCCAAAAGACATCTTCACTCAGAAGGAGCAAAACTGATAGCAACTCCCAGATTCTGCAAAACTAGCTGGGGTGGCAGAAGCTTTATGGTGGCAGCCACTAAACTCTATAACGATCTTCCCTTTCCCATTAGATCACTTCCGACCTTGTCGGCTTTTAGGAAGGCCCTGAAAACCTGGTTGTTCAATAAATAGAGGCCCTTGCTTACTTCGGACCACCAGCGCCAAGATACCTCTGGGTATTCATGCGCTTAATAAATCTGTTAAGATAACATAACATTAAAGATTTCACACCTAAAATGTTTGACATTAAGCAATTGTTAAAATAGTCTAACACATTTGTATGGAATGATGTACATCAATCTTGTTTTGAAAGTATTTGTAATGCCATTCCGCTCCAAGGCTTTGAACCTAATGATCGAACTGTCATCACCACTGATGCAAGTGGGAAGGGTCTTGGAGCAGTATTATCTCAGAAAGGCAAGGGTAATGTAGAATGCGCCATATCATTTGCATCACACTTCCTCACTCCTGCAGAAGAAACATTTTCTACAATTTAAAGGGAAATGCTGGCTTGTGTGCGGGGCATAGGCAAGTTCAGTGTGTAGATCAAGTTTTGTCATTTGCACTGATCACAAGCACCTAACCAAAGTTCTGAGCACTGCAGGCATAGACAAGATAGCACTCAGGTTAGCGAGATTATCACTATAATTCTTGGATTATAATTGCAAGGTGGAATATCTGCCTGGGGTGAATACTAGGGTGGCAGAACTTTTAAGCAGGTCCCCCTTTAGCTTCAATTGCAAACCTTTAGGGCATATGGGAGGAGCATTCAGTTGCTGTGGTGGATATTATGAATTGTGAAGCGATCTTCAGAAATGACTAGACCGGAATCTTCTGAAATGATAGACAGAAGGCTACAAATTGGATCCTGTATTATTGGAGTTGGGACAAAATATGTTAAAATAGCTCGCCCACTAAAACTAGCGTTAGCAGTGAATTTGGACATTTTGGGGAGATTCGGAGTGAACTCTCTTGGGAAGATGATACATTTCTTTTTTTTTTTTTTTTTTTGCACACCAAAACAATTTATTGCAAGAACTACAGTCAAATTTCAGTTAAATTCTTCAACTGGTTTCAAGTTTTTTTTTTTTTTTATAAATATTTTTTTTATTGAAATTTTCGTATAGTGATTGAACAAACAAAAATATACATCTCAGAAACGGAATCATGAGTTCATACAGTGCGGTCCAGGTCAAACGATGGGGAACATGTACAATTGGTTGGACATAGAACAATGCAGACTGCAAAAGAGGAGGGTCACAGAACACGTTATATACCATAGGCCCTCAGATATCACATCTATGTTCATCTCGGTCATTTCTAGACATGGCATACTTGTTCCTGAGTCGTTAGGCCTAATCTCTCTCCCCCGCCTCGAGAGTTCTCTCTTCATCATCAATGTCCAGTTGATAGTGCTTGATCCATGGCTGCCAAATTTTCTTAAACTTGCGCGGGCAGCCCCTCGCTTTATATACCACTTTTTCAGCCCCCATATACAGGTCCATCCCAACCTTCCATTCCAGTAAAGTGGGAACCTGTTGGGCCCCCAGTATTTGGCTATATCTCTCTTGGCCACGACTAGCCCCAGGTTAGCCAGTATGAGTCTATGGCGCGGAAGGTCAACTTCGGAGGGGACTCCCAATAGGAAGAATTTTGCGTCTAGTTCCAGCTGCGTTCCAAGTATTTTGTTCAACTCCTCCCTGACTGTGAGCCAGTATGTGCGAATGTGGCCGCACTCCCATAGGGTGTGTATGTAGTTACCACATTCTACGTGGCAGCGGAGACAGAGTGGGTCTTCCGCTCTGCCTATCTTGTGGAGACGCGCCCTATCAAAGTAGGCTCTATGAAGAATTTTATATTGGATAAGTCGCAGCCGCAGTCTGATTGCTACTTCTCGTGGGTGCATGAGAGCCGCCTCCCAATCTATGTCCTCTAGGGGCCCAGTGGTGAGTTCCCACCTAGCGCGCAGCGGTCCCAGATTGTCCGGGAAATTATTAATTTGTGTTTTGTATGTGAGGGATATCGCCTGGGTCCGGATCTCTTCCTGAAGGAGTCTGCCTTCCAGAGGGGCATATTCAGGCAGCATCACTTCATTTAGTCCCTGGGCCAACCAGGCATGTCTAAGTCGGAGGTACGCATACCTTTGGGAATCATGTAGGTGGTATCTAGTCTGCAGGGTTGAAAAGGGAGCTAACGACCCCTTATCCAGTAAGTCTCCTATCTTAGAGATGCCTATGAGATCCCATTGGTGGAATCCTGTAAGTTTCCTCAGTTCGACTAGTCTGGCACCTTCCCACAGTGGAGTTTCGCGCGTAGGTTTACCCTCCCACTTCATCTGCTTTTCAGCCACTCTCCATGCCCTTATTACCCGTTGCGTCGCCGGAAGGAGACGTGCCGTTCCCGAGCCCCCATATATATAGTGTAAGTGTGTGCGAGTCTGAAATTGGAGCCTCTCCAGTCTGTATGTGGGATGGTCAGCTGGCATATGTATCCATTCGTTAAGGACAGTGAGGTGTGCTGCCCTGTCGTAGGTTCTGATATCAGGAAGGGCGAGTCCCCCATTGTATGCTGTACGCTGCAGAGTTCGTAGAGCTATGCGCGGGTGCGCCCCATCCCATAATAGGAGATGCAGTTCACTATCTATAGAGGCGAAAATTGTGTCCGGTATTCTGTGGTATGTGTTTTGTAGGACATACAGAAGTTGGGGAAGCGTCACCATTTTGAACATGGCCGCTCTACCCATAATAGTCAGAGGGAGTGACCTCCAGCGTTTAGTATCTGCTTGGAAACTCAACACTAACTTCCCAATGTTACGCTGCACTCGGTTCGTCGGATCTATAGTAATGTACAGCCCCAGATATTGAAATCCCTCCGTAGAGATCTTCAAACAACTCGGATATGTCAGTGGATCCACGGCTCCGCATATGGGATAGAGAGTGGATTTGTTCCAATTAATTTTATAACCCGCGTGGGAGCCGTAGGCCTCAAACACACGTAGCACACGGGGAAGTGTCACCTCAGGCTGCGTGACATATAATAATATGTCGTCTGCATATAGGGAAATGCGTTCCGCTTGCAGACAACGCGCGTCATCTAAGAATCCCCCAGACCCTCCTCAGTTCTCACTACGCATGCCAGTGGCTCTAATATCAGAGCAAAGAGGAGGGGAGATAGTGGACATCCTTGCCTCGTACCACGCTGTATTTGCCAGGCGTCGGAAAGGGTACCGTTAACCCGAACTCTAGCCACTGGGTTATTATATAATAGTGCCAACCACGACCGAAAGACAGGGCCGAAGCCCATCGCCTCTAGGGTACCCCACATGAAGGGCCAGTGTATTGTGTCGAATGCTTTCTCCGCATCTAGCGAGAGAAGCAAATGGGGACTATCTCTGCCCTGCACCGTATCCATCCAGTTGGCCACACGGCGCAGGTTAAACCGGGTGGCACGCTTGGGCATAAATCCTGATTGGTCTGCGTGGACCAAAGAGAGAATTACTTTTAAGAGACGGTTAGCGAGGATTGTGGCTAAAATCTTCACCTCTATATTAAGGAGAGATATGGGGCGGTACGATCCACATTCCTCCGGGGTTTCCCCATCTTGTGGATAACAACCACAGTGGCAAGTCGGAGATCCCCTGGTAGAATTCCCTGGTCTTTAGCCTCCCGGAACATTTTTAGGAGATGTGGCGCCAACAATGCACTGTGCAGTTTAAAAAATTCCCCCGGAAGGCCATTCGGTCCCGGCGTCTTTCCTGACTTTAGTCGAGCAATGGCCTCCATCACTTCTACCAGTGTCAGATCACCTTCCAAACAGTCTGACTCCTCTTTCGCTAGGACCGGCAGGTTAGTGTTCTCAAGATAGTTACGTATTTGCGTTTCCTCCACTCGAGTTTGGGCGGAGTATAGCGTGGCATAGTATCTCGCAAAAGCGCCTGCTATAGCCTCTGGGGATGTGTGTGTTACTTCATGTTCTGTGATAGCATGTACCCAGCGCGCTTCAACCTCTTTTCGTCCCAGCCAAGCCAATAGTTTACCTGCTCTATCCCCTGTTTCATAGAGTCTATGCTGAGTTGCAAGTTGTTGCGCCCTCACCTCATTGGTCACGAGAGCCACATAATCGCGCCTAAGTGTTTCAAGCTGATGCAGGGCGTGTTCAGTCATTGCGGTCGGGTCAGTAGTTTCTAAAACCAGGAGTCTGCGTTCTAGCGCCTCAGTTTCCTCTGTCTCCCGTTTCCTCTTATGGGTAACAATATTTTGGGCTCTGTCACGCAATACTGCTTTGTAAGCCTCCCACAATGTCACCGCTGACTCAACTGTGCCCTCGTTTTCGCTAAAGTAGAGTTCTGAGTCTATCCGGAGTTCCTCAGCGATTGTCTCATCTCGCAGATCCCATGCGTTCAACCTCCACTGTGGCATGGTTGAGACAGGCCTACCACCCAGCCTCATCAGGAGAGGGGAGTGGTCGGACACACCTCTAGCCAAATATTCTATATTTTCTATGTGCTGTATTTCCCCCGCTGGGGCAAAGAGGTAATCTAAACGGGAGAATACTCTATGGGCCCCAGAGAAGTAGGAGTATGTTCTTTGGTTCGGATGTTCCCGTCTCCACAGATCAGAAAGCCCCAGAGTATCTATGAACCGTTTTAGGGGTGTAGTCTCAGGGCAGCC
The DNA here is from genome assembly GCA_963921515.1 of Calotriton arnoldi. Taxonomy (NCBI): domain Eukaryota; kingdom Metazoa; phylum Chordata; class Amphibia; order Caudata; family Salamandridae; genus Calotriton; species Calotriton arnoldi. The sequence goes on from CAWUFW010000336.1 coordinate 1,424,776, forward strand.
CGGTCGGGATCTCGTACGGTCCGACATGGGATCAGTTACATCATTGAAATCTCCTCCCAGTATAGGTAATGCAGTAGCCGATTGTAAGAGGAGAGCGGCTACGGCATCTAGTGTACGCTGTTGCAGTCGAGGGGGAGCATAGATGCTCATAAGAAGGAACGGTTTATTCTTCCAGACCCCTCTCACTGCCACATACATTCCTTCTGTATCGGCCCATTGCTGTAAGACCCGAAAGGGGGGTGTTTTCCTGATGAGTATCGCCACTCCTCGTGAGCCTTTAGTGAATCCTGCATGGGCTAAAGTAGTGTATTGGCCTCTTCCTAAAAAGGCACAACTCGATCCCAGCAAGTGTGTTTCTTGTAGGAATATTATGTCGGGCTTATGCCGTTTCAGGTATCTCAACACCAATCCTCTCTTAACCTTATTGCCAAGCCCATTGACATTCCAGGACATCACAGTATAGCCACGATCTGCCATTTTAAATTACAACAGTCGGTGAACTCCTGCCCAACCCTTATGACTTGCTCAACCCACCCCCGTCCCACCTCCCTTACCGCACTATCGAGGTCACAATTGTGTTTAATAAGATATCCGGTTTCTTCAAACTGTTCCCCAAAAAACTGAAATATTTTAGTCAACCCACCCCCTCCCTACACTCTTCAGACACCCTCACCTCCCCCCAACTCGCCAACATGACAACTGAGGTATGGGTACTCTATCAAGAGGTCTGTCGCCTCCCTTCCCTTCCCACCCCAATTAACTAAACAAAAATGATGATACCAAACGTTCACCCAGAGCTCTGTCCCTTCTCACTGTTCAGTGTACCTGCACTGCACACGTTGGGAAAGTCTCACTGGTCGTTGGGGGGGGGGGGCCAGCCGGCCTCGTTTCTCAGTCCCCATCGCCCTTGTCAACCGACTGCTGGTTCGATGCCTCCAGAGCCTGGTGACTCAGCTCCGTGGATTCCATACGGATGATGCTTTGCAGGAGAGGATGATTGGTCTGGTCTGGCGCTTCATCTTCAGCTTCGGAGTTTTGAGTGTGTGTGGTCCCATCGGAGCGGGCCCTTGAGTGCTGTGAGCGTGAACGCCCCGAGTCATCCCCTGACTCCGACTGGGGCGGGTCTTCGGCCCTAGGTCGCAGTGCTCGGCCAGGGGTACTTCCCGCCGAGGCCTGTGTTCTCATCCCACGCCGTCGACGTTGCCCTTGGACTCTGTCCTGGGATCGGCCCCCTCGTTTCGTCAGAGCCATTGCGGCTGCGTTCGGAGTCCCCCGCCGAGAGGTTGGCCGCTCCTCCACCCAGGACCAGGCCTCTTCAGCTGTTTGAAAGAACAAGGTGGAGCCTTGAAATAGTACTTTCAATTTGGCGGGAAAGAGCAGCATGTATTGGATCCCCATGGCACGCATCTTGGCTTTGACCTGGTCAAAGGTTCGTCTTTGTTTTTGCACATCTCGGGAATAGTCCGGAAAGACCATCACTCGGGTATTCTCGTATCGAACTTCACCCTTCTTGCGGAGTTCCCGCAGTATGAGGTCTCTATCATGAAAATTTAGAAACCGCGCTATCAGGGGGCGCGGTGGGGCTCCCGGCGGCGGGGCAAAACTTGGCATCCTGTGGGCTCGCTCTATTATGAAGCAAGTAGAGAACGGCGCCTGCGGTAGAGTATGTTGTAGGAAGTTCAACAGGAAGCGCCCCGGATCGGATCCTTCCACTTTTTCTGGAAATCCCACGAAGCGGAGATTATTCCGTCTGGCCCTATTTTCTGCATCGTCCACTCTCCAGGCCACCTCGGCCATGGACGCCAGGAGCCCCAAAACATCTTTGCGTGTGACTTGGGAGGCATCTTCCAGTTCTGATATGCGATGTTCCGTTTCCGTCACTCGGTCCGCTACTTTATGTAGATCGTGGCGCAACAGCGTAACCTCTGATCTCACCTCCGCCAGTTTCGTTTCGAGACTGTCTCTAGAGTCGCGGATAGCCTGCAGGATGGTAGTTGTGTCCGAGGGAGGAGCGGGGTCCCCCTCCGCCCCAGGCGGACCTGTGAGCACCTTGGCATATCGGTCCATCTTTCCCTGCCGAGATTGCTTGGGTTCTTTGTCTTTGGCCATCTCGAGAGCCACACGGTGAAGGCAGAGGCCCAGGAGGGGAACCTCTCTCGCCACCCCCAACACCGAGATGGAGACGGGGGGAGTCTATGGCCTCTCCGGCAGGCGCCAAGAACGCCCCAATCCTCCCCCGGAGGCGCCAGACGACCCAGTCCCCCCACGGCGGGCAGGAAAAGCCCTCCGCACGAGACTCCGGGAACGGGGCGTTGGGCCACTCAAGGACCGGCCTGTGCCTCCGAGGCCGTCCAGCAAAAGGGCCTCTACAGCTTCGGCGGATGGCTTCCGTCCTTAGCGTGGCACCGGATACAGTCCCAACAGCGTTCCCAGCCCATCCCTCACCGTGCAACCCCTCCAGGGGGGGGGGGCCCCTCTGTTTGCCACTGTGTCCGTTCTGTGTGACTCCTTAATGTCTCTGTCCAGCCACCCACCCCAGGACTACGTAGGGGTATCCGCGGTGCAGTGGCAGTGTAGCGTGTAGTCCGGGCCAGAGGGCGCCCTCGCCGAGGATCCCTTTCAGCACTCTCCCCCCACAATCAAGGCCGCAGGTTTCAGGCCTTCAGGAATATGCTGTAGGGAGAGAGGGGGCACACTCATCCGCCAAATCCTCCCGGGATCTCAACGGCCGCCTCCCACCGCAATGACGGGTGGGCCGCAACCGGCTCAGCTCACCTCGAGCACGCACCAGTCCCAAGAATGAGAGCAGGCGCCGCCGCCTGTTCGGTGACCTCTCGGTTGTCGTCCCGGTGCACCCCTCTCAAACCCCAGCCCCCGCAGGACTGTTATTGCAGGGGGGGGGCGGCTCTTCTCCACTCGGCCCAGGTCTAAGGCTCAGAGATAGCGGGCCGCCGCCATTTTAGGGTCAGGCGAGCTCCGGGCTGGGTCTCCGTGTAAGTCATGGTATAGGCTTCCGGGGCTGTCCAGAAGGTCGCCGCGCCGATCTCTCTGCTCCGGAGACTCTCCGCCACTCCTATCTATGTCTTGTGGCGATGGGGACCCAGGATGATTGGCAGGATTAATACCGAGGCCGGCGGAGCTCTCGGTGTCTGCAGCTACTCCGCCATGCTGCTGGCCACGCCCCCCAAGATGATACATTTCTAATAAGGAATGACAGAGTGATTCCTCACAGGTGTCTTAGAGAGAAAATCTTACAAATCAACCATGAAGGACATTTAGACATCATAAAGAATAAGAAAAGGATTAAAGCTCAGTACTGGTGGCCTGGAATCGACATTGACACAGAAAGATTTGTAAGAAATTGTCTTGAACGCACAACTTCAGACAAAACTTTAGTCACGTTGAGACCACCCCTGTCTCTTAATAAGTGTCCTGACGAACCTTGGGAGGCCTTGGCAATAGATGTTTTAGAACTTATTATGAATATGCATGGCAGTGCATGTTATGTAGTGGTGTTACTTATTTACGTAACAACCAGAATTATGCATTTTTAAAGGTGTTGATTCAGCAGCTATTGTAATGTTCCTTGAGGAGGTATTTCTACGCAAAGGCATCCCCAAGTCATTGTTAAGTGGCAATGGGAGGCAATTTACGTCCAAGATTTTTGAGTGCTATTTGTGCATAAATAACGTCACATGGAGATATGCATATTTTTATTATCCTACTGGAAATGGCACTGTGAAGTGATTCAATCGTGTTCTGATGAGCAATATTCACATGGCTATCAAGAATTGCAAGGATTGGGGACATTGTAGTAAAGAGATTGTTGTGGGCAAAGCATACTTCACCTACAGTAATGGGATATAGTCTGTTCAAATTGTTGAGGGTGAGAGATCTCTGTACTAGAGATAGTCAAGCTTGGTTGAAAAATTAAATAATGAATAATTATTTGCTCCTTAGACAAGGTTAAGAGAAACATAAAGATGGCACAAATGAGGTACAAGGAGGAATATGATGTGATGCGTGGTGTGTAGGAAGTTATACTTAATGTGGGAGATTGGGTCAAAGTAAAGCAACAAAGGAGGAAGGCTAAATGTAGTGCAATGTTCAAGGGGCCTTTCAGAGTGGTAAATTTGTATGCTAACTCTGCCAAGTTGAGTAATGGTGAGGTATGGCATTTTAGAAAATTGGCAAGGTGTAGGAATACTAGTGATGTGGACAGTATGAGTAGTCATGGTAGTAGGAAGCAGAATTGGCTTGTGTGGATAGTGTTCAAGCTGAGAAAAGGGACTTCAGGAGTGTTCTTGTAGCGAGAAGGGAACACCAGAACTGTGGAGAGCAAGACTCTTTTAGTGAACGGTCTGTGCCAAGCTCTGCAGAGGGTCAGCATCAGCGGAATCAGATAAAGGAGCTGAGAGTACTGGACCGAAGGATAGAGTGACCAGGTTTGGCAGGCAAGCCGTACTGCCAGACAAATATAACGACTTTGTTGTTGGAAGTGTACGTTCCTTAGGATTATCATTCTCTAATTCTGCATTTTTGTGATCAAAGTTGATAATTTTTCTTTTTCCAGCATAAAAGTTGCTTGAATTTTTCTCCTTGTTTTACCTAGTATGGTATGTTGCAATGAGTGTTCTGTACAGCAATAGATTGGATAATTCCCATTATATCCATAGTGTGTTTTTTAGTGTAAAACTATTTTCTCTCTGATATGAATAGGTTGTTTTTTGTCCAGTGATTCACAGCATGTTGTTTTCTGAAACTTTTACCTTTGTAGAAGATGTTTATTTTTTTGTTTTGTTTTGGAAGGAAAGGGGACGTGTGGTGTGAGAAGTTGGCCTGGTATATGCTGTTCACTAATTAAAGTGGACACCTTGCACCAGGGCAAATCGACTCTTATGGTAGATAGGTTTAAGACAACCTTTTAAAGAAAGCTATCCTAGTGGTAGCTGTGGAGAGCAGCCTTCAGGCTAAGTCTCGGAGGAATGTAAAGCAGCTTGTTTTACCATATAATCTCTTGAATCACCAAATGAAAAGACACCACACAGGTATATATATCAAATATATATGTATTTATTTCTAAATAACTCTCTACTAATCTCTTTATGAGATTAGAAGACAAACTATATGCACAAATCAACGTTTCACAATAAGTTAAGCACAAAATATGGCTGGGGCCCTAGGGGCGTACCAGACCATATACTAAGTAAGAGACTTAGAAACAACGACTTGCAAGGAGACAAGGCCTAGGGCCTTCAGAAGTGCTGGGGCCTCCCAAAACCACCCAAGGCAGGTAAGTAAAGGACCCACGGGGGACGCGTGCAGTGTGGATACACAGGCGCGAATCGCCGTTAACTTCAATGGGGCAAGTCGCGGTTGGAAATAAAGAGTTTTAGGATACTTCGGGAGAACCTACAAGCAAGTCACTTACAGGGTAAGTAGTTCTAGGGCCCACACCCACAGGAGCACCGTAGTTCTGGAGTTACCTCACCCAGGGAAGCCGGGTGCACAGGTGTCCTTTGGTGTCGGGTCGCGGCGTCGTTTTCAATGGCGAACAAAGAAGACTTGCTGCTTGCGGGAGCTGAAGAAGTGTCCGGTGGAATCCAAGCCTGGATTCTGAAGAAGGATGACCTGAAAGCAGAGGGGACAGTGTTCAAAGTCACTTGGCAGTGACCCGGGGCAAGGAAGATGGATGCCCACCGTCGTCGGTCGCTTCAGGTCGGTTGCAGGTGCCTTGACTCTTCAGCCACGTGGTCCAGGAGGCGTCGACGACGACCAGGAGCTGGATTCGGTGTGTCCCTCGACGTCTGCAGCTGACTGCGGTGTCGGCAACTCGATCGGAGCCAACAAGCCTTGGCAGCCGCAAGTCTCGGGGAGATGAAGAAAAGTCGATGGCGCAGACCAGCAAGGTCTGTGGAACTCACCCAGCGAGGGTAAGTCAGGGCAGGCCTGGAGCAACCAGGGGAGCCCTTTGGTTTCTTTAGGAAGTCTTCTGGGGACCCACAAGCCAGCGAGCAAGGGATCGCGAAGACACCTCGGGCGGAATCACTCAACAGGGGCCCACGGTCACTCGGGACGGTGTAGGCCTCTGATCTTCGGAGGATTCCTGCTGGAGGTCGGGACCACACGTGGTCCAAAGCACAAGTTCGTAGAACGTTGTGAAGGGGTTGCACTCGACAATAGTGCACGGTACCCAGGGGTCGCGGTTCCTCGTTACTCGTGGGGTCCACTTGCCTCAGCTTCGCTGGGGACTCACGATGGCCGGGGAGAGGTCAGGAAATCCACTTCTTGGGCTGCAGGGACTTCGGACTCCGGCGGGAGCGGCGTAGTTTGCGACCGTCGTTGTCGTTTTTGGTGCCTGCCAAGCAGGGAGTCACTCCTTGACTCCAAGGGAGATTCTTCTGTCTTCCAAAGGTAGTGGAACGTCGAAGGGCCAGGATTCTTCTGTAAAGCGTCGTCCAGGGGTTATCTGCTTTGCAATGGCAAGGTTCCCCCTCTTATACTAAAAAGAGGGGATGGACTAGCTCTATGACCCCACCTATGGGAGGGTCAAGGGAGGGGTAGCTACACCCACTTCCCTTTGTCCAGTTTCGCGCCAGAGCAGGGGCAGGTAGCCCCTGAGCTGGTTTGAACTGGCATATGCACAGAGGAGCCTTCTGCTCCCCCAGTGCAGGACTTCAAAGCACTCTAAGAGTGCACCCACCCAGCCCCAATACACTAAACCCTGTCTGGAAGGTGGTTACACCTCCCTGTGACAGGATGCCTATTGTTGGGCTTCCTCCACTGTGAGTTTCGGTCATCAGCAGGAGGGCAGCCCAGTGTCTGTGACTGGTGGCATCCATTTTGTGATGCCAGGGCTCTTTAGGATTCTACCGCGTTTCCACAGCAGGTACATGTCTTATCCCTCTAGAAGGGTGGAATGCTACCCCCGCCGCCAAGATTGGCGGGGGGTAGTATTCCAAGATGTTTGACACCAAACACGACATGTTTTGATGCAGCCATTCCAAAGTTAGCATTTACCGCGAGGATATAATGCACTTAAGAGTATATGGTTTAACCGCATCCACAAACAGCACCAGAGAATGGACTCTGAGAACTGCAGAGGGGCCCTGCTCATGCAGAGGCACCCCCTCACATAGAAGCCAAGCACCCTGCCCTCAGGATTGATAGGGCCTGCCTTAGGGGTGACTGATAGGTTTATATGTGTGTGCAAGAGAGATATAGGAAACCTATATCTCAGTGAGGAGTGCTAGCACCACCTCACCCAGGCTGCAGTAGCAGGCCTGTGGTGTCAGATTTAGACTGCTTCCCAGGGGTGGCATAACACATGCTGCAGCCCCTGGTAGGCCTGTGAAGTACCTATGCCCTTGGCACCTAAGGTACCATATACTAGGGACTCATAAGGCACCACAGTATCCAATCACTAGTGCACCTAGAGTGCACTCCATGTCGTTTAGAGAGAGCAGATAGACTGGGGCCCTGAATAGCAGGGTCCCAGTCCAACTAAGTCATAAACCAGCAAAACACCATAAAAAAAAGTGGGGGCAACCATATAGTCAGATTCCACCTTCCTACATGTGGTATTGGAATGTGTATGCTTGTGTCGTCACGGAGTTCCATGACGTATCGGGGATGGAGAGCAGGTCCGGGTAGAAGTGTGAGAAGACGGTTGTAACAGCTGCGTCTAGGATCGTTGGGGTCTTTATAATAGAACGATTGTACTTCGTTGGAGTGTCGTCATTATAGTACATACTCACGTTTTGCTCTTCATTACAGTACATACTCACGTTTTGCTCTTATAGCCATTCTAGTTGCAATTTTTTTTTTAAAGTTTTATAAAGCGCAAACCAGACCTGAAGGTATCAGAGCGATTTACATGAGGACCAGCTGCGTTACAGACGGACACATTAATTTTTTTGTTAGGCACTGGGAAATTTAGTGATTTGCCAAAAATCACAGGCTGATGAGCATCCCTGCCGAGACTCGAACCCGGTTCCCCAGCTCCGAGGTCGACCGCTCTATGGCATATTAGGATGTAAACAATATCAGAACATTGATGGGCTGCTGTACCAGACAATGTTTTGAGGCAAAATAGGTAAGTAACTAAGACCCAGCATTCCTTAATCCGCTAGTCCTTGATACGTTTGATGCATTAATTGCTGTCTCTCCAGATCCCATTGACCAGTCCAGAATTTTTCTTAGATTTTTGGGTTATAATTGAGTTATAGCTGTTTGATAAAACATTTGTTTTTTAGGTCAAACCTGGGCAGCGCATGCGCTGCTCCGCCAGGCATGCTGCATTCAGGTATGGACTTGAAGCTCCACCCATTTTCTGCCCATCTTTTCAATTGGCTCCTGTTACTGTCGTTTCTAAGTGGTTGCTTTTGATTCATGAATAGGCTTAGTAGTCCCTCCTTAGTACCGCCTTGTCTGCATTTGTTACCTCCCATAAGGACTGGACTTTTTACTTGTGTAGTTACACGGTCTGTTTTATCTACATTCTGTGAGCACTATTTTCTTTAATGATTTTGCCATATTGCAGGCACGAAGTGCTTTCCTGCAAGGGTGCCCGCTTTGCCTCTGGGCACCACGCTATGGTTTCAGCACGACACACGCTTTTACATTTTTATTGGGCCAACTTCACAAACAAATGCTTTTTGTTTGTAAAAGTGCCCCATACTGCGCTTTAACTTTAATGGCAGCCGCGCACCTCTCTTTAGATGAGCCTCGTCAAAATAAAGGGGCATGGCTGCCATTAAAGTGAAAGCGCGGCAATGGGGGGCTTTTACAAAAAAAAAGCATTTGTTTGTTAACTCAACAAACAAATGCTTTTTTTTGTAAAAGCGCCCCATACCGCGCTTTCACTTTAATGACAGCCGCGCTCCTTTCTTTAGACGAGCCGCTTCAAAAGAAAAGGGTGCTGCCGCCATTAAAGTGAAATCGCAGCACGGAGCCCTTTTACAAGCATTTGCGAGAGTTTAAGCTATTGGCATTGTAAATGACAATGCCTTTTTCTTTGTGTTGTTTTTTAAAACATAGATAAAAGGCATTGTCATTTACAATGCCAATAGCTTAAACTCACGCAAATGCAAGACCTATTGCATTCCAAATGCTTGTCTAAACTGCATTTGTTGCTTGAAGACTTTTAAATCTTACTTCATCCTATTTGCTTGTTAAGAAATAGGTAAAATTCTGACAGTCTGCACATTTTCAAGTGATTTAGGTGTTAAGAATCTCAAGCACCAAACATGGTGTCTTCTTGAGAAATGTCACAGTTCGGATCATTAACCAACACCGCCACCGTGTGGGGAATATTTAAGTAACGTCGTCTTAATGGTAATGTGACTAGTATTTCCTGAGTCTTTTGCAAAACCTATTGGTAGTTTAAGTGGGCTTAGAACCTATCCATTGTTTACCCTTGATTCATTCATTAATCTTCACCGTCATTTGTTGGCTTCTTATTCCCTAGTGCATGAGAGTTTTTCTTTCTCCTCTTGTGTTTGTCTCTCCCCAGGAGCATGTATGCATTGCCGAGTCCCTCCACTGCTCGCATTTCAGGCACTACTTTTTTTTTTGATCAGCTCCACCTTCCTGTCTTTCGTGTGATTCCTCTCGTGTTTTTTCCCCTCCCCCTTTTTTTCCCACCATCCTCCAGCGCCCCATGTTGCTTTGGCCTCTCATCACCCATGTTGTTTGCACCCCTGTGTTGCGTCTTTCCCCAGCATTCCCCAGAGTTGCTCCTGAAAAAAAATCCCTTTATGCGTTTTTTTTTCTTTTTTTTTAATTACTGATCCAATTCAGATCAATAACTATAAAGAAAAAAAGCAAGCGCATCATTTTGTAGACACATGCATGTATAAAATGACGTGGCCATCTGCATCAAAAGCTTTTTTTTTAAATTCGTTATCCATCTGGGACAGCAGTGTGGCACAGCTAAAACCATAGGGAAAACCAGTAGTCCCAAAACCAAGACCTATTGGCTTTGCCAATTCTTTTCCCCTTTTATTTCCCTGCCACCAACAATCTTCAAGTGTTGTCCTAGTCCTCCTCAACCCTCCTTCTTCACCCTCATCCACTCTTTGCAGCTTCGTATTCTCTTTCGCCCCATATGCCACCTTGCAATTTAGGCTGGTTTCTCCCACTCCACCACATGCGCAGTCCTGTATCAAATCTTTTGCCCTTATTACCCCTAGGCTCTATTTTCTGCCCAGGCCCAATGGTATTGAGTGCTTTTCAAGAGAACCAGCATATAAAAAATAAAAAAAAAGAGAACCAGCATACATTACACATTGTTTATTTCTTTTTAGGCACGTGGAGATTGAGTCTCATTTAGAGTTTAGCAGACGGGTTACTCCGTCACAAACATGGCAGATATCCCATCCACCTTATTACCATTGGCTATAATGCACTTGTAGTATGGCAGACGGGATATCTGTCACGTTTGTGATGGAGTAACCCGTCCACCAAACTCTACATCAGGCCCCAATTGATTTCCCAAGATTTACAGGATTTTGAGCCAGGGCCGGGATTAAAGCCTGGTTCCCCATGCCTGAAGGCTCCAGCCAAGAGGCCACATCTTCTCCCTCCCTCTCTCTGGAACTCTCTTCCATTTAACCACAAGCTGCTCTACAACTTTACAGATCTTTTATTTCTCTCTAGAACCCTATTTGCTCCTTGAGTCTTTTTCCCTGACAGTTTTTAGTTTGCTAAGGATGGCCAAATCGTCCTTTTGTTGACTACTATTATTCCCATAGATTGTTACATACTGCTTTTTAGGTCTCGCCTACAGGCAGCTTTTAGCTGTCTGTTTGCGAAAGATATCTTGTGGACAATACAGTGGGCTTTTAGCTCACCACTGGTTGGCTTTATTCACTCTCATTTGTTAGCTTTTTGTTTGATGTATGGCCTTCCTCTTCTAGTGTTGTCCCCCAGCCCCCCGCCCCTAAGGAGAATAGCCTCTTTACCATCCTTTTGTCCTATTTTTATCTTTCCACTGATCACATTTAGGGAACTACCTCTTTCTTTTCTGGTCCATGAGACTGCATGTGTTTTCTGGTTCATTGGTGTTCTGGAATCATTTGGTTGAGGTGCCATGCAATGCACCTGCATGCTTTGGAGTGGCCATTTTATTTGATATACCACAAGCACCCCCAAACCTACCTGCCACTTTGTTCTGAAGACTGGCATGAACCCAAAAACCTGAGTTAAGAATTGTAAGAACTGGCATCACCCACACTGTTGGCAAACACGTCTTTACTTCTCTTCAAATCTGTTGGCAACAAGTTATGGACCTATAATGGATTCCCGTAAAGTGGAGTTGATTGTCGCCACAATCAATCTAGACAATTTTCTATATAATTCAGATTGATTTGTGCATTTATTACAAAATATTTTTCTTGGTAAATATTCTTATTTTACGTGGTGATTTTCTTCAAGACAACTTCCTCTTCTTTGGCCTTTTGTTTACATTGTTAAGATCCTTTAGTTATAACATCCCAATAAATGATGTTTATTTGTATTTCAAAGAATCACAATATCATCCAGTTTTGTAATATGCCACCTCTTTTTATTTTAATATAAGAATATAATCTGGGTATAACATATGTCCACATGTGTTTCATAATAATAGTTTGCTTCATCAGGGCACAACACGTTTGAGTATAAAGAGCGCTGTAAACACCTCTATAATAAAACATAGAGGACATAACATGTATAAGAAACACATTAGATCAATTAGTACTTAACCCCTTAACTGCATAATCATTTCACCCCCAGTGCTGAGCCTTTTTAGGATGTTTGGGAAACTTGTGCTTAAACCTTTACAACTTTTTCCCCATAAAAGGTATCCAGAACGAATTTGCATCCTTTCCCCCTCTAGTTGGGGGGATTCTAACATATATAGGGGTTCTGCATCCCCCTGGTGGAAACTGAGAAAATAGACAAAATATACATTTTGAGGGGCTTTAAGGAAAAATGGGACAAATGTGCTGTCAATGAAGTGTATATTTTTGTTCTGCCTAAAAATGGCATTAATAGAAAGTTTCTGGTGCTAAGATCACCCTCTTCCCTGCTTGCAGAAACAGAGTTGTAAAGAAATTTAAAAAAAATTTAACCACAGTTTTTGCATTTTCTAAAGTGGTAGTCGATTTTACCTATTTTAGTGAGGTTTCTATCTACTTGCACTTTGTGGTAGAACTAGGTGTGAAACCATTAGGTGAAAGCTATACACTTCTGAAAAGAAGATGAAATTCAGAATTCGGCAAGGGGTTATTTGTGTAGCTTGCTTATGGTTTTCCCAAGCAAACTGATTGTTGAAATCAAATGTGTAAAAACAAAATGGGAACAAATAAAAATGGATAACAATTTTTCATCTGTACTTTTTTGCCTAGATGACCAATTCACAAATGTAATATACTGTTACGTCTGTCAGATCCTTGTGGTCACAGGGATATGTCGTATAATCTATAATGATAGTTCTTGTGTCCCGAATGCATCAATTCCTATTGTAAAATTAATGAATGAAAAATGGGTATGAAGGAAACCTATGTATATATGAAGTATGCCCTTTATACTGAGTTTAGGAATAGTGGTAATTTGTGCAACTCTTAATTTAGGGTTACCCATGCTATCATTTAATTGTTACCATATGTAGGAATGTCCTATCATTGTTTCCTTCACATGGTCCCTGGGTTAGTCTGTTCTGGTCTCACGTAATAGGCCCAGCCATAATAGTGGGGTGCTATAATATAGATATCAACTGATAGTTACTTCAGTTAACTATAACTGGTAAACTTCAGTGAGTTTTTGAGTTTAAATTTTTTTTAATTTTTAACAGACATTTTCACATAACTATAATGTCACTTTAACCTTAAAAGTCAGAATTAAGTCTTATCAGCTGGTAATGTTATTTCAATGTCCATCATAACTTACTTCATCAAGGGTAATGTGCTGCCACTGCGTCGATTTGACAGTGTTTCCGATGAGTTGAATGGATTCCGTAGATGTATCCAACGCTCTATTGCTGGGATCGCCAAACAAGTGTGCTCTGATGACCCTCATGACGGATTAATGCTCATCATAATTGTGAACTATTGCTTCACCACTACCCAACGTATCCAATATGAAAGTGAGAAGCATTCTAACATATGCTACCATCAAGATATTAACCATAGTCCTACCTTGCATGAAAAAAGAGAAGGGTTGCATGAATTAAATGGCAATTGACAACCAATAACCTTAAATGTTTATTTTGCCTTGCATTACTCCATGTTGTTTGTCCTCATGAAAGCTGCTGATGGGGCTCTGATAAAAACACTGCGAAAGATTGAAATTATGAATAATGCATTATTATTATTCTACCTTTCTAAGTGCGTGACGACAGGGAAGGGCCTCCCTCCTATCCAGAGGAAGTAGGAACAAACTCCAAAAGAGAGTAAGTTAGGACGCTTCTCTGGTGTCCACGCTGTTTTTACCATAATCATTGCCCCAGTGGTGGCTGGTAGGGAACGGTGGTTTGAAAAATATTTTTAAAAAACACTTACCTCTTCCTCCGTCTTTCCTTGTCATCTCTCCCCTTCACTTCCTGACTCCAAGTTCGGAAGAAGCAGGAAGCACACAGGCTCCCCTAAGCCAATCACAATGCTGCTATGCAGCGTTGTGATTGGTCTGAGCGCCGTGGTTCGGTGCTCAGAAGGGGACAGGGAGCCTCTGCATGTTCTCCACCCAGGCTGTGTATTAAAGCCCGGTGGAGAACATGCAAAGTGCGCGTGACTGTTTGGCCGGCCCAAGACGGCCGGCCAAACCGTCATGCGCACTTAAGTGCATGAAGCACTCCTCCCTGTGCCACCAGCCCCACCCAGCCCCGCAGCATGGAAAAATACAATGTTGTCGTTATTATCATTTTATTTTTCCCTTTTCTACTGCTCTGAGAGCAGTGGGACGACACTCCTCTGCCTTAGCGGAGGAGTCGCCCCTGCATTGCCCTCAAATACATGTGCAGTGTACACTAAATACATTTGGGCATGTCACAGATGGCCAGATTTATCAAGGTGTTTAGGGATAACAATGGTTCAGTGATGGCCAAAAAGGTCCAGGTGGACAAATAGTAGTCCCCAGAGGAGACACTATGAGAAACTTTATAATGACAATTAATCACACTGGGAGTTTTAAGTAATGTACAAGGGAACATATGTCATGTAGAGTTAGTTATTTATTTTACACAAGTAACAAGTAGTTATTTTGTATAGTATTCAGGTGCTCACAAAGAGTGACAATAGGCGTGATTTGACAAAGTGAGGGTTAATTAAAACAATGACATCGAATTGACAACAGACATTGGAACTCCACACGAGTTTACAAAATGTAAGGAGTTCCTGTTGTAGGGGGTCGACGGCGTTTCGATCTCAGAACCTTGAGATCATCTTCAGGACATATAGTGAGCAATCCTATACTACCAGATTTATCAAGGGCTTGCATTGCCCTTGCGTCACGCAAGGTGATGCAAGGCAACAGAAGCCCTTAAGTCAGTTTTACCATGCCGCGCAGAGCTACCTTGCGTGGCTCTGCATGCCATAGTAATTGCAGCGTAATGAAAAGAAGCGCAAATCGCTGCCTTGCATTACTCTGCGTTGGGATGGCATTCCCTTGGTGGAGCGTGGGTGTTCCCACGCATGCATTCACCCATGGTTTTTGATGCATTCCCAGACTTACAAATACTAGTAGACCTGGGAATGTGTCAAAATGCCACGCCTTCTCAGGTGAGGCGTAACAAGCAGACATTTGTTTATTTCTCCAAGTTATTTAATCTTTCTACGTGTGCTGCATTCTGCACCATTCTACACCATGGCGCAGGAGTCCCTGCACTGGAACTTGGCAGCCACAAGTGCACCAGCACAGAGAGAGCTGGAATGAGCCATACGTTAGTAATATAAATGCTAAATAGAGCTCTCTCCATTTGATGCAGCGCAGCAAGTTGTTTTCCTGCATTGCTTTGTGCCACATGTTGCTAAATCTGGTCCAGAGTGTTCTGTTGCTGTGGTAACCATGGGATCTGTCAATAATATTGAATACTGTATTTTTACCAATAAGTTTAATTGTTTTTTAACTAAATAATAACATCTGTACCATTTCTACATCGCAGGTGATTACATCAGCTCAAAAAACAGGTATGAGAGCCATATGTTTCTACTCTGATTGCATGATATTCTAAACAGTCTAGGTAGGTATCTCCTAGTCCTGAAGAAGGACGTTGAGACTTTTGGACAGATCAGATGGAAGAAATATGTAGGCAAATTTTCTAATGGATGTACGAAACATTACTTTCAGGAAACATCCAGAATAAATACCCTTTTTAACCATGCTCAGGGTACCCGATGAATAAAAAGAGAAATTTTGGGGGTATACCCGTAGACGGTTGTATGATAGAAGCACGAATGGTTTTACCACGTGTGCCTCTACCACGCAGCCCAACCACGAATGCGTCTTAACCACGCATTCCTTTACCAAGCATGCCTTTAACACAAAATTTTGTGGTATAGGCATGAATGGTAAAGGGGTATGTGTGGCTAAGGTCAACACTACCCTGCCACCCCCCGATCACCTCCCCACACCTGCCCCCGCGCTGCCCCTTTAACTAACCCAATCCCCCTTCCACTGTCCTAAAACATACCCCGACCCCGCCCTAAAAACAAACCCAATTACCCATTCCCCTCCCACTGCCCTAAGTCCTAAAACCCTGCACCCTAACTTACACTACCCCGCCCCGCGCGCTGTCGCTTAAACTACCCCTATCCCTTCCACTGCCCTAAAACCTGGCCCAAACCCTTCCCAGCCCTAAGAACTAGCCCAACTACCCATTCCCCTCCCACTGCCCTAAGGTCTAAAACCCTACACTACCCGGCCCCCCACCCCCATGCTGTCCCTTTAACTACCCCAACCCCTTCCAATGTCCTAAAACCTACCCCGACCCCCCGCCCTAAAAACAAACCCAATTACCCATTCTCCTCCCACTGCCCTAAGGCCTAAAACCCTGCACCCTAACTTACACTACCACATTACCCCCTGCACTGTCCCTTAAACTACCCCAACCCCTTCCACTGCCCTAAAACCTGGCCCGAACCCCTCCCAGCCCTTAAAACAAGCATTGAAAATGCAATAGGTCTCGCCTTTGATTAAGTTAAAGCCATTTGCTTTGCTAATGGTATTGTATAGCAAAGCAAATGGCTTTAACTTAATGAAAGGCGAGACCTATTGCATTTTTAATGCTTGTTCCTATTGGTCATGGTTACAGTGTCCAGGTCCTGAACGCAGATTCTACACGATATACGGGACACACAACTTATTTTTCAAATATAAGTCAGGAATGTGAGACGCGAACAACGAGGTCGAAAAGAGAAGCAATGAATTAAAAAAGTTTAAGCGCATCAACTTGGGGAGGCTAAGTTGCGCGCTGATGATCTAAAGCTGTGGCATGAAGGTCCCAAATTGAGGCAAGTCCCATGCTGTTCACGTCTGAGAATTAAAGGGGATTCCACTGTCACGAAGAAGGTCTGGAGATGAGGTCTCCAAAGGAGTTAGGGGCGGCACCATACATATAAAAGAAAACCACCGTGCCAGCCTGCCTCAAGCGCTCCTCCCGAGCAGCCCTGCCTGCCGATCACATAATCTCCCCGTGCCTGAATGTGCCCTTGTGTAACGTAACCGGAGCTCATGTAAAGCGCTCCAATACCTTCAGGTAGAGTTCGCGCTATAAAAATCTGCATTAAAAAAAAACACTGTGCCAGCCTGCCTCAAGCGCTCCTCCCGAGCAGCCCTGCCTGCCGATCACATAATCTCCCCGTGCCTGAATGTGCCCTTGTGTAACGCAACCAGAGCTCATATAAAGCGCTCCAATACCTTCAGGTAGAGTTCGCGCTATAGAAATCTGCATTTAAAAAAACAACGTGCCAGCCTGCCTGAAGCGCTCCTCCCGAGCAGCCCTGCGTGCCGATCACTTAATCTCCCCGTGCCTGAATGTGCCCTTGTGTAACGTAAGCGGAGCTCATGTAAAGCGCTCCAATACCTTCAGGTAGAGTTCACGCTATAGAAATCTGCATAAAAAAAAATAAAACACCATGCCAGCCTGCCTCAAGCGCTCCTCCCGAGCAGCCCTGCCTGCCAATCACATAATCTCCCCGTGCCTGAATGTGCCCTTGTGTAACGTAACCGGAGCTCATGTAAAGCGCTCCAATACCTTCAGGCAGAGTTCACGCTATAGAAATCTGCATTAAAAAACAAGCGCGGTCTCGAAAGTGAAAGAGGACCGCGCTCGTGTATGTCTGTTGGAGCCTGGAGGGTGTATGAGGGCGACTGGTGATGACAGTGCTGGAATATGGTGCTTATGTGAAGCGCTCCGAAAGCTTCGGGTCAAGTTTGCGCTATATAAATGTTAAGATGTTAAGAAAAACAAAGTAAGAAAAAGCAGCTACGCAAGCCATGCACACCTTGGAAGGACGCCCAAAGATGCGGAAATCCTACTAAAACAAGCCCGTTACCATATGAAGAGCGTTCTCACAGCGCCCAATCAGAGAGCCGGACTGGCGCGTGCAAGACAGCGTGACGAAGCTTCTGATAAGAAACTTCATCACAACAGCCGTAATGCAGGCGAGCCAGTCCGGATGGGCCGGACAAAAAAGCGAAAAGGAGGCACCGCAGAACCCTTATTTCCAATGGCAGCCCACCGTTTAACATAAACGGTGACGCAAGCCAATGGGAATAAGGGGCGGGGCTTCAAGCCCTTTTCTCAAAGTCCTCATCTGTAATAAATCTCGCCGAGCATGTGCGCAGCAACGCTAGGCGAGACCTAAAAAACCAGCCCCACTTAACTTACCGCAGCGTCTTCCTTCTTCCTGCAGCTAGACCGAGCACTTCTTTAACCACGCATATGCTTGGTTAAGGCATATGCGTTGTTAAGGCATGCGTGGTAAAGCTTGCGTAGTCAGAACACTTGTGATTCAGACCGAGGTGTTCCGACTGTTTCCACCCAGAGACATTTTTATAAAAACAACTGCATCCCTGCTTCTATTCAAGTAAAACATTTATTACAAGCTTCCAAAGCTGGTTGACTCCATCTGAGCGGTATTTACCTTCTTGAATCAAGAGAAGACACCAAAGATGAAGCATTCCGCTACAAACTGTGGGTGAGGTGTCTTCTTCAAATATATTTAAATATCTTTGAGGTATTAGGAGACTAACCAATTGGCCAATCCCTAGTATGGAGGCCGCACACCTTTTTATGTAAAAGTGTGTAGGTTAGTGATTGCGCACATAGGCTTATGCCTCTCTCTCTCTCTCCCTTTATGCATGAAACAAACTGTACCCTTTCCAGCTGTCCCTGTTCAATTTCGATTGGTGCGCGGGAGTGCTAAATTATGCCATCTGGAGCGCTGATCCAACTGAAAGCAGTTGGTGGCTGATTGCACCAACAGCTTTCAGTTTCATTTGTGTGACGTCAATGCACTGCTTCTATCCAAATAAGAAATGTATTACGAACTCCCAAACCTGGTTGACTCCACCCGAGTGGTATTAACTTTCTCGGATAAGGAGAAGACACCAATGATGAAGCATGCCACTACAAACTGTGGGTGAGGTATCTTCTCCTACTATAGTTAGATATCTGTGAATTACTAGGAGACTAACCAATAGGTTAATCCCTGGTGAGGATCCCAAGCACATTTTTGTGTAAAAGTGTGTAAAATAAGGCGGATGTGCGCATGCTTATCCTACTCCTCTCCAATTATGTGTGAATCAGATTGTACTCTTTCCAGCGGTCCCAGTCCAGCTTTGATTGGTGTTCTAGGGTGCTGAGTTATGCCCCCACCCCCGAGCACCAATCAAACTGAAAGCAGTTGGTGGCTAATTGCACCGGCTTGCAGTTTCTTTTACGAACCCGCTGTGCGTAATGAGAAGAAAAAAAAACTTCAAGATGCAAGGGAAGGTATTCCCTCGCATCCTTGTGTATTTTTGTAAAACAAAAATCCTTCTGGTGCTCACATGTTCTACCTGTGTGCAGAGAACAAGATGTTCACGTCCTGCGCACTGTGGAGGTAGTGCAAGGACGTGAGCATCTCGTCCACTGCACTCAAGCGGTAAAAGGCATTTGCTAAAGTGCCTTGTGTTTGTAACGTTTGTATCTTATATATCAATCTCAAGAGCTTTACTATATAAAAGAGAACCTATGTCCGAAAGTGTAGTTCACAAATGCCGCTTCATTATACTTTCACTAAACACTTCAGGGCTTATTTACAAGCACCTTGCGCCACCGGTGTGTCACTTTTTGTGACGCCCCGGCAGCACATTTTGTTGCCTCATATTTACAAGGACAGGAAAAGCCACCCTGCGTGGCTTTTCCTGTCCTTGTAAATACGGCCCATTTATATGCAGCACTTTGTGTTTAAGTGGCGTTCCCTGGGTGTTGCTGTCGGTGTTCCCACGCAATGCCCATGGACCCTGACACATTTCCAGATTTACGAGAAATCGTAAACCTGGAAATGCATCTGAATGCTACGCCTCCCCAGGGAGGCGCAACGAGGAGAAATGTATTCATTTCTCCTCGTTTTTTCCTCATTCTATGCGTGCTGCATTCTGCAGCACACAAAGAATGAGGAAATCACCTCCTTTGATTGTTTATGTGCAGGAAGGTGTCCCTTCCTGCACCAAAACAATCATTTAAAAAATGACGTTTTGCAAGTTCTATGTATGCTAATGCAGCACAAATAGAAGTTGAAAAACACCATTTCAGATTATTTATGTGCAGGAAGGGACACCTTCCTGCACATAAACAATCATCCCCATGACGCTGGCCTCCGTGCACCATGGTGCAAGGGTGTCTGCGTTGGCCCATGGCAGCCAATTGTGCGCTTGCGAGGAGAAGGCAGCGGGATGCATCATATCCTTGTAGATATGACGCATCTCTCGGCTTTGAAAGTGCTGCAGCGTGGCGCAGCCATAGGGCTTGCGGTGCTGCGCTGCGGAACTTTCTTGTAAATGAGGCCCTTCACATTTTGGAAGAATGTTCATAATATAACCATTGTTCATGTTACTACTTCATTATCTCAAAACAAATCTGTACTTTGTATACGCTAATTGGTAATTAAAAGTTATATCTTTCCACAAGTTGTTTCAAAAAATGCATAGAGTTAAAAAAATGTATAAAATGATATTAAGTTTATTGGTACACCTGCTCAATGCATTTCTTCTTTAATGAGAATGTCGCTCTTTCCGCGTTTTATAAAGTTGTGTGACTTATGTGTAATAAATTGAGAACTGGGCTTTCACAAACTAAGGTCACAGCGAGTATTACTAACTAAGCGGAAGAGTTCCCCTATAATTCCTTATTGTAGTTAAAGTCCTGATAGGGACAGGGTATTCCCCTCAAAAGAGAAAATTGGCTCAAACAGGATAATTACCATATAAAGTCAAATGATCAGTTTTCCATACCTAGTTGAGACCAGTAAGTAACACCAGGAATAACTTCTACAGCACTGAGGAGAGTCGAATCAAAGTTTTGCATTGACTGCCTAATGAAAAATAGATTTATCGGCTGAAAAAAGTTGTTCAAGTAGTATTGTTCATAGCAAAGGTTAAAACCGTGATGATTGAGACTTACATATAGCACTCGCCACGTGCTTAATAAGTAAATATGTTATATGAAAGTAAAAATCACCGAAATATTTATACAAGTCCAATGATACAAAATGCAATACAACAACACACCCACCACAAAGCATTCTGCGCAAACGTGGATACAGAAACAATGTCTATAGCCCCAGAACACGCCACATCATGACCTCTGTGCCCCCCTCTTTAGGTTTAGCCTGCTTCAGAGCATGCACTCTCGCTTGTGAGAGATATTGTGTTCAACAAGGGGCTTTGAGACTGCCATTGCTTGCCATTCATGAACTTCATTGTCACTCTCATTTACTGCCTTCTAATCGGGCAGCATGACCGGCTTCACTTCCTCTTCTTTTGACTGGAGCATGGACCAAGTACTGATAGCTTCCATTGGATTATAGTCCTTTTGCTGCTGGCACTGTGATTGAGCTAATATATTTTTATTTATTTTTAAGACCAAGGCTTCGTAATAAGGTAAGTACGTTTCAAGTAAAGCTACTTTTCACAGTCAAAAATCGACAGTGCAATATTCGAGTAGTTCAAGATACCTGTGGAGGGAATCAACAGAGTATACAACTTACAGTTCCAGTCCTCAGGTGGTCAGACCCACACAGAGTGAGGAGTCGGCCGTGAGGGACCAGGGCACACGTATGGTACGGATTTCAGTGCCTTCGCCGAGGCAGTCGATACTGGCAATGGTCTTTGCCCCCGCTGTCGGCAGAGGCAAGGTGCGGGATAGGTTTCAGTCGGCAGCCAACACAGTTACCGTTGTGGTCGCTGGCAGTCGATGGCTGTAGTTTGGATGGGGGTCCGCCTTCATCAGATCATCTTGGAGAGATCGCGGTCGGGTCGGCGGTGCAGGAGGCGACCAGCAGGGCCACTAGCAGGAGGGTACAGGCTCTCGGGCCCAGAGCTGTGGGCAACTCGGGTCGTGGGGCCGAGAGGATCCCTCGAGGTCATGGAGGTCGTCCCGTTGCAGGGTGTTCTGTGGGCAGTGCAGAGTCGCGTTGACACAGGTGCCAGTCTTTGGGAGAAACCACTGCGGTCTTTCGGAGATCTTTGGTAACAGTGAGTTGTGTCGACACCAGTGTCGGTCCTCAACTGCAGCAGTTCTTGTAGTTCTTGTGTAGCAGGGAGTCACTTCGACCAGGGTCGGTCCTCCCTGTGGCGGTTCTTGGAGTTTGGTTCTTCTTGGACAGGTCCGCTGTCCTCGGGAGATTGGAGTCTTTATTGAAGGCAACAGTCCTCCCAGGGGTTTTGGAGGTTGTGCTGCAAGACAGGTCGCAGGTTTCATCAAAGCTGGAGACAGGCCGGTAGGGCTGGGGCCAAAATAGTTGTCGTCTTCTGGCTTCTGCTGCAGGGTGTCTTCTTGCTTCTTAGGTCATCGCAGATCTGGGGTCCAGTCTGGGGGAGCCACCTAAATACTAAATTAAGGAGGCGTTTTAGGGGAGTAGAAGGTAGGGCCAATGGGCACCGCACCTGGGGTGACTACACCCTCTATTATGCTACCCTCCTGTGGGAGGGGGTATAGACCTAGGCCTGATTGGAAGGGTCCCTCCATCCTCAAGATGACGGGGACTGAAAAGTGTGCTTCACCTCGCTTCTCCCCACCTGAAGGGTGGGGTTGGCAAAGGTGGGCACACCTCCTATCTTTTTGAATCTTCCCACTGGTTTTCCTGCCCAAAGTGGGGGGTGTAAACCAGGGGCTGCCATCTGCTGATAGAAGCAGCAGCTGGGGGGCGCATTACAAAGGCAGCAGGCCTTTGAAGTTTTGAGCACTGGCCCATCCTGGGGGACCAGGCATGACACCTCTGCCCAAGATGTGCATTGTTTCTGGTCCCAGAGAGCAGGGGCTCTCGACCCAGGGGTCCAGAAACATGTCTGGGGGTGGCTGGCTGCCTACAGCCAGTCAGAGACTGCACCAGGGTTGGTAGGGATTCAGGGGGCACCTCTGAGGTGCCCTCTGGGTGCATGGTACAATAAATCCCACACTGGCCTCAGTGTGGGTTTATTGAAAGGAGTTGTTTTGTATCAAAGACTCCTGTATTCAGTGAAGTCATCATGATGCTGTGGAACTCGAGTTGTCGAGTTCTCAGCCCATGTATTCTCTATGGCTTCACTGGCACTTACAATATTAGAAAATATTGTAGGGGCATATCTGCTCATGCCGATATGCCCTCACCTGTAGTATAGTGCACCCTGCCTTAGGGCTGTGAGGCCTGCTACAGGGGTGACTTACCTATGCTGCCCGGCAGTGTTAGCTGCCATGGCACCCCAGACAGAGTTTCACTGCAAAAAGGACAAAGTGCACACCTTATTTTTGAATTATGTCTTTCTTATTCCTTCATGTTGTCTTCCTCCGCGTGCTATCCGGTTTTTCCGTGGTCAGCCCAAAGCCACGCTATTAACAATAATGCACAAAACTGGAGCGGCATACCACCCCATGCCGGATGCACAGCTTTAATTTTCGTTGGATTTCACAAATGCCAACAACTTCATCCTTTTTCTCCAAGTTCTTTTATTTTTTCATTGTAATCGAAAGTTTATCATTTCTTCATGTTTTTGCGCAAATCACAAGAGAGACGCTTACATCTTCACTGAATTCTAATTGATGCAGAAATGCTAATCCAAGCCTTATCCTGCGCCACGATAGTGTACGTAAGTTTTATCCACAAACATCAATCTCGTTTACCCAATGCATTTCGGGCCTATTAACCGGCCCTTCGTCAGGGGTTTGTTTATCTATAAATGCAAAACACATTGATTAGACTATGCTTAACCCAATCCCACTCAATAATTAATGCACATAACCGCCCATGACATTCCCCCAAATCAACGTTTTCCCGCTAAAGAACGTAGCTTAGTGCTACCCCTTTGAGTGAATACCTCTACTTTCTATTCCTGATCCAAACTTATTTTCTCCCCTCGTGCCTCTCCTCAAGTAACCTCTGTAATCATTTCATAACCCCCACCTCAATGACGTATTACTCCTCTCCCCTAGTCCCTCTGGTCGAGTGCCACCTTTATGTTCATTACACTACCCCACCTAACAAACATCCGTTCCATTTCCGTGATGCACATTTCCTAACAATTTCATCGTTATTTGTTATCCATACCTTTCAAACTATTAGGGCTGTCGTCCTTTCAACTCCTCTATCACAAAACCGTTATCAACCTAATGTTTGGCTCTCTGACACGTACTGGTATAAGAATGCATTGGGTAAACGAGATTGATGTTTGTGGATAAAACTCACGTACACTATCGTGGCGCAGGATAAGGCTTGGATTCGCATGTCTGCATCAATTAGAATTCAGTGAAGATGTAAGCGTCTCTCTTGTGATTTGCGCAAAAAACATGAAGAAATGATAAACTTTCGATTACAATGAAAAAATAAAAGAACTTGGAGAAAAAGGATGAAGTTGTTGGCATTTGTGAAATCCAACGAAAATCAAAGCTGTGCATCCGGCATGGGGTGGTATGCCGCTCCAGTTTTGTGCATTACCCCAGACAGAGTGCCATTTCGACTTTGTAGTTTTCTCCCTCACACGGGCATGCATACTGCAAGGGCAGGGGGGGAGGTGGGGTCCCAAGGGAGCAGAAGTACCAATTGGGAGTTTGTTTTAGGGACGTAGCACTGGAACAGGGCACCTGGTTGGCAGGGACCCTGTGCACTACATTTGAAACCACATCAAAACTAGGCAAAAAGTGGGGGGCTAACCATGCAAAAGAGGCACTTTCTCACACCAAGTTTGCAGTCCTATTGGTCTACTCGCACGGTTTGGGTAACGCCCATCTTTGCACCATACATGAGCAGAGATCGGTTTTTGCTATTGCAGCGTATACTGCATTTCAATGACAATTCTGCTGCATTGCCTTGAGACCATCCAGATGATTACAGGTTGATCAAAATTCAGCCTGTCGTGGAACATTTATCTGCAGATTTCCAGAGAGTTATACCCCTAGAAAGAATATAGCCATTGATGAGTCCTTGATCCTGTACAAAAGGAGGCTTCTGTTCAGGCAGTGCATAGCGAGCAAAAGACTTCTCGCTTGGGGATCAAGTTGTACATGCTGTGTAAGAGCTCTACTGGCTATGTACAAGCTTTAGAGTGTATGCAGGGAAGGACTCCACTCTAAACCCTGTAGGTTGTCCTCCCACACTAGGAGTCACAGGAAAGATTGTATGGGAGTTTGTCCATTCACTCCTTCACACAGGTTATAACCTTTATATGGACAACTTCTATACGGAAGTAAAGCTGTTCAATGAGCAGTACAAAGATGGCACTGTGGCATGCAGTACAGTTTGTTGTTGCTGCAAAGGATTCCCACAGGAGCTTGTTTGTAAGAAGCTCCAAAAATCCCAGAGCACTGCATTGCGTTCCAACGAACTACTCACAGTCAAGTTCTCTGATAGGCGTGATGTCTACTTACAACTACTACAATTCATGATAAGAGCACTTCCCCCATCGCGGTTTGGGGTCAGATGGCCGAAGTTCACTAGCCCATCTGTATACTTGATAACAGCAAGTGCATGGGCGGAATGGAGAAGAATGACCAGGTTGGTCAGCCGTACAATGCAAGTCGTAAAACTCACACTTGGTATAAGAAGCTGTTCACCCACCTGATCCAGATGACAACATACAATGCATATGCTGTTTATCGTCAGACCACCACAGGAAGACTCATGTCTTTCCTTGACTTTCAGTTGACTGTCATTGAAAGTCCTATTGCTACAGAGGCAGCAGCCTCCACTTCATATGCTCTGGAGGATGTGTCAAGGCTGCAGGATCGACACTTTGACCACAGCATTCCTGAAACAATTAAAAAGACTCGGCTATGTTCTCATTGTAGAGTCTGTTCTAAGCAGGGACAGAGGCAGGACAGTTGTGTTTACTGTCCTCAGTACCCATCTTAGCCAGGCTTATGTTTTCCTACTTGCATTATGTTGTACAAAAAAAATTGAAATATTGGGAAATTGACTGAGGTGGAGCTGCTGCAACATAAACCTTTCAATGGCTCTGTACTCAATTTACTATACTTGAGAAACTCATGGACGTGCTTATGGCCTGCTTGGCACCTTTATCTGCCGTCAGAATGTGGTAGCTGTTCTATTCACCAAATCACAAGTGCATTATAGTCCCCACACTGCACATAATGGTGGATGGAACATAAGCCACTTTGTCACGGAGTACCTTGTTGGACAAAAACATAAAACCTTGACTGGTTTCCGAACTGCTCTTTAGAGAACTTAGGCAGTCTTTCCTAGCATGTATTCCTTAGTTTCAAAGGTAGATATGCTCACTCAGTTCTAGTTCTGTGTGCCGTGCATGGCAGTCTCGGACACCCCCAACTTGCATCCACAAACTGGAAGGAGGTTGATTTAACACAGTGAGTGCACTGAAGGTGCATGAAAGACACATTTTCTTGAGCTTCAAGTAGCTAGCAACGCAAGGCATTCGTAAAGGTTCCATCGGCAAGTATACAGGACTTTGAAGGGGGTAGAGACATGAAAAGATAGGAAAAGCTTAGGCTAGTTGTGCTTTCACAGGGATATCGCATATGCAGAAGGCAGATAGTCAGGGTACAGACACACAGGCCATCACTTCATCTTCACCAACGAATTCAATCCCATCGGCACAGCGCTCACTGGATACTGAATTACTCCCTCACTTAACTACCAAATAACTCCAAGCCATACAGAATGCAGCAGGCAGCCTCCTCCCTCAACCTGTCACCATGCACACACCCTGCACCTTAAAAGTCGTGCTTTACTCCTCGCTTTAGTTCTCGGGAATCTCTGCATTTGACAACTGGCACCTCCTGCCAGTCCACCAACGCCACTGTGCCTAAGTTTCTGATACTATCAACACAGAGTATTACCCCGACACCCACACCACCTGGCAAAGGTACTGTCACCTCTCTTCCACCCGGAGAGGCCATGAGAGAGCTGCCCTCCTTTGAGGCCTAACAAGAGCTTTGTGTCCATGCACCATTGGATCGAACGGTGCTCCAGGAGATATGAGTATGAGTCGCGGCAAATTCTATCTCAGCCATACATCTATCCACCCAACACCATCTCAAATTCTACTCTTCCACCCAATCCTCCCCTGCCACCCCTACGTATCTCTTAGCCCCAATCCAGTACGAGTTCGAATCGTGGCCTAAAGCATGCAACACTCCTACCTCCATCAGAGGCATGATGACCTTCCCATCACTCCCTTAACTCTTTTACAGTTCCTTCTGTGTGAGCAAGCCCTGCCACACAACCTTCACGAATTTCGGTGCCTCTTCCACCATCGCTACTCCCTCACATGACCTTTCACCACATAGCAGATAAAGGTTGATGACTCACACCAGCTTCCTACTATACCCATAGCAACAGATGTTGAGACTGTGCCACACTACAAGTTTGCGACCTCCCTGTTCTGCATAGAGCAACAGTCCCACACTGGACCACTCCCACCTTCCACAAAGGCCCCTTAGATTATTCCTTTATAACAAAATATTTAAAACATACCTGCAATAAAATATACACAAGACTAGAGCAACTGAACATCAAAGCCAACACATTTACCACTAAAATGAAAAGTGCATTACCCTTGTGTAGCTTGCCCACAACTTTCTCACTTGACTCCCCAACCCCCAATTCAAAGAGGCCAATCTGTACATGCTCGTGCTAAGATGCATCAGATCGCTTGCCTAAATTCCTAGACGAAGAAAAGCATGCTTTATTCCTCTGAACCCCGACTGAGATGCAAGACCTCGAGGATGCTGATGTGCTGTAGGAATTGCAGGTTGTAATAGCGAAGTACCTTTAGCCTGCATCGATAATGGCTGATTTTTTTAAATGTTATGTATGGGTGTCACAGAGAGCCTCTATCGTTTATTTCAGTTTCTGAATCTCAGAACCCACGGCTATGGCAGCATGAATTGAATAAAGCTTTTTTTGACTGATGACTGACATATCATCACTTGATAACTAAACTGGTTAACCACAGTTGGTATATCATACATGCCTTCCATGCCAGTCTGACAGGTCTCCCTGAGAGCCTGTCAGTGCAGCTCTGCTTGCCTGCTTTGACTGAAAGCAGAAAGTGCAGCAGGGGGAGAAGGAAATCAAGGAAGGTGGTGGTGGTTGGTGAAGGATGGCAGGTAAGGTATTTGTTTCAGCCTTTGGGACAGGGATATATAACAGAGGCCATGTTATGTATGGCTGCCCCATTACGTCTCTGCTACTGTGTAGCTGTTGAAAGCATGGACAGATGATTTTGGGGAGCCACACATAACATAAAATTATAGATGGGTAAAAAGTGAATTACGGGGACGTTTTTCACCTCGAGGTTCAGAGTGACATCATAGACAACTCAAGCTTTGCTCTTGTTGTCTATTTTATGTCACTCAGAACCCCTCGGTGAAAAACGTTCCTGTAATTCACTGTTACCTTCCTATATGTTGATACTGAAAGCACTATCATATGAGCCTTGAAGCATTATCACATGGTGGATATTGCCTGTTTCAAATGCAGAAACTCTAGTGATAATCTACTTCATGAAAGGGTTTGATTAATAGGACCTTCATGTGTGTGGCCCTGTCAGAAGAACAAGTTAACCGGGGAGAAGATGGGATTCTAATGTTGGAAACAGACGAGTGTGAAGTGCTCTTTTCTGTTCTTTCTGTCTTAGTAGGTGAAATATACATTTTAATTCTCAAGAGGTGGACTGAATGCGGCTTGTCTAGGAGGTTGTGCCTTTGCCATCGGTTGCTGGTTCTCTTTTGCTATCGGCTTCTCTAACTCCCTTAACCCCTCATCTCATCTTGCATTCATATTTCTTTGAACGAGAGAGGCTCTCTATGAGAGCCATACATAACGTATCGAGCTTCTGCTGTTGGCACTAGATCGCTCGTCATTGATGGGGACATTTGTGATTTCAGGAGTTATCGCTCCAAGCTAGCCTCCCAGCTTAGAATGCATTCCGTTGTGACCCGTATGCATTCTTTTTAGTACACTCTTCCAAAGCCTTGGCTTTTTATCCTCCCTTCCTAAGGGCATTTGGAGGACTTTGCAACCCACTGTTATTTTTGGCCTGTTGCCTCCCTGGCATCTCGGGGTTCAGATGCCAATTCTGAGGCCACCACTGTTTTTAAGAGGAATCTGGTATCAAAACAGATAACTGAATCAATGTAATTTTATTTTGATCATACTGACTTGAAGGCCATTTCCTCATAGTCCTCCCTGTCTGCCCCAACTCCCTACTCCTTATAGCTTTCTTGAATCTGATTGACATTTAATAAGGGTGTGCACCCACAGCCTCATAGATTGAGGGAGCAACCTCTGCTTGTGTGGACATCGGTGTACAATCCATTGGCCATAGAGGGATGGCCAGTCAAGTAGCTGGCTGGAATCTGTACAGCTACAAAGTGGACTTGCACGTACTGTTCCTTTTTTCACATATAACCCTGAGGACACACCCCTGTGGGTAACCAGATCATCTGGTTTAGTGCCCGAGCACTTTAATAGGGCATCGTCTTGCACCAGTTTAAGTACCTGTGTCATTTGAGATCAAATTATGGGCTTCATTTAAAATGTGACGGTTCTTGAAAGACAGCTTTCGTAGAGAACCCAGTTGTATCATTTGCATGCTTTGGTACCAAGCTGTGGGTTTATCCCCCCTCTGTCATCCATAATGCTCCCCATTTGATTGCCCAATTTGCGGCCCGCTCAATGTCACATCTTGGAGACCCCCTTCTCTGCACTCCATGTAGGAGAGTAAAAGTGTTGGGGGTAGATTGTTGGAGGAGTACTGTTAATTATTAGGACTATCAAGCTGCTGGAGAGGTCGCTCTATCCCCTTTTCCCCTCACTTCACTCACTCACTCAGAGCTCACAGACAAGTGGTGCAACAAATGACGAACAACCAGTGATTTATGTTATTAAAGGAAAACAATAGGAGAAGTGTATGGTCTTAAATAACCCTCTCAAATCGCCCTCTTAAATATCCTTCTTTTGACAGACCAAATAATTGTGGATTGTTTGTCCAGAATTGGCTTATATCAGAGCCACCGCACTTACAGGGGGGAAGCAGTTCACAGAAGCTCCATTGGGTGTTGAATAGCTTTGCAAGCTAGGAGTGAGCCAAACAAGCTGGGCCATCAGCCTCTAAGATCCTGCTTAATCCAGCACCTCTCCGGCAGCTTCAAGACCTCTTTTTCCTTGCTTCTACATCAGGCACTCAGTGTGGATTAGAGGCCATGTTGGCACCCAGCGTGGAATGGGATGCCACTCAAAAGCAATCATTCAAAATTTATAAAGCGCAGCTAATCACCCGATAGGGTATCCAGCCACTTGCAGGCCCCGGAGGGTTATTCGAACAGCCAGGTTTTGAGAGCCATTTGAAATGCCGGAAGTGAGGTGATAGTCAGGAGGTGCGTGTGGCGGCTGTTCCAGGTCTTTGCTGCGATGTGGGAGAAGGAGCGTCCTTCACTTCTGCTCCAGTAGATGCGGGGAGCATGGGCATGTGAAAGGGAGACAGAGTGTAGTCTTCTCGATGGTTGGATGTAGGCGGTTCCTTGGTTGTGTAGAGCCTTGTGTGTGTGGGTCAGCAGCTTAAATTGGCATCTCTTCTGTACGGAGAGCAAGTACAGTTTCCTGAGGTGGGGTGTGATGTGGGTTCGTCGGGGAAGGCTGAGGATGAGTCTGGCTGTGGCATTCTTTATGGTCTGAAGTCCCTGTAGAAGGTGTGCTGCGATTCCTACTTAGAGGACATTGCCGTAGTCCAGTCGGCTGGTAATGAGGGCTTGTATCACTGTACGTCTCGTGTGTAGGGGTAGCCACTTGAAGATCTTACGTAGCATGCGCAGAGTGAGGAAGCAGACGGAGGAGTCGGCATTGAGCTGTGATTTCATGTTGAACTTGTTGTCAATGATGATTTCAAGGTTTCTGGCATGGTTGAAGGGAGTGGGTGTGGTTCCTAGGTCTGATGGCCACCAGGAGTCGTTCCATGTGTTCCTGCTGTTGCCAAAGTTCAGTACTTCTGTCTTCTCTGTTCAGCTGCAGGCAATTATTCTTCATCCAGATGGCGATGTTTATCATGCATCTGTGGAAGTTAGTTCTGGTGATGGTGGGGTCGTCGGTGAGTGGGAGGATGAGTTGGGTGTCATCTGTGAGAACGTGGGATCAGAGGCTGTTGTCCAGCGTGATCATATATGTGTTGAAGAGCATTTGGCTGAGGGATGAGCCCTGGGGGGACACCGCAGGTGATCTCCTTGGGTTCAGAGGTGAAAGGTGGGAGGTGGATTTTCTGGGTTCTTCCGGTGAGGAAGGAGGCGATCTATCTGAGCGTGTTCCCTGGTTTTACGATGTGGTGGATTCTTTAGATCAGTGTGCAGTGGGATACGGTGTCGACGGCTGCTGAGCGGTCGTGGAGGATCAAAACTACTGTTTCTCCTCGGTCGAGGAGGGTTCGGATGTCGTCGGTGGCTGCAACACCACCAGGAGCATAAGGCAAAAGCCTCCCAGCCATGAACTCTGAGTCCAGACAGGAAACCACACCAGCTGCCAGTTACCACCAGGCACACCAGTGGCCTCATGTGGACATGCTCCTGCTGTGCTGATGTGTAGTCTGCTTCCATGTTCCTCCATGAGAAGTGGTGATTCGCTCCCCTGTAAGTCAGGAAGTACCACCCCTTCTTTTCATGCAAGGCATCAGGTATCACAGTCCCACAAATGAATGTGCCTGCTACTCTATGCAGTAGTCAATCCTATGATGTACCTTGGGTATCCCCTCTTACAAAGACATTTTGTACCATAAACATTCCTCCATATACCTGCCACTGGCATGATGTTGTGAGGGTGCCCCCAGCTAAACACTATGGCATTCTTCTAATATTCTAGGATATACTGTGATGTTCTATGGATAGTCTCCACATGCCAGCCAGTGCCATGATGTGCTTCAGATGCACTTGCTATATGCCAAAGGGAACTGTGTGCTTCCGATGCCCATCACATTCGATGATATGCAAATATTAACCTACACATACATGCTCTTATATGTGTGTGAGACATGCACACAGTCGCACACGCCCATGCATTCCTTAAATTAGCCATTCCATTGCAATGCCTGTCCGGAGTCCAGACTTACCATGCTGGTGGCTTCTGCTCTTTCTCTGATGTCCCATTCCTCGTGGGGCTCAGGGCATGGGAGCTTCTTGCTGTTGGTGCTGAGCTTGCATGGTGACTCAGGTGATTTAGAGCATCTATACAGACCCATCACTAGCCTTGCATGGGGCGATACATAACAGAAAAGTAACACTGAGGCCCAGGTTCACTATCATTTAGTGCAACGCAGCAAGACAACTTGCTACGCTGCGCCATATGGAGAGAGCAGGAATGCGCCATATTCAATAAGATATGGCACATTCCTGCTCTCTCTCTGCGCTGGGACACTGAGTGCTGCCTAGTGCAAAAGCAGGCACCCATTGTGCTATGGTGCAAGGGTGCCTGTGTTACAAGCAGGATTGTGTTTGTGCAGGAAGGGACAACTTCCTGCACAAAAACAATCCTCAGAGGCATTTTCCTCTTTCTACGTGTGCTGCAGAATGCAGCACATGTAGAAAGAGAAAATAATGAGGAGAAATAAACATATTTCTCCTCGTTACGCCTCTGTTGGGAAGGCGTACCATTTTGACGTATTGCCAGGTTTACTATTCTTAGTAAATCTGGGAATGCGCCAAAATCCACAGGTGGATGCTTGGGAACAACCACACTCCACCCATGGAACAACTCCCTGGGGCAGAGTAACGCAAGGCAGCGACCATAATGGAAAAACCATACACAAAGAACATCAAGTGGGAGTAGTCGCTTATTGGTGTAGATCATGGATTTAAGGTCCCTTCCCTCTCTCTTATACTTAAATACAAGGTCCACAATGCTAAGCAAGATTCAAGTGAGAGCTGCTTAAGCCAAGAACTGCACCACCAAGAACAGTCCTTTTATTAATATTTTGGAGGCGTTGCTGGGTTTGGTGGGAAGGGGGCAAATGGAAAAGAACCCAAGGGTGATTAAAGTGGGTTGCACAGCTGCTCCATGGGATCAGCCTACAAGGGAGGCTATTGCGGGTTTGGGGGAGAGCATCACAACATAAAATGTGTACATTGGTTCTCTGGTAGTTTTCCCCGTCCGGTTAAAAGTGACATCATACACAACTTGAGCCTCTTTCTTGTGGTCTTCCTTATTTAATTTGGAACATCTAAGGTAAAAAAAAAAAAAAGCATACGTTGAAGTATCAAAGCTATTCACAATATATTTTGAGGCCTTCTGTCTGTCTAGTGGATTCGATCAAAACCTCTCTTGAGCTTAAGGCAATGGAGAAACATGAAATGCTGACTCCCGACTGTCACTGTCCCGGGAGCAGGTACGGAAGTCGACATGAGACTGCAGGCTAAAGATATTAAATGATTTAAGGTTTACATTTTACTTTTCTCATTTTAGGTTATCCGCATTCAATGACTATCTCTATTTGTCTCTAAATAAGTAGCTTCAAAAAGCCTTTCGCTTTAATTTGTTTGTGTGATATTCACACAGCATCACTAGGTGGCAGCATTTGCTAATAAGAGCACTAAACATTGTTTAAAACTACGAGCCTGTAAATTGTTTAATGTGTTTGATATGACCTTTATTTTATATTATTGTCAATTTATTGAGCGCACAACCACCAAAGGTATCTAGGAGCTTATTGAAAGAAAAACATCCAATACAGAATAAGAAACACGACCAGGCCACCACAGGAAAGACAGGGAAAAGCCTGGCCATGAAGCCATGTCTTCTGAAGACACCTGAATATAGTTAAGGATTTTTTTTTCAAGGCGAAACCTGTCTGGGAGAAAATTCCCACGTTTTGCCCAGAAGGTCACAAATCAGCACCAACAATACTAAATTTGAGGAGCCTCAGGACAATCAGTTGGGTAGCCGACTCGGCGTCGCTTTGAGGCGTGCGTCAGTTGATTAATGCTGGTGAATCGCATAATACCGCCCGGTGGGCCAAAGAGAGGGTTTTAAAATAGACCAAGGGGGATATTTGCAACAAATGGCGATATTTATCGCTAACCGCGTTTAGTGCGTTTTTTTTTATCGCCGCCGGAATCTATCGCCGCATTAGCGGCGTATTAGCAACACGCCGCTAACAGGCGATAGCTACCTTCTCCGGAGGTAATGGACGGCGACAGATTTAGCGTGTCGGCAATAAAAAACCTCACGCTAACGTAAAAAAAGTGGCGATGGGCCAATCAGCGACAGAATCCCATCGCTAATTAGCACCAGGCCTGCATTTCAAGCGTTCAGCGCAAAAATGCACTATAAAAGGCCCGCCAAACAGAAAAAAAGTAAAATACCAGAGGAGCGATGGATGAAGCTGGGACCAGTGCAGAGGCCACAAACAACCCCACAAATACCCAGGAGGACCAGCCAGATACCCATGTGAAGGCCAAGAGGAAGAGGAATCCTAAGTTCAGCAACCAGGAAAACCAGGTCCTGACTGCGGAGGTGACTGAACACCAACAAGAACTCTTTGTCACCTCCACAGTGACATTGGCAATAAAAAAAGAAATATGGCAGGACATTGTGTCCAAGGTGAATGCCGTCGAAGAGAGGAGGACGACAGTGGACTACTGCAAGAAACGCTGGCATGATACAAAGCGCAAAACCAAGGACAAACTAGCAGCCAACCTGAGAGCAGCTAAGCAGACTGGAGGTGGGAGTCCAGCGCCACAGGAGGAGCTGGATAAGTTGGAGGAGCAGGTGTCCCGAGTCATCAGTGAGGAGACGGTGGTTGGAGTTGCGGGCCAGGATACTGCTGAACGTGACCAGACACAACAACACCAGGGTGAGCATCAACCAGGGACGGGGGAGACGGGGGTGGATGGGCCCAGTGGCACTCATGTACAAATAAATAAATTGAAGTGCATACCCACAATTACTGTGGATCATGTCCCGGATACCCATGTCCATGGTGGCATAGGGACATATCACCCTTCTCAAACAACACACTGCACGACACACATTGGCGGGCACACAGACTTTTAAATGTGCACAGAAAAGGAAGCCCAACATAGTCCAAGGTCAACGTCAGACCACTCCATAAGTGCTACATCAAATGACAAAGTGGCACAACAACCTGAGATGTGGCAGGGTGGCAAATCGGCCCCCTTGCCACATCACCACACACATACAAATTGCCAGCACAAGGACACATCTCACTCTGACGCCAAAATGCGGATGCACTGTGAATGTGACTGGTCATGTGCACGATAAGGCATGCCACCACCAATGTCAGCACACCTGCAGCATTGTGCACATGTGTCTGAGTAGTGTGCAAGGTTGTGGATGCGCAGTAAAGTCCACCTACATGCACATTCCTGCACACTACTCAAACACATGTGCACAATGCTGCAGGTGTTCTGACATTGGTGGTGGCATGCCTTATCGTGCACATGACCAGTCATATTCGCATTTTGGCATCAGAGAGAGATGTGTCCTTGTGCAGGCAATTTGTATGTGCGTGGCGATGTGGCAAGGGGGAAAATCTGACATCACCTGCATTCCCAGGCAATGTGCCCCCTTGCCTGTTCATGAGATGCAGTCCGGTGTACACCAAGTGGGGAAACATCTAGTGAGTCTGCATACCACACACACATGCAATGTCACAACAAATTGACCATGTAGGCCGCTGGACAAAAGTTGCACCTCCAAAAATGCACACAAACAGCACACTTCACTCAAAGGGCGATGGAATACAATGAGCAGGGGGACATGCCCACAACCCCACAGTGCGTGGACAATGCAGATCAGGAATGTGTCACACAAATATGTACTGCATGCCTTGTCTGTGTGACATACGCGCTGAACCACAATGTGCCTGTAAAGCTGTCTCACTGCAAAAGTATGACAAGCAAGGATAGCAAATTTGACAGAAATAATGACAACCGCCCAAATGCCACCCTCAACCCTTATGTTAAATTGCACTCCTACACCCCCAAGTGTACACATCTGCCATACTGAAAACAGCATTCCACATCAGTCCTGATGTGAGTTGCCCATCACACCATCATGTGCAATTCAACGTAACTGTTTGGTAAGTCAACTGTGTCAGTGAACAAATATGCAGTCAGGTAGTGATCACCCACATGCTAAGCCAGGCATTGAATACCAGAACCAGGACAGCAGGTATCATCCATGTCAGCAGCTGCGTGGCACACACACAAACACACATCACCCGTCCATTTGCATCTCTTGTGAGGGTGGCGGTGACCAGGCCTGAGCACCATAAATAGGCCTCATGAAATGCACATACATCAGAAAACTGACCACTTACACACCACATGTGGGGTCAACCTTGAGGGTAATGGGTGTTGACACCATGGGGCATATCATCAAGCCCCTACCGCCACCACAACTTCACTCATTTGTGACGTTGGGGTGGTAATAGGGTCAGCGCACCATTATCAAGGCAGCGTTAAGTCACTTAATGTGGCTTAAAGCCACGTTACGTGGCTTTACGCTGCGCTGAGAATAGGGCCCCTATCACGCTAAAATTGTGTGAAAGGTGGCGTGCAGTGGCTGTTGTGGTGGGCGTCCCACCACAACACCCATTGAAGTCGACGCTGCCATCCATTATCAAGCTAGGCGAGAATAGGTGGCAGTGCTGATCTTAACACCAGAAAAATTCTGGGCCTAAGGTTGCAAAACTAGGAGAAATGCATTAATTCTCCTTGTTTTTGCTAGTTTCATGTGTACTGCCTTCAATCAATCAATCAATCATGTCACTTATAAAGCGCACTACATACCCGCGAGGGTCTCAAGGCGCTGGGGGAAGAGGGGGGTGGTGCTGCTACTGATCGAAGAGCCAGGTCTTGAGGAGTCTTCTGAAGGCCAGTAGGTCTTGGGTCTGTCGGAGGTTGGTGGGGAGGGTGTTCCAGGTCTTGGCGGCGAGGTGGGAGAAGGATCTGCCGCCGGCGGTCGTTTTCCGGATGCGGGGGACTGTGGCGAGGGCGAGGCTGGTCGAGCGGAGCTGGCGGGTGGGGGTGTAGAAGCTGAGTCGTCTGTTGAGGTAGGCTGGTCCGGAGTTGTGGAGTGCTTTGTGTGCGTGGGTGAGGAGCTTGAAGGTTATCCTCTTGTTGACAGGAAGCCAGTGCAGGTCTCTCAGGTGGGGTGTGATGTGGCTGCGTCGGGGGATGTCGAGGATAAGACGTGCAGAGGCGTTCTGGATGCGTTGCAGCCGTCTCAGGAGCTTAGCCGTCGTTCCTGCGTAGAGGGCGTTTCCGTAGTCCAGCCTGCTGGTGACGAGGGCCTGGGTGACTGTTTTTCTTGTTTCGGTGGGGATCCACTTGAAGATCCTGCGGAGCATTCGGAGGATGTTGAAGCAGGATGAGGAAACGGCGTTGACCTGCTTAGTCATGGAGAGGGTGGGGTCGAGGATGACCCCTAGGTTGCGTACGTTGTCGGTGGGTGGCGGGGCTGTTCCCAGTGATGTTGGCCACCAGGAGTCGTCCCAGGCTGAAGGGTTGGAACCAAGGATGAGGACCTCTGTCTTATCCGAGTTCAGCTTCAGGCGGCTGGTCCTCATCCATTCGGCGACGGCCTTCATTCCTTCGTGGAGGTGGGCTTTGGCGGTGTGAGGGTCTTTGGTGAGGGAGAGGATCAGCTGGGTGTCGTCGGCGTAGGAGATGATGTTGAGGTTGTGCTGTCGGGCGACGTGGGCGAGGGGTGCCATGTAGATGTTGAACAGCGTTGGGCTGAGGGAGGAGCCTTGGGGTACGCCGCAGATGATCTTGGTGGCCTTGGATCGGAAGGGGGCGAGGTGGACGCTTTGTGTTCTGCCGGAAAGGAAGGATGTGGTCCAGTCCAGGGCCTTCTCTTGGATCCCGGCGTCATGAAGGCGTGTTCGTAGTGTGTGGTGGCAGACCGTGTCGAAGGCGGCTGATAGGTCCAGGAGGATGAGGGCTGCTGTTTCTCCGTTGTCTAGCAGGGTCCTGATGTCATCGGTGGCGGCGATGAGGGCGGTTTCGGTGCTGTGGTTGCTGCGGAAGCCGGACTGGGAAGGGTCCAGGATGTTGTTCTCCTCGAGGTAGCGGGTCAGTTGTTTGTTGACGATTTTCTCGGTGACCTTCGCGGGGAACGGGAGCAGAGAGATGGGTCGGAAGTTCTTGAGGTCCTTGGGGTCTGCCTTGGGTTTCTTGAGTAAGGCGGTGATCTCGGCGTGCTTCCAGCTTTCCGGGAAGGTTGCTGTCTCGAAGGAGATGTTGATTATTTTCCGGAGATGGGGCGCGATGGCTGTACTGGCTTTGTTGAAGATGTGGTGAGGGCACGGGTCTAGCGGTGAACCGGAGTGGATGGTGTTCATGATCACGCTGGTGTCCTCGTCGTTGATGTTGGTCCAGGAGAGCAGGCAGTTGGTGGTTGTGGGGGCAGTGGTCTCGGTGGTTGCCGGGGCGGTCGTGGTGTTGAAGCTGTCGTGGATGTCGGCGATTTTGCGGTGGAAGAAGGTGGCCAGTGAGTCGCACAGGTCTCGCGACGGCTGGATGTCGTTGGTGTTGGAGCTGGGGTTGGAGAGTTCCTTCACGATGTTGAAGAGCTCTTTGCTGTTGTGTGCGTTGTTGTCTAGGCGGTCTTTGAGTGAGGCCCTTTTGGCGGATCTGATGAGGTGATGGTGACTGCGGGTGGCGCTCTTGTGGGCGGCGTAGCTGTCCGCTGTCCGTTCGTGGAGCCAGATCTTCTCCAGTTTTCGGCATGTTCGTTTGGAGGCCTGGAGGTCTTCGGTGAACCAGGTGGCTTTCTTGCTGGTGTGGCTGTTGGGCGGATTCTTGAGCGGGGCGAGGGTGTTGGCGCAGTCGTCGATCCACTGTCTGAGGTTGCGGGCGGCGGTGTCGGGGTCGGAGGGTTCGGCGGGTGGGCTCAGGGCAAGGGTTGTGGTTAGCTGGTCTTCCGTGACTCTGCTCCAGCAGCGGCGAGGCATTTGTTCGGTGCGGTGGTGCGTGGTGGGCTTCCTGTAGGTGAAGTGGATGCAGTGGTGGTCAGTCCAGTGGGGTTCGGAGGTGTGGTTGAAGGAGACGTGTGGGCTTGCGGAAAAGATGGAGTCTAGCGTGTGGCCGGCGGCGTGGGTGGGTGTAGTCACGAGCTGTCTGAGTCCGAGGGTGGCGAGGTTGTCGATCAGGGTGGTGGAGTTGGTGTCCTTGTTGTTCTCGAGGTGGAAGTTCAGGTCCCCGAGGAGGATGTAGTCCGTGGAGGCGATGGCGTGTGTGCTGATGAAGTCAGCGATGGAATCGCTGAACTGTGGTCGGGGTCCGGGGGTCTGTAGATGAGGGTTCCTCTGAGGGTGGTGTTGGGATCGGTGTGGATCTGGAAGT
The DNA here is from genome assembly GCA_963921515.1 of Calotriton arnoldi. Lineage (NCBI taxonomy): Eukaryota > Metazoa > Chordata > Amphibia > Caudata > Salamandridae > Calotriton > Calotriton arnoldi. Next base: position 1,463,822 of record CAWUFW010000336.1, read on the forward strand.
GCATGTGTTCGGCGGTGCTGAGGGTGTCGTCGGTGTTGGTTGAGACTCTGAGGGTGTTCCTGTGGACGATGGCGATGCCTCCTCCGACTCCGTTGGTGCGGTCCCTGCGGGTGATCTTGTATCCGTCCGGGATGGCAATGGCGATGTCGGGGGCTGAAGCGGGATTTAGCCAGGTCTCCGTCAGGAATGCGACGTCTGGGGAGGTTGAGTCGAGAAGGTCCCAGAGTTCGATGGCGTGTTTGCGGGCGGAGCGAGTGTTGAGGAGGATGCATCTGAGGTAGTTGGGTTCTTTCCTGGGCGGTGGTTTGGCGGGGCGGGTGCTGGCGAAGCTGCAGTTCCGGCAGGTGAAGGGCCCTTGGGTGCGCTCGGGGTGGCCTGGTAGCAGGCGTGATCTTTTCCGGGGTTGAGTGCGTGGAGGGTGCTGGCGTCGTATCGGCGTCTGTTGATGTGGCGGGCGCGGGGATGCCCGGACCAGGGGGTCTGGCGCTGGGCGCGGTCACGGCGCGGACGGGCGCAGACGGGCTTGCCTTAGGCGCGCCTTCGGCGCGCCAGCGGCGCGCCCGCTGCGCACGTCCGCTGCGCGGCCGCCATAAATGGGGAGGTGGGAGGGAGGAGCAGGGAATGGGGCAGCGAATGGGCAGTGAGGGGCGGGGCCGCAGGGGCGCAGCGGCGGGAAACAGGCACAGAAGGGAAAACAAGCACAATCAGGGCATCAAGGGGGCACAGAAAGGAAAAGAAAACGAGCACAATCAGGGGCAGCAAGGGGGCACAGAAAGGAAAAAGCGAGCACAATCAGGGGCAGCAAGGGGGCACAGAAAGTAAAAGCGAGCACAATCAGGGGCAGCAAGGGGGCACAGAAAGGAAAAACGAGCACAATCAGGGGCAGCAAGGGGGCACAGAAAGGAAAAACGAGCACAATCAGGGGCAGCAAGGGGGGCACAGAAAGGAAAAGCGAGCACAATCAGGGGCAGCAAGGGGGGCACAGAAAGGAAAAACGAGCACAATCAGGGGCAGCAAGGGGGGCACAGAAAGTAAAAGCGAGCACAATCAGGGGCAGCAAGGGGGCACAGAAAGGAAAAACGAGCACAATCAGGGGCAGCAAGGGGGCACAGAAAGTAAAAACGAGCACAATCAGGGGCAGCAAGGGGGCACAGAAAGGAAAAACGAGCACAATCAGGGGCAGCAAGGGGGGCACAGAAAGTAAAAACGAGCACAATCAGGGGCAGCAAGGGGGGCACAGAAAGGAAAAACGAGCACAATCAGGGGCAGCAAGGGGGCACAGAAAGGAAAAACGAGCACAATCGGGGGCAGCAAGGGGGCACAGAAAGGAAAAACGAGCACAATCAGGGGCAGCAGCAGGGCACACAGACGGAGCTGTGTGGTGGGGAGCGACCTACCAGTCAAGGTCAGGGGTCGCTCTCTTCACCACGCAGCAGCCGCCATAAATGGGGAGGTGGGAGGGAGGAGCAGGGAATGGGGCAGCGAATGGGCAGTGAGGGGCGGGGCCGCAGGGCGCAGCGGCGGGAAACAGGCACAGAAGGGAAAACGAGCACAATCAGGGCATCAAGGGGGCACAGAAAGGAAAAAACGAGCACAATCAGGGGCAGCAAGGGGGCACAGAAAGGAAAAACGAGCACAATCAGGGGCAGCAAGGGGGGCACAGAAAGGAAAAACGAGCACAATCAGGGGCAGCAAGGGGGCACAGAAAGGAAAAAACGAGCACAATCAGGGGCAGCAAGGGGGGGCACAGAAAGGAAAAACGAGCACAATCAGGGGCAGCAAGGGGGGGCACAGAAAGTAAAAACGAGCACAATCAGGGGCAGCAAGGGGGGGCACAGAAAGGAAAAACGAGCACAATCAGGGGCAGCAAGGGGGCACAGAAAGGAAAAACAAGCACAATCAGGGGCAGCAGCAGGGCACACAGACGGAGCTGTGTGGTGGGGGAGCGACCTACCAGTCAAGGTCAGGGGTCGCCTTGTGCAGCCCACATGGAAAAAGCAAAATACAATGGTATGTTCATGTATAGGAAGGTGTCCCTTCCTGTACATGAACAAACCGTACTCCAACATGCCATTTTGTAACTTCCATGTGTGCTGCACGAAGCAGCACACATGAAAGTTACAAAATGCCTTCTTAGGTTTGTTCATGTGCAGGAAGGAACTACTTCCTACACATAAACAAACCTCGCAGACACCCCTGCACTCTGGTGCAAGGGTGCCTGCGCTGGCGCTAAGCTGTGTAATTTTGTGCCATCGCAGGGGGAAACACCAGGCTGCACCATATCCTTGTTAACATGGTGCAGCCTGGTGTTAACAAAGTGGTGGCGAGAGGCGTGAAGCCAAGATGGCTAACGCCTCTCTCCGCCACTTCCTTGGTAACATGCCCCTGTCTGTTCAGACAGCAACAACAATAGAAACTCACGCCGAACCATACTCACAACGGGTAAGCCAAACGGAGGGCACTAAGCAATGCATGCAAGAAAAACCATGAAGGACGACATGCACACAAGACAAATCACAATAGACAAAGCAACATGGATGGCCATGTGTACGACATACTGTTGCACATGTTGAAACAGCAAGTAAGCTCTCATTGCTAATGTGCCTTATGGGTGCCCTACTCACACATGACTATACTTGCACAAAACACATGCACATGTGCAGTACCCTGCAATGCTGCGTGTCCGTGAGCCACATTCACAAGGCAAGTGACAGTGCATGATGAATAGCATGCCTTCAGGCACAACATATTAACATGGTGCAGGCCACCTCACTGAAGTTGCTGAGTGTGGACAACATCCTTAAACAAGCAAGTCATACTCTGACACATCCTCGTGTACATACAACCCCTGACGTAAACAAGACATTTGATGTCAAACAATGCACAAGTCTCCCAACTCTGACCAAGACCCATATTCCACCCAGTTTGGCTCATCCCAGCATTGTAAATGCACAGAACTGAAAGGCTCACTGCCTGAAAGGTATAACGCAAAAACAACAGTTGATGGACAGAATGCAGAACAATGTCATACATTCACCCCAGTACAGAGATCTGGGCCTAAATCCATCGTTTTTTTGCTCACCATGCCATTCCAGTTTGAACCCAGCCATATGCAAATCAGTCTTGACCCTGTGCCTCATGGGAACAGTTCAGCCCGAACTGCCAAGCCAGGTTCCTTTGGTATCGCTTTGAAAGGTATAACGGGCAGCTAAACCAAAGCTGCAGGTGCCACCATCACACAATGCAGTGCACACACACACAAATCTGAACTCATCAACATTGACTACTATGTGGGCCAAATTGCATTACTCACACAAATGAACAGAGGACACAACTTGTGACGCTTGTGTGTAGATATTGTACAATCACGTGTCATAGCTGGAAACTGTGAGATGACAATGTACAACTACAACATCACATCCGCGATGGCCTCAAAATCATCACTATCCTGCAACAAATAGGCATCCCCTCAAAAACAGGATGAATGTACACTGTCCTGCAGTCTGCTTGTAAACTCATCCAATGCATGATTGTACATGACAAACACTGTTAAAGTGTATCTCCCCTATCACATTGCAGAGGGAGAGACATCACCTCCTGGACAGCAGACTGGCCCAACCTTCACTGATGACGAAGAGGATTACCCCACCATCAATCAGGAAGAACTCCAACATCTGCTAGACTCCTTCAGTCAGCACCCCACCTCCAGGAGCAGGGCAACCCAGCAGCATTGCGGCAACTCCCCCCTGCACAAACCAACCAGCAGCAAGCACCTCCCACCACAGCTGGCTCCCAGGACCTCGAGGACCCACACCTGGCCTTCCAACGCCGTGTGCTAGAGGTCCAGCGGGAGATGGCTGAACAGGTGCGGGTGGGGTTCGAGAGCCTGGCGGACAAACTTGAGGCCATACGTGGGTATCTGAGTCCCATCCGGGACCACATGCTGAAGATCACGGACACCCACAGCCCGCTCGATGCTCTCCAACGGTCCATGGCTGACATTGCTGGAATCATGATTCAGAGACGACAACAACAACTGTCTGGTCAGAGTGGCTCCAGCAATCTCAGCCAGGATTTGGGCAACATCCGTCGGATAATGGAGAGCATGGAGCGGATGCAGGCACAAGATATGGCTGCCAGGGGCGCACATCAGCGCGATGTAGCTGGGATCTATCATGCCCTGCACCTGCTCATCACTTCATTGCTGCCACAAGGTCTTGCGCCGATGAATGCTGCTGCTGCTGCTTCCACATCCTCAGCTCTGCCACCTGATGTGTCAGTGCCTCACAGTGCTGCAGCCAATCTACCACCACCCACATGTGAGGCACAGGACACATCAGAGGACGAAGAGGAGGATGATAGTGCATTTGTGCTCAGGAGAAAGCGGTAGCAGCCATTGACGCCAAAAGGCCAGTTTTCTCCTTGGTGCCGGGCTTAGTATCATGCCACGGAAAATCTTCTTGCACTGTTTTCCACTGTCCCCCGACAATCACCTTGGACCTCCACATGGACTGCCATATCACCTTTTTCTTGACACTGACACTGCAATCAGCCTGCGGACTGAACTATGCCTCTTCCCTTGGATCTGTTACCACCAAATGACTCTGTCTGGCCCTCCAACGGGCATCCATGCAATGTGGGCATGTATGGCCAAGCACTGGTCCAGTCTTCATCCTCTGAATGTAAATAAAATCATTTAACTTACACAGATGTGTGTAGTTCTAGACCAATCAAGTTTAGAAGTATGTAAAAATTGTTAGGACACCGATTCACCCAGAAGGTACACCAAGGGAAATACGAGCAATGTACCTGTTTTACCGGAGACAGATAGGCATTGAGATGGCCGTGTATGTGTGAACTAGCTGTGCCCCATTGCTCCAAAACAACCATCTAGCAATATACCAACCTAGCCCCACGTCCATTAAGGAAAAGGCATGTGTGCTAAAATATCAAAGTCTGTTGCAGGCCACAAGTAGTGTCCTCCTTAACACTTGTAAACAAATATCTCCTGGCATATCTACTCACACACTACGTGGTGGACCAAGCCTGTTGTGATGGTGCACATTGCATGTCACATCAATCAATCAATCAGGGGTTTGTTAAAGCGCGACTACTCACCCGTAAGGGTCTCAAGGCGCTGGGGGGGGGGGGTGCAGGTTCCATCCATCAAGGAGGGGGTCTGTCGAAGAGCCAGGTTTTGAGGTTTCTTGCGAAGATGGGGAGCGATGTTGTCTGTCTGAGGTGGAGCGGAAGGGCGTTCCATGCTTTGGCCGCGAGGAAGGAGAAGGAGCGGCCTCCCGATCTGGTCTTTCTGGTGCGGGGGACCACGGCGTAGGAGAGCTGGGCTGATCGTAGGGTCCTTTGGGGTGCGTGGAATTTGAGTCGGCTGTTCAGGTATGCTGGTCCGGTGCCGTGGAGGGCCTTGTGTGCGTGGGTGAGCATCTTGAAGGTGATTCTCGCCTCGACAGGGAGCCAGTGGAGTGTGCGCAGGTGCTGGGAGATGTGGCAGTGTTTTGGCAGGTTGAGGACCAGTCTTGCGGCGGCGTTCTGGATGTTCTGTAGCTTGCGGGTGAGGTTTTTGTTTATTCCGGCGTAGAGTGCGTTGCCGTAGTCGAGTCTGCTGGTGACCAGGACGTGAGTGACGGTCTTTCGGTGTTCGAGGGGGATCCATTTGAAGGTCTTACGAAGGAGGCGGAGGGTGTGGAAGCAGGAAGACGAGACAGAGTTGATCTGGCGGTCCATTTTGAGCTCGGAGTCCAGGATGATTCCCAGGTTGCGTGCGTGGTCCGTGGGGGTTGGCGGGTTTCCGAGGGCGGGGGGCCACCAGGTGTCGCTCCAGGCATCGGGGTTTGGGCCCATGATGAGTACTTCTGTTTTGTTGGTGTTTAGTTGTAGGCAGCTGTTTTTCATCCATTTGACGACGGCTTCCATGCCTTCTCGAAAGTTGCGTATGGCGGTGTTGGGCTCGTTGGATAGGGAGAGGATGAGCTGGGTGTCGTCTGCGTATGACACGATGTTGAGTCCGTAGGTTCTGACGATGGGGGCGAGTGGAGCCATGTAGACGTTGAAGAGCGTCGGGCTGAGGGAGGAGCCCTGGGGGACTCTGCAGGTGGTAGGTGTGGGGTCCGAGAGGAAAGGGGGGAGTCTGACCCGCTGCGTCCTGCCGGAGAGGAAGGAGCGGATCCAGTCGAGGGCCTTGTCCTGGATTCCTGCGTCGTAGAGTCTGCGTATTAGGGTGCGGTGGGAGACTGTGTCGAACGCCGCTGATAGGTCGAGGAGGATGAGGGCTACTGTTTCTCCTTTATCCAGTAGGGTGCGGATGTCGTCTGTTGCGGCGAGGAGGGCGGTTTCCGTACTGTGGTTTTTTCTGAAGCCGGATTGGGAGGAGTCGAGGATGTTGTGTTCTTCAATGAATGTGGCGAGTTGGCTGTTGATGGCTTTCTCGATGACTTTCGCTGGGAACGGGAGCAGGGAGATTGGTCTGTAGTTTTTGAGGTCGGTGGGGTCCGCTGAGGGTTTCTTTAGGAGGGGGTTGACCTCGGTGTGTTTCCAGTCGTCGGGGAACGAGGCGGTCGCCAGGGAGCGGTTGATGGTGTGGCGGAGCATGGGTGCGATGGTGTCGGCAGCTCTGTTGAAGATGTGGTGGGGGCAGGGGTCCGTGAGGGCCCCCGAGTGGATTGACTTCATTGTCTTCAGTGTGTCTTCGGTGGTGAGGGCTGTCCAGTCATTAATCGCTGGTTTCCGGGTGTCGGGGGTGGTTGGTGAGGGTTCAGTGTGTTGGTTGTCTTCGTCGAAGTTGTCGTAGATGCTCTTGATTTTGTGGTGGAAAAAGGTACTGAGTTTGTCGCAGAGGTCTTGTGAGGGAGGGATGTCGGTAGACTCGCTAGTGGGTTGGGCGAACTCCTTGATGATGCTGAAGAGTTCCTTGCTGTTGTGCGCGTGGGTGGAGATTCTGTCTTCAATCGCTTTTTCCTCGTTTCTCTGATGAGTTGATGGTGGGCGTTGGTGGCGGCTCTGAAGTTGTCGTGGGCTTCTGTGGATTTGGTGTTCCTCCAGGCCTTTTCGAGGCGGCGGCATGTGCTTCTGGACTCTCGAAGTTCGGTGGTAAACCATCTGGCTTTCTTGGCGCGGGTATTGTTGTTTTTCTTGAGGGGGCTATGGTGTTGGTGCTGTCCGAGATCCATCTATGCAGGGTTCGGGCTGAGGTGTTGGGGTCGTCGTTTTCCGCGATGGTTGGGGTGGAGTTGTTGAGTGAGGAGGTGAGCTGGTCGTCGGTGATTTTGGTCCAGTTTCTTCGTGGAAGCAGGTGCTGGTGTCTGTGGATGGTGGGTGTTCTGAAGGTGAAGTGGACGCAACGATGGACGGTCCATGGGAGTTCGGTGGTGTGGCTGAAGGTGATGGAGTTTCCTGTAGTGAAGAGGGGGTCGAGGGTGTGTCCTGCTGAGTGCGTGGGCTCGGTCACGATCTGGCGCAGTCCAATGTTGTGGAGGTTGTCCAGGAGGGATGTGGTGTTGGGGTCCAGTTGGTTGTCGAGGTGGAAGTTGAGGTCTCCCAGCAGGGTGTAGTTGGTGGATGCGATGGCCTGCGGGGAGATAATGTCCGTGATGGAGTTGGCGAAGGGTCCGCGGGGTCCAGGGGGTCGGTAGATGAGGGTTCCTCGGAGGGTGGCGGTGGGGCTGGTCAGTATCTTGAAGTGAAGGTGTTCCATCAGTTCTGTGGGCTCGTCAGGGAGTGTGCTCAGGCGGAGGCTGGATTTGTGGACGATGGCGATTCCTTCTCCTGGGCGGGTGGGGCGGTCCTTCCTGGAGATCTTGTATCCTTGGGGGATGGCGATGGCGATGTCCGGTCCCGAGGTGGTGTTGGTCCAGGTTTCGGTGAAGAACGCTACGTCCGGGGTGGTGCTGTCGAGGAGGTCCCAGATTTCTGTGGCGTGTTTGTGGAGGGATCGGACGTTGAGGAGGATGCATTGCAGTGTCTTCGGTTCGGTTGTGTTCTTGTGGGCGGGTTGTGCTGGATCCGTGTTCTTGGCGGTGCTGTAAGTGTGCCGGCAGCGGTGACAGCTGAAGGGTCCGTGGGAGTCGGCTGGTGATGCTAGCTTGCAGTTGTTGTTGTGGCCTGGGTTGAGTGCGTGGAGTGCTGCTGGGTCGTAGCGTTTGCGGGGCGGAGGTCCAGGGTTCCTGGCGCTGGTCGCGGTCGGGTCGCGGACGGGCGCAGACGGGCTTGCCTTTGACGCGCCTTCGGCGCGCCAGCGGCGCGGCCACGCAGTGGCCGCCATTAAGTAGGGGTCGGGGAGGGCTGGACAGCTGGGAGGCGGGAGCAGGGAGGGGAGCTGGATTGGGCCGGTCATGCTGGGGGGGAGGGGCCGCGGGGGCAGCAGCGGCGGGGAAAGGAAAAGGGAGGAAATAAGGGATAAAGAAAAAAGGGAAAATAGGCAGAAATAAGGCACAAAAGAGCAGAGATGCAGAAAGGTGAAAGATAAAAGAGGGTAGAAAAACGAGTGAAAACTAGTGAAAGGGCAGAGCGAGAGGAAGGGAAAATGAGCAGAAATAAGGCACAAAGGAGCAGAGATGCAGAAAAGTGCAGAAAGGTGAAAGATAAGAGGGTAGAAAAACGAGTGAAAACAAGTGAAAGGGCAGAGCGAGAGGAAGGGAAAATGAGCAGAAATAAGGCACAAAAGAGCAGAGATGCAGAAAAGTGCAGAAAGGTGAAAGATAAAAGGTAGAAAAACGAGTGAAATCCCATCCCAAAATGTTGCACACCATATTCACATTGATGAAGACACGGAAAGGCACATGTCCACCATACACATACAGAACCACAATGTCTGCCTCAGTGAAGTCGATTTGAAAATAGGGTCTTACCCCAAAGTGCAAGGCATCAGTCAGCCCCTCCCTGTCGACAAACGATGCAACCTAAAATATGACCCCTCTCATGCTGTGACCACTGCGAGCGTATCGGGCAATGTGTGTAGGGATGTGTGTGGCACTGCACTCAGCATATAGTCAGATGCACGGCCAACGTTTCAAGGGCGGCATCACCATGATCCAATGGCAGAAGTAACAGCTGGGACAAGTCTTCATGACACTGTCACTACAGGGAGCAATGCAACATTTCCCCCCTTGTGTGCAGCAGAACAGTGTGCCACCACCCAAACGTCAGCTGGGACAAAATCAAAACTTGACAAGTCCAGTGAGTCACAAAAGGCATTTAGGAGATGGGAACTCAGTAAACCAAAATGCACTACTCCTAAATGCCATTTGTGAGTAACGTAAAATGTTAAGTCATCACTTACTCTCAGATTACTTTTGTGAATCAGGAACACTGTTGTTCCATGTGCTGTACACAATGCACACTGAATCTTAAAAAATCATGCATGGTCCGGAGATTGAGCGTACATGCACAGGAACATATCTTGCAAAAGAAGCGGACACACTGGCACTCCGCAGCAAGTGTGGCCAGGTCTGTGCAATGTAGATGGACTCTGCGCCAGGAGCATCTGACATGCAGGTGTGTGACAGAATCTGTGGAACCTGGTGCATACATCCATCTCCATGATGGATAACAGTAGCTAACTGTATTCACTCACCATGCCATCTTACTAGGTTGTGTGCAAAATGGGCAACAATGTGCTGTCCAAATCCGTGAGTCACACTGAAGATTTAGAACGTCACAGATTGGGACGTAAATCCAAATTGACCCCTGTCATCCATGCAAGTTCAGTGTGCTCACATCTAAGGTATCCTGACACAATACATCCTGCAAACTAACATGTCATGAGCAGACTTACCGATTCCAATGGATAGTCCAGTGATGGCAAGAGTTGCATACAATGGAATGAGCCACACTCCACAACATCATCCCTGACATAAGTGCAAGCAGAAATCCAAAGTATCAAACTTTTATTAGAACAGTAAAAATATTGAAGTAACCTAAACTAACACTTACCACTATAACTACTACTAAAATATAACTATAAAATTCTGACTTACCTAAACTATCTACCCTAACTAATCCTAAACACGCAACAACATATCCTAGACATCAACCCCCCTCCCACCGTTAAGGCACACCACGAGACAGGACAAAGACATCTAAACTATACATAAACTAACTACACATGTAACCTACACAAAGATATATATTTTTTTCTTTTTTTGTTGAATTTTTTATAAACAAAAAATACATCAACCCCCCACCCAAAGGAAACGTATCCCCAAATACGTATTAATAATTAAAATATGAAATCTACCTAAGAAGCTAACACTAACTATAACCTACACTAAAACTACACTACCTAACAATTAAATTACTAACCTAACACTACCTAATAATAGATATTAAAACATTGGGGGAAGGGCGAAGAGGGGGATGGGGTCCAACAGGTCCAGCCATCATGGCAGTCCAAAGTGTTGCTTAATGTCTGTAACTTGTCTGTTCACATCAGACAATTCACACCTGATCTCAGCCAGGGACACAACAATGTCCTGAAGGAGCCTCCTGTCCCGCACTGTATATGGGACCACTTGATCACCAGTTGCAGGTGGGACTGTGCCTTGGGAGGGGGGGGGGGGTTGTGTGGCCGTAGGGGGATGTGCCACCTGTCCCGGCTGGGACCCACCACTCTCGCCTGAGGGGCCTGGGATGGGCTGTTTGACAGTCTGGGCATGCTCGGGCACCGCCTTCTTCCGTTCCTCCTGGTACCTCTTGGCCAATGCCCGGTACCCCTTTGCAACCTTCTTAACATGTCGGAAACGGTCCTTCCGCACCTGGAAGGCATGTAGTTGGCCTGGCGTCATGTTGTCTGTAAAATATACACAAAGGCAAAATAGAGTCCCTTAGACAATTTCAATGTCCTCCATCCACATCTGCAATACAAGATCACTTAAACATGGGAGCCTACACTCCAGCGGAACTATGTGAAGTCAGCAAGTGACCTGGACAACGACATGTTGAAGCATGGATCAGTGACTACATGCAGGGGAGACTGACATGACGGTGCATGGCATGGTACATGTACTGTCACTACCAAATTAGACTGACAGTGCCAAACGATTGTGCCATTACATACCCGGGCCGAGGGTGACATGTACAAGCAATTGGAGGAGAGAAGCATTAGCCCCCCGTGTGTAGCACCACCCTCATCCTCTCCAGTGACAGTGCTGCATGATAGGTACAATGCCCATGTGCAGGCATGTGTGTCCCCCAGCACATGTGTGCGGTTCATCAAGTCTGCGCCAACACAGGCAATCTTGCACCAGAGTGCAAGGGTGTCAGCGAGCAGGGAGGTCTGTTCATGTGTAGGAAGGAGTTCCTTCCGGCACATGAACAAACCTAAAATGCCATTTTGTAACTTTCATGTGTGCTGCTTCGTGCAGCACACATGGAAGTTACAAAATGGCATTTTGAAAAACGGTTTGTTCATATACAGGAATGGACACCTTCCTGTACATGAACAAACCATGGCATTTTGCTTTTTCCATGTGTGCTGCACAAAGCAGCTCACATGTAAAAAGCAAACATGATGAGCAAAAAGCATTCCTGCTCATTTGGCCAGATTACAACCGGGATGTCATTGTTGGTCAATTGTGCGCTGCCAACTATGAATGCAGCACTTGGACATAGGGGGCAGCCACAAATACAATGGGTGTTGCTGTGGAACGCCAACCACAACACCCAATGCATGCCCCTTTCACACTCAACACAGCGTGACAGTGTACCTCATTGACAAGTAAGCGTTAATAAACGTGGAATGTATTAACGCTGCTTCGATCATGATGCTAGGCCCCTGTTGACAACACAACTTCAATTAAAGTTACGTTGACTTTGCGATATGGGCTCGATGATATGCACCTTACTTTCAATGTGTGTCACTGACTGGGGATGGGCCAAGTCACAACTGTGAGACCAATGCATTTGTCCAAAATCACTTACCGATTAGTGCACACTGCTGACTTCCACAATACATCATTACACTGTAGGCAAGGTAGATGTGATACACACCCATACTTCATACTACAACGTTGATCATTTGAGCCAGACATCCATGCCACCGCAACATGCCAGTAAATTATGTTCCAACTCACCAGTGGCGTGTGGGTCCTCGAAGCTGTCGATGTCCCCCTGTGTGATTGGTGGCCGTCCATCTGTGAGACAAGTAAAGAAATATGTGTTGGTATTAGACTTCAATTCATATGTGTCGTATTCCTCATACCAATCATCACCATGACAGCAAATGCTACGTAACTGTAGTGTGGCGTTTCATGTTGACTACATGATTGGGTCAACTTTGACTGCCATTCACACCATACCTGTGACTGCTGATTTGGGACAAACAAGACTGTAATGCTAGCTAACATGCCCATAATAGTAGTGTGAGTCATCCACAAGGCACCATTACTACATGCATCATGATGTTCTGCATGCACTTTGTACGATTGAATTGCTGCAGATTGCACAAAGCAGTTACACAGAGGTTGATGGTGTATGACAATCTGGAGATGTCCACTTTCCTTGGACCATTTGTTCCTATACAATACTTTATCACACAGCAACTATGTTCACAGGGCAGCGTAGCTAACGTAACACAAATCATGAGGACAGCATTTTGACACTACCTTTTGGCCAGCACACAGCTCACATGGACAATTCCATGGATAGTTCATGTACAGTCACCCCTGCCGTACCCAAACAATCTTCTGCCTGCACGCACATTTTGCGCAGGTGTGCCAGCTATGGCAGTACAGTGCTAAGTGTTGGTCCAGCGCTGTGGGTGACACAGACTTGCAACATATGCTTGTCAATGTGATGCTGCGTTGTCTTGGATGTGCCAACACGATGCGCAAACGCATTGCGTCTCCCACCTCCATCAGCAACCATTTCTCACTTTGACATCAGTGTCACGCACGTCGTAATTTTCATTCGTTACAGTATACACGATTAAATGTGGAGTTTGTACTTACCACCCTGTAGGCCTGTCATGACTCCCACGTAGTCCAGGAGGTCAGCTTCACGTGCAAGCATGTCCTGCCAGCGGTGCTTCCACTGGCGCACGTTACGGTCCACTCCAAAGAACCTGCGCATTTGCACCCGCACATGCTCCAACCTCATCTTCCGCACAGTCACATTGTATCCTTGCAGGATACGGCCTCCCCTCTCCAACATCAGGGGCAGGTGGAATTTTATCAGCCACAGGAAGCCCCCCAACCCCCCCTCGGACATCCTGCCTCCATGCCCACACCCGGCATCTCCCTGCACACCTGTGAGCCCACAGCCAGGAAAAAAATACCCTCTAAAATGTCCCCAACAACAATGTAAGTGTACTACCCCAAGACAGACACCCAACAAAATTGAGGACAGGAGACAGTAAAACACAATAAATCAGTACACAACACTTCACACACACTATCAACAGGACACAGGACACAGCAACACTCTCCAAATCTCCAAACTGCAGCACACACCACCAAACACCTCCAACACTCTCCACAATCACCAGCAATGTGCTCAAATGAGAAACTGAAAGTGCAGAACACTACTCCAGTAGACAGGAAGCATGCAGACATCACTTCCTGTCTCTTTGCGGCCCGTTTTTGAGTAAGCGGAGGAAATCTGCATGCAAATAGTCACATGAGTAATATTTAGAATTGCACAAAGTGTAGCGCAATGTATTTAAACATCGGGCGGATGAAAAAAAGATTGTTTTTTCGTGTTTGCGGCAAGATCTGCACACTAAGAGCAAATCAATACACTGATGTACAGTCTTAGTGCAAAATTCATGTCAGAGCCCTGTAACAACATGATAGGGTTGGTTAGCACTCAAATGACACCATGAATATGATGTTTCACAACACATGACACCCTACCTTGTAACATTCAACACAGGTTACACCATAATTGCATATCTAACAACAGAACCATCAATCAATCAGGCAAATTTTAAGTGTGCTACTCACCAGTGGGGGTCACAAGGCGTAGGGGCATGACTTCGGCATGCTTCCAGTTGTCTGTGACCGTGCATGTGTTGAAGGAGATGTTGATGTTGCTTAGTGGTTTGTGTGCGATGGCAGATGCGGCTCTGTGGTAGATGTGAGGGGGCCAGGGGTCTGTGTGGGCCCCTGTGTGGATGCCTTTCATAGCGGAGGCGGTGTCTTCATCCGTGCCTGGTGTCCATTTGGAGATGGCGGTCTGGTTGGTGTCTCAGGGGTGCTGGTGGTCCGGCTGCTGCGTCCAGTTTGTGGTCCACATACTTGTCGTAGAGGTTGTTGATCTGGAGGTGGAAATGGCTTCCAAGCTAATTGCTTCTGGCACACAAAAAAGCATCTTTTACCCCATTGCACGCCCTATTTTCATATTTTACCCCATTACACGCCCTATTTTCATATTTTACCCCATTGCACGCCCTATTTTCATATTTTACCCCATTGCACGCCCTAGTTTTATATTTTACCCCTTTGCGCTTCCTAAGTTTCATTATTTTACACAACGTGCACACTCCAATAAATTCTTGACCACTGACAACACACTACAATTGTGCATTTATTTACAGATGACAACCTATATTTAATGTATTACACAAAAGTACACGCAACAATTTTGACTTGGGTAGCACAATATGCACCATGAAGACTCTAGTCTTACACATTTGACACACTGAGAAGCATCTCTGTACTGAGGAGACATTCCCAGCATGATTATGGTTTTGTGATTTTCTTTGCACTGATTGTGCAACGCACACTTTTCAGAGTGATGTACTCATGCAGGAGAGTAACATGCAGACAGGGTATGTGTGTATTGTTTTTTATTGGCACAAACCGTGATTGGGGTCATTTTGTACTGAGATACATTGGATGGGGACTGTCACAATGTGACGTGCTCAGTTGAAGAAATTGTTTATTATTCGGTTCCTTCGGGCAGTTCCTGCTGCATTTACTGTGGGGTGTGCTCAACCTGCCTCACCTTCATCATCATCCTGGTCATCGTCCGGCGCAGCAGGCACTTGGATCCATGGAGCATTGGTGCGCACACATATATTGTGCAATACACAACATGCAAGGATGATTTTGTTGACCATTTCAGGGCTGTACAGCAGTCTGCCACCTGTGATGTCCAGGCAACGGAAACGTGACTTTAGCACGCCAAATGTGCGCTCCACAATGGACCTGGTGCGTCTGTGGGCCGCATTATACTGCCTCTGGGCCTGGGTGGTGGGGTTTCAGAGGGGTGTCATCATCCACGGCATAGTGCATATCCTTGGTCACCTGTAACATGTGATGGCGGGATGTGTACATTATTGGTCGTGCCGGCTGTGTTGTTGATGTTGATGGTTTTGTGGTCTGTCATTTGTGCTATGTTGGATTTCATGTTAGCCATGTGTTGCTTCTGACTGATTACCAGCATCAATGCAAATTACGTTGCCTCACTGTTGATACTCCCTCCCCCAAGCCAATTGTATTGTGTGCGCTGCGTGGTTGCATAACTGGCTCTTCTACCGTCTATCGGTGGCACTCATCCACCCTCCTCACAGTCAATGCCATGTGGACGTTTAACTGTCAATAGGCCACACCACACACGGTTCACGTTCAGCTCTGCTGCTGCCGCTGCTGCCAGACCTGCCCCACCGCACAACAGATGCTGTTTCATGTCCCGAGCTGCCACAAATCAACAGTCAGCAGCCCCCTCGCATGCACGGCCCATTGAGGGCAGGAACGCTTCACCCACACCATCAGCATCATCAGACGCAACACCGTCCACTCCCTGGACTACGTACTCATTCGTGAGCGTAGACTCCAACTCACATCCCACGACTACTCAAAATCCATTTTACTCTGGGAAATATTTGCTGACATCAGACTGTCCCAGATCTTCACCACACTGAGCCACAAGGCAGGGCACACCTTTGACAGCTTCTTTGCATATGTAGACTTCGTCCAGTTCATCAACCGCACTAAACACACATGTATTGACCACTTACGCATGCACTTCCTTGTTGATGTACCCCAAGCCACCGTTGACCACATGCAGACCCCCACAAAGTTGGTGTAGCTCATTCACTGAAGAGATGCTACACACCATGTTAGAAATGGGATCTCTAGTTGGCAAGGGCTTGCACCTTTGTCCAAGTAGGGACCCTCCTTCCTAGTCAGGGTAAGGGAGTTACACTCCTAAAATAACCCCTGCTCACCCTCTTGGTAGCTTGGCATGAGCAGTCAGGCTTATTCTAGAGGCAGTGTGTAAAGCATTTGCACATAACCAACAGTAATATAATGTAAGCACTACAAAAGGACACCACACCAGTTTAGAAAAATAACCAATATTTTTATATACTCAAGACAAGACCAAATACGATAAAAATCCACAATACAAATACTTTAAAAATGTATGCTTGATAAGGTAACTTCTTCTTTGCAGGAATAACACAAAAGCAAAGTTCAGTACGAGTCGGTAGCCCTGTCCGGGTCTACCGCGATGCTGAAATACACAGAGTCCAACAGTTCCAGCCGACTGCGTCGCTACGGGCCAGCAGAGTCGTGAACAGACTAGGTCACAGTACCTTTTCTCGTTGTGGCGGGCACGGAGTGTGCGAGCCGGTCGGCGTTCGTCGCGGTTGCGGTGCAAAGCGGAGCGGTGCAAGGTGCGGTGTCCCTCGATGCGGTGCAGGCAGCGGCTCGATGACCGTCGTGCAGACGGAGTCGGTGAGTCCAAGGCGTGCGGTGCAGGGCGCGACGGTGTACGATGCGGTGCTGGCAGGTTGCGATGCAGGCGACCAAGCCGGAGTGCGGGAGCTGGCGTCGGACAGCGGTGCGAGTCGGAGCGGTGTGTCGCAAACGTGCGAGCGGTGCCCCAAATGCGATGCGGTCACGACTGTTGAGCCAGTTGCAGCGACAGCGTCGGTCTGGTCCGGCTGGCACAGTGAAGCGATGCGATGCGAACTGCGGTGCCCACAGGTCACGGTGCAAGCAGCGGCTCGGTGGCGATGGCGTCGGACGTCGTCGTCGGTGAGACCAGGGTTGCGGTGCGAGATGCGGACGGTGCGGACTGCGGTGCAAACAGGACACCGGGCCAGCGATGGAGTCGGTTGACGGAGTCGGTTGCGGTTCCCTTCCTCTGTGGCAACTGAAACAGCGTTCCAGAAGCGGTACCCAGAGGCTTGTGAAGTCTTTGCAGTCCCTGAGACTTCTTAACAGGAGGCCAGCTCGGTTTCAGGCCCTTGGAGATACTCAGCACAAGTTTGTAGAAAGTTCAGTCCAGTCCTTTCACTGCCCAAGACAGAAGCAGCAACTGCAGGCCAACCCAACAAAGCAGTCACTCAGCAAAGGGGCAGTACTCCTCCTAGCAGCTCTCCAGCTCTTCTTCTTGACAGGTTCCTTGATTCCAGCGAGATATAAATCCATGGGGTCAGGGCCCCAATATTTATATCCCAAATTCCTTTGTTCTCTGAAGGCAGAGAGGCCTTTGCCTGGCCCAAACCAGTTCTGGTCAGTCTTGGAGCACTTTGTTGACAAGCCTCGGTATTTCCTTTCAGGGTGCAGGCCAGGGACATCAGACGCACCACAGGAGGTGGAGCCAGCATTGGGGAGGGAAGGCCCAGCCCTATTCAGGTCCCAGGTGTACTCCTCCCACCCATCTACATGTAGATCTTGCTATTCAGCCCTGTGCTGACTCACCCTGTCTCCGGGCATCCCCCAACCCCTGTCACTCACACTCCAGACAAGGAATACACAACCTAGCAGAGGCAGGCTTGGATGGTTAGACAAGAAAATACCCACTTTCTAAAAGTGGTATTTTCAAACACAGAATGTTAAAACCAACTTCACTAAAAGATGCATTTTATCATTCTGAGTCCAGGCATACTAAACTCGAATTTCTACCATGTTCCCTGGGTCAGTTAGGTATAAACTGTAACAATCAAAACTGCCCATTCTGGCCTATGGGGAACAGGTAGCTTTGCAATAGTGAAAAACGAAATAGGCTGTAATTCACTATCAGGACATGCCACACACACCAGGGCATGTCCTACCTTTCACATACAATGCACCCTGCCCACAGAGGTACCATGGGCCTACCTTAGGGGTGACTAACATGTAGAAAAGGGAAGGTTTAGGGACTTGCAAGTGTGTGCACTTGCCAAGTCGACATGGCAGCCCCAGGCTGCGCACAGGCTCTGCGTTGGCAGGCCCGAGTTACACTTTACGGGCTGTTTGCGTGGGGGGCACAATCCCGTACTGCCGCCCACCAACAGCATTTGATCTATAGGCCCTGGCACTCGCAGTGCCCTTTACTAGGGACTGACACATAGATCAAATAGCCAAAACATGGAAATACCAATCCATAACATATTTCATACAGGAGCACTTGCACTTTACCACTGATCAGCAGTGCGTAAAGTGCGCAGAAACACTAAACCAGCACAAAACAGAGTCAAAACCGGGAGGTCATAAAGCAAAAAGTCAGGGGAAACACGCCAAAAGATGCCAAGTCTAACACATGTCCCCTCCAGCTGAAAGTAGGGAGAACTACCCAACCCCATTGGAGTTCTCTTCACTAAGGCGGAAGAACCTGGACAGACCATCTGCGTGGGCGTGTTCTGTACCAGGACGGTGTTCCACCGTAAAGTCCATTCCCTGTAGGGAGATGGACCACCTCAGCAGTTTTGGATTCTCACCCCTCATTTGCATCAACCATCTGAGGGGCCTGTGGTCTGTCTGAACCCGGAAGTGAGTCCCAAACAGGTATGGTCTCAGCTTCTTCAGTGATCAGACCACAGCAAAAGCTTCCCGTTCTATGGCACTCCACCTCTGTTCCCTGGGGAGTAGTCTCCTGCTAAGGAAGACTACAGGCTGATCCAGGCCCTCTTCGTTCAGTTGTGAGAGCACCGCTCCCACACCATGCTCTGAAGCGTCAGTCTGCACAACGAATTCCTTGGAGAAGTCAGGTGCCTTGAGCATGGGCGCCGTGCACATGGCTGCCTTCAGGGCATCAAGAGCTTTCTGGCAGGACTCAGTCCAGATCACTTTCCTGGGCTGCTTCTTCGAAGTCAGCTCCGTTAAGGGGGCAACGATGGTGCCATAGCCCTTAACAAATCTCCTATAGTAGCCGGTGAGACCTAAGAAGGCTCTCACCTCGGTCTGGGTCTTGGGGGTTCCCAAGCCAGAATGGTGTCAATCTTGGGTTGTAGGGGCGCCACCTGGCCGCTTCCTACCTGGTGTCCCAAGTACACCACAGAACCCTGCCCGATCTGGCACTTACTGGCCTTGATCGTGAGGCCTGCACCTTGCAGAGCCCTCAACACTTTCTCAAGGTGCTGTAAATGTTCTTCCCAGCTGGAACTGAACACAGCAATGTCATCCAGGTAGGCGGCACTGAAATCCTCCAGCCCAGCCAACACCTGATTGACCAACCTCTGAAAGGTGGCAGGGGCATTCTTCAACCCAAAGGGCATCACCCGGAATTGGTAATGACCTTCTGGGGTTGAGAATGCTGATCTCTCCTTGGCCCCATCGGTTAAGGCAATCTGCCAGTACCCAGACATTAAATCAAACGTGCTGAGGAACCGGGCAGCTCCCAACCGATCAATGAGCTCATCAGCTCTGGGGATGGGGTGCGCGTCAGTCCTGGTGACGGCGTTGAGCCCACGGTAGTCCACACAAAACCGCAGTTCTGGAGTGGCACCGGGTGCAGCAGCCTTTGGGACTAAGACCACTGGGCTGGCCCAAGGACTGTTGGAGGGCTCAATCACCCCTATTGCCAACATCTTAGAGACCTCCTCCTTGATGCTGGCCCTGACCCAGTCAGTCAACCTGTAAATCTTGTGCTTCACAGGAGGGCTGTCACCAGTGTCCACGTCATGGGTACACCAGTGAGTAACACCGGGGGTCAGAGAGAACAGTGGGGTGAACTGTCCCAACAACTGGTGACAGTCCCCCTGCTGCTCCTGAGTCAGTGTAGGGGAGAGGATCACACCTTCCACTGACCCATCATGCTCCTTGGTAGACAGGAGGTCAGGGAGAGGCTCACTCTCCTCTTCCACCCCATCATCTGTCGCCAAGAGCATACTCACTTCGGACCTCTCGAAGTGGGGTTTGAGGCGGTTCACGAGAAGGACCCTCAAAGGGTTCCTGGGAGCCCGCAAATCCACCAGGTAGGTGACGTCACTTTTGCGCTCCACCACCTCATATGGCCCAGTCCACTTGTCCTGCAAGGCACAAGGTGCCACTGGGGCCATGACCCACACTTTTTGCCCAGGTTGAAATTCGACCAGAGTGGCATTCTGGTCATACCACCTTTTCATTTCCTCCTGGCTTGCTTCTAGGTTCGCCTGAGCGAGTTTCCTGAAGCGGGCAGTTTGGTTTCTAAAGGCCAGCATGTAACTAAACACATCCTGGGGAGTTTTCCTGGGAGCTGCCTCCCAGCCTTCCTTTACCAAACTCAGAGGTCCTCTGACAGGGTGGCCATACAGGAGCTCAAAGGGGCTGTACCCAAGAGACTTCTGAGGCACCTCCCTGTATGCACAGAGCAGGCATGGCAAGAGGACGTCCCACTTACACCTCATGGGTTCTGTTAGACCCTTGATCATGCCTTTCAAGGTCCGGTTGAATCTCTCCACCAGACCGTTTCCTTGTGGGTGGTAAGGAGTGGTGAACTTGTAGGTTACACCACACTCCTTCCACAGGGATGTCATATACTTGGATATGAAATTGGTCCCCCTATCAGAAGCCACCTCTCTGGGGAATCCCACACGGGAAAAGATCCCCATTAACGCCCGGCCCACCACTGGCGCCGTCGTTGTCCTGAGAGGGATTGCCTCTGGGTACCGGGTGGCATGGTCCACCAAGACCAGGATGTACTTGTTGCCCATGGCTGTCTTGGGATCCAGTGGCCCCACAATATCCATCCCTACCCTTTCAAAGGGTGTTCCAACAACAGGAAAAGGTTGGAGAGGAGCTTTGACCTTCCTCCCACTCTTACCACTTGCCTGGCAAGTTTGACAAGACCTACAGTGTGCATCTGACTGCCTTCGCATTTGGGGCCAAAAGAAGTGGGTGACAAGCCTGTCAAAGGTCTTGTCCTGCCCCAAATGTCATGCCAAAGGCACGTCATGAGCCAGACCCAGTAGGAAGGTCCTGAAGCGCTGGGGTACCACCAGCACACGGGCTGACCCAGGCTCAGCAACCTTAGGCTCACTGTATAGGAGACCATTCTCCCAGTAGATCAGATGTGACCCGGACTGATTACCAGCTGCCTGGTCTGCAGCCTGCCGCCGCAGACCCTCCAGAGTAGTGCACTTGTTCTGCTCCCTGCAGAACTCCTCCCTGGTGGGACCCCCTTCTTGCTGCCAATGGGTCAGCTCAGAGATGTCTCCCAGTTCGGCTACCTGCTCCCCTGTAGGCACCGGGCGTCCCCTCGAGGTCCGCCTCCTCCCGGTCCGTGGGAACTTCGGGGTCCGGTTTCCCGTGCCCCCTGCCCTTTCTCTTGGCAGGGACTTGGGCCACTGTTCCAGGCTCCAAGTCCTCTTGATCACTCTTTCGGGCTGCCATTGACCGAGTAGACACGCATGCCCACTCTGGCAACCCAAGCATCTCCAAGTGAGACCTGAGCTCAACATCCTTCCATAAGGACTGCTCCAGGTCGTTACCTAGCAGACAATCTACAGGCATGGTAGGGCTCACAACCACTCTCAAGGGACCTGAGACCCCCCCCATTCAAAGGGAACCTGCGCCACCATACACTGGCGCTCAGAGTTGTCTACAGCAACTACTTGGTGGATTGCCCCTGGGACTACCTGCTTCTCAGACACCAGGTGACACCGGACTGAGGTCACACTGGCTCCAGTATCTCTGAGAGCCTCTACCCTGTTCCCATTAATGGTCACCCAGGTGCTATATTTCTTTGTGTTAGGGGGCACCTGGTTTCCTGGGACCATCTCACTGTCCCCTAGTGAGACAAGGGTCATTTCTGCGGGATCACCACCCTCCTGTGGGCACCCCTCCTCCCCAAGCGCTACACTAGCCAACACTTTGGACTGTCCACCGGTGGGTGGCTGTGTCCCCTTTGGGCACTTGGGGTCCCCCTTAAAGTGACCTACCTGGTCACATGCATAACACTTGCGGGGGCCGGTCTCAACAGGCTTCCCTGTAGAGACCCCTTTCTTCTTATCACCTGGGAGCTGGGAACCTTTACTCTGGGTACTAGTTTGGGGCCCTTTTGAGAACTCCTGTGCTTTACCCTTGTCCCCCCCGCCTTTCTGCTGGGTGACCCTGCCCACCTTTGGCTGATTCTCCCCCAAACGCTTTCTTGTGGACCCTGGTACTCACCCAGCGGTCCGCCTCCATAGCAAGCTTCCTGGGGTCAGTTAGCTTACTATCAACTAGGTGCTGGCGCAGATCTGCAAAACATAGACTAGACAAGTGCTCCCATGCAATCAAATTGTAGAGCCCCTGAAAATCTGTTACATTACTGCCCTTCACCCAACCATCCAGCGACCTACAGAACATATCCATACATTCCAACCAAGTGTTGGCCTCAGACTTTTTACTGGACATAAACTGATCCCTGTACTTCTCAGGAGTGAGCCCATACCTAGTGAGGAGAGCGTCTTTCATGTCAGCATAGGTGAGGTCCTGCCCCTTACCCAAAGCTATCAGAGTATCCCTAGCTTCCTCTGGAAAGAGAGGCCACAACCCCGCTCCCCAGTTCCTTTCAGGGACCCCATTCATATGAATAGACGACTCGTACCCTTGAAACCACCTTTGTATGTCATCACCCTTTTTGTACTCTTTACCTACATTCTTGGGGATGTGTACAATCCTGTCTGTGTGTGCTGAAGAATTGCTGCCACCATCTGAACCGGATCTACTCTTTAGCTCCAGCTCCTTGATAATTCTCTCATGATCTAGTATCATTTTCCTTTCCTCCATGGCTATTCTTTTCTCTTCCCTCTCACTTTCTATTCTGAGTTTCTCCAATTCAAACCTCCTTACTTCCCGCCTGTCCTCCAGCTCCTCTGGGGACAAACTACTGCTGCCTGGCCTGGAGGGTTCCCCCTCCCAAAAGCACATCCACCCTAGGAACAGGCTCCTCCACCTCTCCATTGAGATCACCAGGTTGCCCACTGGCCCCTCTGGCTGCTACCCAGGCCCTCAGCGCCTTTTGTAGCTCATCCTTCCTGGTGAGGCCTCTGACCTGGACTTTCAGGTTCTTGCAAATCGATTTTAACTCCTTGACATTGTAGGCTTCCAATCGATCCTCCTCAAAGGCAATTTCTACTGATGCAATTGATGATACTATTGATTCAGGCATGTTGAAGTAGCAAGTTCAAACTGGCAAGAAAAAATAGGCCAAAAAGAAAAAGAACCTGTATGTGGTACGTAATGGTCTGCGATATGGTAGTAGTGCACACCAATCACTGCAAGTCAAGTGCAAACACAAGTCCTATCCTCACCGCTGACAACCAATGTTAGAAATGGGATCTCTAGTTGGCAAGGGCTTGCACCTTTGTCCAAGTAAGGACCCTCCTTCCTAGTCAGGGTAAGTGAGTTACACTCCTAAAATAACCCCTGCTCACCCCCTTGGTAGCTTGGCACGAGCAGTCAGGCTTATTCTAGAGGCAGTGTGTAAAGCATTTGCACATAACCAACAGTAATATAATGTAAGCACTACAAAAGGACACCACACCAGTTTAGAAAAATAACCAATATTTTTATATACTCAAGACACGACCAAATACGATAAAAATCCACAATACAAATACTTTAAAAATGTATGCTTGATAAGGTAACTTCTTCTTTGCAGGAATAACACAAAAGCAAAGTTCGTACGAGTCGGTAGCCCCGTCCGGTTCTACCGCGATGCTGAAATACAGAGAGTCCAACAGTTCCAGCCGACTGCGTCGCTACGGGCCAGCAGAGTCGTGAACAGACTCGGTCACAGTACCTTTTCTCGTTGTGGCGGGCACGGAGCGTGCGAGCCGGTCGGCGATCGTCGCGGTGCAAAGCGGAGCGGTGCAAGGTGCGGTGTCCCTCGATGCGGTGCAGGCAGCGGCTCGATGAGCGTCGTACAGACGGAGTCGGTGAGTCCAAGGCGTGCGGTGCAGAGCGAGACGGTGTACGATGCGGTGCTGACAGGTTGCGATGCAGGCGACCAAGCCGGAGTGCGGGAGCTGGCGTCGGACAGCGGTGCGAGTCGGAGCGGTGCGTCGCAAACGTGCGAGCGGTGCCCCAAATGCGATGCGGTCACGACTGTTGAGCCAGTTGCAGCGACAGCGTCGGTCTGGTCCGGCTGGCACAGTGAAGCGATGCGATGCGAACTGCGGTGCCCACAGGTCACGGTGCAAGCAGCGGCTCGGTGGCGATGGCGTCGGACGTCGTCGTCGGTGAGACCAGGGTTGCGGTGCGAGATGCGGACGGTGCGGTCTGCGGTGCAAACAGGACACCGGGCCAGCGATGGAGTCGGTTGACGGAGTCGGTTGCGGTTCCCTTCCTCTGTGGCAACTGAAACAGCGTTCCAGAAGCGGTACCCAGAGGCTTGTGAAGTCTTTGCAGTCCCTGAGACTTCTTAACAGGAGGCCAGCTCGGTTTCAGGCCCTTGGAGATACTCAGCACAAGTTTGTAGAAAGTTCAGTCCAGTCCTTTCACTGCCCAAGACAGAAGCAGCAACTGCAGGCCAACCCAACAAAGCAGTCACTCAGCAAAGGGGCAGTACTCATCCTAGCAGCTCTCCAGCTCTTCTTCTTGACAGGTTCCTTGATTCCAGCGAGATCTAAATTCATGGGGTCAGGGCCCCAATATTTATATCCCAAATTCCTTTGTTCTCTGAAGGCAGAGAGGCCTTTGCCTGGCCCAAACCAGTTCTGGTCAGTCTTGGAGCACTTTGTTGACAAGCCTCCGTATTTCCTGTCAGGGTGCAGGCCAGGGACATCAGACGCACCACAGGAGGTGGAGCCAGCATTGTGGAGGGAAGGCCCAGCCCTATTCAGGTCCCAGGTGTACTCCTCCCACCCATCTACATGTAGATCTTGCTATTCATCCTTGTGCTGACTCACCCTGTGTCCGGGCATCCCCCAGCCCCTGTCACTCACACTCCAGACAAGGAATACACAACCTAGCAGAGGCAGGCTTGGATGGTTAGACAAGAAAATACCCACTTTCTAAAAGTGGTATTTTCAAACACAGAATGTTAAAACCAACTTCACTAAAAGATGCATTTTATCATTCTGAGTCCAGGCATACTAAACTCGAATTTCTACCATGTTCCCTGGGTCAGTTAGGATTATAAACTGTAACAATCAAAACTGCCCATTCTGGCCTATGGGGAACAGGTAGCCTTGCAATAGTGAAAAACGAAATAGGCTGTAATTCACTATCAGGACATGCCACACACACCAGGGCATGTCCTACCTTTCACATACAATGCACCCTGCCCACAGGGGTACCGTGGGCCTACCTTAGGGGTGACTAACATGTAGAAAAGGGAAGGTTTAGGGACTTGCAAGTGTGTGCACTTGCCAAGTCGACATGGCAGCCCCAGGCTGCGCACAGGCTCTGCGTTGGCAGGCCCGAGTTACACTTTACGGGCTGTTTGCGTGGGGGCACAATCCTGTGCTGCCGCCCACCAACAGCATTTGATCTATAGGCCCTGGCACTCGCAGTGCCCTTTACTAGGGACTGACACATAGATCAAATAGCCAAAACATGGAAATACCAATCCATAACATATTTCATACAGGAGCACTTGCACTTTACCACTGATCAGCAGTGCGTAAAGTGCGCAGAAACACTAAGCCAGCACAAAACAGAGTCAAAACCGGGAGGTCATAAAGCAAAACGTCAGGGGAAACACGCCAAAAGATGCCAAGTCTAACACACCACCAACAGCAACACCCACAACGCTGCAGTCGTCACCAATGGCGCTAGTCCGCATTTTACAGACATGTATCTCCAACTGCGCATACACCCTTGTCCCACTATGCAACTGCAACATACATCAGGCAATGAATGCCACCTCGGTCACCACCAACCTCAAAGTTGGCAGATGCATCTGCTGACACATGGAGTGGAGCTGATGCAAGCTTGGGGATACCAGTAAACAGCACCACCGACACGGACACAATGCTCATATTCACCATCAACAATACGCCCACACACCAAACTGGCCTTCCAGGAAGGATTGCTGTGAGTTGCAACATGGATGATCAACAGCTGGGGCGTGCTATACGCAGAGGAAACATGAGTCCTCATCCTCGTAACAAAACAATAAGCATGTGGCATCACCTGGTGGGCCAACGCCCTTGGATGCCCCCACCCCAACTCTAGGTACCTGGGCCCCATATTTGACTCCTCCCTCTCCATGTACCCACAGGTGTATGCAGTGGCCTGCAGCTGCTTCGCCTGCCTCTGCATCCTACATGCAACCTTCCAATGGATCCCCCCATTGTCCGATGAGACAGTGACCCACACAGTCATTGCCATCAGGCTGGGCTACGGAAACACACTATATGCCCACATGGGTAGGTCTGCGGTCAGCTTAGTCCCGACTGTCCAGCACAAGTCCTTCACACTGGGCCTTGTGTTCATACTTTCATTATGGATCGGGTCCCTCCATCGCACATACATAGTTCACACCTCTCCCCACATTTGCTAATGAGTGGCAGAGGGGCTAAGCCTTTGAGGATGGTTTGTCTACATAGCAAGCCGCAGTTCCTGGTGTTGTTGTATCTGGTATGTGGGCATG
This sequence comes from Calotriton arnoldi, assembly GCA_963921515.1. Lineage (NCBI taxonomy): Eukaryota > Metazoa > Chordata > Amphibia > Caudata > Salamandridae > Calotriton > Calotriton arnoldi. The sequence goes on from CAWUFW010000336.1 coordinate 1,490,546, forward strand.
TTGATTGCCATGTTGTATGTGTGATTGTGACATGTACATTCTCACAATTGTGATTTGCATGTCTGTGGAGTTGAGGCGTGTGGTGTGTTAAGTTGGTACTTACCAACTAGAACTGCATTTCCGTATGTGCCATCCTGGAAGCGCTGGTTTATGATGGACTGTCGGAAGATGTAGGAATCATGCACACTCCCTGGGAACTTGGCTATGACATTGGTGTACAGTCCCCGGTGGTCCACTATTGCCTGCACATTCATAGAATGGGTGTGCTTTCTGTTGCGGTATATGTGTGCGCTGTCCGCAGGGGGCACAAATAGGACATGTGTGCAGTCAATTGCCCCCAACACCTGCGGGAATCCGGCTATGGCGTAAAAGCCTTGCTTGGTCTCAATCTGTTCCTGCACAGTGTTGGGGAAGTGAAGGTGCTGGGTATCAGGCTGAGTATGCCGTCCAAGATGGGAGGAAGATTGAAAAGGCTGCCTGTGAGACTCGTCTGACTCTGGCCGTTGTTGGTTGGAAGGTCCCAGAGGCCAACATGTGCAGCACGGCCAGCAGCTTTGGCTGCGGAGGGATGTTGGTTCTCCGCTGTGTTTGTGGTGTCAACCTGTGGGCTATCAGGTTCAGGATGTGTTGGATGGATGTCCTTTTGAGCCTGTAGTGGGCAATGACATCCTCTGCCGTTAGGTCTGCGAGGCTGAGACGTCTGCGCAGGGCCTGCTGTCTTCTTTGGCGCTGCCTAGGTGGTGGTCCTGGGGGAGGTGGCAGTGGTGGTTGTTGCCTTCATGGGACTCCAAGCTGAATGATTAGTACCTCCATTGCGTCAGTGGGTCTTCAGATGTGGGTCTGGGCTAGTCTCCCTTATATGCCTCCCTTTATCATCATTTTTACCATTTTTAGACCAGCTTTTTTCAGGTCTTATTTTCCAGCAGCTAAGGGGCCTTAGCAAGACTTTTTTTAGCGCTTCGCGGGTCCGGAACAACATTGCTAATAGTGCGATGGTGTGTTAGCGACATTTTTCGTGAAATTTTGAGAGAGAACGCCTACTTTGCATGTCATTAGCAATAACTATTGCTGGCATGCAAGGCGATAGAAAAACCGGCAGCTATCGCCGGAAAGCTGTCGCTAACGCTTGTTAGCGACAGCTTGGGAATAGGGTGATTTAAAAAAACGCGTTAGCGGCACGAAAGTGATAATATGCCCTCAAGTGTTTGATAAGGAGCCATGTAATTTCTGAAGGATGGGGCCAGCATGAGCAAAAAGACAAGCATCATAAAGTAGCCCAGCAGCTGTGTTCTGGGGCACTTGCAATTTTGGAGCAAAAACTTGGTTAGCTCCAAATATAAACATTAGCATAGTACATTACACAGAGGTGGGGTGGAAATAGCTAGTTTTTAGCTATTTGAAAAATGCACTTTACAAGAATCTTGGATTTTGGGCCCATCATTGATTCAGTTTGATTGATTGTTTAATTTATATATCGATTAAACAGAAGGTCCAAAATTGCGAGTGGCACGGAGCCTTATACATCAGGGTGTAGAGACACTGCATCCTCCCGAAATACCAACCTGACATATATTTTAAATACAGCACGAGTAGAAAGAGGAAAAAATGAGGGGAAATTAAGATATTTTTCCTCGTTACGCCTCACCTGGGAAAGCGTAGCATTTTGACGCATTCCCAGGTCTACCACTAATGGTAAATCTGGGAATGTGCCAAAATCCATGGGTGGATGTGTGGTAACACCCATGCTCCACCCATGGATTGCCTTCCTGGGGCAGAGTAATGCAAGGAAGCAATTTGCACTGCCTTGTGTTAGTCCAGATTGATCATGGCAAGAAGGGCCACGCAAGGTGGCCTTGCATGGCTTGATAAATCTCACTTAGGTTTTGTGTAACCCACGCAGACCCCTACCCAGGCCTTGTTAGGTCCTGGGGACCCCATCTCCCAGGGCCATTTATAAATATAAAGGGGAGGGGAATGCATGCACCATCCCCCCCCCTCCCTTGCACAAGCTATCAGCTCCAGGGACCCCATTCCTCGGGGCCCAGAACACTTAAAGGTAGGTGCCCTGGTGCCCACCCTGACCACCCACCATATAGTCGTTGGGGGCCGCGAAGGGAGACCCAAGGCCCCAGCCAGCTCCCCCTCATGCAGCTTCTAATGCTGCTCCTTCTGGGCAGGGGCAATATTTTGATCTGTTTCCCTGTGCGCAGGGAAACAGATCAAAAGTTCGCTCCCAGCAGGCGGGAGCATTTTTAAAGTCCCCCCCCCACTGAGAGTAGACTTGGTGTTTGCTCTCGCTTGGCAAGAAATTAAAAAATGCTCCTGCCAAGCAAGAGGCAACACAGGTTTCCTTGTCTGCGCCAGTGCAGGCAGGGAAACCGATATGTCCCTGGGGTGGGCTCCCCAGGACATAGCTACTGGAACAGACCCAGGGGTGGGCTCCCCGGGCCCTTCAATGGCTCAGGGAGTGGGGCCCCACTGTCCCCCTCCCCTCTACTAAGAAAATGGGCCCCCAGGTCTCGAGAGGCTCAGGGAGGGGGGGCACGCACCCCCTCCCCTTTTTTCCAAATTTCGGACACCAGGATGGCTTTCTCGGGGCCTTTAATGGCTTGAGGAGGGGGCTCTGGGGCCTCCCTCCCCTTTATTAAGAAATTGGCCATGGGGGATGGGCTCACTGGGCCTCTGGAGGCTCTGTGAGGAGGGCTGCGCGACACCCCTCCCCTTTTTTTTTTATTTCAGCCCCAGGGGTAGGCTCCCTGGGGCCCTATAACTAATGAATGCGGACTGGCCACCAATTTTTTTTTTTTTTGATCCCTCTGGAGTTCTGTGTGATCATGTTAGTTGTTTGCCTAATTTTTTTTCTTTTTGGCCCCAAGGGGGTCCCTCTGTCCCCCACCCCCTCTAACCCTCCCCCAATGGGGCTTAAGTGGTCAGGGTTTCCCTACCCTTCACTATTCTATTATTATTTTTTTCAAGACAGGGGACTAAGTCCCCGAGTCCTGTAATGGCTGCCAGCAAAACTTTTCTCATGTTGCTGGCAGCCAATCGGAGCGCTCGAGGGAGCAAGATGACCCAAAGCAAATGAAGCTCCCTGGGCCAATCAGAACACTCTATTTTTAGATTGTCACTCCTGCAGAAGTCTCTCGAGATCGTCCAGATATACAATTATTTTTCAACCTTAGTTTCTCAAAAACTGCTGAACGGACAAAAAAGCTCACTCTACGGATCAAAATCTAACATCCAAATTTGGTGTAATTCCATTCAGCAGTTTTTGCTGTAGCCTTGTCTAAAGAAGTCTATGGAAAATGCATGGAGATTTTGCATTGTGGGACCCCCTTTTTTCTTGGTCCCCGCTTGATGGATCACCCCGAATATCCCCATGCACAAACTAGTCAGAAAGTAGCACCTTTTTGAAAACGTTTGTGCAGATTGATCATACAGGGCCAAAGTTATTAGCAACACAAAAACGCTTTTTCTATCGAACAGTTCTCCTAAAAATCTCTCATATCCCTTCTGTAGTTATATTTCAGCCAGACTTTTCATTGAAAAAGTAATTCTTGTTTTCTTAATAATGTTGGCACCATTTGAGTCTGCACAAAATTTTCCAACGAAAAGTGCATTGACTTTTGGTTCTTCAAGGCAAGTGGTTTGCAGATTCGTCAAGCAGGGGCCTAGAATAGGGGACGGGGAATGTCCCAAAAGTGACATTAATCATATTTACTCCCATAGGATTCTTTGCTCCTCGATACAGAAAAAACAGCCTAATAGAATTACATCAAACTTGGCATCCAAATACAACTCTACACAAGGCAGTGATTTTGCTTGGTTTGAAGCAAATCCGTTCAGTAATTTTCGAGAAATTCACATTTAGAAGGTGTTCCAAGCTGAGAATGAAGAGGTTACATTTTTGAGCTAACTGGACCATTATTTTGCAGATAAGGTTAAAAAAACTAAAGGCACACCATTGGACTAGGGTGCTTTTTCTCATGTTATACATTGCAGATTTGGAAATCCAGCAGCAGATTTGGGACTCAGCCACAATCTGATTGGCTGGTTGTCACAAAACATTTCTGTTGTGACCACCATTACCCAACACAGTAAGCTGAGCATTGTTAGGAAAAAGAAAATAGCAATAGGAGGGCACAGTGAGAACACCTTCATCCCTTGGCTCATTTATGGCGAGCCCCAAAGAGCTCCGAAGAGACCCGCCCACACAATAAAAAACAATAAAAAAAATCTTGTGCTTGATTTACAAATCCTTGACCCTCCTCGTCCTCAGGATTCATGAATCCAGCATAGGATTCTGTTATTAAAATGAAAAAGAGTATTCAGTGCACTACTACTGCTGCACTTGGCCAATGGCCACACTTGGGGGTTGACAGCATGTAGTGTAGTGGAAGCAGGGCCTGCATGCAGTCCTAGGCACTGTGCCCTACACCCTTCAGTTATGTGCATAAAAGGTTGGTGGCATGTAGACAGGTGGGTGCCTCAGAGGGTTGAGTGAAGGACCTCACTGGAGACAAAGCCCTGCAGCCAACCCCAGCTGTGCACGGCCAAAGCGGTGTACAGCGGAGGTTGACCACACACAGATGGTTGAACACAGGGAACTCCTGGATGTGTTATATGATTAAAACAACTCAAATTCACTTAAAAGGCAAGTTATGATAAAATTTGGTTATGACACCTCAATGTATGTTTAAAAAAGACTTCAGAAATTCGCCTAAAAATCACAGTTAAAGTGCATTTATGGTTACAAAATATAACTGAAAACTTGCACAGTAGTCAATCACACGTTCAATTGCTCTCCAAGATCATGAGCATTGCATTTGATGTAAAAGTTATGGTTTGCTTGACTGTTCTGTGTTGGTTCTGAACATGGCAGCCATGCTAGAACTTTAAAACAACAAAACACTATGGAAAGTACCATTGCAAGATGGCCATCCACAGCTGCGTTTAATTTTGTTTTTGCAGGCATATTCCCACCATCTTTAGTGGCAACATGATTTTTTTTCTTCTATTTTTATTGTTTTAATTTGTCTTCTACATGTTGTTGAGTTTGTGTGTGTTTTGCTATGGTTGTGTATGTGGGTGAATGCAAGAATTAGGCAGTGGGTGGATGAATGGATACATACAGTACTTAATTTGTGCTTGTGTTGAATGGTGCTCAGCAACGGCACTTGAATCTTTCTATTTTCATGGAACATCTTCCAACAGTCCACAACGACCAGGTAGATGCCCTCAGTCATGCCCTGTCAGGTGCAGCATGTCTTCACAAAGTGCTAGAACACCCTCCCACTGAGCCTACGACAGACCCAAGACCTGCTGACCTTCAGGAGGCTACTCAAGACCTGGCTGTTTGACCAGTAGCGCCCCCCCCCTCCGAGCGCCTTGAGACCCTCGCGGGTATGTAGTGCGCTCTACAAATGTTTGATTGATTGATTGACTCATCTGACTATAGACCAATTTGAGTTTCATAACAATAAGGTGGTCGTCCTCAGTCATGCCCTGTCAAATTATGACAAGTGGATGATCCACCAGGATCAGTTGCAGCGTGTCTTCACACAGAGTGGTTAGCAGACTATTTGCCACTTTGGAGAACAAGAAATGCCTTTACTCTGCCAGGAGGTCCTGGCAACCAAGGTCCACGGGCAATATCTTTCTATGGCGTAGTTGAATGTCTTTGCTTAAGCCTTTCTGACATTTTCCATAATTCCCAGAATGCTGAGGTAGGCCAAAGTGGATCACTGATACTGATTGCTCTAGCATGGCCAAGCTAATTCTAGTACGTGGACCTAGAGTGATTGTCCCAATATCCACCGATTCCGTTTTAAGAACCTGTCCATGATCCTCTCCAGGCACAACAACAAGAAGTCCTCTGCCACGACTTGACTCAACCTCACAACTTGATCCTGACCACTTAGAATTCTGCCATGTTGACACCCCTATGGACTGCAGAGAAATTCTAGCACACGCGCCTGCTACAATGAAAATGTACAATGCCAAGTTGAAGAGCTTTTGCCTGCAAAAACAAAAGATTTAATCCCCTCTTGATTCAGTCCCATCAGGTGTTGCCGTCAGGATTATACCTAGCTCAAGAAAGTCTTAATCACTTATTGGTATCGGTCAGATTAATTTGGCCACAACATCGAGATTTAGGCCAGCGACGCTGTTTTTGCAGAGAATCATTAGGCAATTCATAAAAGGCCTTTTTCGGGCTTTCCTGCCTATAAGACGCCCTGCGATGCCATGCTTGGTCAACTGATGTTGCTGTCCTTTGACCCATAGCCCATACAAGAGATAAAGTAACCCTGTGTACCAACCCTAGGCGCATGCACAAGTTTCCCTCTGCCTTTCATTTTAAGGAACCGGTCATTCCCCACTCCTTATTTTGAAAGACATCCACGTCAGGGGAAAGAAACTTACATTTGATGGCTATATGCAGGTGCTTAAGATATTATATGTACAAAACCAAAGACATACATACTTGAGAGTGGCTATTTGTCATGTTTGGCTACTCAAGCAGAGGCCATCCTCTCTCTAAACAGAGCATTGTCTCACAGCGGTCAGCCTACATTATTTTTTGCCACAGTAAAGCTAAGTGTCTGCTTCAGGGAAGTGTACAAGCCAATTCCACAAAAAGCATGGCAGCAACAACGGAGTACCTCTTAAATAACAGCTATTTCGAAAAGCAGGCACACTTTCACCAAGCACTACTGTCTGGATGTCAGTGCAGCGGCTGACTCCTTATAGAGTCAAGCAGTTCTACGCAAACTGTTTCAGTAAAGATGAGCCTTCTTTCTGCTTTATTTACATGAGATACAACTGAAAGGGGAACCTGTACACGTCAGAGAGCTGCTTTGAAGTCACCCCCCACATCAAAGGCACTTTTGGGTATAAGTACTGGGTCTCTGATCCCCTAATACTAAACATCTCTGGATCTTAAACTGAACATCTGACAGAATGAGTGCTGTGCTGCTTAAAGGGCTCAACTGGACTGCTGATCTGGAAGGCCTGCTTTTCTGTTTGTTGCCATGCTGCCTGCTATTCTCTGACTGCTAAAGAAGAACTGGACTCTGCCTTCCCGCCAAGTGATCTTCAATGGTTTGTTGGCTTGCCTCCTGTTGCTTGAGACTCAGGGATATCAAAGACTTTATCCCCGCTCCTGTACCTGGCTCACTGGAAATGGCCCAGATTCTTGCAACATGGATTTAGAAGCATCTTCTGTCTGTGTGTAACAGAACCGGTGCATCGACCCGGTAAATCGGCGGCTCGCTTCTGAACCAGAGCTATGCCTCCAGAGATCAACGCATCAGACAGAGTATCGCTGCCGCTGTAGCTTGGTGAGATCGACGCATCCCCTCAACTGCATGGCAGAATCTGGCGCACCACTCGACACCTCTCCACTCCAGCACCAGTCTTTGGAACTGACGCATCACCTTCACTGTGCGGAGAAAATAGACGCATCTCACTGTTTGCGACCAGGAAAGGTACTTTGTTCACCAGGCCCCGAGTGGGTCCTGTAGCCGGCCTGCGCTTCCACGAGGTGGACCAGTACTTTAACTTTGCCCTGGTTCAGTGCGACGTAAAGTAACCATTTAGCGCTACTTGCTTCTAAGCACTTTACTGCATTTATTCTTTTAAAATTCAATATCTCAACTTCCATACATTGGATTTTTGTCGTTTTTGTCTTGTTTTGTTTATAATAACCTATTTTTATAAACCTGTGTGGAGTCTTTTTGTGGTTTTTGTGTGCGTGTGTGTTGCACAAATACTTTACACATTGCCTCTTTAGATAAGCCGGACTGCTCTGAGCCAAGCTACCAAAGGGTGAGCACAGGTTATCTTTTAGTGTGTATCTAGTTTACTCTGACAATGATTGCGACTTCTGTTTGGAGAGTGTGCATACCTCTGCCAACCAGAAACTCAATTTCTAACAGAGTGTATTTCTCGATGGTTATTTTCTGTCAACAAACTATTATTCAGTTTAACGTAAGAGTAACAACATCACATGACGGCAAAAAATAAGTGAAATATCACTACTTATGAAATGACACCAAAGCGGTTTTGACTCAATTATATATGGCCAAATCTCAGTGCAAATGGGGAAACATACCCAAGGTAAAAACAGTAGTAACTGCACGTATTCTATCGATACTATCCATTAAATGATCCCACATCCATTTATAAAAAATATTTTGACATAGACGTTTATACATAACTTTCATGTATCTAGATAAAAGTGACATTTCCATGGCCTAGCTATCAACATTTGGAGCAAAAAAAACTTTCTATTATGTGAAAATCAATTTATTTTCTTGAGCCAGACTTTAGGAATTCCACTGATTGCAAGAGGTGGTACACTTTTACACTAGCAATACAGAGAAACACCACTCTGCCCAAAGTTAACTTAATCTGGTACTAGTAAGTCACCGATGAGAAAAACTCGGTCCTACAAACCAATTGTCCTCCCAAATGGAATACAAACAAGTAAATAGGAAAAATATATATTTATTTATATTATTCGATTGATACAATACAAAAGACATAAAACTCAATATCACAAAAATCAATATGCATCATGTGTCACACTCATTCTATCCAACCAACCAGACAAACACATACTCAAGCATACTCAGACATCCCATCAGGTAACAGTTAATTGAATCACAGTGGCAGTGTTTGCGTGATGCCACAAGTCTTCCCCTAAAGAGCAAGTATACAGTATCAATGTGACATGAACGTTAAGCAAGAGGGATACGCGATCCTCAACTTATCACACAGTTCGAAATTACAATTGCTTCTCCAGGAGGGAGATAGATGCAGGGGAGACACAAGGGCTCCAGCGTACACTTTTAACCTGATTTATCATACAAGTTTTGCATATTTTAATCTGGTTACTTATATAAAGGAATAATTCACTGGTTTAAGTACAGCTATGCAACTATAAATCACCTATTTGTCTGTCTGTATGAATCTAATGTTTGGTTTTATCGAACTTTATTCGCATAACCAAAATACGTCTGTTGGTTTTGTCTTGACAGTGTTCTTCACAGATTGTGCAGTTCTGTGTTGCTCAGAATATGTACTTAAATTGCCATGTGCAGTCTTTCTTCACTGTCCTCGTTTTGGTGTTAAATGTGGTACAAATATTTTTGAAATTCACTTAGATTTGTTTATTGTTATATCAATGTTTGTATGCCTTTGTAGCTATTCTTCAGTTACATGCATCTTGCTGGGAAAACATAAAACAACGTTGCCTTCTCTTTAAAATGGAAGCATGGTGGCTTCTAGTAGTTCACAAACCCGAACAGTTGAGTATATACTGATGTTTATTTTCTCTTCCATCTTGATGATGAAGTAATGACAGGATGTGTAAGTCTAGGAGCATTGCTGTTTCATTTCATAAGATTTGTTCTTTCTAAAAATTGCATTTATTACATTGCAGATTTAATATTGCTCCTTTGACATTGACAATTGAGAAGTACACCGGAGACTGCCAATAATTCGTGAGGCTTTATAATCACTGAGCTTCAGAGACGTAAGTGGTCAAATAATTGTCCCATTATTTCTTTTTCAAAATTATGTCAATTGGAATGACTGCTATTTATTATATATTCTGGTGTATTCAATTATGCTAAACATAAATTGCATGTTAAAAACCATGCGGACAATTAAAGAAGGTTTTCTCAGACTAAGGGACTTATTACGATGTCAGTCGGAGTTGCCTCCGACCGACACCATCTCGGTCTCGGGACCGACCGACCTCCGGTCAGCGGTTTCGACCGCCTGATTATAATGCGACCAAACACTGTTCGGTCAGATACTCCCATTTCTCAATGGGAGCTTGTGTAACGGCCATAAACCGGCATTAATACAGGCTCCCATTGAGAAGTGTGTGTGTGTGTGTGTGTGTGTGTGTGTGTGTGTGTGTAAAACCCTGCACCCTGTGTCAGGCACCCCATGGTGCCTGCCACACAGTGCAGGGATTGACAGAGGGGCACCCTAGGTACCCCTTTCAGTGTTGGAAAGGCCGGCACGGAAAGGCTGTAGGAAACCGACATCGTAATCCCGACGACGGAAACGCCGTCCATAGGGGATTACGGTGCGGGTCCGACCAGTCGGAAGACTCAGAGCCGGTCGGAACCGTGTCAGTAAGACCGGCTGGCTTACACTCCGATCGCCATCATAATTCGGCGGTCGGACTGCAAACTGACTGCGTCGGTCGGAAAGCCTCCGACCGTGGTCCGAAAGCTTCCGACTAGCGGTCGGAAAGCTTCCGACTAGCAGTCGGAGGCTTTCCGACCGACATTGTATTCGGCCCCTATGTATTTCTTACACCTGGAAACAGTAATGTTACCCATGTTTACTTCCTCCTTCTTCAAAAAGAAACCTCTAAGTCGTACATGAAGAACCTTACATAAATTATCCTGTGTACCTTCGATATTTGTAAGTGTTGCATGACACATGCATTAATAGGATGTATGTGCTAAAGGGTGAAAGATGAAAGAAATGTAAACATAAGGTATCAAAGAAATCATACCCAGAAAGTAGTATAAGACTTGAGAAAATAAAGGTATTGGAATGCACTTCCAACAGTTTTGGGAACACCTAATTTACAGCCACTGGTCCTGGCGCAAGCTAGTTGAAAAGTGGGAATGAGGTGCATCTATCAATTTTAAATTCACACATTATCTGTAGAAGGTGTGGCTTATATGGGAAGCTGTTTTTCTTGAAAGGAAGAAAAATAACTTAATTTCCTAATGCTGTGCATGCCTTACATTAGTAATACAAATTGCACATTTGATTGGCTAAAGAAACAGATGAAACTCACCTTTTTATTTGAATAACAAATATTTAATAAGGTAGTTATGCCATGTGTACATTAGTTGTTTAAGCAAACATCTGAATTAGCAAACCATTGTTACTTACAACACGTTTTCTCAGGAATTTTATGTGATTAAGCACAACGGGTGGGTTCACAAAAATTCCTAACTATTCCTTTTCAGACACATGAACAGATACCACTGATGCATTACAATAATACCTAGTAAGAATGTAGGCCCAGGTTTACTAAGGGCTTGCTTTGCCCTTGCTTCAGTCAAAGTGATGCAAAGGCAACGCAAGCCCTTAAATGAGATTTACTATGCCATGCAGAGCCACCTTAAGTGGCTCTGTGTGGCATAGTAAATCTGGAGTAAGGCAACGCAAGTTACTGCCTTGTGTTTACTCTGCTCTGGGACAGCATCCATGGGTGGAGCGTGGGTGTTCCCGCGCATCCACCCATGTTTTTGGCGCATTCCCAGATTTACAAACAACAATAACCGTGGGAATGCGTCAAAATGCTACGCCACCCAGGGGAGGCACAACAAGGAGAATGTGTTTATTTCTCCTCGTTTTTCCATATTTCTGCATTCTGCAGCACACATAGAAAGAGGAAAAAAGCCTCAGAGGATTGTTTATGTGCAGGAAAGTGTCCATTCCTGCACAAAAACAATCCTGCCTGCAATGCAGGCACCATAGTAGATATGGTGCATTCCTGTCTTCTCCATTTGATGCAGTGCAGCAAGTTGTCTTGTTGCGTTGCGCTACATTAAATGTTGGTAAATCTGCCCCAGAGTCTTATCGGTGCAGTACTGAATCTCAATATATTAGAGCATCCGAAGTAGTGTTTATGCAGGTCTGACTTTTTTACTCCATTTCTGGGCAATCAACAACTGTCCCTTTAATTGCACAGTATTTTTCATTTTCAGTTCTGTGGGATTTATTTTAAATTTCTGATGAGTTGGAATAATCCCTTTTTTCATGTTTCTTTAAGGGCCCGATGGGAACCACTCTTTGGCTTGGCAAGATGCTGGTGTTGGGATCCTCCCTCGATACAGCTGGCTTACAGTTTGCTTGGCCATAGCAAAAGAAATGTTCTTTTGAAAAGAGCTGCATCTTTCGCATGAGATTGTTTTATTTTATTTTTCTATCCAATTGTATGACACAGTAATATAGTTCATGAAAAACATAAAATACCGCAAGGAAAAGTTCCATCATGTAATGGGACACTCTACCCCATCCAGTGGTAGGAGTTGAAAACCTGCTACTTGCGGAAAATGTGATGCATGTCTTGAGGTAAATAAGGGACTTGGGGCCAGATGTACCAAAAAGTCAGTTTGCGATTTCCTAATTGCAAATTTTTGCGATTCGCAATTAGGAAATCGCAAACAGCTATGTACAACAGTGTCTCTGACACTGTTTGCGATTCCCAATGGGTCGCAAATGGACCTGCCTCATCAATATTCATGAGGCAGGTAGCAATTTGCGACCCATTGGGAGTGGCTACAATCACAGGTATGGTGGCCTGCTGGGGTCAGCAGACCACCATGTCTGTGATTGCTTTATTTAAAAGGAAATATATTTTTTTGTAGTGCAACCCGTTTTCCTTAACGGAAAATGGGCTGTGTTACAAAAATAAAAATAAAAAGTTTTCTTCTCATTTTTTTAAGAGTAGGCGGTGGTCCATGGGTCCAGTGCCTGCTCTGAAAAAATGTTTGTACTACCATTCACATTTGCAAAGGGTTGCCACCAACTTGAAGTTGGTGGTAACTGCGAATGTTTTGCGACCACATTTCCGGCTGTGAAACATTCCTACATACCAGTGCAACTCGCTATTAGGAAGGAATGCCCTTAACACGCCCCTTCCTAATAGCGACTCGCAAATCCTATTTGCGATTCGGTAATAGGTTACCGAATCGCAAATAGGGTTTGGTACATCAGAAAATTCTGTGAATCTGGCTATTTGCGCGCAGAAAAATGCCTCTTACATCTGGCCCAAGGGCCTGGTGTATGAAGCCTTTTACAGTTGCACAGCCTGAGATTTGCATGACAGACTTCCCAACTGGTGTGTGTGCACCAGTGTTTTCATGTTCCTTTGACTGGTGCTGTGTGATGCTAATTTGGATGCGAATCTTTAACTAGCCATTGCTTGAAATAATTTATCATAAATACTAATACAAACAAAAAAACCTCAAGGATGCCGTGTTTTTAATTTAAAAAAATAGGAGATGGAGCAGTCATTAATTAACAAGCAAAGCAGCAAGACACTGCTGAGATGTTAAAATCATTTTCCGAAGTGATGCATTCAACTTACATATAACCTGTTAACAGTGCGCAGTTTGGTGTGATGAAAACCCCTGGCATCACAAGCTGTAATTAAATCTGGGCAGATGGTCAAAAGATAGTCAAAAGGAAACAGGTGCACTCGTGGAAACAGTCTCTTACATTTGATCTTGGTCTTTAAATGAACAGCAAATGTGACGAGATAAGACCAAGATTAACAGCCCTGTTAACAGAAAAGCTAGTAGCTATTCAAAACACAAACGCTTTTGTGAAGTGCTCTTTCAGAATAAATAAAAAAAAGTTCCTGATGCAGTAACTAAAAAGTGGAAGGCTACAAGTAATGGGGCGCTGCTCCGTGGGAGTGAACAACTGATAAGGAGGGACAAACAGGAAAGATTAACCACTTGGAGCAAGAATTTTTAAAGGACACTGAAAGAAACAAATGAAAAGTAATAGGCGGGCTGTAAGCCCACAAAGTATATACAACATGTCTCGAAAAGACATAGCAAGCGTCGTCTAGGCTCGACCTAAACAGGATGTTGGTATTTTGCAAGGAAACTGTTGCAAGAAATATAACGTGCTAGGTAAGTAGACCATTTTATTAGAGCTATTCTGCCCAGGATGGATATAAGGAATCACATCCCACACTGAATGTCCTTCCGCCGCCTCTCCACCTATATGACCATGTTATTATTCCAAACATATTCCTTAGTTATTTATATGCATATACTAATGTATTTAAGGCCTGTTGCAACATGTATGGACTATTGTGTCAGCCAACTTATATCTTTGGCTTCGCCTCATCAGTCTAAAAGTTTCATTTCTCTCAATCTGTAAGCCTGAAAAAGTAAAAAAAGCATTGAGTGGCTTCAACCCCTTGGGGCAGCTTTATGTAGCTCTTGTAAGAATACTAAAAGGACTATGCATATAACGAGATTGTCAATCCTGTCACCGTCCCACTCAAAGCCCCTGATACTATCATTCATCGTCACCCAATCCACCAGAGGTTCCATGACGAGTGCGAACAGTAGCAGCGATAGAGGACATCCCTGCTGAGTACCCCAGGAAACAACAAGCATTTGCATTGCAATTGGTCTCGCATTTACGCGAGTTTAAGCTATCGGCATTGTAAATAACAATGCCTTTTATTTCTGTTTTAAAAACAAACAAAAATAAAAAGCTTTGTTATTTGCAATGTCAATAGCTCAAACTCGCGTAAATGCGAGACCTATTGCATTGCAAATGCTTGTTTTAATGTTACTGCTGAGTGCAGTAAACAGCAGCCCAGTGCTGCTGTTCACCAGGGGGGCACATGTAAAGGTCAGGAGGGCTGCATGTGGCCGATGGGCGTACTTTGAGTATCACTGGTTTCTACATTTGGGACTCAGTTCAGCTTCTTTGCCCATCAGCCAACACCATTTACACACTTGGGGGACAAATGTGATTCAAGGTTTCTCACGCAGGCACACTTTGTACACTTAGGGAGAGTTATTCGTCGGCAGACATAATTTCTACACTTTAGGTGAGATGAGGTTCATGTTTCACACGCAGACACGGTTTCCACACTTGTGGGAGAGCTGCGCTTCACATTTCATCAACAGACACAATTTCTACACTTGGGGAGAGATTGGGTTCATGTTTCACAAGCAGACACGGTTTCCACACTTGTGGGAGAGCTGTGCTTCACATTTCACCAGCAGATACTGAGAACTGCGCTTCATGTTTGTCATGCAGACACAATCTCCACACTTAGGAAGGTTTATGCTTCTCAGGCAAACACAATTTCCACACAGGGGAAGGGCTGTGCGTCACATTACACCTCCAAGAGCAATGGTCTCTCTTGGGAAGAGTTAAACGTCATATATCATCAGCAGGCACTTTCCACACTTGGGAGAGTTGCACGTCACACTTCATCAAGTGACACACTTTGCACACTTGAGGAAAGCTGAGCATTCTCCAGACTCAAGCTGCAAGCACAATCTGTGCACAGAGGTAGTAGCTACAATCTGTGCATGGGAGCGGTCAGCTTCACAATTGACCCGCAGGTTTAATTCGTGTGTTTGGGTTACACTTCCGTTTCCTAATCCACCTCCTTCCCCAGCCTGCTTGAATACAGAGTATACTTTTGGTTCTGCATCTGCTTGCACACACTTCATACTCACGGTGAGGGTTTCCGCCCTCACAGACGGGCTGCACGTTCAGCGTTCACGCGCATGACCGTCATCAGCGGCGCGTGCAGCCCGACCAACCGAGCTCGTTCCCTGCTCGGGTGTGCTGTCTGAGGCAGCCGCGTGCAGCAACTGAGTGTACTCCGGGTGCATAGATCTCAAGGGTGCAGCAGGAGCAGTGACACCGGGTCCAATTATTGCTGTATTTTACAATTCAACTACAGCAGCTGGGGGGAGGGGGCATTTCCTTCTTTGCACTGGTGTTCATGACACACAGGTTACGCCACTGCCGGGTATAGCTCTGCGGTCTTAAAGCAACACCATGTACAATCTATGTACACAAGGACAGTGCTGCTGCCTTGGTGGTGGTGTTGGGGGGTGGGGGGGTTGTAAGGTCACTCTGCTGTAAGACACCAGCCTGCACGATCTAGGCACGTTTCACTTTAAGGGCATAGCTTATAGCTTTCTTGTTAAACATATAAAAAGAGTGGACGCGATCTGGGTGAATTTTGGCGCTAACTTTCCTCCCGAAGGAGCGAGCGGGCACCATCTATGTACACGTGAGGGACTGCTCAGCTGTGTGGGGGTATCTGTGGGAATTTTAAGGGTTCTCCTATGAACCAAACTTCAGCCTGCACCATCTATGTGCTGTGAGGGAACGCCCTGCTGTTATACACACTTCTGTGTGTTACCATTAGACGCTCTCCATACACCGACTGTGGACCGCGAGAGACAGCTCTGCTGTCCTGTGTATATGTAACCGATGCCACCCAAATGGGGCAGGTGGTGGTCTCGAGACGCTGTTTCAAACTGCCCAAAGGAGACGAACAAAGCTCTACTCTTTGAAACACACTAAAGCGCCTAAGCGTGCAATCTTCCCTTACAGCGCCCTGATGTCCAGCTCTCCGTGATTCGATTTCATCCCTTGTTAAGTTTTTTACTTGGGTTATACAGCTAAAGTAAATGACGGTTTGAAGATACGCGAAGTTTTCAAAGCCTTGTCAGGGGATAGTAAGCGCTACATAAATACAATTTACAATTACAATGGTGATCATTTAGACAACAACGAATAAAAAAAAAGTTACGCCCAGGACATTTTAAAGTAGAAAGAAAAGCTTCAAAGGCGGATATACCAAAACAGAGACTCCGCCATATCATAGCATCTGTGCGCAACAAGTACACTTGTTCCCCTCCCAGCCAGTTCTTACACCCGCCAACAGTTTTTCTGTCATCTATTACGTCCACTAGGTAGATTTGTGACACAGGTGTCATAAGCTGTCCTTATAGAGCCTGCTTCAAAGCGCTCCATGTCTCTATGCCGATGCGGAACATCACTTTATTTTCACTGTTTCCGTTCGAAACGTGACAGACTCCCCTGCTTCTAGGCGCTGCAGCAAAGAACGCAAAACTCCACCCTAGCAATATTTCACTCGCCATCTTGTGCCAACACTACTTTTTGTAACAATGAACCCTCAAGTCACAGCTTGCTGTAACTTCTACCCCAGATTTTCGGAATATTGCCACTTTGGCATGTTAGAACTCTCGTTCTCCGTTCGGCTGCCTCTTGCATGCTCTGGTGAAAATGCGGTGTTTCTTACCTGCTCCGCGGTGCCCTGGGGTACCGACACCGCTGGCAGCCTCGCTTTGTCCAGGGCGCAGCAGCAGCTGAGGCTCCGACAGCACCACTTGTGTTTTAACCCCGACACTCGGCCACAAGACCACAGCATGAACTCTTGACCCTGCCCACAGGAGACTTGGCCTTTTATCCCGGCACTTGATCGACTCATTGTGTGAACCTGGGCGCACCCCTTTACCTCCTGCGAATGGAACCATATATATGTGCAATGTAAGCTTGTAAAAATAACTGTTCAGCGACCGGTCCCAATCACCTCCCTCCGACTCACCGCCACATCCCGTTCCTGTAACAGCAGAAGCCACAGACCACCCTAACTCCGAGGTAGTAGGAGAGGGCGTGACGGCCGTGACCTATTGCGCCTTGCCAATGCACGTGCCCGCTCGAAGCCCTGGTCACGCCAGACCTGAGGGGTTGCTGTACTGTCAAGTGTCTCATGTCCGAGACGCTTCTGCTGCAAAAACATGGCAATTCTTGCTATCCGGGGCTCATATAACCAAAGGAGATGCGATATATTAAAACGGAGGCAGACTTGTCCAGAATGTCTGTTTTCTCACTCGTCTAAAATGTGTGATTGTGTGCAAATCGCTGTTTAGGGCCATGCTCCCAAAAGGTGATGCTGTGGGCAAACTACTGAGCGGCGCCAAGTTGCAACAAGGCGGAAGAGACACGGCGAGACGACCTGCGCGTGCACAATCAGCTGTCCGGGCAGGCAGGGCAAAGAGGAGACGGCAAAGAGGAGTCCAGGCGCGTGCACATGCCCTGTCCGGGCAGGCACGCCGAACGAAGACAGGGAGAGAACCAAACATGCTTCCCTCCCAATAGAAAGCACGGATTTGGCAAGCGCGCAAGTAAGAAGCGTGGGTGGAGCTTCCACCCTCGCTTCGCAAGCTAAACCGACAACAATAGATCTCGCCAGGAGCGAGCAGCGCATGCGCTGCGTCGCTAGGCGAGACCTAAAAAGGGGCTGGAAAAGTACACCGTTGTGGGGTTGGTGAAAAGCAGTTTCATGTATATTCTAGTTTAGCTGTGTTAAGTTCATATCATACTGCATCTGTTTTCTTTAATTTGTTGTTGGGGCGCAAAATTGGTTGTTCTGCCTTCAAAGGTTCCTGAGTTTTATTCTTCTTGAGCTCAGCAAACATGTATAATGCTTTGTCTCTGGCTACAGGCATTAAGGCATTCCCGAAAACCTTTCGAGAGCTCACTGACCCTTGACTGTCTTAAATATTCTGTTATTCTCAACTGCAATTTTTCCCTTAAATTGGGGTTTAGAAGCCACCTGGTATTTAGTCTCCACATTACCAATCTTTTCAGCATCTCTAATTGTATGGACAATCTTATTGGGGCATGGTCTAACAGCCCACAAGCATGTATTTTAGCTTTTGTCACATTTGTGTCCTAGGGAAAATGGTCAATATGGGAGAACAAATAATGTACTCCTGAACAGGTCAAAACTGGTTCTTATTAATTTGGTCTCACCATGTTGCATTACCGCTTACATTATGCCTATGTCCATCTCCTATTACCGCGCTAAGCCTATCACTTGAGGTTATTTGTGGACCAAGTTTAGGAAGAAATCTCTTGCTAACTATCTTAAGATACCTCCACTACTTTTTAGTTATGAACCTGACAGAAAATAGGACATGTTTGCCTATTTCATTACTTCTGCATTGGATTTGATTGCTTCTCCTACTAACAGGATAATCAGACGACAATCCCGCTCTGTGCTGTAGTTCTCCAAAGCACTGGCTGATGTCAAAGCAGAACCCAAGAGAGGGATTTAAGTGGAGTCAATGTAAAATTGCTGAATATAAATAACTCTATACGATAAAGGACAAGGTATACAAGAGTATTAGTTGGAAACTTTCCACTCCAAACCTTCAGTACAGAAACAGCAATGACAAAGGCCCCGATTTATTGAGATTTTGAGTCTGGGTTGCGCCACGCAAATGAAGATGTGTGGTTTTGTGTTAGATTTTATCCCAAAAGTAATGCAAGGCTGTGCATAGAGGGATACCTTCCTACACAAAGACTGTTCTTGCCATAACGCAGGCACCTTTGAGTCATTTCACACGGGTGCCTCATTTGGTACTAGGCAGCCAGAAGTGCACTAGCGCTTACGAGAGAGCAGAACTGCACCCTATCTTAGTAGATATGGCACATTTCTTCTCTCTCCCTTTGATGCAACGTAGCAACTTCCTTCGCTGCATTTCGTCAAAGTTTAGTAAATCTACCCCAACATCTGTGAGGCACTTTGGGGCTTATTTACAAGCCACTTGCGCTGCTGGTGCGTCACTTTTAATAAGGGAAAAATGACATACCGGCGGCGCAAGGGGCTTGTAAATAAGCCCCCCTTTCTTTTGTGGGTTTCAATCAGCAGAAGAAACCCTTCAAAAATTTAATAAGGTACGCCTGACATCACCGCCACACTCAGTGCGAGTGAACTATGAGAGTCACCTCACGAAAGCTTTATAATAAGCCCCTTTTTAGGTCTCGGCCTGCACCAGCGCTTGCGCTGGTCTGGCCGAGAGTTTTAGTAAGCGGGTTTTGGAAGTGCAAACACTGGCTTTCGGCTGGCGACCAGCTTGAGTTCACGATGGCGTGCACGCGCAGCTGGCATCTGGGTTTCCCATCTCTTCCTCATTTCCTCGTCATGGCTCATTAACTCTCTGGACTCTGATGTTTCAATCGCAGCAGCAGCTCACATTACCAACTGAGGGCCCTGGACTACAGTCACATGAAAAACAACAGCGATTAGCATTGAAATGCAAGCTTTTTTTTGTCTAGTTAGAAATATTGCTTCGGTGGGTTGATTTCACCTTATATCGCTATTTGTTTTATATTGGGAGTCACAGCCTAATTACCAGTATTTTTGTCTCTCACTGGCTTTTTTTTTTTTATATTTATTTGCGCAAAGCACAAAGCTATATTTAAGGTTACTTTTTCCGCGTCACTTCTTCACTCTATTTAAACTCCACACCCCCACTCTTATTGGCTCTCTCCTTCTCTCTCTCTCTCCCTCTCTAATTCTCTCTCTACTTAATTAACTCTCCCCTCTTTATCTTTTTAGCCTTTCATTCTCTCTCACCCCTTTATATGTTTCTCTTCAAACTCTTCATTCACTCTCTCTCCCTTCTTTCTCTCTCTCTATCCCGCTCCACTCTTTATTCTATGTACACCCTTTCTCTCTCTCTCTCACCACCCTCTCTAATTGGGCATTATATCTTCACTCTATCTCTCACTCGGCAATACCACAGCATCACTCAGCGCAACCACAGCATCAATCAGAGCCAGCACAGCATCACTCAGTGCCAGCACAGCATCACTCAGTGCAACCACAGCATCACTCAGTTCAACCACAGCATCACTCAGTGCAACCACAGCATCACTCAGTGCAACCACAGCATCACTCAGTGCAACCACAGCATCACTCAGTGCAACCACAGCATCACTCAGTGTAACCACAGCATCACTCAGTGTAACCACAGCATCACTCAGCGCCACCACAGCATCACTCAGCGCCACCACAGCATCACTCAGCGCAACAACAGCATCACTCAGCGCCACAACAGCATCACTCAGCGCCACCACAACATCACTCACCGCCACCACAACATCACTCCAGCACCACCATAGCTTTACTCAGCGTACTACCACATCATCACTCAGGCCAACACTGCATCACTCAGCACTACCACAGCATCGCCAGCACCACCACAGCATCGCTCAACACCACCACAGCATCGCTCAGCGCCACCAGCGCAACCACAGCATCGCTCAGCGCAACCACAGCATCGCCAGCGCAACCACAGCATCGCCAGCGCAACCACAGCATCGCTCAGCGCCACCACAGCATCGCTCAGCGCCACCACAGCATCGCTCAGCGCCACCACAGCATCGCTCAGCGCCGCCACAGCATCGCCAGCACCGCCACTGCATCGCTCAGCACCGCCACTGCATCGCCAGCACCACCACAGCATCGCCAGCACCACCACAGCATCGCCAGCACCACCACAGCATCACTCACGCCGCCACAGCATCACTCAGGGCCGCCACAGCATCACTCAGGGCCGCCACAGCATCACTCAGGGCCGCCACAGCATCACTCAGGCCGCCACAGCATCACTCAGGGCCGCTACAGCATCACTCAGGGCCGCCACAGCATCACTCAGCGCCGCCACAGCATCACTCAGCGCCGCCACAGCATCACTCAGCGCCGCCACAGCATCACTCAGCGCCGCCACAGCATCACTCAGCGCCGCCACAGCATCACTCAGCGCCGCCACAGCATCACTCAGCGCCAAGACAATATCACTCAGCACCACCACAGCATCACTCAGCGCCAAGACAATATCACTGAGCACCACCACAGCATCACTCAGCACCACAGCAGTATCACTTAGCAACACCTGAGTATCATTCAGCATCACCTCAGCATCGTCTCCGCAACAGTCACCACCACCACCACCACTACCACCTCAGCACCACCTCAGCCTGCTGGCATCTGTTGATTCTCCCCTAGCGTCTGGCCGTTGCTAGTGTTATAATAGCCAATAGGTCTCGCCTTTGGGGCCTTATAAGTGTTTAGCCAGAGCTACTGACTTTGCCAATGTCTTCAAGCTGTGCTGTAGAGAAGTGTGGCTGCTGTGCAGCATGCTGAAAAGTTATAATAAAAAAGTGTCAGAAGCATTTTTGTTACTTTATATATGACCAAGAAGGCATTATGTAAAACTGAACGACCATATTAAAAAGTATTTACAATAAAACATTTCCTCAGTTTTCTTTTGTTCTTGCAATGCTGGCAACTTGTTTCTGCCTATTGCAATGGTTGTTTGTTAAAGCTTTTTTTTTGAGGGGGCATAAACAATCGGACGGTGAAGGTTGGGAACTAGTACCTGTATTATAACACTAGCAGCGGCCAGACGCTAGGGAGAATCAACAGATGCCAGATTCCGAGAGCAGGCTGAGGTGGTGCTGAGTGATGCTGAGGTGGTAGTGGTGGTGACTGTTGCGGAGACGATGCTGAGGTGATGCTGAATGATACTCCGGTCTTGCTGAGTGATACTGCTGTGGTGGCCCCGAGGGATGCTGTGGTGGCGCTGAGCGATGCTGTGGCGGCGCTGAGCGATGCTGTGGCGGCGCTGAGCGATGCTGTGGCGGCGCTGAGCGATGCTGTGGCGGCGCTGAGCGATGCTGTGGCGGCGCTGAGCGATGCTGTGGCGGCGCTGAGCGATGCTGTGGCGGCGCTGAGCGATGCTGTGGCGGCGCTGAGCGATGCTGTGGCGGCGCTGAGCGATGCTGTGGCGGCGCTGAGCGATGCTGTGGCGGCGCTGAGCGATGCTGTGGTGGCGCTGAGCGATGCTGTGGTAGCGCTGAGCGATGCTGTGGTGGTGCGGAGTCATCCTGTGGTGGCGCTGAGCGATGCTGTGGTGGTGCGGAGTCATCCTGTGGTGGTGCCGAGTCATCCTGTGGTGGTGCTGAGTGATGCAGTGTTGGCCCAGAGTGATGATGTGGTGTCGCTGAGTGAAGCTATGGTGGTGCTGAGTGCTGCTGTGGTGGCGCGGAGTGATGTTGTGGTGCTGCCGAGTAATGCTGTGGTGGCGCCGAGTGATGCTGTGGTGGCGCCGAGTGATGCTGTGGTGGCGCTGAGTGATGCTGTGGTGGCGCTGAGTGATGCTGTGGTGGCGCTGAGTGATGCTGTGGTGGCGCTGAGTGATGCTGTGGTGGCGCTGAGTGATGCTGTGGTGGCGCTGAGTGATGCTGTGGTGGCGCTGAGTGATGCTGTGGTGGCGCTGAGTGATGCTGTGGTGGCGCTGAGTGATGCTGTGGTGGCGCTGAGTGATGCTGTGGTGGCGCTGAGTGATGCTGTGGTGGCGCTGAGTGATGCTGTGGTGGCGCTGAGTGATGCTGTGGTGGCGCTGAGTGATGCTGTGGTGGCGCTGAGTGATGCTGTGGTGGCGCTGAGTGATGCTGTGGTGGCACTGAGTGATGCTGTGGTGGCACTGAGTGATGCTGTGGTGGCACTGAGTGATGCTGTGGTGGCACTGAGTGATGCTGTGGTTGCACTGAGTGATGCTGTGGTTGCACTGAGTGATGCTGTTGTTGCACTGAGTGATGCTGTGGTTGCACTGAGTGATGCTGTGATGGCGTTGAGTGATGCTGTGATGGCGTTGAGTGATGCTGTGATGGCGTTGAGTGATGCTGTGATGGCGTTGAGTGATGCTGTGATGGCGTTGAGTGATGCTGTGATGGCGTTGAGTGATGCTGTGATGGCGTTGAGTGATGCTGTGATGCGTTGAGTGATGCTGTGATGGCGTTGAGTGATGCTGTGATGGCGTTGAGTGATGCTGTGATGGCGTTGAGTGATGCTGTGATGGCGTTGAGTGATGCTGTGATGGCGTTGAGAGATGTTGTGTTGGTGCTGAGTGATGCTGTGCTGGCTCTGATTGATGCTGTGGTTGCGCTGAGTGATGCTGTGGTGTTGCCGAGTGAGAGATAGAGTGAAGATATAATGCCCAATTAGAGAGGGTGGTGAGAGAGAAAGAGAGAGAAAGGGTGTACATAGAATAAAGAGTGGAGCGGGATAGAGAGAGAGAAAGAAGGGGAGAGAGAGTGAATGAAGGAGTTTGAAAGAGAAACAGATAAAGGGGTGAGAGAGAATGAAAGGCTAAAAAAGATAGAGAGGGGAGAGTTAATTAAGTAGAGAGAGAATTAGAGAGGGGAGAGAGAGAGAGAGAAGGAGAGAGACAATAAGAGTGGGGGTGTGGAGTTTAAATAGAGTGAAGAAGTGACGCTGAAAAAGTAACCTTAAATATAGCTTTGTGCTTTGCGCGAATAAATAAATAAAAAAAAAACTGAGACAAAAATACTGGTAATTAGGCTGTGACTCCCAATATAAAACAAATAGCGATATAAGGTGAAATCAACCCACTGAAGCAATATTTCTAACTAGACAAAAAAAAGCTTGCATTTCAATGCTAATCGCTGTTGTTTTTCATGTGACTGTAGTCCAGGGCCGTCAGTTGGTAATGTGAGCTGCTGCTGCGATTGAAACAGAGTCCAGAGAGTTGATGAGCCATGACGAGGAAATGAGGAAGAAATAGGAAACCAAGATGGCAGCTGCGCGCGTGCACGTTATCGTGAACGCAAGCTGGTCGCCAGCCGAAAGCCAGTGGGTTTGCACTTCCAAAACCCGCTTACTAAAACTCTCGGCCAGACCAGCGCAAGCGCTGGTGCAGGCCGAGACCTAAAAACCACTTTGGATTGCAATCTGCCTGTTAAGGATTTTCCTACAACTTACACTGTGCACAGGTCACATAGAATCATTGACTAGTAGTTTTGGGTGGAGTGGTGCTAGCTGACCTACTACTCCAAGGAAAAATAAGAGACTCTTAGGAAGAGATGGATTTCACATTTTAGGGCACACTAATTAGAAGTCTGGATAAAGATGCTGCTGGTACCACAGGAGAAGGTGACGGAGCCTGAGAGGGATGAATCGACAAAGTATGAGAGCACTGTGAGTGGGGGACTGAAGTCTGTAGCATTCTACTTTTGTAGTATGCAAAAATATTGGTGTTGGAGAGTGCAGGCGTCAGTGGAGTCAATATTGTGAAGTGGTTTATTGAGCCATGTACATGGGCAACATTCGAACCAAAGAAAGTCAGAAATGTGGGTCCTCTTTCTCCCAGCTTACGAGTGAGTGGGGAGAGCACTGAGGAATTGATGACATGATAATACAGTGGAGAGTTGTAATGTGGCAAACTGAGGTTATATTATTTCCATTTCTGCAGTGAGATTAATTGATTATTTTCTATATTGCCGTACTTAATTAATAAAGCCTGCAGATAAAAAAATGGCTCGTGCCACCCAGTGGAAAGGTCTTATTTCAAGGACATCATTTTCTCGGAGCTTATTTGAAGCGGTGTTAGAGGAAGAAATGAACACCTGCACACTAGCAATATGACAACCCCAGGAAATGTGAGCATCACATAATCATGGGCACAGTACATTACCTAGTAAAGATCATCAGGACAAGTGTGTCTGACAAGAACTGACTGAATTTAAAGTAAAACAGTGATGTACAAAAGATGGCTTTATGCAAGAAGCAGTTACAACAGGTTTACCAGAACAAAATTTTATTGTTAAAGAGGATTTCATCTGAAACTGTAGGTAAAAAGTGTTGAGGCTTAGAAAAATAGCAACAAAATATTTATAAACACCAGGGTACGTGGAAAACACAATACATAGACAAAAAAGAGCAGCATGTTTCTGTACAGAAGGGTTTTTTAAACAGTCTAGACAAATATAAGAGTTAAAGATAGAAACTTTGGTTACTCTATTTTGCAGTGCAGTTTACAGAGGAGTAAAACATTTAAAGGAGACAAACTTCTATTTCCATATTAATGATATAAAACTTTAACTTATTTTGTAAGCAATAAAAACAGCAATATACGTATTCTGGGCACTTCTAGGTCTATGTAGTAAGGTGTGAGTTTCCTGAAGTTACTGTTGCCAGCTCATCCTAGTTATCATATTCTCCACTGGTCAACAGTGTTAGTGTCTAGTCCAGTGATGAAACATTTGGTTTCATCGATAGACATCTGACGTATTTCATTCCTTTGTATTAGTAAATAAACAGCAAGCCAGCAACCCCTGGTTTACAGCAAACATGCTGAATCTAACCACAAACACAAACCCAATAGGTTGGATAAAGTGCTGCCATCCCCGGCACACAAACGTGTGGAAGGCGAAAAGGATGCATAGTCAGTAACCGTGGCGGGAAGGGGAACGGTGACACATGTAGCCCATCAGCTGCCAGATATCAGAAATTTAGCAGGACTGCCACATCATTGTGCAAAATACACAGCAAAATGCTTTTTGATTATCTTAACTTTTTAATGGGGGGAGGGGGTGCTCATTTAACAAATGACATACACTGTCAAGCTATGCCAGTGCAAGTTTGCCTGTTACGGACAGTGTTAATAACATGAGCTGTATTTCCTATGAAATAACACATATTAGCATCAACAGAGCCTGGTTCCTAGACAAACCTCAGGTGAATTCATCGCCACCTAAGACCTGCGAATGGTACTTCCTCAATAAGACTATGAAATGAAATAACTGGAAGAAAGCGGTGGTACTGAGTTGTGTGTGTAACAAACCTAGTCCTACTCCTGTTTATGATTTGTGAACTATCCGAAGATGACCTGCAGCACACAACACAGAGCCGCCAGTCCTTTTACTGCCCATTATATACAATAGTTGCCTTGGCATAGGTCGGTAACTTTGGGCGCAGGAGACATCCAGCTCCTTTGTAGCCCTGGCAAGCATAATCTTTCTATTGTGTTGCATAATCCACAAATTGACACTCAATTTATGACCTTTGGGTGCAAATACTGCTCAGTCAAAAGCAGGGGATGGGATGATCTGCGTCATACTTAATCACATAAGTATATTGGAATATCCACGGTTAAATTATTTCAAAACATTAGGCACAGTCTTGAAGCACATGTACCAATTGCATAAAAAAAATCTGAAAAAAATATGACACACCGTTCCCCCGTTTTCCGACAGAATTCTTTGGCTAATGTTTAGGGTGCTTTTAAGATTATGCATCGCAAAGCTTTCTTTGTTGTGAATGCGCCTTTCTGGAGCTGCGATGACGAAACACCACCACAAATTAACCATTTTACTTCTGGCTACGATGCTGCAAAAGCATTCCTGATGAGTTGCCCTTACTTAACGCTGTATGCGCTCACTTTGCATGGGCACTAGAGCACCACAGATGTTCAACATCAATGCGTCATTTGCACCATTGCATAACACGTGTGTGCTGCAGCTCATTAGGAGTTTTCAAATCCTCACAGGATACGTCAAACTTTTTAATTGATGCACGCTGCTGTCCAAAAAAAGACTCCTCGAATCAATAACATGTTTAACATGCTACCATGGTTGATAAAGCGAAGTACCATTTATATATATACATATATATTGCATTTCTCCCCATGGACAAAAACATTAACATCAACGACAATTCTCGGAGTAAAAACGAATCCGTAGACAACTTATAAAAAAAATGTAAAGCAGCTGCAAAGAAAACTAGCAGGCTTTGGGGCATATTTTCCATCATACACATCACAATCTTCCAAGGCTTAAGGCAAAATGTCCACCTTGTTCATTTCCTAAACAAACTATGTGATTCTGGATGTTTTAAGCATTTGTAGAAGCCCCACTGATTTAAAAATATTTTTTACATATGCGCTCTGAATGAAAAACGGTAGATAAACCTTTTTATGAAATAATTTAAAGTACGTCTCAACTTTGATGTATTTGGGCTGGTAAAGTGCTGGCTGGATCTCCAGTACAGAGAAGAGGCCCTTGTTTATAACCCACTTGATGTCATAGAACATGGAGAGAATGCTGGGTGGCGCTGCAAACGTAAATCCATGCATCAGACCAATCCTTATTGCTCTGGGCGCAAAGTCCTGCCCACACAATGGAGGATTCTGGGAGATGCCTTTCACTGTAGCTTTGTTGCATTCTTCAATAAGCACCACTGAAGGGGCAGTCAATTTGTTCATCCAAATGTGTCCACTTTTGGGCTCACAATACTAACAATTCCCAACACTGTGTTTCCTTGTCTGCGGATATTGTGTTGAGAATAATATGTTTTTGGTCATACTGCGTACCCCCTGAAATGTTAGAAACAAAAGAAAACATTTAAATACGTTTGATCACAAAAGTGCAACAAGATAAGTGAGCAAAAGTGGCAGAGTGTTGCTTATCATATGTGAAGAAATAATCACTGTACTTTAAAAGGCACACACAGTAAGGGGAAATGAAAAACCAACAATTTAATTAGCAAGCCTATTGAAGAAACACTTTCAGATGTCTGATCAATTTTTTTGCACGACTTCCTACAAATGATAATGAACAAGTTACTTACCTTCGGTAACGCTGTATCTGTAAGAGACATACATTAGTTATAGATACCTTATCTTAAAATTACCCCCAGGCGTCAGACAGGATCCGGAGAATTTTTCTGTAGCAGTACCCCTGCGAGTCCGTCGACTCCGCATCCGGCGTCGTGGTCGCTGGGATGACGTTGCGGTGTCTACTTAGACGCAGCCCCTGCGCGCTGACGTCAGTTCTGACACGACTTTCCACGCCAGAAGCGCAGAGCCATGAAAGACACTGACCACTGGTGCACAAAACTAGGGCCCTGGAAGAGAGTCCCTATCCCTCGAAGTCAGTTCGTAGAACGGGGAGGATGGGTGAGGCGGTAAGGAATCTATAACTAAAGTATGTCTCTTACAGATACATTGTTACCGAAGGTAAGTAACTTGTTCATCTGAAAGAGACCATTAGTTATATATTCCTTAACTTTGAATAGATACCCCAGCAACACCAACCCCGGAGGTGGGTCTGCAAACTAAGTTCACACCAGAAAGTCCTGGAGAACAGAACGGCCAAAAAAGCCATCTCTCCGGACTTGGCTATCCAGGCAGTAATGTTCTGTGAACATGTGCAGAGATGCCCACGTGGCTGCCTGGCAGACGTCAATCAATGGAACTCCACGTCCCAAAGCAGTAGAGGCTGCCGTCGCCCTGGTAGAGTGGGCTCGCAGTCCTACTGGAGGTTCCTTTTTTGCCAAAGAATAGCAGATTTTGATGCATTGGGCAACCCATCCAGAGATGATACGTTTGTGCACGGCCCGACCTTTCTTGGCGCCCACATAACCCACGAAGAGTTGGTCGTCCACCCGGAAATCTTTAGTGCGGTCAAGGTAGAAGGACAGCGCACATTTTGGGTCCGGACGGTGGAGTCTCTCCTCCTCTTTGGAAGGGTGCGGAAGCGGGAAGAAGGGGGGCAATGTCATGGTCTGACCTATTGGGAAAGAGGTAACCACTTTGGGCAGAAAAGAGGACCTAGTGCGAAGGACCACTTTGTCCGGATGAACTTCAAGAAAAGGAGGCTTGGAGGAAGGATCCTGAAGCTCACTCACCCTGCGAGCAGATGTGATTGCAAGCAGTAATCAAGGTCAGAAGACGAAGAGGACAATTATGTAGTGTCTCGAAGGGAGCACACAAGGAAAGTAAGAACAAGATTCAAGTCCCAATGGGGCATTACGAAAGGAGAGGGAGGAAAGAGATGAGTAATGCCGTTTAGAAATCTATTTACAATCGGAGACTTGAAAAGAGAAGGCTGATCAGTAAGGCGCAGAAAGGCAGAGATGGCCGAAAAGTAGCCTTTAAGAGTGCCCAGAGCAGAGCCCTGCTGGGCCACAGATAGAATGAAGAGGAGAACCTCTGAAAGAGGGGCAGAAAGGGGATCCACTGCCTTTGCTGTGCACCATGCCACAACTTTGTTCCATCTACAGGCATATACCGTTTTAGTGCAGGGACGCCTGGCTGCCAAGATGACATTACAGACTTCGGGAGGAAGGTCGAAAGCTGTCAACTATCGCCGCTCAATCTCCACGCAAGGAGGTGGAGGCTGGACAGAAGATCCTCCCGAAGAGGCAGTCTGATCGGAGAATCGATGGCCATGCTCAAGAGCTCGGGGTACCAGACTCTTCGTGCCTGGTCCGGAGCCACAAGAATGACTTGGGCCCGGTCGCGCTTAATCTTCTTCAGCACTCTGGGCAGAAGTGGTACAGGCGGAAAGGCGTACAGGAGGCCGCAATTCCACTCGCGACGAAAAGCATCGCCGAGCGAGTGCGGCCTTGGAAACTCCAACGCACAGAACTGCTGACATTGTGCATTCTCGTCGGTGGCGAACAGATCTAACCAAGGCTCTCCCCACTGCCGAAAGAATCCTTCCACCACCTCCGAGTGAAGACGCCATTTGTGATCCATCATGCACTGGTGGCTGAGTTAGTCCGCCCTGGCGTGCAAGGAACCTGCCAGGTCCAAAGGCGAAGAGCCTCTTGACATAGGGTCCACGACCCCACACCGCCCTGTTTGTTGCAGTACCACATGGTAGTGGTGTTGTCTGTGAACAACTGCACTACTCTTCCTTTGACAGAAGGAAGGAATGCCTTCAGTGCAAGACGGATCGCTCGGAGCTGCAAAAGGTTGATGGGGAGAACGGACTGCGCCGGAGACCAAAGACCCCTGATCTCCGCCTCTCCCAGATGGTCGCCCCATCCCAGGAGTGGCGCATCCGTCACTACTGTGAACTCTGGTTGGGGAAGGGAGAGGGATCTGCCGCTGACCCAATCCTGGTTCGTGAGCCACCAGTGCAATTGACGTGCAGTCCCCTCTTAGATCTGGACGACATCGGAAAGATTCCCCTGATGCTACGCCCACTGGAACTTCAGGTCCCACTGCAGAGCCCACATATGCCACCTGGCATGATCCACCAACAGGATGCAGGAGGCCATGAGGACCAGCAGCCTCAGGGTCATTCTCACCGAAATCCGGGATAGAGGCTGAAACATCGGTATCGTAGCGTGAACATCCCCGGACTACCGCTTGGGAGGGTAAGCCCGAAACTGCGATGTATCCAGAAATGCTCCGATGAAAAGGAGCTTCTGAGAGGGAATCAGGTGTGACTTCGGCACGTTGATAGTGAACCCCAGCGAGTGCAGGAGGTCCTCTGTAGTCAGGAGGTGGGAGATGACAGCCTGGGGCGAGCTCGCCTTCAACAGCCAGTCGTCAAGATAGAGGAAGACTGGAACTTCTGATCTGCACAGACGAGCTGCGACCACCGCCATCACTTTCATGAACACCCTGGGGGCACTGGTAAGGCCAAAAGGGAGCACAGTAAACTGAAAATGCTCGTGGCGTACCGTCAACCGTAGGTAAAGCCTGTGGGCAGGCAGGACGAAGAAGTGGAAATAGGCGTCCGGCAAGTCCAACGCTACCATCCAGTCTACAGGATCGAGGGCAGACAGGACCTGAGCCAATGTGAGCAATTTGAACTTCTCCTTCCGGAAGAAGCGGTTGAGGGCCCTGAGGTCTAAGATAGGACGCAGGCCTTTGTCCTTCTTAGGTACCAGAAAGTAGTGGGAGTAACAACCACAACCTACTTCTGGCACAGGGACCCTTTCGATAGCTCCCTTGGCCAAGAGAGCTGCAACCTCATGGCGCGGAAGGGCCAAGTGATCCTCTGACATGCGATGGAGTGCTGGTGGCATGGAGGGAGGGGTAGTCTCGAAGGGGAGGGAGTAGCCCCTTCGGGCTAGCTGATAAACCCACCGGTCTGACGAGATGTTTTGCCAGTGGAGGAGGTGAAGGCGAATCCTACCGCCCACTGGCCTGTGGTGGCCCTGAAATGTCGGACTAGGAGGGTTTGGAGGCTGCTGCAGGGGGGGCATGGGTGGTCTGGCTCGCCCGCTGGCCCCCAGACCCGCGTCGCTGGGTCCCACGTCCACGGCCACGCAGAGGCTGTGGGGGGGGGCAACCCTTCTGTAGCTACGAAAGGGGCAAAAGGCAGCCTGCGTGGGGAGAGAGGTTGCCACGGGGACCAAGGATCTGGCCGTATCCCTAGAATCCTTGAAGCGCTCGAGCACTGAGACAGCTTGTCACCGAACAGGCGACGGCCATCAAAGGGCATGTCCAAAAGGGTGGATTGGACATCCCCAGAGAAACCAGACGTCCTCAACCAGGCGTAGCGCCTCAAGGCTACCGACATGGAAACCGTTCTGCCCAGAGAGTTGGCGGTATCCAGCACACACCGAATGGTGAACTGAGCTGCATCTCGACCCTATGCCACTGCGCGGGTGTTAACGGCCGGGCCTCCTCCGGGCACTGTGGCAGCCCTTGCGCAAATGTATCCCACACCATATTGGTATAATGGCCCAAGAGGCATGCGGTGTTCACCGACTGCAGCGCAAAGCTGGCGGAAGAAAACATCTTCTTCCCAAGGTGGTACAGCTTCTTGGATTCCCTATCTGGGGCAGCAGTAGGGAATGCGCTCTTAGAAGACGAGGCTTAGACCACCAAGCTCTCAGGGGTAGAGTGTTGGGAAAGGAAAAGTGGGTCACCTGGGGCCGGGCGGTGGCATCGGGCAATCATCCTGTCGACAGGAGCCCCTGTGCTGGGCTTGGACCAAGTGCCCAGAAGAACGACGCTGAGGGCTTCATTAAAAGGCAGCAGGGGCTCCGAAGAGGCCGCTGCCGGTTGAAGTACCTCTGTCAGGAGGTTAGTCCTGACTGCCACCGTAGGAAGCTTCAGGCCCAAGGCCTCAGCCACCCTACGCAACACCACTGCGTCCGTCGCCACTGTGGGGGGGAGAGCATGCCAAGGTCTGTGAAGGTATCCAAACCACTGGCATCACCTAGTTCCTCTCAGCAGTACGGCTCCTCAAGCTGGTCGGCTTAAGTGTCTCCAGACCCCTCCCAGTCCTCCTCACCCTACTCTGGCTGCCACTAAGGGCGATAGGGAACGCTAGGGATGAACAGCAGTACAAAAGTACCCTCCGGCACCGACGTCTGGCGACGTCGGTCCGGCTTCGTGTCCAAGTTGGGGGTGAGGCTGGGGTTGACGCCAGTTGGGGGCACAACTGGTGGCGGGGGCGGGGGCGTCGTCACTGGAATTGGCTCCGGGGAAGGTACCATGAGGTCGACCGGTGCCGATCCGGATCCCGGCCTGGATCCTCGGGAGCCCTCCGGCACCGGAGCTGAAGCCGCCGGATTCGAAGGCCCATGGCCCCCAGCTGAGTCCGCGGACCTGAAGGCGCACCAGCAGAGTCGGGCTGCCCAAAGATGCTGTGAAGCGCTTCGTAAAAAGCTCAAAGCTGGGCAGGGGACACTCCGGCTCCGGGAAAGGGAGGGAAGCGCGGAGCCATCCCAGAAGCGGGCTCCGAAGACGGAGCCGGATAACGATGACGCTCCGGGTCCCACGTCGCGTCGGTCGACAGACGGGTAGAAGGCGAAGAGCGACAATGCTTCTACGCCTTCTTCTTGTGCTTCGACTTACCCGAGGAGTGCGAAGACTTCGATGAAGAGTGGTGGAGGCTCTGCGACCAGTCCCGAGACCTTCCTCTCGACCGGGACCTCGAATGATGCGGAGCGGACTGCCGGGCCTCCAAAAGCTTTTGGAACTGCACCCGCAAAGAGTTCGGATTCATGGCCCGGCAGTCGGAGCACGTCTTTAGGTCGTGGTCATGCTCCGGGCACCAAAGGCACACGAGGTGCGGATCCGTAACGGACATCAACTTGTGACAAGAGTCACAAGGCTTGAAGCCGGTCTGACCATGGGATATCCCTCGTGCTACCAGGAGTCGAAGATTAAAAATAGACGTCGAAAAAAGTTTAGTCAAAAAATGACTAAGGGGCAAGCTCTCTCCAGATCTGCGCTGGCTGGCGCAGAAAAATAAAGAACTGACGTCAGCGCGCGGGGGGCGGCGTCTAAGTAGATACTGCGACGTCATCCCGGCGACCACGATGCCGACGACGGACGTGGAGTTGACCGACGCCACCTACCGACACGTAGGGGTACTGCTACAGAAAAATTCTCCAGATCCAGTCTGATGCCTTGGTGTAATTTCAAGGTAAGGAATCTATAACTTATGGTCTCTTTCAGATAATGTGTTTTCTACTGTATATGTTTGATCTCATGTGAATCTAGAACTGCCAGACGTTGTTGGTGCAAACATTTTGCAAAACGGGTATACAGGCTGAATTTGAACTTTTTTTTCAATACTCGACCGGTCAAAGAAAAAGGCTTACATTTTATTGTGTATGGAACTTACTCCCCTCTGAAGACCAAAGATTGTGGAACTCAATCAATCAATCACAAGATTTGTAAAGCGCACTACTTACCCGCGAGGGTCTCAAGGCTACTGGTCGAATAGCCAGGTCTTGAGTCGTCTCCTGAAGGTCAGCAGGTCTTGGGTCTGTCGTAGGTTGAGGGGAAGGGTGTTCCAGATCTTGGCGGCGCGGTGAGAGAAGGATCTGCCTCCGGTGGTGGTTCTCCGGATGCGCGGGACGGTGGCCAGGGAGAGGTCGGCGGAGCGGAGCTGACGGTTGGGAACGTAGAAGGAGAGTCGACTGTTGAGGTAGGCTGGGCCGGTTTTGTGGAGTGCCTTGTGTGCGTGGATCAGGAGTTTGAAGGAGATTCTCTTGTCGACGGGGAGCCAGTGCAGGTTTTTCAGGTGGGGGGTGATGTGGCTGTGGCGTGGAATGTCGAGGATCAGGCGTGCAGAGGAGTTTTGGATTCTTTGCAGTCGTTTGATGAGCTTGGTCGGGGCTCCTGCGTAGAGGGCGTTTCCGTAGTCGAGTCTGCTGCTGACGAGGGCCTGGGTGACTGTTCTTCTCGTGTCTGTCGGCATCCACCTGTAGATCTTGCGGAGCATGCGGAGGGTGTTGAAGCAGGAGGAGGAGACTGCGTTGACTTGCTTGGTCATGGTGAGCGTTGAGTCGAGGATGACTCCCAGGTTGCGTGCGTGGTCGGTTGGTGTCGGGGGTGCCCCTAGTGACGAGGGCCACCAGGAGTCGTCCCAGGCTGATGGGTTGGAGCCGAGGATGAGGATCTCCGTCTTGTCTGTGTTCAGCTTAAGTCGGCTGCACTTCATCCAGTCGGCGACGGCTTTCATTCCTTCGTGGAAGTTGGATTTGGCGGGGAGGGGGTCCTTGGTGAGGGAGAGGATCAGTTGAGTGTCGTCGGCGTAGGAGATTATGTTGAGGTCGTGCTGTCGGGCGATGCGTGCGAGTGGAGCCATGTAGATGTTAAACAGTGTCGGGCTGAGGGAAGATCTCTGGGGTACGCCGCAGATGATCTCGGAGGCTTCGGATCGGAATGGGGGGAGACGGACGCTCTGGGTTCTGCCGGAAAGGAAGGAGGTGGTCCAATCCAGGGCCTTGTCTCGGATCCCTGCGTCTTGGAGGCGTGTGCGTAGTGTGCGGTGGCAGACAGTGTCGAAGGCGGCGGAGAGGTCCAGGAGGATGAGGGCCGCCGTCGTCCAGCAGGATCCTGAGGTCGTCTGTGGCAGCGATGAGGGCGGTCTCGGTGCTGTGGTTGCTGTGGAATCCTGACTGGGAGGGGTCCAGGATGCTGTTATCTTCGAGGTAGCGGGTGAGCTGTCTGTTGACGATCTTCTCGATGACCTTAGCTGGGAATGGAAGCAGGGAGATGGGCCGGAAGTTCTTGAGGTCGCTCGGGTCCGCCTTGGGTTTTTTGAGTAGGGCGTTGATCTCGGCGTGTTTCCAGCTCTCTGGGAAGGTCGCGGTCTCGAAGGAGAGGTTGATGACGTTGAGCAGGTGGGGTGCGATGGAGCTGCCGGCTTTGTTGAAGATGTGGAAAAGGGTCTGTTGGGGAGCCGGAGTGGATTGTGCCCATGTCTTGATTGGGTCCTCGGTGTTCACGTTGACCCAGGCTGTCAGGGGGTCGTGGTCGATGGGGTGCGGCGGGTCTGATGTGTCGGGGCCTGTTGGGGTCGTCCGGGAGTCGAAGCTGTTGTGGATGTCGGCGATCTTGCGGTGGAAGAAGGTGGCGAGGGAATCACATAGGGCTTGCGACGGCGGGATGTCGTTGGAGCTGGGGTTGGAGAGTTCCTTCACGATGCTGAAGAGCTCCTTGCTGTTGTGTGCGTTGTTGTCGAAGCGGTCTTTGAAGGAGGTCCTCTTGGCGGACCTGATGAGGTGATGGTGGTTGCGGATGGCGTCTTTGTGGGCTGCGCGGCTGTGCAGCGTCTTCTCGCTGTGCCATTTGTTCTCCAGTTTCCGGCAGGTGCGCTTGGATGCTAGGAGTTCCGGGGTGAACCAGCTGGCTCTCTTGCTGGTGTCTTTGTAGGTTGGTTTTTTCAGCGGGGCTAAGCTGTTGGCGCAGTCGTCCATCCATCGTCTGAGATTGCGGGCGGCGGCGGCGGGGTTGGAGGGGTCGTTGGGTGGGCTGAGTGTGAGGTTTGTCTGGAGTTGGTCTTCGGTGACTTTGCTCCAGCATCTGCGGGGGATCTGTAGGGTGCGGTGGTGTGCGGCGGGTTTCCGGAAGGTGAAGTGGATGCAGTGGTGGTCGGTCCAGGTGAGTTCGGAGGTGTGGCTGAAGGAGACGTGGGAGCTTGAGGAGAAGATGGCGTCGAGCGTGTGTCCGGCGATGTGGGTCGGCGTCGTCACGAGCTGTTTCAGTCCGAGGTTGGCGAGGTTGTCGATCAGGGTGGAGGAGTTGCTGTCGTTGTTGTTCTCCAGGTGAAATTCAGGTCTCCGAGGAGGATGTAGTCGGTGGAGGTCAGGGCGTGCGTGCTGATGAAGTCGGCGATGGAGTCGCTGAACTGGGGTCGGGGTCCGGGGGGTCTGTAGATGAGGGTGCCTCTTACGGTGGTGTTGGGATCCGTGTGGATCTGGAAGTGCATGTGTTCGGCGGTGCTGATAGTTTCGTCGGTGCTGTTCGAGACCCTGATGGTGTATTTGTGGACGATGGCGATTCCTCCTCCGATTCCGTTGGTGCGGTCTCTGCGGGTGATCTTGTAGCCGTCGGGGATGGCTATGGCGATGTCGGGTGCGGAGGATTCGTTCATCCAGGTCTCTGTCAGGAAGGCGACGTCCGGTGTTGAGGTGTCGAGTAGGTCCCAGAGCTCGACGGCGTGTTTGCGTGCGGAGCGGGTGTTTAGTAGGATGCACCGGAGATGGTTGAGGTCCTTCTTGGCGGGAGTCTCGGGCTCTCCGAGGCAGGTGAAGCTGCAGTTCCGGCAGGTGAAGGGACCATGGGTGCGTTTCGGGGCGGCCTTGAAGCATGTGGAGGTCCGTCCTGGGTTGAGAGCGATGAGGGTGCTGGCGTCGTATCGGAGGTGGTCTTCGTGGCGGATGCGGGGGCCAGGGGTTCTGGCGCTGGGCTCGGTCCAGGCGCGGACGGGCGCAGACGGGCTTGCCTTAGGCACGCCTTTGGCGCGCCCACTGCGCGCGGCCGCCATATATGGGGAGGTGGGAGGGAGGAGCAGCTGGGAGGCAGGGCAGCGAGTGGTCAGCGAGGGGGGCGGGGCCGCAGGGGACACAGCGGCGGGAAACGGGAGGGCGAAGGGGTACAGAAATAAAAAGGGGCACAGGGGGGCACAGAACGAAAAACAGTCACAGCAGTGGGGGCACAGAACGGAAGGGCAAAAACAGTGGAAAAACAGTGGGGGCACAGAACGAAAAACAGTCACAGCAGTGGGGGCACAGAACAGAAGGGCAAAAACAGTGGAAAAACAGTGGGGGCACAGAACGAAAAACAGACAGCAGTGGGGGCACAGAACGGAAGGGCAAAAACAGTGGAAAAGCAGTGGGGGCACAGAACGAAAAACAGTCACAGCAGTGGGGGCACAGAACGGAAGGGCAAAAACAGTGGAAAAACAGTGGGGGCACAGAACGAAAACAGTCACAGCAGTGGGGGCACCGAACGGAAGGGCAAAACAGTGGAAAAACAGTGGGGGCACAAATATAGAGGGGAAAGACAGTAACAGTGACGCTCACAACGACAAGAACCTACCTACGGCCTACCACTGGCCACCAGGGATGAGGCGCAGGTGGTAACGTGCGGGTGGAGGAGGGCCTCAGATCAGAAGCAGCAGGGAGCTGGATGCACAGGTGGCGCTGTGTGGATGGGGGGGCGACCTACCCAGAGGTCAAGGGTCGCTCAACTCACCGCGCAGCGGCCGCCATATATGGGGAGGTGGGAGGGAGGAGCAGCCGGGAGGCAGGGGCAGCGAGTGGTCAGCGAAGGGGGC
Source organism: Calotriton arnoldi (assembly GCA_963921515.1). Taxonomy (NCBI): domain Eukaryota; kingdom Metazoa; phylum Chordata; class Amphibia; order Caudata; family Salamandridae; genus Calotriton; species Calotriton arnoldi. Next base: position 1,528,097 of record CAWUFW010000336.1, read on the forward strand.
GCGGCCGCAGGGGACACAGCGGCGGGAAACGAGAGGGCGAAGGGGTACAGAAATCAAAAGGGGCACAGGGGGGCACAGAACGAAAAACAGTCACAGCAGTGGGGGCACAGAACGGAAGGGCAAAAACAGTGGAAAAACAGTAGGGGCACAGAACGAAAAACAGCCACAGCAGTGGGGGCACAGAACGGAAGGGCAAAAACAGTGGAAAAACAGTGGGGGCACAGAACGAAAAACAGTCACAGCAGTGGGGGCAGAGAACGGAAGTGGAAAAACAGTGGGGGCACAGAACGAAAAACAGTCACAGCAGTGGGGGACAGAACGGAAGGGCAAAAACAGTGGGGGCACAGAACGAAAACAGTCACAGCAGTGGGGGCACCGAACGGAAGGGCAAAACAGTGGGGGCACAAATATAGAGGGGAAAGACAGTAACAGTGACGCTCACAACGACAAGAACCTACCTACGGCCTACCACTGGCCACCAGGGATGAGGCGCAGGTGGTAGCCTGCGGGTGGAGGAGGGCCTCAGATCAGCAGCAGCAGGGAGCTGGACGCACAGGTGGCGCTGTGCGGATGGGGGGGGCGACCTACCCAGAGGTCAAGGGTCGCTCCTGAAGTTGTGCCATAGTTGCAAATCATCCCTATTTCGAGACCTCCCATGTCAAGGACACCTGGATTTGGCTTCAGGTCCAGGAAACCTGGCTTCTATCAACCATCAGAGAAGGTCCTGTCTAACCTTGAAGTGAGTTTGTGGACTAGGTGGGCTTGTAAGTACCTCTTGTGTTTCCACTGCTGGCCAGTGGATCAAAGTAGATGCACGTATTTCATTCATACATGAATTTCAAAGGAAACTAAAGAGCTTTTTGCAGGCTTTCAGCTCTGAAGTGTATAGCCGATTCCAGAAGAGCTGTGTAGTTAAGGCCTTCTATATAAATAAGTCTTTTAGAGCTGTGACGAGCAAGGACTCCTGAGCAGGGACAAAAGAAAGCTTCTACCGAATGATCAAGAAAAGAGCTGTCAAAGACTCTAGGTGTAACACTGATCACCAAAGTAACGTTATCTAAAGCTAACTGTATATATATATATATATATATATATATATATATATATATATATATATATAATAATTTTTTTCACTGGAAAAACCAAAGGTTACAGGGATGTTATAGATGGGCTCATATGTCACTCGTACAAAACCATAGAAATTTGGAAGTTATAGTTACCTAAGCTACCTATAACTTACGCCCCCGCAATGCACTGCTCATGACCTCAAATATTACATCACTCATGACATGGTCAGGGACATCACTGACGACATCGCTGATCACCTCTCAAATGACATCACTGATGATATCATCCAGTGATTGTGAGGGTTTTCAATTTTTTTTAGGAGTGTTCAACATATATACTAAGGTACTACAAAAGTGAAATTACTATACTTTGTGTACTTCTAATGAGTGCTACTATTTCTAACATATATTATGTGAGTGGCTGTGTGACCGTGTGTATCTGTGTGTGTGTCTGTATAGATGTGTGAATGGGTGTATGGGTGAATAAGAGGGTGTGTGAGTAACGGTGTGGGAGTGGCTGTGTGACTGAGCTACGGGAGCAGCAACAAAAGCTGCACTTGACTGAAGAGCCCAAATCAGGGTGAAACTGGTCTTGGTTGGCTTGTGTTCCGGTTCTGGGAGGGCCTGGCCTGGCAGTTCAGGCTGGACTGTTCCTAGTGGAGCAGAGTCACAAATGATTTGCACGTGGTTGGGTCCAAACTGAGGTGCATGGTGGGCAAAAGAACGATGGGCTCGAATGCTACCCCAAGCGAATTGTCAGTGGGTTAGACTTATTGCAAGCATCCTCCCATCACCTTTCATGTGTTTCATGTAATGTCCCAAGTGGCCAAGGTTATGCGCAGACATGGGTTCCATGCTCCCTGTGCCACTGGAACCAATCAACACCCCACTGATATACAGAGGAGCAATTGCCATTGGTTAGACCTATTGCTAGGAACATCTCAACACCTTTTGTGTGTTTCTTTCAGAACAAAAAGGCAATAAGAGCTAGTCAGATGTTAGCAGATGAACTTAAAAATAGTGACCATGTATAAATAAAAGGATTTTCAGCTGTGTGCAACGCCAGTTAAGAAATAGTGCGCAGTAAATCCAGAAACGAAAAAAATGGCTATGGTAACAGTTATACTTGTATCCTCTTTACTTGAAACCATTGTACAACAGAACTTTATTTCCTTGTGATTTAATTCCTTGGCTAGCCAAATTCAGATGCAAGAAGAAACAGTTGTAGGGGCTATATAAAAACAAGAATTGGCGAAGACAACAGCTCTCTCTATTGGGAACTATTTTCTTTCCAATGCCTTTTGGTGATGGAGTACAGCATTGGCAAGATGTTGTGTGGCATGGTCAAAGGTTTTTTTTAATAAGTGATCTTATTCAACCACATCATTTCGTCGGCACGTAAATGCATGAAGGTGTATGTGTGCATGTGCCATTACATATGCGTGGCTACAAAATGACACTGGCAGGATTTTTAGATTTACACATCCAAGATGGATCACGAAACAAAATGAAAAAGAAGTTGCATCAAAGAGCTTTTTTCTTTTAGGCAGATTGGCCGGAAGCAATTTGCTGCTAAAAAAATAAGAAAAAAAAGATGGTGGGCGTGGTGGGCAATAGAGAGGTGGGAGAGGAAAGCAACAGGGAGCGGGCAGGACAGGAGAAAAGCAGCACACTAGAGGGAGCAACAGAGGGGTGGAGGGGAGAAGCACACAAGCACAAAAATAACAGAGCATGGTGGAGGAAGGGAGTTTGGGTTTGGGTAAGCGCAATGGAGCGAGCTTGTAACATGTAGCAGATAGAAGCACGGTGGTCGAGGAGGCAGCTATCTGGCGGGGGAGGTGAAGTACATAAAGAAGAGAGCTGGAAAACATATGCACTTTCATGGACTCCTTACGCCGAAAAGAAAAAGTACTTCCTTAAAAGGGAGTAGTGGCCAGTCGATCAGAGAGATGGTAAAGAGGCTATGCTCTACGTGTGGGGCAAACACGAGATAGAGAAGCTGTGGCAAGGAAAGCCATTTAATAAGAAGCAAGGAAATGAGAGGGAGAATAAAGCCAAACAAAGGTAAGCAGTGGGTGAGCAGCAAGTCCCTGGTAGGCCCACAATACGTCTTTTGCAACCAGACAGCTTGTGCTGTCTGGTATGCTGCACCTAATGTTTTTATATATATAACATATATCCATATATATATCTATATATATACATATATATATATATATATATGTTACTTTTTATTGCAACCAGAAAATCAGTAAGCATATTTAACATCTGTAACCTCTGTAAAGATAAAACAGCTTCTCATACCTTTAATATCTAAAACAAGGTTCGATTTCAGCCTGCTGTGGATCTTGCCTTCAGGACTAATACTCCAGAACTGGCTATCGGTCTTCTCTTCTTCCAAGGTGAGACTCAGCTTTGAGCCAGAAGTCACTATACTTCCAGATACAGCCACACAACAGTCTTCTGCTATCTGTGTCATGAAAAGAAAAATCAGCATTAAAAAATATAACTATATGTATAAATGCAGATGTGCAGTGCAATATGCCATTTATTACCATTGTTTAGTCTAGGGAGGGGCCATGACGTATGGGAGGCGAAGCCTCGGGTGGCTCATCCCCCCTAGTCCCAAAACAGTGTGCATATTTGACTTGTGCGGAGAAAGTCTCACTCCTGATTTTCCCTGTTTTGCATTTTTTTTTGCTTTCAAGCCTGGTGAATTATTGGCTTCTTGTGTTGCATTGATCGTTGGAAAAGATTCATTTTCTGACATGTATGCTTGTTTGCCAATTTCTGCACACTGAATATAATGCAGCAGATTTGAGATGTATGCTTGGAGCCAAAGCCAATGCATGCCCTCCAGGTTGGTTGCATTTTTCAGTCCCTTAATGAACAGTGGTGTGGTGAACAGCGCATCTTTCACTGGTCAAACAATTTCCCTTTCTTGCTATGCCTAAAAAAAATGATTTTTAAGCATAGCACAAAAGGGAAATTGTTTGTTTATTGGTTTACTTACCCTGCTCCCTTTTGTCTTAGAAGGATGACTCTTTTGTACTTAGAGCATCTTTCACTGTTGCCAGTATACAGGCTGGGGCAGAGATCAGTAGGGCATTACCACGTTTCAAGTAGGCGAGAACCAAGGTTTGGAATATCTTTCTGAAATTCCCCTCAGCGATGGAAGACTTAATTTCCCAGAAATAGTGTTTTATCATGCTGTTTGGGTTTTCTCTGCAATGTGGGTCTTGAAGAAAATGTTGGCATCACTGATGAATGTGAGAAATTTGATGCATCCTGTCAGGGAAAGAGTAATTCCATCCAGCTTCAGTTGGATTGGCATTAATAGGTCTGAGCATGTTTAATGTCATTTGTGGTGTAGTGTAACATGGTTTAGTTCGGGCAGCTGCAAGGTGGGGTGGGAGGCAGGCAATGGAGTATTCTCTCTGGTGCTACAATGTAATGCCTGATCCAGTAAATCTGTTGTGGAGAAATGATTGATAATGTTGCATTTGTTGATTAAGAGGCTTATGGGTTGGTTTGAATGAAGGCTTGATGCAGTATATGATTGCTTTGCAGAGGGCTCTGCTGATGCTGGATGCTTCCATGATGGCTGATCCATAGTAGCATGCTTCGGCTGAAGTAGTCAGACACCTTTGAAAGGAGCATTTTCAACTGATTTTGATTGCTTTGAAAGATGGATTGTTAGTGTTGCATCTTTTTGGGAGAATCCAGGTGCCGAAGGCTTTGGTTTGGTGGATTGTGTTTTCATGTGGTGCTACTTTCAACATTATTTTTCAAAGTTTTGTTCGGAGAGCAGAGGAGTCTATTGACAATAGCTGCGGAATAGCCTGTGGCAGCTGGAAGGAGTCCCGGGGAAAGACCCTGAAGACGCAGAAGATCTGCTTGCCAGGTTTGGGTTTGTAGCAATGTGTATGTATGCCTAGTGTGAGCGGCATGGTGACATGACCTGCCAAGTCCTACAATGACTGGAGAATAGCAGTTGGATAACGAAGTGTCTGAAATGACTAGATATGGCATGTTGCTCATGATAAAGGTGAGTTCATTGATTCGTTGTTTGAATGAAAGGGAGATGAGGCAAGAAAAGTTTCTTTCAGTGTCTTTGTTGGACAGTCATTTGTAGTGCTGGGAGGAAGGTTTTTTCTTTAAGAAAATTCTAGGGGATCTGTATATTAGGTAAAAGGTAGATATATACAGGTGGCTGAAGAGTTTTGAATTCTTGGAGGTTGCAGTGTCACAAAAACCTGTGGGTGATTGTGGGTCCTCCTCTTGTTCTGTCTGCATGGTCAGTGAGTAGTGTGACCTGTGGGTTTCAAGAACTAGAGGTTGTTCAATGATGCTGAGGTGTGAGGCCTGTTTATGCAATGAACTCTACTTAAAATATGACAGTGTGGACAGTTGTGAAATACAAACAGCAAATAATCCTGCAGCCTGAGCGTAGTTATAATTAGACGTAGAGGAAGTTGAGCTACTGGTAAAAGGGCAAATTGAGTTAAATGGTATGCAGAAGAGGCTTTTGGGATTCACAGTGAAACTGTGTTTGGTGAGGAATGCAAAATACTACCTTTATGTAGGTGTGTGTGTGTGTGGGGGGGGGGAGGTGTATAGTGTTCACGTGTTGTCCAGCCTGGATTCTTTACCTGTCCTTTAGATCCATTCGGTTATGGACCGTTGTCCTTCATCCAGTGGAAAAATTGACTGAGACGATTCTGAAATATTTTCTTGATTGACTCGACGCCCACACCCTTTCCACATGACACAAAAGCACTGAAAGGACCCCAATTACCTTTTTTGAGGACACAAACCCATCCAAAGGTGTAAACATTGGGAAATAATTAATCCTCTTGTTGGTACTGCGTGGCATTCATGCCCATTTGCAGAGATGATTCAATTTGCTGAAATGGTCTACTCCAATGCTCATAAGGTCCACTTACAAAAAAGCTGCTGGGAATTCCTCGTAAATGTAAGAAAGTAAGTACTCTACTGTTAGTCACTGCTGACTTAACCCGGATTAGTGGTCGTTAAGTAGAACACACACTTATTTTCCTACCTCATTCTTAAACAATTAATTAAGTACATTATGTGCCACTAATAAAAAGTACTACTAGGTTACCCTTCAGCTGATAATAAGGGACATGACAGGTAAAACACTTAAGACTTGGATCCAAAACAACTACCTGTAAAGGATATTTTCTCTGAAAGGAAATTATTTTTTCCTCTGATCATCATTTTTGAATTTTAACATTTAATCAACCAATCCACAGAACAGAGGGACCTTCCATAAAAAGCTAGCGTTTTTACTGACAACACATTATAGCACAGATTAAACTTTAATCGGAATACTGAATGACATGCTATAAACGAGAACATGGCTGTCAAAAAGTTGGCATGCACTGCATCGTTTTTTAAATGTTTTTTATGTTACTGTTGGAAATTTCTAGTAATTTGGCACCTCTAATTGGATGCATGTTAAAACACGGTGATGGTGCCCCTGGCATGGGGAGGAATCTAGTGTTCCTTTATGAAAGTAAGCACATAACATTTAGGAAATGGAATGCCATCCCTGCCCTATTCTAGGAAAGAGTATGCAATACTTCCCAGCAGTCACAAGGCATTTTACAAGTGAAAATAAATCACAAAGTTTGCCAGAAGTGCCACAATAAGCTCAGTATGCTTACAAGAATTCTTACAGAAGTCCACTTATTTCCATACTTGTGTTACTATTGGGAGCAAAAGCTATAATCCAAGCAAACATCTAGCAGCCTAGACATTTTCTAGGCTACTAGGAGTAGCTGCATCATGTACTATCATTTCCATAGCAGGCCCACCAGTTTATAATTCCAGCTTTGTCCCAGTTGGGACCTGTCAGATGCAGGACAATCAGTACCGGTTCGTCCAGCAACAGCCCCAATGCTGGCAAAATTTACCAAGAAAATAAATGTAGGACTATCCGAGGATGTTATGAGACTACCTAGACCATCCCTACAATTTCACACAATTCTGTAAAGACTTTCATCCCATGGCTGAATCCATAGGATTGCCTAACCATTTGAAATAAAATGTATTATACATTCCGGGAAAAGAAGCTCTTGCACTGTTCCGTCTATTCTTAACAAAAGACTAATTCAGATACTGGGAATCAATAGACAATTTTAAGGAAGAGGATTTTGGATGAGTACAAATCAAAACAACATATCTAATCAAGCTCCATAGAGGCAACAGTGCAATTACTCTTTCATAAAGGGTTTTAAAGAAATTATAGTCTCACCCTGCACTTCAGAAATCCTTCATGGTACGCCCATATTTGATCTTCTGCTCCTGAGTCCTCTGTAACTTGCAATCGTAGCAGCTTCAGATCTTCTAGATTTCCATTTGTTGCGACAAACAATCCTGTAGATTTGTTTCGGATTTTAAAATACACTCTTTTCTGGAAAACAAAATGGTTTCTATTACATATTTTTTGGTTTACATACAATTTAGTTTAATTGGGACATGAACAATGACATGGAGGCAGAGCGGCTCTTACAATTCACAGTCTCTTTCTCAGTACGTATTGAGCATCACCACCACCTTGTGATGGGACTCGAGGACTATTTTCATTAGCTGTTGCCAGAAAACCAATAGAGCCCTTTAATTTCAACATTCTCACTAATCTTTGCCTATCTGGTGCATGTCCTTAACTTTTGAGCGACAATGAAAGCATTGGTGGACAGCTAATGAATAGGATGGCGTGGTCAATGCTGAACAATAACTTCTGAGGCGCAAAGATATTCTCAGAAGCTCACCAGCAGAGCTGCCAAAAATCAAAGCTGCTGAAAACCTAGGCTGACTAATCTTAAATGTTTTGGATCTACAAGAATCTCTTCTTTGGACACCAGATCAGCACTATTTCTTCCAACTGCTGCCAGACTCTTTGTATGCTAAGAAACGGTCTCCTGTTCCTTTGCAAAGAACTATATTCCAGTGTAGTCCATGCTGGGCTACTGTAATGGCCTTTACCTTGGAGTCTATGATCTGGCCCTTAACAAGCTTCAACGTATTCAAAATGTGGCTCACACTTCTTACTGGTCTTATGAAATTACAACCGGTCTCTGATGTAAGAAAATAAGTTACACTGGCTCCCTGTGAAACACATGGTGCATTTCAAAATCTTTTGAATCATGCTCAAAATGTATGAGAATGCTGACAAATCTCACCTCAAAGACAAGTTTCAGAAATATATACCTACACGATCACTCCACTCCACCACTCCGTTCCTTCCACATGCCTATGCCCAAGTATGAGCCATCCTGGATGAGTGGATGTGCTCCTCACTACTTGGGACCCAGAATTGGGAACTCTGTACCTGTCACTCTCTAACCTCTCCAATCACCTACATTTTTGAAAAAATCTCAAAATGTACCTTTTCTGTTAAGGTTACTTCCCTCTTTTCTCCAGAAATGCAAGCTGCTCCCCCAGTGCCGAGATAACCCCAGGGTGTATGTGCGCTACACAAATAATACAATTAATTAATTAATTACATCTCATGCTGCTTCCTTTCACCACTTTACACTTCCTGTCTCTTTATTTTGCTCTTGCAGGTTTCTTCTTTATCCTTGATTTCTCCCTATTCTGGCTCCCTCTCTTGCTCCAAGTCAAAGACTGATGATTAACCATAAATCTTGTTCCACAAATGAGAACATCATTGCCTACCCCCATACAGTGCAGCACAAACTAAGCACTGGGTGCAGCGGTCCTCCATTTAGCTAATGCTGGATCTGCACCACAGATGATCATTAAACACTGACCATGTGACTAAAGACATGGTTTAAAAAGACTGGAGTTACTATGATACGGACATTTTGCTCTATCCTACCTAAAAAACACTTATTATCAAGAATAAAATAACTCTAGAGGTACTAATAAGCACAGAACAACTTCTTATGCTTTTACCAAAGCGCTACGTAGCTGGTACTACCCCTGCTTACCCTGGCATATGCATACAACACCAGCACATGTGCCAGTCAGTTGGAACAAACAAGCATGATGGTGGCTGCTGGTAATAGGAAAGAGCATAAGCTGGGAGTACAGAAATCACCATAAAGGTAACATTATTTTAGACCTGCATTCACCTCCATTATATAATCAAATGGTGAGGAAATATTGAGAACCGGCAAGGGCAGCACTAGACAGTCAGGCTTAAAGCAAACACATTCCTGACAAAGACTTTGCTAATTCGAGCATCACCATGTGATTATTCATTTAACAGTTAATACCGGCAGAAGGTTTATGCCATAACCCACAGACCTGCCCAACAAATGTCCTTAAACACATATAGGCTTAGCCAACTGCTGCCATCTTGGTGTCGAAAAAATTAGCAAATGTCCTATTCTGAGAAGTATAATCATGAAGCCTGCAGCAATGTGTATACAGAGATTCATCTTGGAGAATTGGCGTCTGACTGACACGTGCCTGCATCTGGACTGCCGCAAGCTATTCAAGAGGCAAGTAAACAAATTGTGGTGGCAGACTCTTTACGAACAAATGTGGGTCAGAGGAACACATAGCTAGAACAAATGGTTGCCATTTTCCTTCAAACTGTACAGTAAGTTGCAAGTGATTGTATACAAGATGGGGCAAAACCAAACTGGTGTTAGCCTATCACAGTATACCTCTATGTCTACAAATGTGTCTAGTGAACCACTTACAGAGAGGGAATTTGACAATTTATTTAATTATCTAGAATCAAGCGACAGACACCTACACATTTGCATTTGTATTATGCCCATGAGGAGTACCTCATGGTTGGTACGATGACGTCTATACAAGACATAGAAATATTTAAAGTATAGACTGGTTCCGCAACAAGCCCCCACAATAAATTAATAAAATAGTTCAAATGATTGAGAATAGGGAAAAGAATAGATAAGAACACAGACTAACAAATTACTCAAATCATCAACACCTATTACCATCATTCTTCTTGTGTACCAAGAGGGAGCCAGGAGTATAGAGGAAACATTACATTTAGGGCCTGGGAATTTAGATGTGGGAAGCTCTCTAACAGAGTTTGAAGGCTTGCTGTAGTTTATCAGGGTTTCATATGCTGCTATAGAAATAGGTGAGCACTCATATCTTAAGAATTTTTAAAAAATAAATTGACCAAGTTATCTACCAGGTCTTTGGATGGAGACAGATTAGGAGTTGGGTCCTCTGCATGACAATCTCTCAATAATGTTAAAAACATCCTATGAAGCATTTAAAGCATGTAATTATTTTGTGAGCAGTTGGTCTTCTTAGTCGCTTTAATCATGCACCTCTATTTATCTTTTATCTGCCTGATCGTAGTTCTCTGCTTGATTGCCTCAAACCTCTTAATTTGACAGTTCTGATGTTTGAATTCTGGTGTGAAGCACTGAAAGCAGTCAAAGTTAGGGTTGAGCGCAACAGTTTTTAATGGGACAATTGTTTCAAACGTTGAGTAGAGCTTGCTGTTAAAAGATTTCAGCATGTTTTCGAGATCAGTTTTATTCCTGAATGCACTGGTTAGTAGTTAATGCAGTATCACTGTGGGTGCTAGGATGAGATTCTTCTCCTATATTTGAGTCAGGATCTTACTGCTAGTTGTTCGAGGAAAATGTTTTGTTCATCATTCGCCCTGAGATCACTGCTGTAACACTCTTGCTCTTTAAACCATGGCATGCTAGTTAAGCAACCATAAATGTGAATGTAAATACTTCAAAACTAGAAACTAAACAGAAAGGCTAAAGTAAATAAAGAAACAGGTTAGTGATTTTAGAAAATGTTGTTTGACTACGCTTCTGTGAACATGTTTGACTGCTCGGCCTTCACCATCAGATTTTCGAAATAAGCCACCAAATTGTATCTTGTGCATGGCAGTTAATGCGATTTTCGCTAAATGCTTCTGGCTGACAAAACCAGTTTCTAATTGCTAACAATTCATTATTGATGCAACTGAGGTAGAATGAAAAATGATAAATTGCTCACACTTATAGTCAACATCACACCCTTCAATTGCAGCACTTGATTGAAGCGTTTATCACGTGGCCATACGACTACCATTGGCAGTGATGTAATGGGAGTGTGGTGGGTGTGATGTAGGTAGAAGGTCTGTGCTGGGGAATTACACCAGAGACAGGTAAGCTCAGGCAGGACTGGGTGTCACCGTTTCTTCTGGGGTGTGTTGTAATAAAGTTAGCCTTTAATTAAACTTAGCCTTTCTTGGACAAGCCTACATGATATTATCTCTAATATGTGGTCATTCCCACTATTGTGTATAAATGAAACTACTGGAGAGTGATCTGCCCAGAATTTCAGAAGACACATCGTGCGCAGATTTCTAAGATCAAACATCTTTTTATGAGCTTTGGCATATTACATGGATAGCACTGGGTCACATAGAGCAGGACACTGACCTCTGCACAGAGGCAACAGCAAATCACTGATCACAATCGTCTGTCAGCCAGTTCTAAATCTTTTCTATAATGCTATTCCTGGATGTGGGCCACTTTCTTTTCTTTAGTGAGCTTGGGCTCACACCTTTCTGTCAGAATTTGCAGGGCAGTGCACAAGGCTTTCTCTTGCATCCAGTGCCCAAGGTATGTTTAGTGCAGTCCAGCTCTAAAAGGGTTATCTTCGTTCGCCCATTTAAGTTTTCCTCGTTCCACAGTTGAGCATATTGGCTAGAATAGTCTTTCACTCCAGTATAGTCAGCTGGCATGTTAGCTTTATAGGCTGAGCACACACTCTCTGGCCACCAGCAGGTTACAGGTCCAAAACCCGTCCAGGCTCAATCAGCATTTGATAATTTGTAGGGGAATATGAGTACCATCATAAAAGGGGCCTTCTATTTGGAGATGTCTCGATAACGGAGTTATAATTAAAGTCTGTGCTTTATTGGTTAACATAGACATCTGCCCATTAACCTTTGTCGCACATAATCGGACACCAGCCAGGAGTATTAACACTTATTTGCTATTTTTATGCCAAGTGCTCATTTTGGGTGAATTCCTTAGTGAGTTCTAAAGAGCGCCTTGTCAAAACAATATGTTGGATCTTCTCAGACCTTGGTGCCGATCTTGGATCCCGGGAGAGTACCAAAATTGTTCTATGGAGCCCCATAACAATGCAGTACACCTAAATATACTATTTTCTTTTGTTATTTTTCAACTAGTGAAGGATTATTTGCATTTATTAAACATAAGGGAACAAACACTGCTACCTTACCTGAATGAGAGGTCTCAGCGATCCTACTGTACGCCACCCGCTTATTGTGGGCCAGTCTGGTATTTTATCTGGTGACAGCAGTATCTGGCGCCCTCTGTAATTGCTGTATTCATAGATCACCCATCTAAAAAAAATAGTTATTGTACAGTTCATCTATAAAGATCGTAAAATAAATGATATGGTAATATTCTAAATACATTACTTTTTTCCCTCATTTCATAGTGGTTCCTCTTTTTACTTTAGAAGTAAAATATAGTCATCCCTGGACTGGATTGGTTTTTCACCTATTTGCAGCCTGTGACTTTTGCAGTCACGTTCAAGCTATAAGAAAACCAACCCTATAGCTATGCTCTTGTTTTAAAGGGACCATACAGAGTAATTTAAAAACAGTTCCATTTGCCCAGTCCTTCATCACCAACAGCATCATCAGCAATCACCAACAACAGGCATTATAGAATGTTTATTTGATTGTCACCTCAGGTTTTGTGAACTATTGTAACATCATTGACTAGATGACCCCATTAATCTTACTGTAATGTGCAAATAACAATATAAGGGTTGTCCAAAACATATCCTGTCAAAATTGGCTTTCGTTAGTTGCAAGAAAAAAACCTTAAGAAAGATTAGGAAGGGAACGAAAGTAGGAATGGGAAAATAAAATGAGGATTGGTAAAAGGAAAAGGGAAAAGGGTGGTAAAGACGGGACAAGAGTAACAATTCTGAATAACCTCGTGTTCAATGTAAGTTATTATGCATGAGTCAACACAAAGTAAACAGAAGTTATCGAAGTGAAGTAAACAGAAGTTTATCGAAGTGAAGAGTAGATAATAGCAGAATGTACACAGACCAGATTTTAAATGCTCTGATGACAACGAATGGGTGCCTCCAAAATGTGACCAGACACTCGGGGATGAATAAAAAAGCACTTCCATTGGTAATGCTTGGCATTTGTTTTTACTAGTATTCACTTAATGCATTATTTGCCACAGTCAGACGAGGAAGCGCAGCTTTGTCAAACATTTCAAAACAGCGGGTCTTTGTAACATTTCCCCCTGTACTCGTCTTGGAACAGTTACCCCTAACGTAGTCTGATTCCCTCCTTCAGTCCATCTTAAGGAGCCAACCAACTAAGTGGTTCCATCATCAGTACTTTGAGGGGGATTGTTGAAGTCTCACATTAAGGAAAATTCCTGCTTCTATGAAAAATATTTGTGGAGATCTGACTCAATAAACCTGGAATTGGCCATGTTATCAGAAAGCAAACATTCATGTTGAATGAAAATGTGCTCAAAAGATTGAGGCCCTATTTCCTAGTAGTTCGCAAACTCACACCTGCGCCCATATTGGAATTTGAACTTGTGTGCAACTAAAACATCCCTATGGTGTTTGCCCAAACCTGCAGCGAATCATGGGGCAAGCTGCACAAAACGAGAAGTTGCACGAGAAGTTGCACAACTCGGCGAGAGGAAAAATATAAGCACCTTCTAGTGCAGTACCTAAGGAGAAGGTGGTGTGTAGGGACAGAGTCAAAGCAGAGTAAAGAGTCTCTTTCCAGAAAAACAGGCAATTTTCTTTAGCTGAAGTACAGCAAGCCGTTCGTTTTAGAACATCGAGTTCCAGGCAGCAGGACATCAACTATAGTTACAACAAATGCAAAACATAATACTTGATCTGGCTCCAGTGGGCAAGTTACTAGCCATATAATTCCACGAAATCTCGTCAGTGATTAATACTTTCATCTTTGCTCAAAGGAACATGGAGTACCTGAAAAATACTGCAGCCACACTTTCTTGGGACAGAGCCAAACATCCTAAGGGTATACGTCCTTTCGACTAGAGAACCTGGTTCTTTTTCCTTTACTAATGAAACACAGTTCATAGCAGGAGATGAGCTATAACTAAGAAGACAGAACTCATTCATGTTTTGTAGCATTGCTCCAAGTCAGCAACAGTCTAAACATTGTATATTCTTTATAAGAAACTATATTAAATTCTTCACTTCACTGATGCCCCATCATGGTTACAAGGTTCTTGGTGCAGTGTCCCCATGACATCCTGCTCCTCATTCTAGCAGACACAGTATTCTGGTCCAGGCAACCCATGTCATGAGTCTCCAGAGCAGTGCTCTACTTGATAATGGTATGATGCTCACTGCTGACAGAGTTCTAGAATCTGCTGGGGTTTTTGGGAACCACTAAAAGTAGTATTCCTATTAGCATGTGTGACTATCGTACCCATAAAGAGGCTATGACACTACTAATGGATGGTGGCAGCTAAACTTATTAGCAGGGAGCGGGCCTTTTACCTGCACTCAGTTTGATGAATGTATGCTGGCTCTTTATGGTAAATCCATATAGCCAATAATAGCTGTAACTCCCAATCCGCCAGAGTGTATGCTGCCTGTTGTGCATATAGTTACAGAGGTTTGGGTATCACACCTCACATGTATGTATGAAGTCCCTAAGGTTGTACGGTACAGGGAAGGTTAGGCGTAAGCAGAAGATGCATTCTCCCTTTTCTAGCATGTTTCTGACCCCTTAGCGTCCCCCCTCCTTTTTAAAAACAGTGTAAAGACAAGTGGCTTTCAAAATGCATTCAGAGCAAGGACCTTTAGTGACCTGGCTGAAATTTCATACCAGTTTCAGTAACTCCTGACACACCCCACAGAAAAGAATGGGCTAATGCCCCAACTCGTGTCCGATACTATCCGCTGCAAGCACAAAAAGCATATCTGTAACACTCAACACTTGAAGTTGTGTATGGGTTCTGCATTTACAGGGACAGCAGTACCTGACTGTCCTTTAGTTGTACAGGGTCTTAACAATTGGCCAGACAATTCCTGTAAGATTTGTGAGCTAATGAAATCAGTTGTCCAGTGCAAGAATGTTGGCATCCAATTAGGAATCAGACCCACAGAGGAGGCCCAAGAGAAAAAAGAATGTGAAATTTCAAAAAGTCCTGAAAGATTTTTTGAAAACCAAGGGACAGCTAATCATTTGTCTACACCATTTTATTTATTATGCAGACATTTACAACAAGTATTAGCAAAGTCAAAAGTTCTTGACTATCAATGACATTACCAAACCTTCTGGGTTTGCCAACGCAATGTACTCATGCTGTTCTACATTGGTAAAATGAAAAAAAAACGTTTATTTGCAGATGAGGAAGAGCAAAGAAAAAGTACAATGGCAAATATGTGTGAATGCATCATGACAACACGGCGGCTCCTGCGTGATGACATCACCACCCATGTGTGCATATGTGTCATAATTTGATGGTCATTATGTTGTCGTTTCGAAGGTGGCGGGCCCTAATCTTGAAATGTTAAATTTAAAAAAATAACCAAAAGTGCGCTTAAGCACAGATTTTTTTTTAAAGAAAGGAGCAGTCTGATAGCAAATTGGAGCTGCCAGGCCCTTCCAAAAACTCACAGAAAAAAATTATACAAAATGGAAGCGGGAGGTGAGTACGGTGGAGCATCAGTGGATCATAGGGTGACTACCTTCTTTGCGGTCGTTAGAAACTCTATTTCCATTCCTAAAGTTTTGTGTGATCCCCTAATGCAGTCTGGGTGGTGTAGTCTTGCTTTGCTTCTATTGGACTAACACACATGAAAATAGTGATTTGTAGGTATGCAGGCAGGCCTTCAGACAGTGTCTGCAATGATCTCAGTGAGATGGTCACAGTAGTGGAGCAGGCTGGGCAAGAAAACAACAAATGGACCGGCAGCAGAATCTACATTGTGGTTTGGGGGTGGGGGGGTTGAGCAGTGGTGGAGCTGAGTGGGTAGTTCCACGATGTGGAGCTGTGGAAGGATACAAATCATCGAATCAAAAGGATGGCAAAGAAGCTATGCTCCAGGAGAGTGACGAACACAAGAAACAGAGAAAAACCATTGAATACTAGGCAAGCAAATGAGAAAGACAATAAAGCCAACCAATAGTCAGCAAGGGGCTGACCCCCAGCCCACTTTAACCATTGGTATCGCTCACATAAGGTCCTCAACAACAGGCAGCTAAAAGTGGAATTTAGCTAACATTAACATTCTATAATGCAAGTTGCTTGTTAAATAGATAAGCCATATTCTTGTTCATGTTTACTCGTTCAAATAATTATTGGCCCATAAACAAATGTCTGGCAAATAACATTTCTGTTACTAACAACGTCATAGCAATGATAAAGAGAAGAATATTTGTTATGTTACTTACATTCCACCAAGAACTTCAACTGAAGCTACCCGAGCTGAATATCCCAAACACTGCAGATTTACAGTTTCTGAGGCAAACTCGATTTTCTTCCCCTTAAAGTGCTGCTTCCCATAAAGCACTATGTTTGGTTCAGAAAATGCCTGTGTGAAAGGAAATACACTTCCTGATTACAATGGCACACTTGGGACATACAGCAGTGACTGATACCGTTTTGAAAACTGACAGGCTTACAAACATCTATAGATTTCAATTCACGGTGAACATAGATATTAACTGAAATAGAACTATAGGCTTTCAAAGTCTTTACATTATTGTGAGCAGGCTGGGAAGCGTACCTGATCTAATACTGAAATAAATAAATTCAACATTAATTTACAAACTAACATCTTTACTATCGGTCTGAGCAATACAAAGATAGCCTCACGAGCAGACTCGATCTCACCATTGCACCGTCTGCATGGTTTAACCTAGTCTATTTGGATTAACTCAATACAGGGTACAGAGACCATGAAATTGGGACACCTTATTTAATAGGGTGCCACATTTTCCTCTAATGATGCTGCGACACATATAGACACTATTATAAGAAAAGACTTGTGTAATTCATTTTAAACAACTCCATAAATATATGTGTGCATTATGCCCCAATACTTCACTACCCTTCAATTAAGTTCTAAAGGTATGGCAATATTCATACATGAAATAAATTAGCATGTACAGAGTAAGCACAACAGGCAAAGGACACAGGAGCGTCTATTAAAAATACAGAAACTACAAGTTCTGCTATAGTCAGAGCAACAAGCAACTTCTAATATCATAAAAATAGACATCATCCTGCCTGGAGAATTGAACAGGTATTTCATTACATTCCATCACAGATCACATTATACCCCTGCAGCAGACCCGAATGTTGACACAACTCACTTCAAGGTCATACCAGATCTGGAAGACAGAGTAGCTACATTAGATCGAAGTCCGTGCACTTTTATGCTAATCCCCAGATGCTATTTGAGAATTCACAGAATTTCTGATGTGTAGGGATTTAGTGAAAAATACAAAGGAAGGAACGCAACTATTGCTGACTCTGATCTGTATGTCAAAAAATCAGCTTTAGCACTCTGTAATGATTTTTAAATTGACGGTTCCATCAGGAAACGTGTCTTGACTGATAACGTTTTGTTGGACATTTCTGCACAAACCTTTGCAATAAAAGCATGCAAGTAATAATCCTTCTTTAACGTAGAGTTAACTTATGCAAAAGTTTATGAGAAAAACTGAAGGACTTAATATAAACAAAAAATACAAAAAAAAAAAAAAAAAAGAATTGATGCACAAGTTACTAACTTGTGTAACGATATATCTGTAAGAGACAGTAGTTAGTGACAGATTCCTTACCTTAGAATATCCCCAGGCGTCAGGCTGGATCCGGAAAGTTTTTGCGTAGCAGTACCCTTGCGCGTCGGTAGGCGGCGTCGTGCGGCTCCGCGTACGTGTCGTGATCGCCGGGATGACGTCGCGGGCAGTACTTAGACGCCGCCCCTGCGCGCTGACGTCAGTTCTGTACACGACTTTCCGCGCCAGGAACGCAGAGCCATGCAAGAAGCTGACATAGGTGTCTGAAAAATACTAGGGCCCTGAAAGGGATGTCCTTAACCCTAGAAATCAGTTCGCAGAACGGGGAAGATGGGTGCGGCGGTAAGGAATCTGTCACTAACTACTGTCTCTTACAGATATATCGTTACACAAGTTAGTAACTTGTGCATCTGAAAGAGACACGTTAGTGACAGATTCCTTACCTTAGAATAGATACCCCAGCAATACCAACCCCGGTGGTGGGTCTGCGAACAAAGATCAGACAAGGAAGTCCCGGAGGACAGAACGGCCAAAGAAGCCGTCCCTCCGGACCTGACTGTCAAGGCAGTAATGCTTTGTAAACGTGTGCAGCGAGGCCCACGTAGCTGCCTGACAGATATCCTGCAGCGGAACACCGCGGCCCAAAGCCGTGGTAGCAGCCGTTGCCCTGGTGGAATGGGCACGCAGCCCAACAGGAGGCTCCTTCTTAGCCAAAGAATAGCAGGCTTTGATACACAAGGTTACCCAGCGGGAGATGGTTCTCTTGTGCACCGCCCGACCTTTTTGGCGCCCACGTAGCCAACAAAGAGCTGGTCATCCACCCGGAAGTGTTGTGTGCGGTCGATGTAAAAGGAAAGCGCACGTTTTGGGTCCAGACGGTGGAGCCTCTCTTCCTCTCTGGAAGGATGCGGAGGCGGAAAAAAGGTGGGCAAAGTGATGGTCTGCCCAATGTGGAAGGCAGTAACCACCTTTGGCAAGAAGGACGGACGCGTCCTAAGAACAACCTTGTCTGGATGGACAGACAGAAAGGGAGGTTTACATGATAGAGCCTGGAGCTCACTCACCCGCCGAGCGGAGGTGATGGCCACCAGAAAGGCTGTCTTCAGAGTCAGAAGACGAAGAGGACAGTTATGTAGAGGCTCAAAGGGAGCGCACATAAGAAAGGTAAGAACCAAGTTCAAGTCCCACTGAGGCATCACAAACGGAACAGGAGGGAAGAGGTGTGTAATGCCTTTTAGAAACCTGTTAACAACAGGGGACTTGAAAAGGGAGGGCTGATCAGGAAGCCTGAGGAAGGCCGAGATGGCACAAAGATAGCCCTTGATGGTACCCATGGCAGAACCCTGTTGGGCCAGGGAAAGAAGGAACAGAAGAACCTCAGAAAGAGGGGCAGAAAGGGGATTCACAGCCTTTGCTGTGCACCATGCCACAAACTTGTTCCACCTGCAGGCGTATACCACCTTAGTGGAGGGACGCCTGGCTGCCAGAATCACATCACAAACTTCGGGAGGCAAGTCGAAAGGAATCAACTGCCACCGCTCAATCTCCACGCAAGCAGGTGGAGGCTGGACAGGTTCGGGTGGAGGACCGTCCCCTGCTGCTGCGACAGAAGATCCTCCCGAAGAGGCAGACGGATCAGGGGATCTACGCTCATACTGAGTAGCTCGGGATACCAAACTCTTCGAGCCCAGTCCGGAGCCACAAGAATGACTTGCGCCCGGTCGTGCCGAATCTTCTTCAACACTCTGGGTAGAAGTGGTATAGGCGGAAAGGCGTACAACAGACCGCAACTCCACTCGCGACGAAAAGCGTCGCCGAGCGAGTGCCGCCTTGGAAATTCCAACGCGCAGAACTGATGACATTGCGCGTTCTCTTCGGTGGCGAATAGATCTAACCAAGGCTCTCCCCACTGTAGAAAGAGTCCTTGCGCCACTTCCGAGTGAAGACGCCATTCGTGATCCATCATGCACCTGCGGCTGAGTTCGTCCGCCCTGGCGTTCAGGGAACCTGCCAGGTGTTGAACCATCAGGAACATGCCCCGATGTTCCAGCCATGTCCAGAGGCGCAGAGCCTCCTGACAAAGGGTCCACGACCCCACCCCGCATTGTTTGTTGCA
This sequence comes from Calotriton arnoldi, assembly GCA_963921515.1. Lineage (NCBI taxonomy): Eukaryota > Metazoa > Chordata > Amphibia > Caudata > Salamandridae > Calotriton > Calotriton arnoldi. The sequence goes on from CAWUFW010000336.1 coordinate 1,548,078, forward strand.
ATACCACATGGCGGTGGTGTTGTCTGTGAACACCTGCACTACCTTCCCTTTGACAGAGGGAAGGAATGCCTTGAGTGCAAGTCGGATCGCCCGGAGCTCCAGAAGGTTGATATGGAGCCGGGACTCCGCCGGAGACCAGAGGCCTCTGATCTCCGCCTCTCCCATGTGACCGCCCCATCCCAGAAGGGACGCGTCCGTCACAACTGTGTGCTCTGGCTAGGGAAGGGAGAGGGATCTGCCCATGACCCATTGCCGGTTCGAGAGCCACCACTGCAACTGTTTTGCAGTCCCCTCCGAGATCTGGACGTGATCGGACAGGTTGCCCTGATGCTGCGCCCACTGGAACTTCAGGTCCCACTGCAGAGCCCGCATATGCCATCTGGCATGAGTGACCAGCAGGATGCAGGAGGCCATGAGGCCCAGCAGCCTCAGGGTCATCCGTACCGAAACCCAGGATAAAGGCTGAAAGATCGGAATCATAGCCTGAATATCCCGGACTCGCCGTTCGGGAGGATAGGCCCGAAACTGCGTCGTGTCCAGAACTGCTCCGATGAAAAGGAGCTGTGGAGAAGGAATCAGATGCGACTTCGGCACATTGATGGAGAACCCCAGCGAGTGCAGGAGTTCGGCCGTAGTCTGGAGGTGGGAGACGACTGCCTGGGACGAGCCCGCCTTCAGCAGCCAGTCGTCGAGGTAGGGGAAGACTGGAACCCCTGCCTGGCGCAGATGAGCTGCGACCACCGCCATCACTTTCGTGAACACCCGAGGGGCACTTGTAAGGCCAAAGGGGAGCACAGTGAACTGAAAATGCTCGAGGCCTACCGTGAACCGCAGGTAACGCCGGTGGGCCAGCAGGACAGGGATGTGAAAATAAGCGTCCTGCAAGTCCAACGCTACCAACCAGTCTCCAGGGTCGAGGGCAGTCAAGACCTGAGCTAGGGTGAGCATCTTGAACTTCTCCTTCCGGAGGAAGCGATTGACGTTCCGGAGGCCCAAGATAGGACGCATGTCCTCCTTGTCCTTTTTGGGCACCAGGAAGTAGTGGGAGTAGCAACCACGTCCTACTTCTGGGGTCGGAACATGCTCGATGGCCCTCTTGGCCAAGAGGGCCGTGACTTCCTTCTGCAGAAGTACCAAGTGATCCCCTGACATGCGGTGGAATTGAGGTGGCATGGCTGGGGGGCGGTCTCGAAGGGGAGGGAGTAGCCCCTTCGGACAATGTCCAAGACCCACCTGTCCGAGGTGATGGGACGCCAGTGGTGAAGGTGATGGCGGACCCTGCCCCCTACTGGCGTGCTGTGCACCGGAAAGGAGGGACTAGGAGGGCTTGGAGGCCGCGGACGGGTTGGAGGTGGTGGCCTGACCCGCACGCTGGTTGCCCGAACCGCCACGGCGGTATCCACGTCCTCGGCCACGCGAAGACGCTTGCTGCGCGGGCCGGTGGTTGGGCAGCTGACTTGACTGGGCTCCCCTTCCGTGGCCACGAAAGGGGCGAAAAGCAGAGGTGAGCGGAGGGCGGACAACAGAAAGGCCCAGGGACTTGGCAGTAGCCCGTGAGTCCTTAAACCGCTCCAGCGCATGGTCTGCCTTTGAACCAAAAAGACCGACTCCATCAAAGGGCATGTCCATGAGTGTATTCTGGACATCACCCGAGAAACCAGTTGTTCTCAGCCAGGCGTGGCGACGTAGCGCCACCGTCGTCGCAAGCGATCTGCCCAGCGAGTCGGCGGTATCAAGGCCACAACGGATGGTGTATTTAGCCGCATCTCGCCCTTCCGCAATGGCGCGGGTAAGCAGTGTCTGGACCTCCTCAGAACACTGCGGCAAAACAGCCGCCACCGAATCCCACAGGGAGTGGGTATATCGGCCCAAAAGGCAAGCGGTGTTGACGGACCGCAAGCCAGCACTGGAGGAAGAAAAAGCCTTCTTCCCAAATTGGTCCAGGCGTTTGGATTCCCTATCCGGAGGGGCGGTAGGGAAGGCGGTTTGGGAGGCAGAGGCTTGGACAACCAAGCTCTCGGGGTGGGATGTTGGGAGAGAAACAAGGGGTCGCCCGGAGCAGGGCGATGGCGTCGGGCCACGTTCCTATCCACAGGAGCCCCTGTGGTGGGCTTGGACCAGGCACCCAAAAGAACGTCAGTGAGTGCATCATTAAACGGCAGCACAGTCTCCGAGGAGGAAGCCGCCGCCTGAAGCACTTCAGTCAGGAGGTTAGTCCTGACGGCCACAGTAGGCAATTGGAGATGTAAGGCTCTAGCTGCTCTACGCAACACCGTTGCAAAATTAGCTCCCTCCTCCGTAGCCACGGGAGGAGACAGCATGCCAGTGTCAGGGGAGGTGTCTAGACCACTGGCATCCCCAAGTTCCTCAGCCCAGTCCGGATCATACTCACACTGTTGTGTGAGAGGGTCCTCAGACCCCTCCCAGCTCTCCTGGTCCTCCTCTTGTTCAAAATATGGAGGAGGAGGGACATTTGGGACCCAAGGTCTCATCGGCGCCGGAGCCGGCGTCGAGCGGCGTCGGTCCGGCTCCATGTCCGGAGCCGGAGAGAGCCGGGGACCGACGCCGTCCGGAGCCCCGGACGGCGTCAGGAACGGCACCGGGGACATCGGCGTCGGCGGAGGCCTGGTTAGGTCAACCGGCGTCGATGGGGGTTGCGGTACCACCGGAGCCGGGATCGAGGCCGGGATGAAGGCTGGTGGGACAGGCGACGCCGGGACCGGAGTCGACGGCGGCGCCGGGGCAACCCCATCAGGGCCCGCGGGGCCCGAAGGCGCACCGGAGGGGCCTGAAGGCCCGAAGAGGCGGGCCATGGCCAACAGGAATTCCTGTATTTCGGCCGGAGTCGCCCCCGAACCCGGAAAGGACGGGTAATGAGGGGGCGGCTCTACAGGCATGTCCGGGGCCGCGGGGACGGTGCCGACTGGGGCCTCAGCCGAGTCGCGAGACCGGCAAGGCGAAGTCTTAGAGCGATGATGCTTCTTAGACTTTTTGTGCTTCGACTTACCTGAGGAGCGCGAAGACTTGGACTCCGACGACCGGCGGGGACTCCGCGACCGGCCCCTCAACCTCTCCCGGGACCGGGGCTTGGTGCGGCGCGGAGCCGACTGCCGGACCTCGAGTAGCTTTCGAGACCGCTCTCGCAAAGCCTTCGGGTGAAGTTTCCGGCAGTCAGGGCACGACTTTGTGTCGTGGTCTCGGCCGAGACAGAAGAGACACTCCAGATGCGGGTCCGTGATCGACATCATGCGACCACAGGCGCCGCATGGCTTGAAGCCGGGCATCCCTACGACACCTAGGAGACGTGAAGACTCAAAAAAGAAACAGTGAAAAAATTCACAAAAAAGTTAGTCAAAAATTGACTAGGGCACTGCTCTTCCCGGATCTGCGCTTACTGGCGCGGAAAAGAAGAACTGACGTCAGCGCGCAGGGGCGGCGTCTAAGTACTGCCCGCGACGTCATCCCGGCGATCACGACGCCGACGACGGACGCGGAGCCGCACGACGCCGCCTACCGACGCGCAAGGGTACTGTTACGCAAAAACTTTCGGGATCCAGCCTGACGCCTGGGGATATTCTAAGGTAAGGAATCTGTCACTAACGTGTCTCTTTCAGATATCTGACTGTTTGGCTCGTGAGTCCGAGTCAGATTTCAAATGTAGAACCATCAATTCAATTGGTCTAGAAGCTCAAAGAAATGTGCAGCCATGTGGGGCATAGTGGGCACACCTAACGGCCACGACGTATAGGAAAAGTTAAATAGGCGCTTACTGGAAAACCATCAAAAAAAAAAAAAAGAATGCAAGTTTTGGACTTGTGGGTTCATCGGCTGATTTGTGGTTATCCATTTAGAATTGTGGTGAACAAGAAACCATTTGCTGACTGTATTGTATTGTAATTGCATTTGTATAGCGCTTACTACCCCTGACGAGGCGTCGAAGCGCTTTTTCGGCGAGTAGCACGCTACTCCGGGACCCATAGAGGATTAGTGTTGAATTAGTATAGTGAAACATTCAAGTAAATTTTAAGTGGTGGATATGTTATAGTCAGTTATTTGGATTCGGAAGGATAGCAGAATGATAGAAGAGGAAAGAAGGTTTGTATTTATATAGCGCTTCTAACCCCTGATGTACAAGTCGGAAAGAAATTCCAGGCTTTAACTCATTAGCCTGGTCAGATTACTTCCAATTAGGGACCAATAAAAGAGAAAAACAAAAGTGACGAGGCGTATGAGCACGACTACTGGGCCAGTGCAGTGGTAATTGAGGGAAGGGGGACTGGGCAAAGGAGTAGTCGGAAACACTTTTCTCTGACCAGAAGGTTATTGACCTGTGGTATGGGAATTAGCACACGGTTGAATGCCCTGCCCTGTCTTTTGTGACTAGTGGGCATAGCTGTAGATCATGCTCAGAGAATTCGGAGTACATGGGCCATTTTTTTTGCCCCGTCAGTACAGTTGAATGAAGTACTGGGCACAGAGTGTGGATAAAGGTACAATCACAAGAATGCATGATCTGAACATTCAGCATGTTCGAAAGTCAAGCGAAAGCTTGCTGGTGACAGCAGCTACATTTGCGCAGCTAGCAGTGGTGTGATAGACAGAGGACAGAGGGTCTTCCAGAAACATATACCCTGTCCCATCAGTGGTTAACAGGGGTAGGGGCCCATGGCACAGAGTATGATCAAATGGTATTCCATGTGCCAAGAATGTACTGGGGTCTGTGGTACTAGGTCCTGTGCATACTGGGACAAGAGTACTGGCAACGTGGTGTAGCCATGTTATCAACAGGCTATGCCTAGCGTGTATTGGAGAATGAGGTATAGGGTGGCAAAGTGCATGGTCAACAGCTACTGCCAAGAAACAGATTTACTTACAGACTATTTCCAGCCGCGAGCCTGCAGTACCACAGTCATCACCAAGGTGTCCTCACAAAGTACTCTCAAGGAATGTCACAGGTTCTGCATGCATGGATACTATGATCTGTATGCTGTACTAGCTGGGTAGGGCTACAAGATGCCCTGTGGGTACTGTAGGTTGGGTTACAGTGTACAGGCTAAGGAAAATGGCCATGTACTGTGTGTTGCACCCGGCATAGCCCTACACTTTCTGAAAACAAAGGTAAGGAGTGCCAGCGATGCCCCACCAGAATGACAGGCACTGATGCTTTGGTTAGGGGATCAGTGAACAGGATATTGCAGAAGGCCAGTTCCTAGGGGTAGAGCAGGCTGTGGCACTAAAGAGTGGGCATAAGATGTTATCATGACGTGTCCTCAGTTCTTGAATTACATGAGATCAGGTGGATGCTGCTGGCATATGTACTGTGCTCTGAGTATCACCGACTGCCACACTGTGTAGATACTGTTGGCAGGATACTACATATTGAGCACTGACCAAGTCCATATCCTAAATACCGTAACCTAGATTACAGCACCCACAAGGTTTTGCCAGCCAAAGTTCTTTGAGTTATGTACAAAAATGGTAGGGTTATGGTCTTTAGGTCTGTCCTTACTGATTGAAATCATAATTAAAATCTATATTTTGTGCCTTATTTGAACTGGTATATTGTACTGTTGGTAGCAGAAAAGGCATATTATAACAGAACCCAAGAATGTTACTGAGAAACTTTTTGGCTAAAGTTATTAATATTCTCATTTTTTTTATACTATACGCTTAAGCTACTTAATAAAAAATCCTACAAATTCTGCAAATATACCTCAGTTCAAGGAATGTTTCGGTTATAAAGGAAAAAATTAAAACCACAGAAATTTGCCAGTTATTGTTAATTTTGTAACCATCACACCCCTCAGTGCTCTGCTCATCACCCAAGACATGACTTTGCATATGGTATCTGAAACTGGTGAATTTAATTGGTGGAAACTAGGTGTTAGGCTATGGTGATATGTGAGAAACGTAGAAGACAGAGAACAATTGCTTAGGCCACCAGGGAAACTTTCAGGGACCGCAGTATGCATAGCGCCCGTGGGCTCACTGGTCATGTGCACTTCCTTGTTGGCCCGAGGGCACTAAGGTATTACAGAAGAGGCCGCAGGCTTTTGTACAGTCCCTTCTATAATACTGAGAGCCCCAGCGCTCTTTTTAGAGGGAGTTCCTTCATTTGCATGGGGCCATGACCCCAGGCAAATGAGGGAATCACTTTGCCTCTGTGCCCGCACACTATTATGGATGCGAGTGCAGAGGTAAACAGGCCCTTAGGAGGCGCACTGAGAGTACGTAACAAAGAAGTGGGCCACAATCGGTGCGCCCTCTGAGTGCAGCCCTCTGAAGGAGGGAAAGGAAGTGACATGGATCCCCACCAGATAATACCCTGTAGCCAGGTGTAGTCACTCACTGCACCTGTCTGTAGGGGGGATCTCAGTCCTTCCTTTCAAAAGCTAGCGGCTGACGGCTGCACTGTGAAACATGTTGCGGCTTGTAAGTAGCAGCTTCATCTTTCACTGAATGTCCTTACCCTAAGGCATGCACGAGTTCATACCTGAACTGGGGGCAGAGCATTTATGAATGTACGGCGCATTATCCTGGTCTGCACAAGGTGCACCTTTTGAAAGGTGTGCTGTGGTGCAAATTGGCACAGTGCGTCCTATGTATAACACAGGCCCAGGTCTGTACCTATCCATCATGCACCACTGCTGCTGTGTTTTCATCTTTGTTATATTGAACTATGCCTGGAAACATACAGCCTCATTTGAAAGAGTGTAGTAACATAAATTTTGGTCAACCCCACCACCAAAAAAAAAAAAGAAGAAAAATAGCAGAATCCCCTTCTGCATCTAGAACAGTATAACAACCTTATTAAGTGTAAGCCAGGCAGCTAACATACAGCACTATAGAAAGACCATGTATGTGGACACTCAACAATGTAACCCCGCTTTGGAGGTACCTTTACAGTGACCACACACAAGGACAACTATTCTGCCAACAGTGATAGGCAATGCAGATATTCTGCCAGGCACTTTTAACCTCAGAAGCTTCACCCAATGCCACAGGCAGTGGCTTTGGTGGCAAAAGCATTTGCTGAGCTGGCAGAGAACTTACAATGTGAGAGATTTTGGACAAACGCCATTGCTGAGAAGAGAAACCTCTAAATCAGGTTAATAGTCCTTCCCTCCCTTCTGTGACAATAATAGTGTAGCTTCTCATATCATCTACCACTTCAAACTTTTTTTTAGCTTGTGCAGACTTGCAGGTTAACATTCATCTGTGGTAGTCCAAATAGGCAAAAAGTCAAATATATTGTTGATAGTATAACGCAATGAACTTGCTGTTTGTTCATAAGCAGCGAGTCCAGACCCAGAAAATAGCAATGTACATAAACTGCATGGGTTTCAAAAAACAGAATGACAAGAAAAGCTTAGAGAGAAAAAGAATAGTTCTATAAGAAGGAAAACAGAAACGTAACAGAAGCAAATTCAACCCGCCAGTGCAAAAGTAAAAAATTGCCACATCAATCACATGCAAATCTAAGCAAAAAAGAATGCTACATATTTTTGCTTACTTTGGCACCAACAAATTAAAGCACAAAGGGTAAAAGATATACTACAGCTAAACCAAGTACATACTACTTAAAATCAACTTAAAAGTACTTTGGCAGCCAAAATTGCTCGAGGTGGGGATTATATAGTGCACCAAAGGAGAACGCTTCCCATTCCTTGAAATGTTTTCTTCTTTGAAAACCTGTAACAGCTGGATAGGCAAGAGTCCACTACTGAGCTTGCTACCAATTTATTTACCTTTCTTCCTTTTGGACTTGTACACTTCTTGCTATTCTCAGCCCTTTTGCTGGATTTAGCTGAAACCTGAATGACCAAGGTAACTGGACCCATGGCGAACATAACTCAGCTCTAGGAGACTGCCTGGAGCAAGCATAGCATTAGGTTCACCAAATTCATAAACTCAGCATTAAAATTAATGTGTGAGTAAATAGAGACCCATGTAAAAGCTGAGAAGTAGAGCTTCCTAAGCAGCTGTTTGGGAGTTCATGACTACGCCAGTAATTTGCATACCGGATTTCTCTATGCCTGATCTGCCTATGTTGACTACGAAACCAATTGTCACTTGCAGAAGGATGCGTCTTTCCTTAGACTGCATGCGAGTCACCCTTATGGAGCGGGATGTTTGTGCAATTCAATCAAGGAATCAAAATATACCAAGAGAAGGATTATGTTACTTAAACTGTAAGCATCTGTTCGTGGCATGTAGTGCTGTAGATTCACATGCTATGCATACTCCTGCCATCTAGTGTTGGGTTTGGAGTTGTATAAGTTGTTTTTCTTCGAAGAAGTCTCTCGAGTCATGAGGCAGAGCGACTCCTTCTCTAGGTGATAATGTGCATGGGCATCAACTCCTTTGTTAGATTGTTCTCCAGTAGGCATGTGAGAAAGGAGTGTAAGGAATGTCTCAGAAATGTGATGTTCATGCTAAATGTAAACACAATGCAACTACAATGGCCAGAGGCATCTGGGGAGGGGGGTAGGTGCATGTGAATCTACAGCACTACATGCTGCAAACAGGTGCTTACAGGGTAAGTACCATAATCCACTTGATGGCATTTGTGGCTGTAGATACACATGCTCTGCATAGACTGTAAAGCAGTCCCTCATGAGAAGCAGCGGCTAGCTTGTGGGAGTTGCAGCAGTTTCAAAAAGGTTATGTAGCACTGCCTAACCTACACTGGCTTGCTGGCGTGCTAAAACATCCACACAATACTGCTTAGTGAATGTATGTGGTGTAGCCCATGTAGCTGCCTTACAGATGTCAGCTGTAGGAATATTTAAGAGAAAAGCCATAGTGGCTCACTTTTTACGAGAGGAGTGTGCTCTGGGTGTAATAGGTAATGGTCTTTTGGCTTTAATGTAGCAAGTTTGAATACATTTGACTATCCATCTGGAACAGCAGAAAGCTACAAAGATTTGCTTTGTTTTTCTGAAAACTTTAGTTCCATCTATGTAGAACATGAGTGTTCTTTTAACGTCTAGGGTATGTAGAGCTCTTTCCGCAACAGAATCTGGGTGTGGGGAAAAAACTGGGAGCTCAATGGGCTGATTGAGGAGAACTGTGAGATTACCTTAGGTAGGAATTTACGATTGATCCGAAGAACCAGTTTGTTTCTATGTATTTGGAAGAAAGGTTCTTCTAAGGTTAAAGCCTGGAGCACACTCACACAGCAAAGTGAGGTAATGGCAACTAAGAATTCCACTTTCCATGAAAGAAATTGAAGGGGGCATGAATGAAGAGGCTCAAAAGGGTGACCCATAAGTCTAGTAAGAACAAAGTTAAGGTTCCAAGAGGATGCTGGAGGAATCCAAGGAGGAATGACTCTTAAGACCTTCCATGAATGCCTTAATGTTTGGGATTTTGAATAGTGAGAGATGCTGTCTATTTTGGAGATAGGCGACCATTGCAGCGAGGTATAACCTAATGGAAGTGTAGGCTAAATTAGCCTTTTGGAAATTAAGTAGGTAGCAGATAATGTCTTGCATTGTGGCTTTTGATAGGATCAATTTGTTTGGGTTGGCAATAGCAAACAAAACGTTTCCATTTTGCAGCATAACACGCTTTAATTGTGGTGTGGGTCTGCATGCTTGCTTGAGAATGTTCATACATTCTTGTGGTAAGTTAAAATAGCCAAATTCTATGACCTCAGGAACCAAACTGCTAGGTTGAGAGTTTTGTGGTCTTGGTGTCTGATTTGTCCTTGCTTCTGAGAGAGAAGGTCTGGCCTGTTGGGGAGCTTCTCGTGTGGAACCTAAGTGCGAGCTACAACGATCATGGAGAGAGACGTCTGCCTAACCAGAAACGGAAGGAGAGGCAGAGGTGGAAAAGCGTAGGCAAAATCCCTGACCAACTCAATAATGCGTTGCCCTTGGATAGTGGGTGTGGGCACCTGGAGGCGAAGTTTGAGCATTTTGTGTTTTCGGCTGCAGCGAAAAGGTCAATTTGAGGAAACCCCTACTTTTGAAAGTAGGGAAAGAGGACTGGAGGATTGGATTCCCACTCGTGGGTCTGTTGCTGCATCCTGCTGAGCAGATCTGCAAAGTCATTGTTTGCCCCAGTAAATGTTTCTGCCAACGAATGAATGTGGTGAAGAGCGCAGTTCCATATGGTCTGAGACAGGTGTGACAGTTGAGAAGACCGTGTCGCCCCCATTTTTTTAGATAATACATGGCTGTCATATTGTCGGTCCGAACTAGGAAAACCTTGTGTGATAGGTAGGAAGGAAAGCTTTTAGTGCTAGGAAGATTGCCTGAAGTTCCAAGTAGTGTAGGGATTGATGTCTGGCATCCCACAGACCTTGTACTGTGAGGTCTTGTGGATGGGCATCCCAACCGGTCTGTGGTGAGAGTGAGGTGAGGAACAGGGTCCTTAAAAAAGGCCACCCCTTTAACAGGTTGTTGGTGTTCCACCATTGCAAAGAATGGTGATTGTGGCGGTCTATCAAGACTAGATCTTAGAAATGACCCTGTGATTGAGACCACTGGTGAGCTAGCCATTGCTGTAGGGGATCCATGTGTAACCTCGCATGGGTTACTGTGTCAATGCAAGAGGCCATCATTCCTAGCCAGACGCATTACAGTCCGTACTGTGAGAGTTTTGTTTGGTTGAAACTGTGGTAGTTACCTGAAAGTTCTGAACTCCAACGGGATTGGGATAAGCCAATCCTGTGTGTGAGATTGCTCCTAAGTAAGGTTGAATTTGGAGAGACTGAAGGTGAGACTTGGGGACGTTTATAGTAAAACCTAGTCTGTGAAGTGGATCCATAGTCAATTCAGTGTACTGTTGACACTGTAGGTGGGTGATGGCTTTGATAAGCCAATCGTCCAGGTATGGGAATATGTGAACGTTTTGTCTTTGCGGATGTGCTATGACTACTGCCAAACATTTTGTGAAATTTCAAGGTGCATTGGCCAACCCGAACGGAAGAACCTTGAATTGGTAATGTTTGCTGCTATGACGAATCTGAGGTATTTGCGGTGGGCAGGGTGTATTGGTATACGAGAATAGGCGTCCTTTAAGTCCAGTGTTGCCATAAAGTCGCCCTGTTGGAGAAGTGGAATAACATTCTGTAGAGTCACCATATGGAAATCTTTTGATAGGATGTAGTGGTTGAGAGGTCTGAGATCTAAGATTGGTCTAAGTGACCCGTCCTTTTTGGGAATGAGAATGTATAGAGAGTATACCCCTGATCCTTGTTCTTGAAGTGGGACAGGTTCTATAGCCCCTTTGAGAAGGGCTTTGACTTCTTCTTTGAGCAGTGTTAAGTGATCCTGTGATAACCTGCGAGTGTGAGGTGGGATGTTGGGTGGCGTGGTAATGAGCTCCAGACAATAGCCATGTTGGATAATGGCTAGTACCCATTGATTTGTAGTGATGGACGTCCAGACTGGGTGAAAGAACTGTAGTCTGCCCCCGACAGATGTTGTGTGGTTCGGGGAAGGATAGGGTAGTCACTGCTCTGCAGTGGGTGTTGCTCCACGTGCGGAGGAACCTCTGCCCCTTCCCTTGTTGTTTCCACTTCTGAAGGAACCTCTAAAATAGCCCTTACTGTAGGCAGACTGGCCTTGTTTCTGTTGGGAAGTGGAGGAGTCTGTGGTGGTGGATTTATATGCATGCCTGAGCGATGAAAGAACCCCCTAGGAGTTGTTGCATATAACACTCCCATGGCCTTAGCTGTGTCAGTGTCTTTTTTCATCTTGTCAAGGGTAGTGTCTACCTGTGGGCCAAAAAGGTGTTCCTTGTCAAAAGGCCTATTAGTACTGCCTGCTGGACCTCTGGTTTGAAATCAGAACACCATGCATCTAGGCTAAAAAGAATGCTGGCATTGACACCCCTAGCAACCATGTACGCTGCATCTGGTGTGCATCGGATGGACTTGTTTGTAATCGCCTATCCCTCTGTGACAAGCTGTTGTCCCCTTTTGCGGTGTTCATCCGGGAGGTACTGTAAGAGTTGCTCCATCTCATCCCAATGGGCTCTATCTTCTATCATAGCGGGCTGGAAGTACGAAGGCTTTCGGTATGGAAATGTGTTTTTTGCTCGGCAAAGAAGTAGCAGTTGTCGGCTCGATCCCGAAGGTCGGGCTGCATTCCCCCAGTCCGAAGAGGTCAAAGCCGAAGGCTTGGCATCTGTTTTCGGTGCCGGGCCTGAGGGTGTCCGAAACAGGCTTTCGGATCCAACCATGGCCAGAAGGTAGTGGTGGTCCAGCAACCTCTAAGAGTGGGAAGGCCAAATGTTTTTGAGGCCTGCTTTGGTATTGGAGCAGCGTCTGGGACCACAGAACTCATGCGCTGGCTGGATGGAAGGCTAAGCATCTCCAAATCCACCTCCACATCGGAGCAGGTGCGTCCATCAGGGGAGAAAACCTCCTCTTCGTCTTCTGTAGTTGGCTCCTCCTGGGCGTGCTACTTGCCGAAAATGTTGGGAGTGTCATCTCTGCTTCTGTAAGACCTTTCCAACCAACGAGCCCTTCGATCCCGTAAGTTTTCTTGGTTGAAATGACTTATACGCGTCGCATTCGGCTTTATGATGGTCGGGCAAAAGGCACAAGTTGCACACAAGGTGTTGATCAGTGTGCGGGTATTACGCGTGGCAACACGGGCAAAATCTGAAGGGTGTTTGTTCCATCAGAAAGGCATCTTCGATGGAAGCGAGTGTACGCATGAGTAGGCCCGAGACTGGCGGTGCCCCGATGGGCGGTCAAACCAATGAAATTCAAGAGCAGCCCAGGAAGTGAAAAAGCACAATCAAAAACAATGCCGTCGAAGACAGTAAGGAACCAAAGAATCATACCAAACAGAGTCGAAGCACGGTGCAGAGGCACAAACGTCCGAACCAGACAGCAGAGAGAAAGAGAGAAAAGGAGTTGATGCCCATGCGCATTATCACCAAGAGGAGTAACTCTGCCTCGTGACTCGAAAGACTTCTTCGAAGAAAAACAACTTGTACATCTCCGAACCCAACACTAGATGGCAGGAGTATTCAGAGTTTGTGTATCTACAGCCACATGTGCCGTTGAACTGTAAGTTTCTAAATGAAGCCATGCAGGTTCAGTCAAGGACATCAGCAGAAAAATTACGCACCTGCGTGAGGCAAGGAATTAACTGTTCAACAATTGCATGGACTATTAATGGCAGACGAGAAGCAGAGGGAAAAAAAAAAAAAAACATCAACAGAGGAGAGAGATAAAAAAAACAACCTTAAATGTGAAATTCTAGTGCAGAAGGAGGGACCCTGCGAGGAAAAAGGGCAATTTCCAAAACTAAAGATAAATAAAGAAACTTGGGACAGAAATACTAGGTATTTTTGCAGTCGCAAAACAGCCCTATCCTGCTTGCAAAAATGCCTTATCAGGTGAACAAACATTAATTGCGATTCTGTAATGCGTTTCCCGTGTCCCTTCCAAACACCGAATCAGAATCGTATGTATTAATGTTTTGCGATCTAATTCTGGGTGCAAAACATTAGTACTTTACCAACAACAAACGTGCAGAGGTAACCTATTCGCAAATGGGAAGTCCCCTCAGGACCCCTTTCTGAATGAAAAAAAAGGTTGTTTAGGAGGAGACAGTGGTCGACAGGACCACTGGGTGTTCTTAAACAAATATTTAAAAAGAAAAAAAATTAAAAAGAAACTTTTCTTTTTAAATGCAGACCCATTTCCTTTAAGGGAAACAGACTGCATAAAAAAAAAAAAAGATTGTTTTATTAAAAAGCAATTACAGACATGGTGATTTGCCGACTCCAGCAGGCTACCATCTCTGTGATAGTGCGATTCCTAGTGGGTCGCAAATTGCAACCTACCTCATTAACATTCATGAGGTAGGTCGATTTGCGACCTCTAGGAATTGCTAATTTAAAATTACAACTTTCATACATTCAGAACAGCGATTTCCTAATTGTGAGAAAAATCGCAATTTGGAAATCGCTATTTCCAATGTTAGTATATCTGGCCCCTTGTTTTTTCATTAAAATGTTAATGAAAAAGAAAACATTTGAAGTGCAACCCCTAAAACAGAGAGGGGCGAGAAAACAGATCAGTTCCTCATGCAACTACTAGGTAGAAAAACACAAGCAGGTGGTTGTATATAGGTGACTAAAAGACTTAGAGCTAGGAGTATGTGTATATTGGATTCACTAAAAGTGGTAGCAATTTGTGCACTGACTTATAGCAAATTGAACAGTATTTTGCAAACCGACCTATGTACTAATAGGTACGTTCACAAAATATTGCATCGCAGTGGGTCACATTTCAACCTACCTTATAAATATTTATGAGGGAAAGTCGCAAGTGACCCACTACGATTCACTGCCGTCACAGAGATGGTGGCCTGCTGGGGTCAGCAGACCACCTTTTCTGGGATTGCTTCTAAATCATTCCATTTTCTTTAAAGGAAAACAGAATGCTTCTTCATAAAACTTTATTTCGGCACAATTGGCCATAAAAGCACAATTTTTGGATAATATTGAAAAAAATACAATAGATAAAAACAACATAAAAAAACAAGACAAAAGGGTTACATTCCACGCGCTGGGAGAACTTTCTCCGGTATCAGCCATCTTAAAGAGCAAGACAAAGTGCAAGCGCATGTGCATTTAGAGGCTAGTTCCAATAATTATTTGCTCCGTTTGTATTGCAAGTTTAAAAATTGCGCTGCACATAGGAAAAATAATTTAAAAAAAAGCTGAATAAGAAGAAATTTACACAGCCGGCATATTTGCCCCAGTTTTCAACACAGTGCATAAAACCACAAACAATCAGGGGGGAATGGTCTATGCACATTCAGAGACTGGCATAATAGTCATTAATAATAGATCAATTGTCTCCGCAACAACTAAATAAATACAATTTATGCAAAAAACATCTGTTAAAACATATCATAGACCATTGTCATTCCTATTTATAGACTTATTCAAAATGGCTCTGCGCGTGCACCACATAGTAAATAAGAAGCGTGAGATTGAAAAAACAATGGGCATGCGTGTGTCAGATTTTAAGATCCTATACACGTTGCGACAGTGTCTCGACCCCAAGTTCCTGCAAAGTTGTAGTAGCCATCGCGACCTGGCCTTTCTGTATCCCTGGCAGAAAATTATCACATGAAGATCAGTCTCATCTGCATTAAGGCACGCAGGGCACTCTGCATTTGTGTGGCCCTCCCACTTTTTGTGAATGAACGCAGCGGAAGGACTCCATGCCTAAATTGCAGGTAAAGCTTCTTAGCCCGAAGCGGCTGTATGTCGTCCAACACTGGTTCTAGAATATATATAGTTTTAACTTCCAGAAACTCAGCCGTCAGTCTCCCCACTGAGGGTCTCATCTCAAACTGGGCGAGTTTATGGTCTCTATAACTCTTGATCAAAGCTTTTCTGGGAGTTATTTGGGAGATTTCTTCTGCATTGTGCCACAAACTGCCCCTGCCCAAGTCCTCACATGTTTTCTTAACATGTAGCAGCCAAAGCAACTTCCCTGCACCTCGCAACCCCATGACATCGATCAGTTCTTCTCTATAAGAGGCTAATTCAGGGGTGGACCACAGGCGCCGCCAGTATAATAATGGTCTAAGAGCAGCTTCTTCCTCAATGGGTCTGACCCCTAGATCCATACGTAGGGGTATTAGTGGTGTACTGGGTGGCAATCCCATAAGTTGTCTAATGAATAAATTCTCAGTACGGGCTAGCTGGCCAGCTGGGCAATGCCCCCATAGTTCGGCTCCATAGAGTGCAGCCGTCCTAGCCTGGGCCTTGTAAATTTCCACCGCAGGACTCACCCGTTTTTCAGAGCATGACCTATATGATTTTAAAATGCCCCCCGAAGTCTGGGATAATTTTAAGGCTGTTTTACTGATTTGGGCTCCCCAATCCATTCTTTCTGTCAATGTAATTCCCAGGTACTCAAATATAGATACCCGTTCTAGGGGACTTCCATCCAGAGAAGGGTTTGGGCGAGTGGTGTTGCCTACATTAAAAGCCATATACTTTGTTTTTTGTAGGTTGATTTCTAGTCCCCGTTGTTTGCAGAAAGCGCTAAAGTTGTCCAGAGTTCTCTGGATTCCCATGGGGGATTTAGCAAGCAGGAGGGTATCATCTGCAAACATGAGGGCAGGTATAATGCATTTCGCCAACCTGGGAGCATCAATGTTTACCCCAGCATTCAATGATTCTATTAAGCCATTAATAAAAAGGCAGAAGAGGGTTGGGGCCAGGACACAGCCTTGTCGGACCCCTCTCTCGACAGGCAGGGGGGATGAAAGTGCGCAATTTTTGCCAAATCTAATTCGAGCAAAGTTGCCCTCATGTAAGCCTTTTAACTGCTGGCAAAGATACTCTGGGACACCCATGTCTAATAGAGTAGCCCAGAGTTTGTCCCTTGGCACCAGATCGAAAGCTGACTTAAGGTCTACAAATATAAGGTAGAGGCTGCCACCCTCTATACTAACAGTTTTCCAATAAATCATCTGTAGCCTTAAGATCTGGTCAGTTGTTGATATCCTTGCTCGAAAACCGGCCTGGAGGGAAGTGAGGATGTTATGTTCCTCCATCCAGTTTTGGAGACGCCCCAGTAGGACACGTGCAAACACTTTTTGGCTTACATCTATCAAACTAATCGGACGATAGTTGACAGGTAAAAGCGGAGAGCCCTTTTTATAGATTGGTATTATTTTGGCCCCTGCCCAGGTGGTGGGAATCGCCATACCTTGGAGAATTGCATTGAACAGGGAACATAGGTAAGGGGCCCAGACAGTCGGCTCAGAGCGGAAGAGATCACCAGGGATCTTATCCAGCCCTGCGGCTTTTGCTGGTTTAATCATGCCCAGGGCCTCAGAAACTTCTCTCAGCGAGATCGGTGGAGTTTCTGCAAATATCATACAAGGGGACGGTAGGGGTCTATGCACTTGTCCTTCCCCATCATCTACCCTTGTGTAGAGTGATTTAAAATGGGCCTTCCACACTTCTTCACTGATATTGGGTTCTATGGCAGATTTGACCTCCTGAGACCCTGAGTTGATGATATTCCAGAAAGTCCTCAGATCGTGATTTGATAAGGCACTTCTGAGCTCATCCCACTTTTGCGATTCCCAGCTTTTTTTGGCCTTGGCAATAGCATTCTTATATTTTGCCCTCGCATCTTTAATCGCTGGCCTGGCATTGTTTTTGATGGCGGTGACAAGGCCATTTTTAGCCTCGCGGCAGTTCGAATTAAACCATGGGTGTTGTTTTTTTTTTTAGACGCCCTAGGCTTTTTATTTAGGTAGAAGAAAGCGGCCATAGACGTAAACAGCTCTTGGTGATTTTTAGAGATAATTGAATTATAAATAGAAGTGCCATTTGTCTCTGCGGCTAGGTGTGCAACTGTAAAATATGGGAGGATTTGTTGGTAGAGCATGGCCAATTTTTCTTCTGACTGGGAGAATTCGCCCCAGCGAACTCTCCTCCCTCCATTGGACTGGATCAGGCCTGTATCTGGAGCTGGCAATTTAACAGACGCATTCTTAGCAAAAGGTGTAGTTATTGCTAGAATGAGGGCATTATGGTCGCTATCATAGCGAGGACTGATTTTAAAATCTAATACTTTGTGCCATGAATTCACATCTACCATAATGTAATCAATAATGGAAGTCTGCCCCTGTCTGTTAAAGGTATGTTTCCCAGGCGAGTCGGCTATGGTGCGTCCATTACAAGCTCTCAGTGAAAAGTTTAATGTGAGGGTGCTTATCTGTAGTGCTAATGGGGTCCATACCCTTAAAGGAGGAATATTGGGCTCTGGGATGGACCAAAAGCGATCCTCTTCACAGAAAGTGCCGGGGACCAAGCCATTCAGGGGTTCAAATTGGCAATTAAAGTCGCCGCCAATGATTACCCCGGAATTTGGAGGGATGGTTGTGAGACAGGTAGTTAATTGGTCAAGTGTGGAGGACTCTTTCCCTCTAGGTACTGGTCGGGAGTATACATTAATTAGAACTATATTTAATCCCATATGAGAGGTCAATCAATCAATCAATCAATCAATCAATCATGTCACTTATAAAGCGCACTACATACCCGCGAGGGTCTCAAGGCGCTGGGGGAAGAGGGGGGTGGTGCTGCTACTGATCGAAGAGCCAGGTCTTGAGGAGTCTTCTGAAGGCCAGTAGGTCTTGGGTCTGTCGGAGGTTGGTGGGGAGGGTGTTCCAGGTCTTGGCGGCGAGGTGGGAGAAGGATCTGCCGCCGGCGGTCGTTTTCCGGATGCGGGGGACTGTGGCGAGGGCGAGGCTGGTCGAGCGGAGCTGGCGGGTGGGGGTGTAGAAGCTGAGTCGTCTGTTGAGGTAGGCTGGTCCGGAGTTGTGGAGTGCTGTGTGTACGCCTTACCCAGAGGTAAGGCGTGCACAAAGGATGTCACGTGAAAAACTCTCTATCTGTTTTGCCTCACAGCCCAGGTGTACTGCGACCCAGGTACACAGGCCTCCAGAAGGTCTGCACTTCCCCACATGAGTAGCTGGAATGTTAAACGATGCATAGCCCATTCTATGTATTTCATCTTTAGCCCATGTTTCTTGGAACATGCAGACTTCATGCTGCTCTATGAAGCGACCCCAGTCCGGACTATCCAGTTTAGACGGTAGTCCAGCTATGTTCCAAGAGAGGATTTGCAAACTAGCAGGGCCCATTTGGTTTATTAAGCAGGGGGTTTGTACCTTCATTCTCTTGACTGCCCAAGGGAGTTGGCAGTACTCCATTCGGTGTACTGTGCTAGTTCCATTAACTGGGTCGCAAGCACCTTTTGGAGTATGTGGGTTATATGCTGCATCCCTCTGAGCTGTAATCGAGGTCTGTGTGTCCTGTTGTAAGGGATCATGGGTTGGTAAATTGATGATAGCTGTCTCGTGTGTGCTCCTAGTCAGCCTAAACTTTCCTTCCTCATTTTCCAGTACCAGCCCCAAGTTCTGCTTTGGAGATCTTTTCCTCTGAGCCCTAGTCCATCGCAGTGTCCCCGCCTCTCTGAGTTGATCAGATACTTCTAGTGGGGGGTCCTCACTCGTGAGTCAATCTACTGATTCCAGAGGGTTAAAGCACAAGTTACTAACTTGTGTAACGATATATCTGTAAGAGACAGTAGTTAGTGACAGATTCCTTACCTTAGAATATCCCCAGGCGTCAGGCTGGATCCGGAAAGTTTTTGCGTAGCAGTACCCTTGCGCGTTGGTAGGCGTCGTCGTGGGGCTCCGCGTCCGTCGTCGGGATCGCCGGGATGACGTCACGGGCAGTACTTAGACGCCGCCCCTGTGCGCTGACGTCAGTTCTGTACACGACTTTCCGCGCCAGGAACGCAGAGCCATGCAAGATACTGACCACTGGTGCATTGAAACTAGGGCCCTGAAAGGGATGACCTTAACCCTAGAAATCAGTTCGCAGAGCGGGGAGGATCGGTGGGGCGGTAAGGAATCTATCACTACTAATGTTTCTTACAGATATATCGTTACCGAAGGTAAGTAACTTGTTCATCTGAAAGAAACACATAGTGATAGATTCCTTACCTTAGAATAGATACCCCAGCAATACCAACCCCGGTGGTGGGTCTGCGAACTAAGATCACACCAGAAAGTCACGGAGAACAGAACGGCCAAAGAAGCCGTCTCTCCTGACTTGGCTGGCCAGGCAATAATGCTTGGTAAACGTGTGCAGCGAGGCCCACGTGGCTGCCTGACAGATGTCTTGCAGGGGGACACCACGTCCCAATGCAGTAGTGGCTGCAGTAGCTTTGGTGGAATGAGCACGCAGCCCCACCGGAGGTTCTTTTTTAGCTAAAGAGTAACAGGCTTTGATACATAAGACAACCCAGCGGGAGATAGTTCTTTTGTGTACCGCCCGACCTTTCTTGGTGCCAACGTAGCCAACAAAGAGCTGGTCATCCACCCAGAACTGCTGTGTGCGGTTGAGAGAAAATGAGAGCGCACGTTTAGGGTCCAGACGGTGGAGCCTCTCTTCCTCTCTGGAAGGATGCGGAAAGAAGGTGGGCAAGGTAATAGTCTGCCCAATGTGAAAGGCCGTAACCACTTTTGGCAAAAAGGAAGGACGGGGCCTGAGCACCACTTTGTCCGGATGGACTGAAAGGAAAGGAGGCTTACAAGAAAGAGCCTGGAGCTCACTAACCCGCCTAGCGAAGGTGATGGCCACCAGGAAGGCAGTCTTCAGTGTCAAGAGACGAAGAGGACAGTTGTGAAGAGGCTCAAAGGGAGCGCACATCAAGTATGTAAGAACCAGATTCAAGTCCCACTGAGGCATCACGAAAGGAATAGGAGGAAAAAGGTGTGTAATGCCTTTGAGAAATCTATTTACAACAGGAGACTTGAAAAGAGAGGGCTGATCAGGTAGTCTGAGAAAGGCTGAAATTGCAGAAAGGTAGCCCTTGATAGTGCCCAGAGCAGAGCCCTGCGGGCCAAAGAGAGAAAGAACAGTAGGACCTCAGAAAAGAGGGGCAGAAAGGGGACCACAGCCTTTGCTGTGCACCATGCCACAAACTTTTCCACCTGCAGGCATATACCACTTTAGTAGAGGGACGCCTGGCTGCCAGAATGACATCACAAACTTCAGGGGGCAAGTCGAAAGGAATCAACTGCCGCCGCTCAATCTCCACGGAAAGAGGTGGAGGCTGGACAGGTTCGGGTGGAGGACCGTCCCCTGCTGCTGCGACAGAAGATCCTCCCGAAGAGGCAGTCTGATCAGAGGATCGATGCTCATACTGAGGAGCTCGGGATACCATACTCTTCGAGCCCAGTCCGGGGCCACAAGGATGACTTGTGCCCGGTCGCGCCTGATCTTCTTCAACACTCTGGGTAGAAGTGGTATAGGCGGAAAGGCGTACAACAGACCGCAACTCCACTCGCGACGAAAAGCGTCGCCGAGCGAGTGCCGCCTTGGAAATTCCAACGCGCAGAACTGATGACATTGCGCGTTCTCTTCGGTGGCGAATAGATCTAACCAAGGCTCTCCCCACTGTTGAAAGAGACCTTGCACCACCTCCGAGTGAAGACGCCATTCGTGATCGAGCATGCACCTGCGGCGGAGTTCGTCCGCCCTGGCGTTCAGAGAACCTGCCAGGTGTTGAACCACCAGGGACATGCCCTGATGTTCCAGCCATGTCCAGAGACGCAGAGCCTCCTGACAGAGGGTCCACGACCCCACCCCGCCTTGTTTGTTGCAGTACCACATGGCGGCGGTGTTGTCTGTGAACACCTGCACTACTCTCCCCTTGACAGAGGGAAGGAATGCCTTCAGTGCAAGTCGGATCGCCCGAAGCTCCAGAGTGTTGATATAGAGCCTGGACTCCGCCGGAGACCAGAGGCCTCTGATCTCCGCCTCTCCCATGTGGCCGCCCCATCCCAGGAGGGACGCGTCCGTCACCACTGTGTACTCCGGTTGGGGAAGGGAGAGGGATCTGCTGCTGACCCAATATTGGTTTGTGAGCCACCACTGCAGAACTTGTGCAGTGCCCTCCGAGATCTGGACGTAGTCGGACAGGTTTCCCTGATGCTGCGTCCACTGGAACGTCAGGTCCCACTGCAGAGCCAGCATATGCCACCTGGCATGATTGATCAGCAGGATGCAGGAGGCCCAGCAGCCTCAGGGTCATCCTGACTGAAACCCAGGATAAGGGCTGAAAGATTGGAATCATAGCCCGAATATCCCGGACTCGCTGTTCGGGAGGATAAACCCGAAACCGCGCCGTGTCCAGAACCGCTCCGATGAAGAGGAGCTTCTGAGAGGGGATCAGATGTGACTTCGGCACGTTGATGGAGAACCCCAGCAAATGCAGGAGGTCGGCCATAGTCTAAAGGTGGGAGACGACTGTCTGGGGCGAGCCCGCCTTCAACAACCAGTCGTCGAGATAGGGGGAAGACTGAAACCCCATATCTGCGCAGATGAGCTGTGACCACCGCCATCACTTTCGTGAACACCCGAGGGGCGCTGGTAAGGCCAAAAGGGAGCACGGTGAACTGAAAATGCTCGTGGCCTACCGTGAACCGGAGGTAACGCCGGTGGGCCGGCAGGATGGGAATATGAAAGTAAGCATCCTGCAAGTCCAACGCTACCAGCCAGTCTTGTGGGTCTAGAGCAGACAAGACCTGAGCAAGTGTGAGCATCTTGAACTTCTCCTTCCGGAGGAAGAGATTGACGTCCCGAAGGTCCAAGATAGGACGCAGGCCCTTGCCCTTCTTTGGAATCAGAAAGTAGTGGGAATAACCACCACGACCTACTTCTGGCATCGGAACGAGCTCTATGGCCCCTTTGGCCAAGAGGGCCGCAACTTCCTGCTGGAGAAGTGCCAAGTGATCCCCCGATACGCGGTGGTACTGAGGTGGCATGGCTGGAGGGGTAGTCTCGAAGGGGAGGGAGTAGCCCCTTCGGAGTATCTGTAAAATCCACCTGTCCGACGTGATGGTGCGCCAGTGGGGGAGGTGATGGCGAAGCCTGCCACCCACTGGCGTTTGATGGGCCTGAAAGGTCGGACTAGGAAGGTTTGGAGGCATTGGTGGCGGGGGTGGAGGTGGACTGACCCTGCCGCTGGCCCCCTGAACCGCCGCGGCGGTTCCCACGTCCGCGCGTGGACTGTTGCGCTGGCCTGTGGCTCTGTTGCGAACGTGGTGGGTTGCCCCTTCCGCGAGCGCGAAAGGCAGAGGAGGGCGTGTGGCCGAAAGGCCCAAGGACTTGGCCGTAGCTCGTGAGTCCTTAAAGCGCTCCAAAGCACTGTCCGCCTTATTGCCAAAGAGGCGAATGCCATCGAAGGGCATGTCCATCAAAGTGTTCTGGACATCCCCCGAAAAGCCAGTTGTCCTCAGCCAGGCGTGGCTGCGGAGCACCACTGTCATGGAAATCGCCCTGCCTAGCGAGTCGGCGGTGTCAAGGCCACAACGGATTGTGACTTGGCTGCATCTCTCCCCTCAGCAACAGCCTGAGAGAGTGCCGTCCGGGCCTCCTCCGGACAGCTAGGCAGCACCTGCGCTACCGTATCCCACAAGGAGTGTGAATAACGGCCCAAGAGGCATGCGGTGTTCACAGCCCGCAGCCCTAGGCTGGCGGAAGAAAAAATCTTCTTCCCGTATTGTTCCAGCCTCTTGGATTCCCTATCCGGGGGTGCGGAAGGGAATGCGCTTGGGGAAGCAGAGGCTTGGACAACCAAGCTCTCAGGGGTGGGGTGTTGGGAGAGGAAAAGGGGGTCGTCCGGGCGATGGCGTCGGGCCACGTTCCTGTCCACAGGAGCCCCTGTGCTGGGCCTGGACCAGGAGCCCAGAAGAACGTCAGACAGTGCTTCATTAAAGGGCAGCAGTGGCTCCGCCGAGGAAACTGCTGGCTGAAGCACTTCTGTCAGGAGGTTAGTCCTGACGGCCACAGTAGGTAGCTGCAGGTGGAGTGCCGCAGCAGCCCTACGCAACACCACAGAAAAACTAGCGCCCTCCTCCGTAGCCACGGTAGGAGGAGACATCATGCCAAGGTCTGGAGAGGTGTCCAGACCACTGGCGTCCCCCAGCTCCTCAGCCAAGTCCGGGTTATACTCACATTCAGCTGTGAGAGGGTCCTCAGACCCCTCCCAGTCCTCCCCTTCCTCCTCCTGCTGTTGTACAGGCCGAAAAGGAGGAGGATGGATATAGGGAAAGATTCCCAAACGGCGACGGAATCGGCATCGGTCGACACCATTCCGGCACCGTCTCCACGTCGGGGCTGAAACTGGGGCCGACGTCGTCCGGCGCGCCGGGCGACGTCCAACGTGGTGCTGGTGGGGTCGACGTCGGTGGAGGTGTTACTAGGTCAACCGGCGTCGACCGGGATCCACGACGGGATCCATGGGAGTCCTGTGGTGCCGGAGCCGACGGCGACGCCGGGGCCACCGGCATCAAAGGGCGTGGACTCCCAGTCGGGCCCCGAAGGCGCACCGGAGGGTCCCGACGGACCAAATAGGCAACCATAGCGGACAGGAATTCCTGTACCTGGGCCAGAGTCACCGATGAACCCGGGAAGGGCGGGTAGGTCACCGACGACTGCGTAGGCTCCGCCGGAGCCGCGGGGGTGGCACCACCCACTCCCTCAGCCGCGTCGCACGACCGGCGAGGGGAAGTCGAAGAACGAGGACGTTTCTTTGACTTCTTTTTGTGCTTCGCCTTACCTGACCCCGAGTGCGAAGACTTCGATTCGGACGACTTCTGATGAGGACGGCTCCGCGACCGGTCCCTCGACCTCCCTCTGGACCGGGACCTCTCACGGCGCGGATCCGACTGCCGGGCCTCCAGCAACTTTCAGGACCGCTCCCGCAAAGTCTTCGGCGCCATGGCCCGGCAGTCGGGGCACAACTTGGGGTCGTGGTCGCGCCCCAGGCAGAAGAGACACACGCGGTGCGGGTCCGTCACCGACATCATGGGATGACAGTCCTCGCAAGATTTAAACCCGGGCATCCCTGCTGCACCAGGAGTCGATCGACTCAAAAAGCTGAGACAAAAATCTAAAAAAAACTCAGTCAAAAATTGACTGGGGTACCGCTCTCTCCGGATCTGCGCTGCGTGGCGCGGAAAAAGAAAGAACTGACGTCTGCGCGCGTGGGCGGCGTCTAAGTAGCGCCCGCGACGTCATCTCGGCGACCACGACGCCAACGACGGACGCGGAGCCGCACAACGCAACCTACCGGCGCGCAGGGGTACTGCTGATGAAAACTTTCCGGATCCAGCCTGACGCCTGGGGATATTCTAAGGTAAGGAATCTATCACTATGTGTTTCTTTCAGATTTCAAAATTTAGAGGAGCTTCTGCCGATCTGAAAGACAAAGAATGATGTGAAGAGTTGCATCCTGCAATAACTGAAGACCCAACAACTAACCTGGTTCCAACCCGCCCGGCCTGCCATCTGACTTCGACAATTGCGCCAGAAGTCGAGTTGTCCTGCAGCTACGGAGTCCCCAAAGCCCGGGGCACCTGCCAACACTCCACCCAGGAACCAAGACCTCCCGAGAAGTAGTGGACCTATTTCCCTGCAGGCAACCAAAGACTCCTGGGAGGACTTTGTGACCTCAGAAACTCAACGCCTGAAGACACCACTGCACCCAAGCCCGAGTTGAATTGGGCCAACGGTGTCATTGTGGTCCCCCACCCTCCAGAGACAGAGTTCACTGTGGTTTCAGCCCCAGTGAACTCTCAGATGTCACCTGCAGCCTCTGCATGCAGGCCCCCTCTACAGCGACTGCTCCTGGTAAGAAAAACCCAAGGCCTAAAGATACTTCTGCACCCATCACTCCTGGACTAGGTGGAAGAGGACCGAAGGTGTCCCTACATCTCCGAGCATCGTGAGACCTGAGCCCACTTGTTGGTTTAGCCCGACTGGCCTCCCAATATGAGCATGTAGCCTCTTTACCCGAAGACCGATCCCCATAGAGTAACACTGGGCACCTGATGCTGTTTTGTACCCCCTGCACCTGGTCGCCCTAGTGCCGCTGGTGGTGTTTGGCTGGTGCTGCCTTGGACCTTGCCCACCCACTCACCTTAACTCCTGGAGATTAGCCCCGTAAATCGCTGTACTGTAACTGAATGACACACAATTTTTTCCTCTCATAGGATAGCATTGCAGCTTCTAAAAATTGAATAAGGTCCACTTTTTGAACTGAAAATAATCTCTATTTAAAAACGTACTTACCTGAACGAATTGCTTCTGGTGCCTAAACATATATAAAGATACATGTTATTTTTATAAATTGTTGTGGATCTCCTTATTGAGTTGTGGGTCTCATTTACTGACCAGTGTGTGTATTTTCAGATGTCTTGCATTCCTCTGTGATAAGCCTAAGGCTGCTCGACCACACTACCCCCTAGAAGAGAACTTTGGGATTGTCATTGCAAGTCCCCTCTCCCCTCATAAGGGAACCCCTGGACTCTTTACACAATATATCTCATTTTTAAATATCATATAAAGAGACCGCTTCCTACAGTTGGCTATTAAGTTGCTGAAAATCAATAAGACCCCAGGCCCAGATGGTTTCACTGCACTGTTTTATAAAACATATTCAGCAAAACTAGTGCCGAAACTAACCAACCTCTTTAATCACTGTTCAGACACAGGCTCTGTGGCGTTGACTATGGAAGAGGCGGTGGTGACAGTCATACTGCAGCCCAATAAGGACACCAAGCTCTGTACCCCCTATCGCCCAACAGCCCTCCTAAACATTGACACAAAACTTTGTATGAAAATACTTGCCACATGCCTCAATGAGGTACATCCCACCCTGGAGAACCAAATTCAAAGCGGATTTATCCATGGCCGCCATACCCATGATAATATCTTGACAGCCATACAGGCACATTTCTGAGGCTCATACTCTAGAGGATGGGATTAGGCTCCAAATTCCTGGGGATGATCTTATCTAATTACAGATACTCAGTAGCCACACTGACCTTAAATGGCCATCTCTCAGCTTCCTTCTAGCAGCATCAGTTGGGGTTGCTCTCTTTCGTCACTCCTGTTTGCCCTTTATATAGAGCCCCTGGCCTGTCTTGTCCAGCACTTCACAGCTGTGACTGGGATTTTGTTTGGATCGCAAGGGTTTAAAATCTCCCTGTACGCCAAGGAGGTACTGCTGACAATATGATCCCTTTGGACATCACTTCTAGCTATTGTAAACTTACTCCGAGCTTATGAATCCGCCTTTGGCTATAAAATCAACTTCCACAAATCTGAGATACTTAATTTGGCATTAGAAACATGCGAGGTGATGACTTGTGGGGCTCTTCCTTTTCAGGTGGGATAAATCTTCCATTAAATACTTGGGAGTTCATAGGGGTGACTTGTGTATATCCCCAACTGTCGAATTGGAAATGGCGCGGCACAATGGACAATTATGTGAATCGCTGGACTGAGTGAAATGTACTCTCTTTTGTCATACCTATATGATGTAACATATTCAGAGATATGCAAAATGATGTTCTGTGACCTTTTACAGATCGAATTCAATAAATAAAAAATGTAAAAAAAATACTTGGGAGTTTGGCTCGCACAGGCTGTCAGAGAACTCTTTGACACCAACTACCCTCCCCTGTTATTAGCAATCATCACTCCTAGGGTAATTTGATACTCTCTTGGCTTGGCAGAATTAATGCTGTAAAAATGAACGTTCTACCACAACTTCTTCATCTGTTTCAAGTGCCCTGCCACTATGGCGTGATCCCTCCTATCTATGGAACATCCAACATCGACTTATGTCCTGAGTTTGGAGAGAAGGTGGATCCAAGGATCTCACTAGGAGACTAGTGGAGAAAAAAAAGGGGGGAGGCTTGGCAGTTCTCAATATCCCTTCATTATTATGCAGCAGCACAACTGCAAGTAGTGGAATGGTCCACATTGGGGTCAAAGAATGAAAGGCGCTGAGTGGACCATGTTGTAGAGCAGAGACTTCTCTGGGATCCGGTATTGCTTGACAGGTGCTCTAAACCCTCTAACGCTTAACTGAGCATCTGTTCATGACACTTAACATTTTGGACAAATACATGGAGACCCCAAGGTCTGTTATCCTATCTGTCCCCCCTATACACCCATCCACTAAAACCCGGCTTTTACTCTGGCCCGGGAGGGACAGGCCTTCCACACACGGAGGGAGGGAGGCTGTAAGATGATCTCTGACACGTATGAGGCTGCAACCGCCAAGACTTTACTGCAATGCAAAGGCTCATTTGGCCTACAGGAGCCCAGAGACTCCGCTATGCCCAGATTCGGCACTGGGTAACGCACCCTACAATCCAGGCTGGAGTCACCAAGGCCAAGAAGTTCCCAAAACTGATAGGTACCCAGGGCACAATATTAAGCTTCTACACACTTCTACTAACATATGACACGCCACAGAATTGGTGTCACAACAAGGAATGGGAACACGCTCTAAGTACACAAGTAGCGGACAACAGGTGGGACAGATTAAGCAGTGACATACATTCCTCCACCGCCTCGATCACAGGACGCGAAATACACTATAAGGTGTGGTATGGATGGCCATATACCACCCACAAACTGCATCGCTTGTACCACAATGCATCCCCTAGATGCTGGAGATGGTGTAGGGCACTAGAGGCAGCACTGCATATACGGTGGGGTTGCCCAGTGATCCGACACATCTGGGAGGAAGTCTGTAAGTTATTACAAAAAGAACTCACTGCTACTCCAAAGGTGGTGCTTCTGGGCCTCAAACCCCTCCCCTTAGGAGTGATGACTAATGAGGAGTGGCACATAAGCCTCCAATGCCTGGGAGACGTGAAACTGACAACAGCCCACAACAGGATTGCCCGGCACTCACCCAATGGTATCAAAGACTGTGGAATCACATTGCCATGGAACGATTGATGAGTAACATGCAAGGGACACTGCTACGTTTTGAAGTAAAATGGAAATCACTGTACATCCTGCTGAGTAAGGGTCCATCTAGCCTAACTCTCCCACCATACTGGAGGGCCCTGGACTTGTTTGATTGAAAATTATGGATGAATAGTTATTGCTTGTACTTACTGATACCTCTGTTGGGAGAAATCTTAGTCTGTTTGTTGTTGTCACAGAATATGTTCTGGAGCATTTTCTCTTTTTCCTCTCCAGCTCCTGTTAATGGTGGACATGGGTGTAGGGTTTAGCTTTCTGCAGTTGCAGGAAGCAGAAGGGAGGGGAAGATAATTGGTGAGTAAATGGACTAAGACCTGATGTGATCAGATAGGCTTCCAATGAGATTATATTAACTTGCTCTCTGTAACCATACCTCACATGATGCGTATGCTGTATGTGGTACCAAGCAGTTATAATTTTTGTAAGAATGTCCTTATTGCACCTGAAAATACTAATAAAAATAGTACACCAACAAAAAATCACTTTAAGCCAACTTCCACAAAGATATTATAACATTATCCTCCATTGAAAAACAAAATAAAAATAGAAACCTACAGCACTGACAGTGCCCAAAAACAGCAAATTATTTTGAAGATCTCTCTCAACAGCCAACTGAGCACTGTCCCAAGGTCAGCAAGCGGATTACATTTGTAGAACAGCTTTGAACATTTTTAGTGTTACAAATACTGTACTCACATAGTCGATGGTGTGCAGTGATCTAAAGCTAGTGTTTTCTTGGCATCCCATTGAACATAGATCTGGATATGTTCCTTCTTCTAAAATGTACTGGTGTCCATTGAAATCCACTCCATTAAATGCTACCCATCTGCATGAACATTAGTACATAGAGGAAAACATATTATCAGAAACACTGTAAAGATTAATTCAAACTCAAAATATTGCTCAAATTAACTTTTAATATTTTGATTCGTTTCACACAAAAAAAATCAATCTCTGAAACGCTGAATGATCGCAATAACTTTGGATTTAAACCACTGTCCACAGCTGTGATTTGTGCTTTTTGAAACAGCTCAGAACTCATACTAAAAAACTTAGAACATTGTTTACTGTGTAAGTGCACTGCTTCTATATACTTTAAGAACACCACTAAAAGGTATTCTTTCTACATCAGTCATCAAATCAATGTTACATATTTTATTTTAGAAGGAGGCAACGATGAATTGCACCAATCAGTTTCAGACTGAGATCAAACTATTTGTAGAGACCATGAAATAACAGAATGAATCTAATTTGGAACCTTTCCTTTGCATTGCTGTTTTCGGAAATAAACACTCTTCCCTGAAAAGCAATCCAGAAGTGAACCCGGTGTTTGCATAAAACACTGTTAAATGTACAAAGCATATATCCCTGTCAAGAGGACAGCGAATTTCTTCTGCGGTGGAGGTTCTGAAACTCCGCTATATTCCAAATGATAAGTCAACACTGAATGCTGGCTTTAGCACACAAACTTGGCAAGAACCTGCTTTGTTTTTAGCCTTCTTAAATCTAAGGGGTCATGCTTTTAACATAAATTTGGGCATTACTGGCTAGCTTATGTCTGACAGCGAGCAGTCATTTGTCTGTTTGCATCCCAGAAACAGTACCTCATCAATATGACAAAATAACCAATAAAAATTGCACCCCAATTAAGAAGCATTGCGGTGGCGGCCGGCATGGCTTGCGGGTGGTAGCCGCGGAGGGGGTCCGGGGGATATGGAGCGCAATTAAAAAAAACAAATAAAACTTACCTTGCCGCCTGGTCCCGCGTCTCTGCAACTGCTCTCCTCGTCGAACTCGAGGAGCAGGAAGCACAGCCAGGCTCCCCTGACCAATCACAACGCTGCAATGCAGCGTTGTGATTGGTCTGAGCGTCCTGGTTTGACGCTCAGCCAGGGAATGGGGGCCTGGGTATGTTCTCCACACAGGCTGTAATGCAGCCTGCATGGAACACAGGGAAAGTGCACATGACTGTTCTGGGCGGCCCGAGAGGGCCAGCCAGTCATGTGCACTTAGGAGTGGAGCGAAGAAGCACAAGCATAAAATGATAACTCAAAGTTATTATCATTTTATGTTTCTACATCGCACTGCTTAAAAGCAGTGGGGTGATGCTCCTCCGCCATAGCGGAGGAGCCGTCACTGAAGAATTGTCAGTGAAAATAACGTTCCAGTTTGGATGTCGTAAAGAAACAGCCACACCATTAGTAGTTGACAACACGTTCTGCATTATGGACAATCCAGGCGCATGCCTCAAAGTCGTATTTAAGATATCAATACCCTTTGACACAAATTTACTGAAACTCCCCACCCCCTCAAACAAGAGGCATAGGTGGCACATGCTTTATCAGATCTCGAACTTTAAAAAAAAGTACACACAGCAAGCTAAAACCTATGACTCGTCATCCCCTCCAATGCTTTTATGAGTCCCACCTCCGCTTCCAGGTGCCATGAAGGATAGTCTGGGTAGAAGCCCTCACCAATACATTCAGAATGCTCATCTGTAATTCCCATTAATAACAGAACAGGACTACCCAAAACTGAATCCTCAAAACACAGAATTTCTAATCCTGGTATGCATTCACATTCCAACTCTTGGTTAGAAAATGACTAACAGCATTAGAGCTGTATGGGTAGCCCTCAATACCAATGCTAGCCACAAGGATAGGCGGAGTTCACTTCCCCACCAGATGACACACTAGGCTACAAATTTAAGAATACGCAAAGGGGCTCCAACTTTATATACCTGAATGTGGAGATCAGAATGTGAGTGCCTCTATGCCCTAACACCACAGCTAAAAAAAGTACCTTATAACTTTGTGGGTCAAGCTTACATAACAGTGCTTTCAAACAAAATGTGCAGAGAAAAAAGGGACTCATACCCAGATACTGAACCCATTCTTTGGAAGACAGTACAGTTTGTTACAAGGTATGCATATATAAACAACATCTGCTAGGTAATAGAGACCCTTTGTAGGTGGAGAAAAAGTCCTTGTCACTTGAAAAAAGTGACTAGAGGAAAATAAGGACCATGTGAACACACATATCTAGGGAGTTCATGCATACACTCATCCACCCTGGCCGAATGACAACTGACTAGGAAAATGTGAATAAAGGACCTTTTGCTCACACTGTGAAGTTATTGTGTGACTCTCCTGAACTCAGCAAAAGGCCTGACTCTCTGACACCCGTGCAACCCGGATTTAGCTAGAAACCGGTCCACGTCAGGAGCTTTTATATCGTTTGCGAGGTTCCTAACCTGGACCGATACCTCGAGGTTCCCTTGTGACATACGTTTGAGCGTATATCACTACAGGGCTAGAAAAACACGGAGGATGAAGTGTTGGGCTTCCGGAAATGCTGCTTCCCAATTCCTTATCAAACTAGGTCCTTTCTGTTTTTTTTCTTTTTCTCGTTATAAACAGCGAATGGAGAGTTGGGCGTCTTGAAATATAATCTGGATTTAGGTATTCCTTTGTGGACACAAAAGTAATTAAAACCTCAATGGTAAACTAGCTTCTTGGAAGATAAACTATTGCTTCACGTTTTTCTCCCCGGAATGAGGTAGGGTCGTGTTCAATAAAAAAAAGACGAAAAAGTACAGCCTGAGATCTCTGCCTCTAACAGAACATACAGACTTTTGTTATTCAACAACATTATCAGTAGTAAGCCTGTGCCTGGAAGCAGAGGTCTAATGGCATTTACAGCATGCTTCTATTTCTGCTATGCAGAGTTCTCCATGTGGGACAGCTCTGCAAGGGAAGTTACTGCAGACCTCTGCAGGGGTACCTTTCTGACCCTTTCCAGTGTTGAAAGGGGTCAGAAAAGAGTTTGGAAATGCTGACGGCCTATTTGAGGGTGTTCCCAAACATCCAGGGCAAGGGGATCCCTTAGAAAGCCCACTTCCCACCCCTGGGTGAAGTGTGATTTTGGAGTGGCATTTTTTCCATGCCTGTGATGGAGAAATTAACTCTCGCAAATAAGTTCATGTCTGCCAGAAATCCCATTGCGAACTCCTGGCGGGCAGATAAAAGGTAAATTTGGTCGATTTGAATGCCTAAAAAATAAAGCAAGTCTTCCGGTAAAAAAAACGACCCCCACACCCCACCACAGGAGTGGGTCCTGGTGATCTCAACAATATTCTCACAGTTTCCAACTAAACCATCCTTTCAATTATCCTTGAAAGCAGCGTACAGGCTGAACTTAAAGTTTACATACCTGAGAATGACCTCAAGGATGCGTTTCAACCTGGCTTCAGTGCAGGGTACAACAGAGTAACAGCTATTCTAAAAATAGTCATTAATGAACGGTGCATTTCAGACAAAGGTGACTCCTGCCACCCGATCCTCCTGGATTTGTCGGCATTTCATGATACAGAAAATCCCTCCATTCTACAAGGTATTCTCAAGGAAAGAATGGGGTTCAGGGGAGCTGCCCTCAGTGGGTTCACCTTGGCAAACTTGTAGAAACACACATAACTTGCTAACTCACTCTCCAAACCCTGAAATCTTTGTCAAGTTGTGTGGCAGGGCTCTATTCTCTGTCCCACTTTATTCAATCTGTATATGGAACCACTGGCTGCCACTCTCACACAGTCAAACAATACTCATCACTTTTCTGCTACTTACACTTAGCTATATCTGAAAATATCTTCTCCTAAACCATTGAAAATGCTTCCACAATTCTATCTGACATCCAATCCTAACTGACGATAGAGACATTAAAAAAAATCACCTGAAACTCAATCCACTCAAAAACAATTCCACCTGATCTCTCCCATATATTGTGCTGTTCCAGTGCAAACCAGGGTCAAAACACGTTTCATGCTGAATGTTCACCCAACCATTGTGGAAGATCCCAAATCAATTAGCTTCTTCTTGGACAAGAAATTAAAAACCTAAAAGCACACGTCAACATTCGGATACAAAGTCTGAGGCTCTGATATTAGGTTTGAGGCTAAATTCTGATCCCTTTACAATAGAAGTTTACACTGGCAAAGGAATTCCGATTTGTGTGATAATTATCACAACCGCACAGGGAGGGAGGCCCTGGCAGATTTTAAAAGTCAAACCTGCTGAAATGTCTTGGGGGGGAGAAGGACTGGAAAAAAGGTAAAACATGCAGTATGCTAAATACCAATTGTGCATATTATGCATCATCTTTTTAAGTTGAAAACTCAAAATAAGAGGTATTTACCGCACCTGGTAAACACCTCACCTCGTTTTTATGATATTATCGGGTTTGGTAAAGACCAGCTCCGAGTCTGTGCAACTTGTAATCAGTGCCTGAGTCTCTAGAGCAATTTTGTCAGGGAGTGTTTAGAGAATCTGCAATTCCATATACATCCAGGCTTTATTGTCTACCAACACATTTATAAAATCAGTAAAATGCATGATAATTCAGTGCCACCACGTTTCCCAAGGTGTTAGTTTGTACATGCTAAACTTAAGAATATGATATCAGGACATTATTTTACAGTGATCTCTTTATTGCTTGTGGTCTATTGTTCATATTTTATTTGAATATGGCCTGTTACTCCACTGTCAGATGTCGCTTGGTTTATTGGCTATATACTAGCCACCATTTGTATCCATATCTTGCAGTATCTAAAGCACTACTTTCTTTTATTATTCATGTACATGTTTTGCATAGTGCCCACACTTGTTTTTTGGCTTAACCTGGAAATGGAAACTGGTGCCCTGGTGTGCAGATTTCTGAACTGGGTTCCCAAGGATTGGGGATCCCCACCGTAAGCAGACACTGGCTCGGTTATGCTCTCACTAAAGCATGGACACAACTTCAAATTGTGTGGCTTGAGCAACCTGACAACAGAAGTTATCTGCACATGGTTTTGAAGTTATCAGGCCTTTTAATCTGGCTGAATAGTGGCGCATGCCTAGGCATAGAGAAGAGCTTTGATAAGAGCTCTCACCAAGGCAGCCATTGACAGTTAGGCATACCCTTCAATCCCAAGATGAGGCAGGACATCAGGATGTTTCTGCTCAGTACAGCCTAGCATTCCTGCAACTTCTGCATCTTCTGTGCTCAAGCAAAATGGAGTTTATTTCCAGCGGCTCTCTGATATCCATCTTTAGAGGAAGCAGGAGTGCAGTCACCCTTTGCTCAGCGCCAATGAGAGCCATCTGCACATTCTGCACCCTGCATGCTCTTTGCACTCTTCTGCGCAGCATTATAGATGTACATGATGTACATGAGAGCAGCGAACAAGGCCCATGCCTCGGGCACACCAGACTGCAAGAAGTGCGCTTTGTGTGCCTTTGTGGAGACTCCCTGAACCCTACTGTAAGTAAGTAAGTAAAGTAAGCAAGTAAATGTTTTATAAAGCGCTCGAATGCCGAGGCGTCTTGGCACTAAGGGAGTGTAAGGTGTGTTGTTTAGGCCCGTCGTAAAGCTTATTTGTGGGGAAACAGCCAGGTCTTAAACATTTTCCTGAACTGGAGCCTATTTGGCTGCAGCCTAATGGTGCTCCATCTTAGAGGAGAACTGATGAGCTCTGCCACTGGGAGATGTCACTACTGAATACTGAAGGGTGGCAGCCAGGCAGGGGCCCCATGTGCGCTTCTAGTGTGGTGCACGTTCTCTTCTCTTCACAGTCCATGCACTGCAATGGGAGGCAACCTACCGTGCAGAAAACAGAGGACAGCTCTTCCAAAGTGGACTTGGGCACCTAAGGCATGGATGAAATGGCTGTATGCTGGTAATAATGCAAAGGTCAATATATCAAGAAGGACAGATGCAAGTACCTAAACAAACATTTCCCATGCACTGGAGAAGCTTCTCAAACATCCTCGGGGTTAAGAGCAGTTTTGGTGAAACTTTGTAAAAATGTGCCGAGACAAGACAAATGTTATTGGCCAGTTGTTGTTAACCTTCCGACGTGGATATGTGACGTTACCCCGCATGCATTAACCCTGCATGCTTTTACCCCGCAGTTTTACTCCGAAAAATCTTTTACAACGCAGGGCTTAACGCCGCAATTCGTTACAACGCATTTCCCATTCCAACGCAATTACTATTCTAACTCCAGGGGGCCGTTACTCTGGAGAATGCGTTGTACAGTTTTGCGGTGTAAAGCCCTGCGTTGTAAAAGTTACTGCAGAGTAAAAAATGCAGGGTAAAGCCATGCGGAGTAAAAAATGCGGGGTAAACGACGTTTCCCCCCTCAGCGAATCACTATTGGAAGGCAAGGACCTCAGCCTAACCAATTTCTGTGGTTTGATTCTCAAAATATAAGGAACACGACAGAATACATAATATAAATAAAAATATTATTAAATATTTTCTTTAATTCACAAAAAAAGAAATACAAAAAATTTAATTTTAATGGGAAGGTTTCAACTTTTCAAAATGTAGTTTTATTTCTAAAGGACAAAGCGATATGCTCAATTCTAGCATATCACTGTCATTTGTGTTCTGAATGCATGCTCTTTGTCAGCACATAGAAGTGCTCATTTGAAGCCACCAATCGTCCATACTTCTGCTTGCAATGTATGAGCTGCTCCCACGAATCCAGCTAAGGGTACCAACTACATTTTTAACCTCAGAAAATTTAAATTCCTTCACATTTACATAGCGTTTAAAATATTTTCATTTTTGTTTTTTTATGCATATATACTTTAAAAATCTACTAATATTATGTAATTTTGTAAACAACTGCGGAACCCATGAGTAGGCGTCAAAGACCCTCAGAGGACCATGGACCACAGGTTAAGAACCACTAGTATAGACCTTAACAGAGGTCAACAAAACAGAATTACATGATTATACATTAAAAGGGAAATAGGAAACATTTCATAAAACGTCAACACAGAGCACCAAGAAAAAAGTTATTATGTAATAAATACAAATTAATAAATGTTTAAGAATCTTGAATATTTACAAATGCAGAAAAGACATGTTTGTTGGGGGAGACAGCCAGTTTGCCCAAATTTCACTTGGAGAATTTACTGCCCATTTCATGAAGCTAGGAACTAGGAACGTGCACTGCTGTATAGGTCTACGCCTTGGCAGACAAAGAGAATATGGTCCAAATTCTGCACGCCTACATTCAAAGCGGGCATTTACGCTGGTCAAAGGTTTGACCTTTCCTGGACCCAATCACTGTTTGTGTCGGTAAACAGAGTGTCCCACGTAAGAATATAGTTGTTCTGAGCTTATGTTCAAGCAAAAGACCAAGATAGGGTTGCAACGTATTTATTAAAATGGATCTAACTATAACATTATATTGTTTTAAACTGCGCTATCCAATTCGTAACTGGGTAGAGAAGTTGCCTTTTTCAACTCTAATTTTGATTGGCTGGGCCACTAGACTTTTCAGTGTTCCTTAATGAATAAAAACTGGATAGCAAATGCTTAAAATGCATATAAAAACACCAGTTGTACTACTGTTTGAAAGTATATCATTTTTCAGTGCCATCTGAGCATAAGTGGATATGGCCAGATCCGCGGTAGTGCCTGCCGTAGACCTGGGAAATTACTCGACCCCTGTATCTTAAAATCTGGGATCACATGACCAAATCCATGGTTAAATCTCAGCCTAAATCCGCAGAACAATGTTTCCGACAGAAGCAGTGTGTGCAGAAGCGTGTCAAGCTGCAGACGAACAGACATCAGTGAAAATGCTGTGGGAATGCTGCAGAGCCACGAGAGAGGACAAGAGCATTCCAGTGGGTACACTGTTGTCATCTTGGTAGCACTCTGTTATATAGCCTGTTAGTATCTTGTTACAAAAAGTATGTATAATAGTGGTCGGAGGAGGATTTTTCTAGAGGAAACCTGTGCAGCAAAAATATTTCCTTTCAGTCTTTTTCAAGCTATCCGATATATTATGTTTTTTTTTTTATTTCTTGGTATGGTGAGACTTTGGCAATATCGTTCCAAAAAATTCTAGACACATGGGTAAATGGAGACAACAAATACAAGTCATTTACTTTGATAAGTGCCGCTTCAGAACATTAGTATCTCTCCTAACATCTGCAAAGAAGCCAACTGTTCGCCCTTGATGAAGAGCCACAAAACAATGGCTTTTGAGAAAATGCCAGCACAATTTCACAGCTCTGCCCTGCCAATGTAACCTACGCCTGCAGGTACGCAACACACCACAGGGAAGAGGATGAGTTGTATTGCCTGCTCCTCATTGTATCTTCCGCAGATTCGCTATCAATTTGTTGATACACTTAAATCGGAACCTGCATAGAGTGGAGTGCTCTCTCCATTTGTGCAGAGTAAATTCAATGGCATTTGTCCTGATTTGAAAATTAGCCTGAATAAGACGTGGGTTTGTGTGGAACTTTTTGTACAATTCAACAACTTGATGTCACATGGCATAACAAGCAGTGAACGGTCATCGCCTGTTCTATAGGAAGCAGGGTAAGATCAGCGTTGTGCATTCAGACAGTACTCATTTCCATAAACTACTGTTCAATTTATATTTAAATGAACAATTTATGCTTACCTGCCGGCCAAAACTCTGCACGACCTGGCGACGAAGGACTCCTCTATTTCATTAATACTGTCCTCAAATACTTGAGCAATGCCTTGAAATTCAGGTTCAGGAAACAACAGGACCTTTAGTGAATAAGACCAGAGCAAGCATGGTTAACGAAGAGTGTTGGTTTCTAATTAACTGAACTTTATATTCCATTGCGCAGAAATGATTTTATCCTCATCCAGGGCACCCATAATACCTTTATCAATGACTACAACTGGGTACTGCCAGCAACAAGAAAGATTATCTGAATCGCAGGCTGTGATTCCTGAGGAGGAATCCTGGAGTGTGGTGCACGGTCTGAACAGAAGATGGAACTGCCACAAACTATTAGGAATCACAAATGGAGGAATAATAAAAATAACTCCGTCACATCAAAATATTTCAAAATGGTGGCAACAAGTTATTAACGCTAAAAGTATAATGAAGACGATGTAACACTGGAGGAAGAATATATAGATAATATATCACATCATGCAGCATCTCAGTTGTATAAAACAACTTTCAACACAAATATTCCACATCACTTAGAAATAATTATGGGATTGGACTTTCAAAGGTGGTATGAAAATGTTCAATTCAGTATTTCTAAAGACCTGGAAAACTTTCTAACTTATGATTAAAAAACTATGTCTTGAAATTCTCTCAATCTATTTTCTAAGTTCAGACTTTAAATATTCTTATAGATACAAAATAGCACCTATTTGCATTGAGCCCCTCACTCCCTGACACTCCTCCATGACAAACAATTCATCCTAGAAACCATCTCATAAAAAACAGAACTGAATTTGTCCACACCGGCTGGTGTGGACAATTTCTTTATTGCTTCAATAAAAGATAAATTTACGTGATGTTCATTTATATCAACAAATTTCCAGATGTGAAGGGCAGATTCGGGGCCATTGCCCTTACAACGTGCATCGAGGACATGAGTCATTTTTATAGGGTTACCCTTCATATTTACTGCCTTTGCCTTGAGAACATAAATCTGAACCCCAGAAAGTTATGCTTGGTGTACCTCACCGGTAACTAAAGATCTTGATACACAACAGACAGCTAATACAGTCACAGAAACAAGGTTAGAATGGGGTGTAAGTGTCTAAGGATGACTACAGGTGTGTGGCTGTACTCTGAATTAATTCAGAGTGACGATCTACTTCCCATAGGCACAGGAAAAGAGATGAGATGGTTGACAA
This sequence comes from Calotriton arnoldi, assembly GCA_963921515.1. Classification (NCBI taxonomy): domain Eukaryota; kingdom Metazoa; phylum Chordata; class Amphibia; order Caudata; family Salamandridae; genus Calotriton; species Calotriton arnoldi. The sequence goes on from CAWUFW010000336.1 coordinate 1,587,159, forward strand.
TGAGAACGTCATTGGGGACGAGTTTCCTTCGACACAGAAGCATGCTCAGTAACGAATAGTTTCTTACCTGTCGGTGTAGTTTTGCAGCTTTAAGACTTTCTGGATTCACTATGCTGTGCATTATTCCGCCATCTTGTGGTTGGGTTCGGATTCATAGTCTTTTCTTTCTTTTTTTTTTTTGTTGTTGGCCCAGGTGGGCGGCGATGCCCCCACCATTTGGTGTCCTCGGTGACGTCGTCGCGCTTCCTGCGGAAGCTCCCACCTTTGGTCGCCATCTTCGGATTTTTTTCTTTTCCTCTTATTGGTTTGTAGTCCATGTCTTTTTCTTTTATCCTTCTATTTTTCTTTTGATCCCTCTAAACCTTTTATGTAGTCTAGTTTTACCCTTAACCTCCTATGTTATCTTCCTGGCAGAGGCGGGTGGGATTGCTAGTGAATCCAGAAAGTCTTCAAGCTGCAAAACTACACCGACAGGTAAGAAACTATTCGTTTTGCAGCGTGAATCTTTCTGGATTCACTATGCTGTGCATAGACTTTGTAGCGGTTTTGTTATTGCGGTGGTTGGGTGGAAGATGAGCATTGGTTGCTGAAAATGTGCTGTAAGACCTTCTGTCCTACTTGTGCCTCTTTGTTCATCTGGATATCCACACAGTAGTGTTTGGTGAACGTGTGCACGGAAGACCATGTTGCCGCTTGGCAAATGTCTTGGATTGGTGTGTTCGCTAGGAACGCAACCGTTGCTCCTTTCTTCCTTGTTGAGTGAGCTTGGGCGGCTCCCTCTAATTCTTGTCCTGCCTGCTTGTGGCAGAGTTGTATTGCCTGTGCAATCCATCGTGCTATGGTATTTTTTGTTACTGGTCGTCCCAAGAAACTGCTTGCAAAGGAAACGAAGAGTTGTTTTGTTTTCCTGCATTCCTTTGTCCTTTCTATGTAGTGCATCACTGCCCTTCTGGCGTCCAGCGTGTGTAGCGCCTTTTCTGTGGGCGTTGATGGTTTTTGGAAGAAACTTGGTATCTGTATTGTCTGGTTAATATGGAACCGCGACACCACCTTTGGCAGGAAGTGTGGGTCCGTTCTCATGACAATTCTGTCCTTGTGTATTTGCAAGTAGGGCTCTTGTAGTGTAAGAGCCTGCAGTTCACTGACCCTTCGCAGTGACGTGATAGCCACCAAGAATGCAGTCTTTAGTGTGAGCATGTGCAGTTTAGTCTTGTGTATGGGCTCAAATGGTGATTTCATCAACTGTGTTAGCACAGTGTTGAGGTTCCAGCTTGGGGCTGGCATCCTTTTTGGGGGGGCTATTCTTTTAGCCCCCTCCAGGAATCTTTTGACCACCTGGGAGGTGAAGAAACTTTTCCCCGCTTCTCCCCTGGTGTAGGCCACTATGGCTGCTAAGTGAACCCTTAGTGACGAGTAGCTCAGCCCGCTGTGTAGTAGGTGCGTTAAGTATTGTAGTACCGTTGATTCTTTTGTGACCTTTCGTTGCAGTCCCTCTTTAAGGCACCATTGCGAGAACCTTTTCCACTTATTCGTTCGACCAACTTATCCATAGCGCATTCCCTAGGGACCTTTGGTCCGGTTGTCTGGATGCGTAATGTTGGCATTTTGTATTCTGGAGTGTTGCAAACAGGTCTATCCGTGGTGTACCCCATTTTTGGAACAGCCGCTGCACTCCCTGTTGGTTGAGCTCCCATTCGTGGGATGCCGACGTCTGCCTGCTGAGTCGGTCTGCTTCTACATTGTCTATTCCTGGAAGGTGTATTGCCAGTAGGTCTATCCTTAGAGGGATGGCCCATCTCCAAATCTCTTGTGCCAGGCTTGATAGCGCTGCTGACTGTGTTCCACCTTGTTTGTTGATGTAGAACATGGTGGTTGTGTTGTCTGTTTGTATCAGCACTCTCTGGCCGTAAAGCTGCTTCTGAAAGGCTCTTAAGGCTAGGAACACAGTTTTTAGTTCTAGGTAGTTGATGTGTCTTCACTGCATCTTGTTGTGACCACAGTCCCCTGACGCGGAGTCTGTCCATGTGCGCGCCCCAGCCCTGCTGTGAGGCGTCTGTTGTGATGGTCACTGTTGGAGTTGGCTGTGTGAATGGCTTCCCCTGTAATATGTTCTCTTCCTTCCACCACGCTATTTCTCGCTGCACTGCTTGTGTGACAACCACTAGATCTTCCCAACTCCCTGTTGCTTGTGACCACTGTTGCTGTATCCATTCTTGGAACGGTCTCATGTGCAGCTTGATATTTGGGACTAGTTGGATGCATGATGCCATCATCCCCGTTAGTCTGCTCACCGTCCTCACTGTCAGAACTTGCCCCTTGCGGTAATGACGTGTTTCCCTCAGGAGCGCTATAGTTCTCTTGTCGCTGGGGAACACTTTGGACTGAGTGCTGTCGATTTGTGCCCCTAAGAATATTTTGATCTGCTACGGTTCTGTTGATGATTTCTCCCAATGTATTGAGAAACCTAGTCTGGACAGTGTTTGTATGACTTGTTTGATGTGATCTTTGCACTGCCTGTATGATCCTGCTTTCACAAGCCAGTCGTCGAGGTAGGGGTATACATGTATGCCCTTTCTCCGTAGGTGCGCTGCCACTGCTGCTAGGTATTTTGTGAACACCCTTGGTGCGGACTTGAGCCCGAAGGCTAGCACTGTGAACTGGTAGTGATTCTGGCCTATCACGAATCTTAGTAGACGTTTGCGTTTGTGGTTGACGGGTATGTGCAGATATGCGTCTTTCATGTCTATGGTCGCCATGTAGTCCCCTTGTTGGATTTGGGGTATTACTTCCTGAAGTGACGTCATTTTGAATTTTTGAGTTCTTACGAACTTGTTCAGGAATCTGAGGTCCAGTATTGGCCTTAGTGTTTCGTCTACCTTTGGCACTAGGAAGTACGTTGAGTAGACTCCCTTGTTCCTTTCGTTGATTGGAACTGGTTCTATTGCTCTTTTTTTAGCAGCTCCTCTGCTTCTAGACGTAGGAGGGCGAGCTCCCTTGCGGGGAGTGGCCGGTGTCTTGGTTTTCTGCCCGGGGGTGTTTTTGGAGTTCTATGCAGTATCCGTGCTGTATGATGTTCAGTATCCACTTGTCCGTGGTAATCTCTCTCCATTGTGTGAGGAAGTTTCCTATTCGGCCCCCCACCGGGGTTGTATGCTCGGTGGTTATTTGTTTGCTGTGTGTGTTTCTTATTTTTTCCTTCTGTTGACTTCTCCTCTCCCTTGGTGTTGATAGGGGAGGGTTCGGTTTCTTTGCGGAGTCACTTTGAGGTGGGCTGCTGACCCCCTCTTCAGGCCTGTCCCCGTCCGTACCCGCGTCCTCGAAAGGACCGTCCTCTGGGTTGATACTGCCAATTTTGCTGTTGTTGTCCCTGTTGGCTTTGGCCCTGGTTGTTCCCCTGGTATCCTTGTTGGGGAGACTGGTGGGAAGTGGCGGGCGCATTGCCCCCTCTACCATTGGGCCGCCTTGAGGGGGTTCCTCTTCTCATCCCTCTGAACTGCAGTGCTCCCATGGACCTCGCAGTTTCGTTGTCTTTTTAAGCTGCGTCAACTTCTCGTCGACTGGGGCTCCAAACAGTTTCTGGCCGTCGAATGGCGTGTTCAGGATATTGCTTTGTACCTCAGGTTTGAAACCCGAGATCCTGAGCCATGCGTGTCTCCTTTCAGTCACCCCTATCATCATCTGCCTGCTGGAGTTCTCTGCAGCGTCCAAGGCTGATTTTAGGCAAGTATTTGCGATAGCCTTGCCCTCTTCCACTAGGTGATTAGCCCTTTGTTGGTGTTGTTGTGGCAGGTGTGTTACGAGCTGGCTCATTTCATCCCAATGCTGGTATGCATGCCTGCTGATGAGGGCGTTTGAGTTGGCGATGCGCCAGTGTATGGCTGCGTTCCTCTCCACCTTTCGTCCTGTGAGGTCTATTCGTTTGCTCTCCTTGTCTGGAGGTGGACCTGTGTTAGTGGGCACATTGGCCCTTTTCCTGGTCGTTGCTGTGATAATGGAGTCTGCTGGCACTGACCCTTGGATATACGCAGGGTCTTTTGAGTAGTGTTTGTACTTTTTTTCGTTCCTTGGTGTAACAGCCTTGCAGACTGCCGGTTCTTTGAAGGCCTCCCTACCCTGGTCCAGGACGCTAGGAAGCATGGGTAGGAACTGGGACCTGGTTTGTTGAGGAAGTATGGTTTCCAAAAGGAAATATGCCTTCGCCTTCTCCTCTTGCATTTCGACGCCATACGTTGCTGCAGCCTTTTGGACGACCACATTGTAGACTCCAATGTCGTCTGGCGGCGAAGGCCTCGAGGGATAAGAGTCTACCCCTTCTGGTGAATCTGCGTCGAGGTCTTGCCAGTCTAAGTCTTGTGCTTCCGAGGGCACCGAGTCCCGGTAAGACTGGAACTCTTCTTCGCCTTCGGCTTCGAAGTAGTAGTCCTCTTCGCCCTGTTCGTCGAGCAGTTCAGGTGTTTTCGGGGGTTCGATGTCTTCGGTGTCGCCCTCCCCGAGTGCTTCTCGTGATGGCTTCGACGGAATGGGGTATAGCTTCATTTTTTCGTCGAAGTCTTTTTTCCGTTGCAGGATGCTCGCCATCTCTGCTTCGAGCCTTCTCTTTTTCTTCTCCATCTCGTGGACCTTTTCGGCGTCGATGGCTGAAGCGCCGCTCTTCGCGGTCTCGGACGTCGAGGATGACGACGGGCCTTCTTTTCTGGGCGTCGAGGCTTCCTTTTCGGAGGTTACCTTGGACGCCCTTGGTTCTTCGGAGGCTTTCGCCGATTGGGAGTCCTTCCCGAAGGATCCGCTCGGCTGTTTGTCCTTGGTTGCTGTTGCTTTCGTCGAGTGTTTCGGCGCAACGCTCCCTTCGAGGACTTGGCTTCACTTCTGAGAGTGTCGCTCGGGGCCTTGGCTTCACTCTTTCGAGCGTCGCTTGGGTGCTTCGGGGTCGACGTCTCCCTTACCTCCTTCGACGTTTTCTTGTGGACCTCGACGACTGAGCAGTCCTCCGGTCCCTCTGCGATGTTGTCTTCCTCTCCACTCGAGAGGCCCAGGTCTCGGAGCGATGGAGCTGGTCCCTGGCCGTGCATGTTGTAGTTAGCCCTTCTTTGCCTCTCTCTCACCCGGAGGGTTTTCGGGGTGAACGCCGAACACGCGTTGCAGTTTTCGCTGATGTGGTCGAGCGGCAAGCAGAGGTTGCAGACTGGGTGCTGGTCCTTCTGGGCGTACTTGTGGTGACAGTTGTGGCAAAACTTAAATGGTGTCTTGTCCATACCCGCGCTCAGGGGCCCCCTGTGAGCGCATTCTCTGTAGGCGTCGAGATTTTGGTCGTGGACCTTCTACCTCGTCGTCCTTCTCGTCGCCTCCGGTACTCGTCTTCTCGTCCGGTGTCTCAGGAAACGATCCTCTGTGGTGATAATTGAATATTCGAGATTCTTCGTCCAAACTTTCTGGAACTTCTCGTCGACGATCCAGACCCCACGGCGGAAAAAAGAATCTGAAGATGGCGACCAAAGGTGGGAGCTTCCGCAATTAGCGCGACGACGTCACCGAGGACACCGAATGGTGGGGGCGTCGCCGCCCACCTGGGCCAACAACAAAAAAAAAAAAAAAAGAAAGAAAAGACTACGAATCCGGACCCAACCACAAGATGGCGGAATAATGCACAGCATAGTGAATCCAGAAAGATTCACGCTGCAAAACTACAGCAACCTAAAACAGTGAAGTCATGTAAGAGGTGGAAAGTTAAGAGAGCACAGAGTAATTCTGCCTGTGAGCATCCGGTGTGTGTGGAAAGGGTGCAGGTATTGAAAAGGGTCTTGGCCTTCAGCAGTTTAGGTTTGGAGTTGATCAGTAGAACTTTTGGCTTGGAGTAGTTTAGAAAGAACCAGCAGGCTGACATCTAATTGTGTGTGACATTTAGGCAGATTTCCATCTCCTGCATGGTCCATACCTTCAACGATATAATTGATTGTGGTTTGCGTACATGGTGACTGGGAGGCCATTCGCCCTAATAGCAGCTCCCGGTGAGACACAAGAGCTCTAAAGTGAAGGAGAGAGAAGAGGGAACTACCAGACAGTCTGCAGGTCATAGGGAGTTTTTGGGATGAATGCGATCTAATTTGGAGGTTTTTTTCATTGCAGGAAAGTATGAACAGGCTTGGCACTTCTTCTGCCATCTTCTTTGGGTTATTTAGGGCCCGGGGCAGAACAACATGATCAATGTTATTAAATGTGGCAGAGGTGCGGAGGACTGTGATCAGTTAAGCCATCTGAGCTGAGAATCTTTAGAATTTCATTAAAGATATTGAAGCACAAGGTTTCATCACCTTATAATGGTAGAAAATTAAGTTGACTAACAGGAAAGGGATGTTCAGCAGTAGGTACTGCTGCAGCAGTTGGGTAAATGCTGTCTTATGGAGCTTGCTGGAGACTGGTATACTGGTTTCACAGCAGAGATTTCCTGCAACGCTTCGCTGCCATCATAGGGATGGTGGTCTGCTGGGGTCCTTATAGGAAAACCAGGAGGCACTTAAAAAAAAAAAAAAAAGTTGAACAAACCCAGGCAGTGATCTTTGAGAACACTACCCACTGCTAACAATATGTTTGATATAGGAACCTTTGTGTAGTCAGTAACTTTAATACAACCCATTCAGAATCAGTATTGGGAAGTGGAGCCCTAAACATGCCTGTTTCCAAATACCCATTTGGTATGTAGTCACAAATCAAAATTGCAATTCGGTAAAGTGTTACCGAATCACAGTTCGTGTTTTCTACATATCAAAAAGTCTTTTTTAGGTCACAAATGGCCCAAGTGCGCGAATCAGACCCTTTGAGAATGCCAAAAAGCTTAGTACATCTGATCTTTGGCCTGCAAGGACTTTCGTAAGGACTTTTGGCAGGCAGGCTGTAACAAAGGAGTTGTTTTGGGTCCCCTAAATGGAAGGACTATCGCTGGCAGGGAAACTTTCAATTGGTGAACGAATAAGAGCCAGGTAAGATGTGGACAAGACAAGTGTTTAGTTGGTATGTGGTTTAAGGTACAAATGACGAGAAAGCAATGCAAGTCTGGTGGATTAAGGGTTAATTGACACGTTGAATGTTGCTGCCTGCACATTATTTTCAAGATTGTGTTTTCATAGTTTAGAAGAGAAAAGGTTATTGTAACTTTCAACAACCTCTTGAACATATTATGTGTTTTACATGGGTGTAATGTTGAAGTTCGTGTGACACAGGTATCTACACATCATGAACACAATATACACCAATTTGATAGAGACTTGATGTGGACAAGATAGGTGTTTAGTTGGTAAGTGGTTTAAGGTACGAATGACAAGAATGAAGACAGCAATTTAATAGAGATTTCTAGCCACAGATTCCTTGCATTAGAATATTCCCCAGGTGTAAGCCTGGAACCGGACATTCTCAAGCAGTGCCCCTGTGTGCCAGTAGGTGCCGCTGTTTGGCTTTGTGCTGGCATTGTCTGTGCTGGTTGGGACGTATGCAGTGCCTATATAGGCACCACTCCAGCGCACTGACGTTTGGTTGTTTCTTTCCACTTACGGTCTCTCAAGCTCCTTGCCGCCCTACGGCAGACGACCCCGCAATGTTCTTGATCCCGGTCTCTCAAAAATTTCTGGGAATGCTCGCGGAGCAGCTCCTGACGATTGTCATCTCAATCCAAGTCATCGGGTAAGTCCCACAAGAAAAAGAAGTCAAACTGTTCTTCAACTTCTACGTGAAAGTCCAGGTCATCGGACCTGGCACGCAAGCGTTGGCACTCTAGGCCTCGCTCTGCAGTGGACCTTATCCCTGGGTCGGCTCCCGCCCTGCCAGAGTTTTCCAGAGCCGGAGCGAACTCTACACGACTCAAGGAGTTTTATGAGGCTATGCACCTCGTATTTGGGTGGGCCGACCCCTCTGGTGCTCCTTCAAGCTCCACGAGCATGGTAGGGACCCCTACTAGTTCTAGGCGCCAGTCGGGCTTCTTGGATCTGCTGCTGAATCCGGAGCGGCGATGCCCATGAGACAGTGACCTTCCACTGTGTAAGCTCTAGTGCTGTTGCGGTGCTGCCCCATAGTTAGACCCGAATCTGATATGGAGCACGATGGGCGTCTTCGGCGCTGGCCTGTACTATGCCATCTGAATCGGAGCCACTGCCCTTTCCTTTTGACAGACCTAGAGAGGGTGAAGATTGGGAGCATTCTGAGGATCCTTATGGTCACCATCATCTTCTTGATATGACAGAGGACAACTGGAACAAGGAATTGGCAGTTGCCAGTGGTTTGGACATCTTACCAGACACTGGCCTGGTCTCTCCCCCTACCGTGGCTATGGAGGAGGTGACTTTCACAGTGGTGGTGCAGAGGACAGCTGAGGTCTTGGACCTTCAATTGCCCACATAAGCAGGCAAGAAGGACATTTTGAACGAGGTGCCTCAGCCGGAAGTTACCTCTTCTGAACCTTTACTCTGATTCAATGAAGCCCTTACAGGATGCCCTCGTTGGGGCCTGGTCCAAGCCCTGCACAGGGGCTTCTGTGCACAGGACAACTGGCTACCGCCGTTGCTGGGGACCCTATTTTCCTCACCCAACACCCTACCCCGGAGAGCTTATTGGGCCAAGCCTCCACTTCCAGAATCAATCCCAGAGTGTTCTCAACCACTCCACCGTATTGGGAATCCAAAAGCCTCTATACCTTTGGTAAGAGGACTTTCTTTTACCCCAGCTTAGCATTGCGTCGGTGAACATTGCACACCTTTTGGGCCCATACCAACACACTTCATGGGATTCGGTTGCGCAAGTGCTGCCCATGGTCTCAGGGGAGGCCCAAGCCATATTCTCCCAAGCCATTCCTAATGGGCGAGACGCAGAAAAGTTCACCATCAGATGTGAGCAGAGCACTTTCCTTGTCAGTGGCACTGCAACGCCACACCTGGCTGAGAAACACTAGCTTCCCGGGTGAAGTCGAACCTTCGCTCATGGACATACCCTTTGATGGCTCTCGCATCTTTGGTGAGAAGGCAGATGGAGAAGGCAGACTCCACGCTGGAGCACCTTCAGGAAAGCAGGGCTACGGCCAGGTCCTTGAGCCTATCTATAGCCTTGCGAACCCCAATCTGTCTTACGCCCGGCAAGGGCTATAGTAGGGGCTACCAACCGCATCGTTTCCCACCCAGCCACCAAGGCCAACAGAGCTCCCAGGCCTTTCGTGGCTGTGGGCGCGGCTCCCACAGATCAATTGGGACTACCAGTCACAGGCGCTACCTGTTCATGGGAGGCCAAAAGCACTTTCAATTTGCCATGCTCCCCTTTGGCCTCACCAGCACCCCTTGGGTATTCATGAAAGTTATGGCGTTGGTTGCAGCACATCTGCAGAGGTCAGGGGTTCCAGTCTTCCCTTCCCACAATGATTGTTTGTTGAAAGCGGGTTCACCACAGGCAGTCATCTCCCACCTTCCAGTCTATGGTGGACCTCCTGCATTCACTGGGGTTCAACATGCCGAAGTCGCACCTGACCCACCTCTCAGACGCTCCCTTTTGTCGGGCCGTTCTGGACACAGGCAGTTTCGGGCCTATTTTCCCCGAACAGTGAGTCCAGGATATTCAGGCTATGATTCCAATTTTTCAGCCTCTATCTTGGATTTAGGTGAAACGGTCTCTGAGGCTATCAGGCCTTATGGCCTCCTGTATCCTCCTTGTGACACATGCATATGAGGGCTCTGCAGTGGGACCTGAAGTTCCAGTGGGCACAGCATCAGGGGAATCTCTCCGACCTGGTCTAGATCTCGGAGGGAACTGCAAAAGAACTGCAGTGATGGTTAACAAACCGTGATTGGGTCAGTAGCAGACCCCTCTCCCTACCCCAACTAGAGTTTACGGTAATGACAGGTGTGTCACTCCTGGGCTGAGGCGGCCATCTGGAAGAGGTGCAGATCAGAGGACTCTGGTCTCCGGCAGAGTTTGCGCTCCACATAAACCTGCTGGAGCTCCGGGCGATCCGATTGGCAATGAAAGCCTTTCTTCCTTCGATCAAGTGAAGGCCATTGCAGGTGTTCACAGGCAACACCACCGCCATGTGGTACTGCAACAAACAGGGCGGGGTGGGGACGTGGACCCTTTGTCAAGAGGCCCTGCATCTCTGGACATGGCAGGAACTTCAGGGCATTTCCCTAGTGGTTCAACACCTGGCAGGCTATTTGAACGCCAGGGAAGACAAACTCAGATGTCGATGCCCAGTGGATCACGAATGGCGCCTTCATCCGGAGGTGGTGCAAGGTTTCTTTCTAGAGTGGGGAGAGCCTTGGTTAGACCTGCTCGCCCCCGCCGAGAATGAACAATGCCAGCAGTTTTGCGTGATGGAGTTTCCAAGGTGTTTTTTGCTCAGAGGTGCTTGAGTGGAACTCCGTCCTCCTTTAAGCCTTTCCATCGATACCACTCCTGCCCAGAGTACTCAAGATCTGGAATGACGAGGCCCAAGTTATTCTTGTGGCTCCCGATTAGGCAAGGAGAGTTTGGTATCCCTAGCTTCTGAGTATGAGCATTGGTCTTCCGACCAGACTGCCCCTTTGAGAGGATCTTCTATCGCAGCAATGGGAGAGGGTTGTGCACCCAAACCTGCGCACCCTTCACCTTCATGCATGGAGATTGAGCGGCGACATTCGACAACTTCCGACCTTCTCCCAAACGTCGACAACTTGTGACCTTCTCCCCGACGTCTTTGATGTTATTCCGGCAACCAAGCGTCCATCGACCGAGACGGTATACACCTACTGTTGGGACAAATTTGTGGTATGGTGCGTAACCAGAAACATTGACTCCCTTTCTGAACCCTTATCCCAAATTCTCCTATTTGATATTTCTCTGGCCCAGCAGGGTTCTGCTTTGGGCACAGTTAAAGGTTATCTGCCGTTTCAGAGCATTCTTGCGGTTGCCGAACCAACCTTCTTTGTTCAAGTCACCTGTTGTGATTAGATTCCTGAAAGGATTACAGCACAGGTTTCCACCAAAGCGAATCATCATGCCCCAGTGGGATCTTAACCTAGTCATGTGCGTACCCTTTGAGACGCTACATAACTGCCCACTTCACTTAGTGACTATCAAAACGGCCTCTCTAGTGGCGATAACATCAGCCAGGCGGGTCAGCAAACTGCAGGCCCTTTCTGTACATCCTCCTTATACCAACTTTTACCCAGACAAGCTGGTTCTGAGGACCTGTGCCTTCCATCTACCAAAGATTGTGACACCCTTTCATGAAGAACAGGAGAGACTCCCAAGAAGAGTATTGTTCTACCTTGATTGAACATGAGAGACTCGGGTGGATGATCAACTCTTTGTAGGGTATGTTGGAGCTAAGAAAGGGAAGGCAGTGCAGAAACATACCATCTCTCGATGGATGGTGCTCTGCATTAAGATCTGCTATGCCCTGGTTAAAAAGCAAACCTCTGAGGTCTTGAGTGCTCATTCTACCACAGCCAAGGCTGCGACCACTGCATTAGCTTACGTAGTCCCTGTCCTGGACATCTGTCAGGCAGCAATGTGGGCGTTGTTACACACTTTCACAAACCTTTACTGTCTAGATCAGAGGTCTTCAAACTGGGAGGCGCCAGGCACTGTCAAAGAGAATCCTTATGCTGATAACTGTGCTTTGTTTATATTGAAAGAAAACAGAGGGGCAGAATGCCACTGTGTAATGGGCCATTACTAACATCTTTTGTCATTCATATGATGGCTGGGAGTAGGTGTCAAAGGGGGAGGGCCACTAAATGATACTTTTACACTTTAGTAAGCCCCGACTGACCAGAATAGCATGTTTGCATTCACGTATTTGATTGCATTTTTCAAACCGATAATAACAAAGTTTAAATATGCTTATAGATATTTAAAGATAATCAATGTTCTAGAATAATTGGGAAAAATATGTTTTCATTCGGAGGGGAGGGGGCAATGATTTTTTTTTTTTTTTCACAGTGGAAGGGGTGCGGCATTAAAAAGTTTGAAGATCACTGGTCTAGGAGACTGTGAGGGGCACTTTGCCCGTTCGGTCCTGCAGGACTTTTTGATTTAATCTGCTTCGCAGACTCACCTTCAGGTAGGTATTGCTTGGGTATCTATTCTAAGTTAAGGAATCTGCGGCTACAAGTCTCTAACAGATTAGCAAGTTACTTCCCTTCTCTGGTAGAGACCATCTAGCAGTAGATTCCTTTATAACCCTCTCAATCTCCCTGATCTGCAGACTGATTCATTAGGGTCACCATTCTCAGGGCCTTAGCAACTAGTATGTCAGCATTCATCGTGGCTCTGAGCTTGTAGTGTGGAAAGTCGCAAAAAGAAACTGATGCCAGCTTGCTGGGGTGGCACCTATATAGACACCGCACACGTCACTTCTGCCACGGTCTACACCGATGCAGAGCCAAACAACTTTACCTACCGGCACAGAGAGTTTCTCCTCGAAAATTTCCAGATCCAGTCTGGCACCTGGGGAATATTCTAAACCTAAATCTAAACACATTTTGTACTAATATAATTAATGATGTTTACCTTAAATTTCCCCAGGGGACTACCAATGGCATCCTAGAATGTGAAAGAGAATGAAACAGAAGGTTAAAATAATTCGCCACAGCCGTATTGTTAACAAAGAACTCATTGCATGAAAATGTAGATACATCAAAGAAGACAAATGTAAGTACATTAAGGGCTCTCGAAACACTATGTGTACAGGTACATTTACACTGTGGTGGTTGTATCTTCTTAAAGCAGTGATTTCCAGCTAGTCTTACAGCCTACTGCAGGTCACCAAAGACCAAATATTGCAGTAATAGATTTTTATTTAACAAAAGAATGCATTCTGGGGGTTATAGTATTTTTCCTATTCGATACAACTAACTGGATTCACACACATGAATTGTTTGTAGAAGGAAAATCCATGACTAGGATATACTATCCCTGGTATCATGAAGCAAGTGGAAACACTATTTTAAACCAATAAACATTGAATCCTATTGTCCTGTTGAGTAGGGGGAAGAACAATAAACAACAGCAAAAAGGCAAAATGGTAAATCAAAACTAACAATGAAAAACACAATCTAAGTCATCCTGCCATAATTTAAAAAAAAAAAAAAAGATTCTACTAGAGGGAGAGCATGAATAACAGGAAAATAATGTATGCCAAACTCTGCATGTTAAATGTGGGTGCCAATGTAAACACTTCTTTCTTCTTTTGAGAGATTGTCGATTATGAATAACTGTATCAATGAACCAGTCTGTAAATACAGTAAGACAAAGCAAATATGTATCACGCAGATGATTGCTGCTGTAAGTAATCCAATTACATTGGTCCCTCAATATCACGGAATTAATACATTTATGTCGTGCCTTAGATGTCAATTTGTCCCAGCGAGTTTGCTTATCACACACTGTTTTCCTCTATCCTAATAAATAATTTCTTTAAAAAAAATACATATGCAAAAAAAACAAATTAAAAAGAAAAAAATTACTACCACACTGGTCTGCTTCCAGTTCTTAGAACATCAACTATAATTGGATTCTTTCCTCAACCCGTCCACTTTTACAAAAACGCCTAAATATATGTAGTAAGCTCGTGGATTCGTTGCTTTCTATCTGGAGACTGATTTCTCACAACTTGGCCTATCATTTCACTTGTTAACGAAGAGCCAAAAACAGAATCTACCACAAAATGCTCATGGAGCAAAAGGTTGCCAGAGACCACTCTTATACTTTGTGTTGCATTTGACTTTCCTATTCACTTTAAAACAGAAATGTTTAAAACGGGATTAATAAGGTTATGTCAGCCACATGAGAAGGCACAAATAAGAATTGAGGGTGTCCCACAGTTTCACCAGACTTCATATACTTTGCTACTTCTTGGCAACTGATTTGCAGATGAGCAAAGGAAATCGGGGAGTTGGTGTGCGGGTATAGTTATTACGCAATTTAGATAAAGAAAGGAGCACTTGCGTCAATTCTTCCATTTTGCAGTCCATGAACTGTCTTTTGATATCCAGTGAGTTCCTTATGTTGCTTTCCAAAAGCTAGGTTGCCATGTTGTTCCTGAAGCCCTTTCGTAGGATCAACATGCGGTCCCCCTCCTCTTCACTTTTCTCCCTGCCCTCTGCTTCCTATGTCTTTATTATAGATCGAGTAATTAGATGATTGATACCTAATTTGTTCACCTTCCTCGAATGCAGTACGGATTCATCTAAGCTTTCCATGTCTGTACCTATCCAGATCTTTTCAGAAACATATTCAGTGACTTAATGACCTCTGCCAACTGGTCACATCAGTGATCATCATCTACAGGTGGGCACTCCACATGGAGCCAAGGTAGGCTTCTGCTCTCTTTAAATTCCAGGCAAAATACTTTTCCTACAAGGCTTGAGCTACAAACGTACCGGTGGGCGATGTATGACAACATCCCCATGATCTACAGCTTCACAAACCATTTTCCATTGTTAAGGTCCTAATTTAAAATCTGAGCCAAACAATTTGATTCAACCAAAGTAATTCCCCCAACAGATGGAGATGTTGCACTTTGTAAAAATATATGCATTACGACATCAAATGGGTATTGACCTGTAACAATACATCTTCTGCATTGATGTCTGGATACGTTCTGTAGGTCATATGCCCGAGGGAGGATTGCCATAATACTTAAAAACATTAGGCTTTTCAATTCTGTGCTGGCAACTAGAATGTCACAATCCTCTTAACCACCCACTGGATGACATCTCATTTTGGGAAGCCAGAACTGGATGACTGGATATTTAATTTCTGAATAGGCGCTCTTCACAAGCTAACAGACAGAAGGTATTGGGAGGCGGAAATTGTTGCTCCAAGTGACACTGTCCTGTCTGGCAACAGTAATAAGCTTATAAATGAATATCAAGCAGGTGGCATTTATTAACAGGAAGGAGCATTGATGAGTGAGGTTTTACTCAGCATGTTTTCAGATCAGAATAATAAAATGGGTATTCATCTGTCTTAGAGAAATTCTCAAAACAATGTAATTTAGGAAGTTCAGAAGGAACAATCCTGTAATTTGTTTTAAGTAGCAGAAAGAAGAATTTAAGGATTGCTGCAGTAACAGCTAGGATTGCTAGAATTTATATAATAAAGTTGACGGATTAAAGTGTCCAGTGTCCATCAGAGACACCTTGTTCGAAGACAATCTTGAAGAAATCGCAACTGCAAAAGTTGAAAGGGTTTACCTTTGATTTCGGTGGCTTTCATCAATAATAAACCTATAGACAGCTTCCAAATGAACAGGTATTATGTATGCACCTGCCCAGTAACTGCACATGAATTTAAAAGGAAATTAATGCAAGACGACAAATGGAGTAGAGAATCAGAAACAGCTTTCAGAATATAAACTACAATGAATGAAAAATGTTCTCCAACCCGAAGAAACAAAAGAGTAAAATTGCACACCCTACAACGAAGGATGAAAGTCAATACCTCTTGCTGCTGGGTAAACAGAAAGCAGTAATTACACCCAACATTTACCCAGGGAACAGACCGAGCAAGAGACCACAAAAGCCTCAGATCTATGTGCTAGCCAAACGGAATGACAGTGACATTTGCTTTTTGTTTCCCTGTTTCACAAGCTCGTGGCACAATAAGGAGTGACTGTTAGAGCTTTGACATTACTATAATTTGTCATGTGGAACCTTTCACTCACAAACAAACCAGAATGTAACTAACTGGATTGTGATTCACTATTTCTCAGTCATAATAGTTGCTTCCCACTTATTTGTGTGAAACCCAGCACTAAACCTCCTTTCCTTTGCGTCCCACTGACTGACTGAAAAACAAGATGGTTTAATTTAGAAAGACAACATTTTAAATGTCACTCTCCTAGTGAGGAATGACCATCCTCCACGGAGATTGGAACCGGCTTATTAAATCGGGATGTAGCACATTGTCTGTAAAAGCCGCCATCTAGTGGCTTTATGAAGAGTTAGTTAAGAAACCATCTGCTCCTAAAAAACGACATCAAATAAATAAATGGTTTAGCTGAGAAGCAGCTGAACTGAAACAAGACACCGAAATCTGGAATGGCAATGGCGCAAGTCAATCTTTAATGAGAATAAAACCCACTGCAAGTTTACAAGTGAGAGCAATTCAGTAAGCCAAAAAGAGCTTATTTCACTGCCTGCATCAACAAAGCACCCAAAAAAACAATAAAATGTTCACATCTGGCAAGCAAAGCAACAAAATCTTTACATTTGGCATGAATGAGTCAGCCTCGGTGCTCTGAAATGCATCCCATGTACAGCCAAATAAAACAGTGAAAAGAACTAGAGTGCTTCAAATCAAAATTACAGAAATGTGTGAGTTAATCACCAACAATCCAATACTTCTCCATTCGCCCATCTCCTCCTCTTCGCTGCTTTAACCTGCCTTCACCTCATTCAAGCTTCTCCTTCTACTTCTCCACTTTGGAGACATTAGAGCTGATAAAACTGTAAAGACTAAAGCTTTAAACTCATCCTTGGGGTCCCATGCACAGCCACCTGCTTCACACAACTCTTCAACTCTTTCAAAACAGACACAACCAACATGTTGTCCTCTGAATGGGAGTAGTGCCCAACCTGCTGAAAAATGCAATCATAAAACATCTCTTTAAAAAAAAAAACAAAGCTAACATCTTGTCAAATTACCATCTCCAGTCTCATGTCCAAACAAGGTCATAGACAGGGAGGTAACATGGCCACTCCCACAACATATCGACGACCTCACATGTGCCAATTCATGTCCCGCTAGACAATCTGCAGGACAATCTATAATGAGCCAAGGAACTAGGCATAATCTTTGACTCTGAATTCGTGATCTACTCCCTAAATTAACGCAGTAGGGAAAGGCACCAGCCTTCAGCTCTCCGTTCTTTGCAAAACACTTCCACTTCTCCAAAATGATCACAAAAATGGGCTGATAGCTGCCCTTGAGATGACATTTCTGGAATAGTACATCATCTCCACAGACCCTGGGAGAATGGAGCCTTACCAAAAATACAGAATGACCTTAACCATTCGCTGATATATGAACCAGACTACAAAGGGTTTAGGAAATTCCTGAAGACTAAACCATTCAGGCAACCTTTTTTAACAGATCTCTTAATGAAAGATGGCAACAACAATGGGCAGGCAATGCCAGGAGGCATCATGGAGCACCATAAATACTCCTGTAGTAAAGGAAAGAAGGTCCAGTCCAGGTAGTTTTCCATGTAGGTTTATTATAAGCAAGATGTTACAAGGTTGAGCCCCACCAGGAGCAGCCTCCCTGCTGCTCAGCCCATACACCAACTGACATTCTCACTCATCCAACATTCCACAGTCACCTCTCACACCAACATTCCACTCCACAGTCACACTGGCTGAGCAGCAGGTATAACAACTCCCCGTCAGGGTCACTTCATAGTTTGCTTCCTGAGAGGAATAGATGACAGGGCATCTCTTCCAAATTACTACCCTAGTTGACAATTTACCATATTCTTATCCTTCATCCCACTGCTACTTTTAAGATAAGAGAAGTCAGACTCTGACTAGGCGGCCCAGCAGTGGATTCTCCATTAAAAAAATAGAAACTGCACTGCTTTTTGAGATTGCCTTGAAAATCCAGCTCTAAGCCATTGGCTATGAAACATTAGATGTGAGCAATGAAGGTTCAGGCATGGAAACAGCAAGTAATACTCAGCTACCTTGGCTTAAGTCCACCATACAGCAGAAAAGCCATGTGTGCTGCTAATTCATTTCAGGAATATGAGAAAGGCCAGAGGGGAAATATGAAGCCAATGTCCCTGGCAGCTGCCTTATGTAACTAATTAAAATATTAGCAACAGCAGGAGAAAACAGTCAGCTACAAGCAAAATATTAGAGACCAGAATTCTGGGAACTGCCCAAAATTCAACTTAAATTAAGTAACCAGCTGCAAACAGGAGGGGCTGCATGTTCTTGATTAAGACAATGTAAACGCTAGCCACATCGGCAAGGAATGAAAAACAAAAAGGTAACGTGAGGGAACAGATAGCTGGCAATGAAAACAAAGTGTTGCTAGTTAGATCACCATCTGTTGCCAATGCGAAGGTATATCGATTGGCTATGGAACTTTCTAGGCAGACATTAGCACAGATGCTGGATTAGGAGCTACAATCCCATCTGTTGGGTACATATACTTTTGCATAAAATAAGTGATAGAGGCAATGTGTCGAGAGCATCACAAGAGCAGAAAGAAGATAAAGCAGTTAAATGGCTGTTTTGGTGACTGTTACAGAAGAGTGGTTTACATTATATAGATGGTTTAATGTAGATGAAGAAGCAACCTGCACTGGTCTAACAATAAATCCTCAAAAATGTGGGTTCTATACTAGGTGCAGACTTATGCTTATGGTTTACATAAAGTCACTACGTTTTGGGATTTACAAAAACCGTAAAGGCTCAAATCCAAATCTATGAAAATTGTAGATATTTGTGCATAGAGAGAACCCTTAGTTATCAGACCTACAGGTTTACGGTTAGATAATATATATTTATATATAACACTTTCTATTAAAAAAATCTTCAAAACTTTTTGTATGTGAAGAAATCTCTTCCTCTAGATCTCCTGAAAGCACAAGTTACTAACTTGTGTAACGATATATCTGTAAGAGACAGTAGTTAGTGACAGATTCCTTACCTTAGAATATCCCCAGGCGTCAGGCTGGATCCGGAAAGTTTTTGCGTAGCAGTACCCTTGCGCGTCGGTAGGCGGCGTCGTGCGGCTCCGCGTCCGTCGTCGTGATCGCCGGGATGACGTCGCGGGCAGTACTTAGACGCCGCCCCTGCGCGCTGACGTCAGTTCTGTACACGACTTTCCGCGCCAGGAACGCAGAGCCATGCAAGAAGCTGACATAGGTGTCTGAAAAATACTAGGGCCCTGAAAGGGATGTCCTTAACCCTAGAAATCAGTTCGCAGAACGGGGAGGATGGGTGGGGCGGTAAGGAATCTGTCACTAACTACTGTCTCTTACAGATATATCGTTACACAAGTTAGTAACTTGTGCATCTGAAAGAGACACGTTAGTGACAGATTCCTTACCTTAGAATAGATACCCCAGCAATACCAACCCCGGTGGTGGGTCTGCGAACAAAGATCAGACAAGGAAGTCCTGGAGGACAGAACGGCCAAAGAAGCCGTCCCTCCGGACCTGACTGTCAAGGCAGTAATGTTTTGTAAACGTGTGCAGCGAGGCCCACATAGCTGCCTGACAGATAACCGGCAGCGGAACACCGCGGCCCAAGGCCGTGGTAGCAGCCGTTGCCCTGGTGGAATGGGCACGCAGCCCAACAGGAGGCTCCTTCTTAGCCAAAGAATAGCAGGTCTTGATGCACAAGGTAACCCAGCGGGAGATGGTTCGTTTGTGCACCGCCCGACTTTTTTTGGCGCCCACGTAGCCAACAAAGAGCTGGTCATCCACCCGGAAGTGTTTTGTGCGGTCGATATAGAAGGAGAGCGCACGTTTTGGGTCCAGACGGTGGAGCCTCTCTTCCTCTCTGGAAGGATGCGGAGGCGGAAAGAAGGTAGGCAAAGTGATGGTCTGCCCAATGTGGAAGGCAGTAACCACCTTTGGCAAGAAGGACGGACGCGTCCGAAGAACAACCTTGTCTGGATGAACAGACAGAAAGGGAGGTTTGCAAGATAAAGCCTGGAGCTCACTCACCCGCCGAGCGGAGGTGATGGCCACCAGAAAGGCTGTCTATAGAGTCAGAAGACGAAGAGGACAGTTATGCAGAGGCTCAAAGGGAGCGCACATTAAAAAGGTAAGAACCAAGTTCAAGTCCCACTGAGGCATCACAAATGGAACAGGAGGAAAGAGGTGTGTAATGCCTTTTAAGAACCTGTTAACAACAGGGGACTTGAAAAGGGAGGGCTGATCAGGGAGCCTGAGGAAGGCCGAGATAGCACAGAGATAACCCTTGATGGTACCCAGGGCAGAACCCTGTTGGGCCAGAGAAAGAAGGAACAGAAGGACCTCAGAAAGGGGGTTCACAGCCTTTGCTGTGCACCATGCCACAAATTTGTTCCACCTGCAGGCGTATACCACCTTAGTGAAGGGACGCCTGGCTGCCAGAATCACATCACAAACTTCGGGAGGCAAGTCGAAAGGAATCAACTGCCGCCGCTCAATCTCCACGCAAGCAGGTGTAGACTGGACAGGTTCGGGTGGAGGACCGTCCCCTGCTGCTGCGACAGAAGATCCTCCCGAAGAGGCAGACGGATCGGGGGATCTACGCTCATACTGAGTAGCTCGGGATACCAAACTCTTCGAGCCCAGTCCGGAGCCACAAGAATGACTTGGGCCCGGTCGTGCCGAATCTTCTTCAACACTCTGGGTAGAAGTGGTATAGGCGGAAAGGCGTACAATAGACCGCAACTCCACTCATGACGGAAAGCGTCGCCGAGCGAGTGCCGCCTTGGAAATTCTAACGCGCAGAACTGATGACATTGCGCGTTCTCTTCGGTGGCGAATAGATCTAACCAAGGCTCTCCCCACTGTAGAAAGAGTCCTTGCGCCACTTCCGAGTGAAGACGCCATTCGTGATCCATCATGCACCTGCGGCTGAGTTCGTCCGCCCTGGCGTTCAGGGAACCTGCCAGGTGTTGAACCATCAGGAACATGCCCTGATGTTCCAGCCATGTCCAGAGGCGCAGAGCCTCCTGACAAAGGGTCCACGACCCCACCCCGCCCGGTTTGTTGCAGTACCACATGGCGGTGGTGTTGTCGGTGAACACCTGCACTACCTTCCCTTTGACAGAGGGAAGGAATGCCTTGAGTGCAAGTCGGATCGCCCGGAGCTCCAGAAGGTTGATATGGAGCCGGGACTCCGCCGGAGACCAGAGGCCTCTGATCTCCGCCTCTCCCATGTAACCGCCCCATCCCAGAAGGGACGCGTCCGTCACAACTGTGTGCTCTGGCTGGGGAAGGGAGAGGATCTGCCCATGACCCATTGCCGGTTCGAGAGCCACCACTGCAACTGTTTTGCAGTCCCCTCCGAGATCTGGACGTGATCGGACAGGTTGCCCTGGTGCTGCGCCCACTGGAACTTCAGGTCCCACTGCAGAGCCCGCATATGCCATCTGGCATGATTGACCAGCAGGATGCAGGAGGCCATGAGGCCCAGCAGCCTCAGGGTCATCCGTACCGAAACCCAGGATAAAGGCTGAAAGATCGGAATCATAGCCTGAATATCCCGGACTCGCCGTTCGGGAGGATAGGCCCGAAACTGCGTCGTGTCCAGAACTGCTCCGATGAAAAGGAGCTGTGGAGAAGGAATCAGATGCGACTTCGGCACATTGATGGAGAACCCCAGCGAGTGCAGGAGTTCGGCCGTAGTCTGGAGGTGGGAGACGACTGCCTGGGACGAGCCCGCCTTCAGCAGCCAGTCATCGAGGTAGGGGAAGACTGAAACCCCTGCCCGGCGCAGATGAGCTGCGACCACCGCCATCACTTTCGTGAACACCCGAGGGGCACTGGTAAGGCCAAAGGGGAGCACGGTTAACTGAAAATGCTCGAGGCCTACCGTGAACCGAAGGTAACGCCGGTGGGCCGGCAGGACGGGGATGTGGAAATAGGCGTCTTGCAAGTCCAACGCTACCAACCAGTCTCCGGGGTCGAGGGCAGTCAAGACCTGAGCTAGGGTGAGCATCTTGAACTTCTCCTTCCGGAGGAAGCGATTGACGTTCCGGAGGTCCAAGATAGGACGCATGTCCTCCTTGTCCTTTTTGGGCACCAGAAAGTAGTGGGAGTAGCAACCACGCCCTACTTCTGGGGTCGGAACATGCTCGATGGCCCTCTTGGCCAAGAGGGCCGTGACTTCCTTCTGTAGAAGCACCAAGTGATCCCCTGACATGCGGTGGAATTGAGGTGGCATGGCTGGGGGGTGGTCTCGAAGGGGAGGGAGTAGCCCCTTCGGACAATGTCCAAGACCCACCTGTCCGAGGTGATGGGACGCCAGTGGTGAAGGTGATGGCGGACCCTGCCCCCGACTGGCGTGCTGTGCACCTGAAAGGAGGGACTAGGAGGGCTTGGAGGCCGCGGACGGGTTGGAGGTGGTGGCCTGACCTGCACGCTGGTTGCCCGAACCGCCACGGCGGTATCCACGTCCTCGGCCACGCGAAGACGCCTGCTGCGCGGGCCGGTGGCTGGGCTGCTGACGTGACTGGGCGCCCCTTCCGTGGCCACGATAGGGGCGAAAAGCAGAAGTTAGCGGAGGGCGTGTAGCAGAAAGGCCCAGGGACTTGGCAGTAGCCCGTGAGTCCTTAAAGCGCTCCAACGCATGGTCTGCTTTGGACCCAAAAAGACCGACTCCATCAAAGGGCATGTCCATGAGAGAATTCTGGACATCCCCTGAAAAACCAGTGGTTCTTAGCCAGGCCTGGCGACGCAGCGCCACCGTCGTTGCAATAGACCTGCCCAGCGAGTCGGCGGTATCAAGGCCACATCGAATTGTGTATTTGGCCGCATCCCTTCCTTCCGCAATGGCGCGGGAAAGCAGTGTCTGGACCTCCTCAGAACACTGGGGCAAGACATTTGCCACCGAATCCCACAAGGAGTGGGTATATCGGCCCAAAAGGCAAGCGGTGTTGATGGACCGCAAGCCTGCACTGGAGGAAGAAAACCCTTCTTCCCAAATTGATCCAGGCGTTTGGATTCCCTATCCGGAGGGGCGGTAGGGAAGGCGGTTTGGGAAGCGGAGGCTTGGACAACCAAGCTCTCAGGAGTGGGGTGGACAGAGAGAAATAGGGGGTCGCCCGGAGCTGGGCGATGGCGTCGGGACACGTTCCTATCCACAGGAGCCCCTGTGTTGGGCTTGGACCAGGCGCCCAAAAGAACGTCAGTGAGGGCATCGTTAAACGGCAGCACAGTCTCCGTAGAGGAGGCTGCCGGCTGAAGCACCTCTGTCAAGAGATTAGTCTTGACCGCCACAGTAGGGAGTTGGAGATGTAAGGCTCCAGCCGCCCTACGCAACACAGTTGCAAAATTGGCTCCCTCCTCCGTAGCCACGGGAGGAGACAGCATGCCAGTGTCAGGGGAAGTATCTAGACCACTGGCGTCCTCTAGACCCTCTGTCCAGTCCTCATCAAACTGACACTGTTGTGCCAGAGGGTCATCAGACCCCTCCCAGTCCTCCTGGTCCTCCTCTGGTTCAAAATAAGGAGGAGGAGGGACATTTGGGATCCAAGGTCCCATCGGCGCCGGAACCGGCGTCGAGCGACGTCGGCCCGGTTCCATGTCCGGAGCCGGAAGGAACTGGGGGACGACGCCGCCCGGAGCCCCAGGCGGCGTCGTGAACGGCACCGGAGACATCGGCGCCGGTGGAGGTGTCGTTAGGTCGACCGGCGTCGATGGGGGTTGCGGAGCCGGGATCGAGGCCGGGGCCGGAGCCGGGATCGAGGCTGGAGGCAAGGGCGACGCCGGGGCCGGAGCCGTCGGCGACGCCGGAGCAACCCCATCAGGGCCCGCGGGGCCCGAAGGCGCACCGGAGGGACTCTGAGGCCCGAAGAGGCGGGCCATGGCCGACAGGAATACCTGTATTTGGGCCGGATCCGCCCCCGAACCCGGGAAGGACGGGTATTGCGGGGGCGACTCTACAGGCATGTCCGGGGTCGCGGGGACGGTGCCGGGAGGGGCCTCAGCCGAGTCGCGAGACCGGCGAGGCGAAGTCCTAGAGCGACGATGCTTTTTGGACTTTTTGTGTTTTGACTTACCGGACGAAGAAGACTTCGACGCCGACGACCGGTGAGGACTCCGCGACAGACCCCTTGACCTCTCACGCGACCGGGGCTTGCGCGGAGCCGAATGCCGGGCCTCGAGGAGCTTTCGAGACCGCTCTCGCAAAGCTTTCGGGTTGAGGGCCCGGCAGTCGGAACACGACTCCGTGTCGTGGCCTCGGCCGAGGCAGAAGAGACACTCCCAATGCGGGTCTGTGATGGACATCATCCGAGCACAGGCGCCGCAACGTTTAAAGCCGGGCATCCCTACGACACCTTGAAGTCGATTCGAAAAACTGTGAAAAAATTCACCAAAAAAGCTAGTCAAAAAATGAGTAGGGCACTGCTCTTCCCGGATCTGCGCTTGCTGGCGCGGAAAAAGAAGAACTGACGTCAGCGCGCAGGGGCGGCGTCCAAGTACTGCCCGCGACGTCATCCCGGCGATCACGACGCAGACGACGGAGCCGCACGACGCCGCCTACCGACGCGCAAGGGTACTGCTACGCAAAAACTTTCCGGATCCAGCCGGACGCCTGGGGATATTCTAAGGTAAGGAATCTGTCACTAACGTGTCTCTTTCAGATATATGGGTTGTGTTAGGACATTTTTCACACCCTATTTGCACACTTACTATAGCTGTTTTGCCAGTGAAAGTAGGCATTCAAATTTATTGTGAAAAGCCACAGGGAAAACTGATAAATATCAGGAAAGTTACGAAGGAGCAAGAGTTCAGCACTCTTTAAATGGCCACCACCTTGGGACATCCATGTTATTACCCTTGATTCTAAACTAACAATCGCTGAGAATCTGCCTTGCTTGCATATTTTCTCTGGCAATAAATTCCTTCTGATATCATCGATATTCACACATTATGATTAGCTATATCTGGATCTCCCATGCGTGCTTGCAGATGACACATTTTGTGACGTATGTGAAACTTAGATGAGCAAAATGTTTTGTGGCATAAGCACGTTAGTTGCATATTGCATATCTCTCCTTTCGCTTGATTAAAGCAATGTCACAAACACAAGTTATTCCCCACAAGTCTTTAGATTCCACCATGACGTTTATCAAGATTTTTGCCGAGTGCTCCACTATAGGCTGAATGAGCCAAAAAAATAACAGATGCGCAACAGGTTTAAAAAATAAAATAAAAAAGGTGCCGAGTGTAAATACAGCACTTCTCCAGACAATATATACATTTGCTAAACTTGTATTTGTTGTAATTAAGTGAAACGCACTAAAGCTCACTGAAAAATAAACATTCCTAGACAGATATACACACATTAGCAAGGACAATAGGATCACTCTTTCTAAATGTATGCCTCGCACTCTCATGATCAATGTGGATATGCCAATACGCTATTATGCAACTACATTTATTACATACCACAATTTTGCAAAATTCAGATCTTACTTATTAATATGTCTCTGTGGGAATATTGAACCAAAATTATAAAAAGATACAAAAGAGTAAGATATGAATGGCTGTATAACAGATGAAGTAGCAAAGGATTTATGTAGACTGTCAGTTGCCACCACTTAATCTCCACTCATGTACGTGTAGGTTGCAAAGATTCGGCTGAAGGACCCTGCCTTCCTGCTGAGACAGGATGTCCTCCCAGAGTGGCAGCTGGGTCGAGGACAGATGCTGAAGCCCAGAAGGTACTACACTTTCCTGGTCCATTCTGGAGCCGCTAGAACAACTTGGGAACGGTCATTCCTGATCTTCTTCAGAACTCTGAGCAGGAGAAGCAGAGACGTAAGAAGTCCCATATTCTATTCCAATCGAAATGCATACCCTAACAAGTGTTCTTGTGGAAACTCCAATGTGCAACATTTTTGATACTGTGTGTTTGACAGTGGTGAAAAGATCTAGCCAGGGCTCTCCCCACTACTGGAAGATGCCCTGCGCCCCTTGGGACACAGACATCACTCATGATCTGCCAGACAGCACCTGCTCTGGTGTTCAATGATGCTCCGAGGTGATTCGCGATCAGGAAATGCCCTGACGTTCCAGCCACCTTGAAAGGAGCAGAACCTCCTGACCCAGGACCCGCTCCACCCTGCTTATTGCAGTACCAAAAGGTAGTGGTGGGATTATCTGTGAAAATCTGTATCTGCCTCTCCATGACGGACAGCATAAAGCTCTTCAGAGCCAGACAGATGGCCTGCAACTCCAGCCATCTGATGTGGAGCTGGCCCTACCCCCGAGACCAGAGTTGCCTGATATCCACCTCCCCCAGATGACCTCCCCAACCCAGCTGGGAGGTGTTCATCACCGCCATCAGCTCTGGGTGGGGAAGGAAGAGGGGTATGCCATTGGACCAACTGCGTTTGAGCAACCACCACTACATGTCTCGAGCTGTCTAATCCGAGACCTGGATGACATCACTCAGATTGCCTTAATGCTAGGACCATTGGAACTCCTCGTCCCACTGCAGAGCCAGCATTTACCAGCTGTCACAGCTGACAAGAAGCAGGAGACTAAGAGGCTGAGTCACCTCAGAGCTGCTCTCACCTTGATCCAGGATCCACCCCGAAATGTCGGTATCATTGCCCAAAGGTCCTGGACTCGTTGTGGCTAATGGAAAGCCTTGATCACTATGGTGCCAGGATTGCTACAATAATTGGAAGCCACTTCAAAATAGTCAGGTGGGACTTTGGCTCTTTGATGGTGAATCCCAACGATGTTAAGAGGTTCGCCGTCGTCCCGTGGTGGTCCACGACTGACTGTGGCAAGCCCACCTTCAACAGCAGTCGTCAAGGTATGATAGCATAGTTCTCACCAACCTCCAAAGATGGGCCACAACCACTGCCATCACTTTTGTGAACACCGGAGGGGGCGCTGGCAAGGCCAAAAGGGAGCACAGGCAACTGAAAGTGCTCATGGCCTCCCTTGAACTGCAGAAAACATCTCCAGGTCTGCAGGACAGATATATGAAAATAGGAGTGCTACAGGTCCAAGGACACCAACCAGTTGCCCAGAATATACATTTTGAAATTGTACTTCTGTAGCAACACATTTAAAGGCTGGAGGTTCAGAACAGGCCTGTGGCCCCTGTCCTACTTCAGAACTAAGAAACAGTGAGTGTAACAACCCTCTCCTCTTTTCAAATACTGAACCCACTCATTGCCACCTTTGGAGACCAACACTTAGACCTCCTATAGCAGATTAGGTAGGTGCTGGTCAGCAGTCTGCTCTGTTGTGGGAGGAATAGAGGATGGGCAGAAAGAAAAGATAGAGCATGGTCATTTTGAGCGATTTGCAAGACCCATCTGTCTGACGTGTAGGATGGCCAACCTGGGCGGAAGTGTTGAGTCCCCCCACCAATTAGGCTTGTGCCACCATGGGAAAATTGGTGGTTTAGGGGCTGTTATAGCAGGGGAAGAGGAATTAAGACCGATGCCCCTGCTGGCCTGCATGCTGCCTGTCGGACCCCCGTCCAAGGCCTCGAAAGGGCTGGGGTTTCTGGTGTGCTCGTTGGGAAGGCTGTCTCTGTCTATATGCCAACCCATTGGAATAGTCCCTGAACTTTCTGAATTGATTTGGGAACGGTCTAGCAGGGGCAAACATTCTCAAGGAGAATGCTATAGCTCTACAGTGCTTAAAGCGCTGCAAAGCAGTCTGCCTTCTCACCAAAAAGGCGGGACCCATCAAAGGTCATATCCATGAAGGATACCTGTACATCGTTGGATCATCCTGTGGAACACATCCGAATGTGGCGACGAAGTATGACACTGTTACAGACTGCCCTCCCCAGGCGATCCAGAGTATCCAAACATAGTTGGCCACATCATTTCCATCATGAACCGTCAGAGTCAGAGAAGCCATAAGGTTTTTTTGGGACTGCCAGGAAGATCTCACTGGTCGTGTCTCAGAGGGAATGTGTGTAGGACCCAGCAAACAAACAGCATTAACAGACAGTAACGATAGACTGGCAGTGGAAAACACGTGATTGCCAGTCTTCTTAGATTCTGTGCCCAGAAGAGTAGCTGGATATTATTTAGGATTCCCTCTACTGGTCAAAGCCTGCACAATAAGGCTCTCTCTTGAGAGGGGCACCTGGTGACAGAATATGGGTCACCAGGCTCCGATCAAGGCTTCAACCAAGTAGTCATCAAAGTATCAGTGAGGGCATTATTAGAGTAAAGCTAGGGCTCAGAAATAGCTGGCCCAGGTTGTAAGATCTCCGTTAGGACATTTGCTCTGGTCTCACCAGAGGGCACCTGTAATTCTAATACTTCAGCTGCCTTCAGGACCACCACCACAAACCAGCCACTCTCTTCTATTAGTAACCAAAGTGGCGCGTCAAGCTCCGTCTCTGGCAAGGTGTCAACCCATTCCTACCATCATCATCATCTCAGGGTGCTACCTGCTCTGGCAAAGGATCAGAGTCTGAACCAAAAAGATGATGGAGACTCTTCTGACAGATGTGACATCGCAAAGGCACTGGGTTAGAATCGGGTTGTATGACAACCAGTTAGTCTTAGTAAATTTTGTAGCGCAACATCGGTCTGGCTCGAACTGAAGCAGGCTGGTAGTCTGACATTGGCATCGGTACCGGGTCCTCTTCAAATGACCGTGCAGTCGACACTGGTGCCGGTGTAGCAGGGACCAGAGTGGATCTGGGCCTGGAGTAGAAGTCTGTACCGAATTCTGTTCAGGCTCTGGAATAGGTACCAGGGGAACAGACTCTGCCGGGGATGGACGGCCGGTGGTGACCAGACTGTGGTCCCTTGCACTTCTATGGAGCCAAAAGGAAGGCGAGAGGGCACCTGAAGTACCTCAAATATTTGCAGCATGGCCTCCTTGAATGCCTCGATCTACTGTAGGGTCGATGACAGCCTGGGAAATTTGGGGCATGTTGAGATCAGCTGAAGAACTGGTTCTGTGGCCTGAGACCTGAAAGGGGTGTGACGAATATTGTGACACCGTCACACGTTCTCTTCAGAGTGGTTCGATGGGGTTGAGTCCTGCTTCACTTTCTGATGCTTGCACTTGGACTTACTGGAGAATTTCAAGAGAGACGTTTAGTGGTCATGGGAATTACTTTAAGATCAGGACTGGGTCAGCGTCTTAAATCAGGAGTGAGACTGACGTGAAGACCGTGACTTCTTCGTGTGTTCTGCAACATGCATTTTCACCAACTGGTCTAGGATCCCTGTTGAGTGCATGGTGCACAACTTAAAAATTATGTCCCAAGCACAGACACCAAAGACATACCTTGTGCGGGTCTTTGACCGACATCTGCTTCCTGCATTCGCGGCATTGGCTTGAAACATGCCGTTTTGGGACACTGTTCCCTAGCACACTGGTGAAATCATTTAGAAGTCATAGGAAGAACTGACAAAGTTAGGAAGGGAGCACCGGATCTGTGTTGGAAAGCGTTGAAAGGAAGGAACTGACATCAGCGTGCAAGGGGGTGCTTATATGCGGTTCACTTCTGGGCAGGTATGAAACCAGCGCACAGCAACCCCTCGCCACCTCATGGCACGCGAGAGCATGTTGTATTCCTCTTAGGGTATCCATAAACGGGCTTTCCAGTATCATGTCCTTATATAGGCACAATTCGCCCTGCCCTTATATAGGCATAAAATCCCAGCCCTTATTTAGGCATTAAACCATGCACTCCAAATACAGGCATGGTCTCTGACATCCGTCCACCCTAACGTCACAACGAGTTCATGAAGAACAGACCCTTAGGCTGCGGGAGTTTCCCTAGTCCAGGACTATTGATTTCTTCAAGGACTCATATATTATGCATGAACCATTATTCCTTAGGGGGTTCATTCATGACGTCTTTCGCTGTCCAACTCACGTCAATACTAACATTCTTAGGTGCTCTCAGGTATAAATATACCTTCCCTAGCCCCTGTAAACCAGAGGAGACCTCGACTTCAGAGGAGCCCATTTCCCGGCCTGACGCACTGAGAAGACGCTGCATTCCATGCACGCAGAGAGCCCAGCTTTCAGCTTCCAGTGATCTGACTTCCCTTGCGGGGTGTTGGAGTTCGAGTCTGGCAAAGAGATTCCCACCTCTCTCATTCTTCAGGTATGGAGCGGACTAGAACCTAGAGGGACTCTTGGCATACTAGGCATACTAGACTTAACATACTCTTAGAATACCGTAGTAAGGAATACTTCACCTACTTCTTCCCTCTTCCTACACCTAGGTCAGGTTAGGTACATTGGGGTAGAACTAGCTTAGCAACGCATCGTATGAGTATTCGCATTTTTAGTCTGTGTTATTTATGTAAATGCATATGTACTAAAAGATAATGCTATCGCAGTATTATTTATTTCTACTGCTCACCCTGTACATTATTTTTCTCGCATACTGTCTTGTGATCGTAACAGCACATTTTACTTACACCAGAAACAAGACTGTTCAATAAATCCTTTATTGAAACGCCCGTCTATTTCTTTCTGTGTAACTTGGAGAAAACTAAGCATGCACGACTGAGCTGAGTGAAATAGTTATCTATTCTTTCCACGACTCTGGGACACGTTCTGATTCTAAAGGGAAACACAGTGGTCATGTTTTGCGGCTGCCAGAAACTACTCCCTTCTTGTTGTCAAGGAGTTTCTAGTGGCCTCTGAGCTAGCTGGCACAAGTAATTAAGTTTAATATACTCGATAGGGACATACTGACCTTAGTCCTATGTCAAACCTATAGGATATATTATTCCAATGCGCAGAGCCTATTAGGGAAATAGGAGCTACACTACAAGCACAGCTGTAAAAAGTTTCTAGATCTAGTTTTGAACCTGGGGAGTATTCGAAGGTGGGGAATCTGCAGTTAAAAATATCCATCAGTATAGAGATTTTGCAATAGACAAATGTGCATATATTACTCATTGGCCCAGGAAACCCACTGCTACATCTTTGATAAGTTGCACAGTCGATTCTTAAGAATTGCATTGACTAACTCCTTCGGTAAACAATCAAATGTTGCTTAGATAAAGACAGGAGGGGCATTAGCTTGATGCAGTGTTTCTAAACGTTACACATTTTGTTATTTGGGCAAACCCATACTGACTTGCGAATTACGCCACTGCAGAATAAACAGACACACTCTAAATTAATCTGGTTAAGATTTAGGAGCGTGGGCCTCCAGTTTCTATACTATTAACATATTTGAGGCCAAACCCATTAACTTTCTGATGTGTGACCTTAAAAGAGAGGTACAAATTGTAACCCTGACAGGAGAGCTAGGAGGCCACTGTATAATTGTGCAACACACTGGGCCATTAAAAACAAAATGAAAACAAAGTAAGGAAATGCATCTTTTGGGCCAATTGTATTTGAACAGTAAAGTTTTTATTTATTAAGTAAACCGCATTACATCATAAACAGTGATGTTATTCTTAAAACAGGGGTAATGTACTTAGAGGAATCAAAAAAAAGAAATACATTACCAAAGCGATTGGTTGAACAGAAGAAATCTTGAAGCTCTTGGCTCCCCAGTCCTCAAAACTGGAATACTTTCCTTTCTCGAGCACATACTGTTCTCCAGTAAAGTCTGCATTTTCATAGGCTACCCATCTGCAAAGAAAATGATACATTAGAGTCCAGAATTGGCACCCGCATGTTTAGGCACGCTATCTGAAATAAGTGGAATCAGTCTCCTTAAATGTTCGGAAAAGGTTTATTCGTATATTCGTCCACCCGACACACGGAGCGTCCTCTCGGCCAGCTGTCCGGATAGCAACTGACTCCTGCCATCCGAACCCTGCACCGACGTACGCTCCATGTCCGAGTCCTGGACAGCGTTCAAACGAACACTACTACAGATAACACACAATACAAGTATCGCGCGCTGACCACGTGGAAAACGCCATCAGCGCACGATGTACATTGCCATGGAAATACAGTGTAAACACATACTACATCACCTTCCCCCTTAAAAGAAAACAAAGTAAGCAACTAACAAAATAACGAATTGATATAAAATGAACAGGTTCAATACCTAATAAAATCGTCAAATCTTTTTGGAACGCTTATAGTGCGGCCCCTGGAAGAGCTAATGCTCCCCCTACTGTTGGCTGGTTGAACGGAAATGTTGCCCCCAACCTGGCTTGCACCTGTGGCTTGAGCTGGAAAAACATGATCGCAAGAACTAGCAGATTCCTTAGAAACTAACCAGTGCTCCCAATCAATTCCATCCACGAAATTTCTCTGTCTTCCTTGCAATATTCTGGCCTGTTCAGTAGAAACTTTGACTAGTTGTCTTTTGTTCCACCATCCTTTTGTTCCAACAAAAGCAGCTCCCTTGCTAACCTTGCATACCTGCTCAGGCGTCAGAAACTTCGACTCCCCCTTTCTGACCTTGTCAGGTCTCCTGATTAGTACCCAATCACCAACACAAACATCCTCACCATCTAAATGGCACCTCTTGTCAAAATTTTCTTTCATCCGTAATTGTTTGGCGTGAACTCTATTACAAATATCTTTGTAATCAACCATTGGTTCAGTAGACATGTCCTTCAACCAAGATGGAAACAGTGAAGTATGAGCCTCTCTACCCCTTAACAATGTAAAAGGAGGTATCCCAGTCGTACAGCGAGGGGATGTGTTATAACTCCAGATCTTTTGTACAATAAATTCGCCTACATCCAACCCTGAAGCTAACGCGGTCTGAATACCTTCTTTCACCACTTTGTTACCCCTTTCGACTAAACCGTTAGACGTGGGAGAGTATAAAGCTACCTTAAGATGTTTAATGTCTAACTTTTTCAGAAACGTGCACATCCTTTCTGAAACAAAATGCGTGCCGTTATCTGTCACGATGATTTTAGGGGCACCCTCCAATGCGAATATTTTGTTTAAAAATGAAATGGTTGATCCAGTATCGGGGGATTCTACGAAATCGTGGTACATCCATTTGGAAAAATAATCGACTGCCAGAATGGCATATTTCTTATCTTGACCAAGTGTTGAGTAAGGCCCTGAGAAATCTAAACCAATCTTTTCCCATGGCACTTTAGGGAACTCTGTAGGGTGCAAAGGCGTCTTTAAGGTCCGCCAGTGCTTATCTGATAGCAGACATTCAGGGCATCTATCAATAACGCTCTTAACTTGTGAATCCAAAGACGGCCACCAGTAATGCTGTTTAATTTTCATAATGGTCTTAGTGGATCCCAGATGTCCCATGTGAGCTTTGCTAATGATAGAAGGCCGAACCCCTGCCGGGGGAACAAACTTATCACCCCTTCGAACGATACCATTTTCAACGGATAGTTCGTCCGACACCTGTGCGAAAATACGTAAATCACTGCTCAAACATCTAGGTTCCGGCCAAACAAGTTGAATAATCAACTACTTTTTTTTTAAATTGCATCGTTCTCACAAGCTGTTTTCCAATCGCCCTCAGACAACACAGAATCGTACTCATGTACTGCGTCCACTAATGCCACACACTCAATATCCTCCAATAGGGAGTCTTCTTCATCGTCCCTGTCCATAAGTAACCTGGACAAACAGTCCGCCCGGAAATTCCTTCCACCTTGTATGTGTTTCACCACAAAGTTATATTCTTGTAGCTTTGAAACAATCCTCATTAACCTGGCAGACATATTGGAAGTATTAATTTTGTTAAATATGTATACCAAAGGTTTATGGTCAGTTATCAACTCAAATTTGCGCCCCCAGATGTACATCTTAAATTTCTGAACAGCCCACGCGCACGCAAGAGCTTCACGCTCAATTGTGCTGTACTGCTGTTCAAACTGTTTAAGTGCTCTGGACGCGAACGCTACAGTGAGTTCCCGACCATCCACTCTTTGGCTTAAAACTGCACCAAGGCCAAAAATACTTGCATCAACAGTTATCAGTGACATACAGTCGTCTCTAAAAGCATGAAGTGCTTGAGCAGAAACAATTAACTTTTTTACATTCTTAAATGCTGTTTCTAAATCGTCAGACCATTTGAAACTATGACCTTTCCTAAGTAATACTCGTAAGGGTTCCACAGCTTGTGCATAACATGGTACGAACCTTGCATAATATTCTGCTAGGCCTAAGAAAGAGCGTAAAGCATCTTTATCCTTAGGTGCCATAGCATCTTCAATAGCTCTGATCACTGAAAATTTCGGTTTAATCCCTTGACAAGATACAGTATGGCCCAAGTATTCCAATTCCTGTACTGCGAATTTACATTTATCAGCTCTCACTGTCATTTCCTTAGATCTTAAAATCGTAAGAACACGTTTAAGGAGGTCGTTGTGTTCCTCAAATGACTTAGCATAAATTAGGATGTCGTCCAAATATGCTTGAACGCCCTTGATGTCATGAAACAGTGAGTCCATTAACTTTTGGAATACACTCCCGGCTGATGCTAAACCGAAAGGGAGGCGAAGAAATTTATACGCCCCGAAAGGAGTGACAAATGTTGTCAATTCTTGGGACTCCTTAGACAGTGATACTTGGTGATATGCCGATCTCAGGTCGATCAACGAAAACCACTTAGCACCACCCAAGTTTGCTAATAGTTCATGGATTCTGGGTAGTGGGTGGCAATCCACCAATATGTTCTTATTAAGCGAGCGCAAATCCGCGCAAAGTCTGACCTCGCCGGACTTTTGCGCGCGACCACGATGGGTGCCACCCACTGAGAAGAATCCGTGGTTTCGATGACGCCCTGATCACTTAAATCTTTTAATGTGAGCTTTAGTTCCTCTCTGACGCTCATAGGAACTGAACGTACCTTATGTGCTACAGGGTGTGCACCAGGGACTAATCTGATATGGTGCTCCACACCTTTAACCCGACCCACCTGATTGTTAAATACAGGTTTAAATTCTGAAATGATCTCGTCTAACATTTCAACATTCATGTCAGAATCAGAACAATTAATATTACATATCGGTAGCTCTCCCACTTTGATTGGGTTTTCGTCACCTGGAACTAAGTACAGACCCATGCGAGCTAAATCTTTCCACCCAATAATATTTTTCCCTTTTTCTGCTACATAAACTTTTGTTGTAGTTTCTCTGCCAAGGCATTGTACCACACCTAGGAAATACCCAATCATATTAATGTCTTTCTCCCCGAAGGCTTTTGGGTAGACATCAGAATGCATTAATTGTTTATTCTTCCAAAGATCGTAGAATGTAGTATCTCTCAGAATGGTAATCGGCGAACCAGAGTCTGCCATGACTTGTAGACTAATGCTATCGATTGATGCTTGACACAAAGGACCCTTTATGGAAATAGCATCACCTTCACAGTCTAAAGTCACAATGATATTATTAAGAGAGTCGGAACATGAATCTATCTCGGAATCAACGTAGCGAATGTTGATAGGTTTCCTAACATTCCTGCACACCCCCTGAAAATGGCCTATTTTTTTACATACGGTACAACGTTTGTTGATTGCAGGGCAACCTGGGTAATTCCCAATATGGTTCTTTGAACCGCACCTGTAACAGAAAAGAGGCTGTCTCTTTTGAGGAAATTTAGTCGGTTTACCCTTCACATGTACCGCAGACAATGAGATATCGTGATTGGGTTCAGTTTGGATGACTGAATTAACTCCCAGTTTATTATCCTCCTGCATAGCCTTACTGGAAATAGCGGAACGTTCAATACTCAAGGCTAAGTCGATCACTTCCGATAAAGGTGGGTTTTTGCAACTCAGTATTCTTTCTTTGATCTTTCTGGATGCACAATTAAACACAAACTGATCTCTGATATAATTATCTGTTAAAGGGCCAAATCCGCATGTAATAGCTAATACGCGGAGTGCTGAGATGTATTCTTCCACTTTTTCCTCGTCTTTTTGTTTCTTTTTATAAAAGTTGTGGAGCTCTAACATGATATTCGGCTCGTCAGAAAACTGTTTCTTAAGGCGTGCTATTGCTTCTAGGTACACATTCCATTGGCTGTCACCAGAATGGGAGGCTGGAGGTGGGATTGGAACCACGCTGTCAAAAATTCTTTGGGCGGCCTGACCCAGGCAACCAAACAATAATGCGAATTTACGAGCAGCAGAATAGTCCACTGCGTCTATAGCGACTAAATGGTTTTCAAAAAGTCTAAACCACTCAGTCCAGATAATAGGTGGGCTGCCTGGTTTGCTTAAGAAAGGGGGGGGGTTGCGTGATGTGACTGATATTGGTAGCCATGGGTTATAGGTTAATTGACAATAACTAACAACTTGTTGTTAAAGAGTGTGCTCCAAAATGGAGGAAAAAAAAAAAAAAATGAAGAGAAGCGTGCGCGTCGCTGAAGTATAGCTTTACGCGCTGTAAAATGAAGAAAAGCGTGCGCGTCGCCGAAGTATTGCTTTACGCGCTGAAACAGTGTTGTCTCCACAGTATGCTTCCACAGTAGTTAAGCAAAAGAAATGACGTGTGTCGTCGCTGAATTAAGGTGACAACACACTTCCGAAATGCCGTCGATCAATTTCTGTAAATGACGTGCGTGTCGTCGGGAAGTGAAACTGACAACACGCAAGGTTTCAGGGACTGCGCTTAAACATTTGTAATTGACGTGCGTGTCGTCGGGAAGGAAAACTGACATCGGGAGTGAAACTGACAACACGCTTATCCTTTTTTTTTATTTTTTAAATGTACTGTAAAGCGCGTTGAGTTGCGTGCACACACGGCCCAATCCAAAATGGCGCCTCGTAAATAACGTGATGATGTTAAGTGCACCAATTAAGTAGTGGCTCGAGCGGAAGTTCGCTTGGAGATGAGCGATAGCGTGAGGGGTGCCGATTTGAATTTTGCTTGCGCTCCGTGAGAAAGTAAATGTTCACGTACCTCGTTTCATGGACCTACGAGTAAAGGATCGATGAACAGCCTTCCGGCTCGCAATGCCGTTGAGCCAGACGACGTTGGGAGTAGGCACGAAGTCGGCACAGGTAGGAACGAATGCGTGGGTGTGCGGGTGGACAAGTTCCCAATCGTCGCCAGATGAAATAAGTGGAATCAGTCTCCTTAAATGTTCGGAAAAGGTTTATTCGTATATTCGTCCACCCGACACACGGAGCGTCCTCTCGGCCAGCTGTCCGGATAGCAACTGACTCCTGCCATCCGAACCCTGCACCGACGTACGCTCCATGTCCGAGTCCTGGACAGCGTTCAAACGAACACTACTACAGATAACACACAATACAAGTATCGCGCGCTGACCACGTGGAAAACGCCATCAGCGCGCGATGTACATTGCCATGGAAATACAGTGTAAACACATACTACACTATACAAGATCTCATACCTCAACTCACATTCGTAGTTTTTATTCAAAACGGTAGAATAATTGCTTTGAAGAGTGAAAGTGTTTAACAGACAATATTGAAATGAAACTGTTAAAATAGCCCATGGAAATTGGGGGGGGAGGAGGTACTCCATTACACCCTTTTACTTGGTTCAACTCTTACGCAATAACATATGGGAAGATCATTTCATCACCCCCCCCCTTCCATTTTGAAGGGTCCCTCCAGTGTAGAGAAAATACACAGTTCTCTTTTACCTAGTCTTTAATCTGTAACTATCGCCAACTATAGGCATTCCAGAATATTCCTTTGTTTGTGATGTCAGTTGGGAGTCTTAGACCTATTGTGATGTCATTCACCGGATGGCTCCTTTAAGCATTTCAGAGGCAGCCCTAAACATGCACTTCGAATCACCAAAATGCCAGGGGTACCAAAAGTGCCATCACATACCCACCTTTTGCCCCCAATGACATCATAGGAAATGACATCCATTGGTTTTTGACACTTATTTCCAGGGAATGCTGTCACATGACCTTGATGACATCACAATAATTGACACTGTTGAAGTTAACAGCACATAATGCGCACAATTATACAATAACACAACAGCTACTAACACAAATCAATGTCTATATTATATACCACCTATTCTAAATAGGGTTATCATGTGATAGGAACATCACACATTTCTCATTTTTACTGCATGAAAACATAGGAGTTTGTTCAAAGTGAAAACACTGGGAACCCAATTTATTTAAAATTCAAAATCAGAAACAATCATGATTTATTGTTTCCTCTGGTGTGTACCGCAAGAATAAAATATACTAGTTAATATCATGAAAATACAATATAAAAATCAATAGTGGTTTTATCCATTAATTCAAATAGACCACTATATTAACTTATTTCTTATCACAGTTACTACATTTTCATTATGATCACTTGTAAGGCATTATCCACTCGTGCAAATCATAGAGGTGACTTTTTTTATTGAAACACATCATTTAACATGTTTTCACAGTATTAAAACTGAGCAACACGTTGTTTAAATCGTATTTAATTTTTTAATACATTCAGTAATGTGCACATTGCACTGCTGTATTTCTTTGCTTAACTGAAGTACTTTAAGGTTTCATGTCCGAAGTTGCAGTGGGAGCCGCAGAAAGTAATCCGTGCTCACCAGGACACTGTTTACCTTCTGTTCTTGCTATTGCCTTTGCCATCACTGAAGCCAGGGGTCGCTAAGGCAGTGGCAGGGGTTGTAAGGGGCAAGCCAAGGGTCGCATTTGCAACCCCTGGCTACCAGTGAAATATCCAATGCTCGCCCATTGTTCATCTCCTCCCATCTGTTCCAATTCTACCTGCTCTCTAAATACTTTTGCCTTTCAGCCTGCTTCTGCATCCTCTAGTCCTGCGTGCCTCTGTCCTTCCTGTACGCTGATTCGCTCCTTATGCTGTCCAAAATCGTGAAAAACACACTAGCGAGTAAAAATAGTGACACTGTTGCAAATAAATTTTAGCATTTTGTCGTTTTCTCCAGATTGTCAACTATTACAACAGGCTCTGGGCACAGCTAGAGATACTTGGAGAGATGACAATTGACACGGAGCCTGTAGAATGGCATAAGCACTACTATACTAACATTTTCCATCCAAACACACATTTTCCATTTTATTTCTTGAGAAAGCTTTGTTATTGGAACTACAAATTCTCTCTTCTCTCCCAGGCATCTCTCGTTATCGAGGTTTGAAATATAGGGTGGTGTGGAAAAAACACAGGTCTTGAAAATAGACAAAAAATGTTTGTTGCTTGGCATACATCTCATGCCAGATGGGAGCAGGCCCCGTACTACAAACAACAAACTCAGAAATATGCAACTTACCAGTGTCCTGCATATGGTCTTTGAGGAGGCTAGTCGCCTGTTCTGAGGACAACTGGCTATGCAGATGGGAACCAGGCACATCAATCTAGCTCCAAGTGAAGGCCCACTACGTTTCAATGATGTAGAAGCGGTTTTAGCCAGATAGATGATGAGGCAGAACGTCCTTAGATCATTAGACAGCGTCACAAAGGGTTACGTTTAGCCAAGACATCTTTGTATTTTCAGCATAGTGCTTCAAAAGCACTTTTGGGGGTGCTCTGCTGCTGGAGCTCCTGTCTCGGGTGAATTATTCAATGAAGAATTAGCTTCATTTTTAAGGCAAAGTGGAGGACAAAGAAAACGTGCCTTTTGTTAGCAGAGGCAGGATAAAGACCGTGTACATCAGATGTCACAATTTGTCAACGTGGCAAACTGCAACACACAGAAAATACTGTGATATATTATTAAACTTAACTGTGCAACGAAAAGACTTGATTATATCATCTAGGAGCTATAGCAAAAGTTTATCCAGTTCAATTTGCATTGCGATCTCTTCCTTCACACAAGATTTGGAACCATATTTGGAGTTTGGCAGACAAGGTACTGTGTCACAAAAAAGTGGTGAGTGTCTGATCTACCATATTACACGTGCATTACAGAAAATATCACATTAAACAGAGCAGATGGGACTTCTGACGGATGAACATGCCCATCAAACTTTAGGAAAAGTGACCCTACTCCTTTAGTTACCCCTATCTGGATGTACCTATGAACATTTCCTTGAATTACACTTCTGAAACCTGTTGTATTTTCTTAAGAGCCGTCTCTGTCCTCTGCGGCAGCTTGAGAAGAAGTAGACTACACCGCACCCTGCAAACAGGAAGCTACAGATTTCCGGCAATGACACATCCTCTCACTGCAGAATATGTGCTGAAGAGCACACATTAATCAGCTGGATATTGCACTGCTCTGCCACACACAGACTGCGCCTCTGCAGGCTGACATCTGAAGACGGGTTCTTCATCCTTACACTCATGTCCATGTACAACAGAGGGAGCGCTACTACATCCATGAGACAGGGGGGCTTCCAGTCACAGTGGCCGGGGATGATTTACTGCATTATCCGCCTATATATGCAAGCTGTGTATGTTCAGCTAAAGGTTACCCCTTGAAGTTCTCCTTTTCTTGGACATACATAACCACCACTTCGTTGAACTGCTGATCACAAGGTATATTGCAATGCAATGGTTAGCCATAGAACTGTGTATGCATTGCGTGACTTTCTGCACAGAGGGGACACGGAATAGCAGTTCAGACTGGACTAGTGGAATGACAAAAGCCCCCGACAACTGTTTCAGCTGCACGGTCACCAACCCTTTTCTTCTGTCCCTAAGGCTCTCCTCCATTTTTTGAGCTTTACGCAATGGCTGATGGATTCTTAATCCCAAGAAACCCCCTGCCCCCCAAAAAAGCAGAATCACTACTTCTTAGTGACCCTGTTGATATACCCGAAGATGGGGGTGAGACAAATTTGTTTTATACTTTGTAGTTTTGAAGAGGTTGCCCATCCACCCCCAATCTTTTTACCGAGGTTCTGACTGGTGGCAGCATTTAATCATTTTTTGGGTGCTGTAGCTGCGCCCTAGGAAGATGGTTAATGGTCTTATGGTGCAGATTGTTTCCAGTGACTTGTGGTAAAGAAGCCGATTCGTTTTTCCTGTTAATGAATGTGAATGACTGAAAACATTATAAGGTTTGTTTATGCAAAAATGATTGCAAACAAAGGAATAGGCGTGGATAAAAGACTAAGAGCTCATCCTCAGAGCCCCTTATGTTACCCTCAGGCAATCGCAAATATCTTTTTTTTATAAAAGGGCGAGTGTATAATGAAGGATAGCAGCTATCCACAAAGAAACAAGAACAGTCCTGCACCACCCCAAATTCTTCCTCTCTCATCTTCCTTTGTCTCCAAATTTAGACTGAGGAAAATGGGCAGGGTTTCTCACCCAAGCGGGTCACTGGAGATCAGACCTGCCTGTCATATAGGCATGAGCCCTCACAGTGCATGCAGGAAGCAGAGCAATGTCCACCATTCCCGCTTCGGAGGGAAACTTGCCCTAAACATAGCTGGTTAGAATTTCAAACTCTTATGATGCACTGGTATATAGTGGGTATAGGTTACAGCCCAAAACTGCCAAGGATGGTGAATATAAGCGGACGACCCGCGTCAGCTCGTGGAAGATCTACATAGACTCCGGCTGCATGGATGCTGCAGCAGTACTTCTTGATCGTGGAGCAGCGTGCTGCTGGGTTCATTCAAGTAAGAAAGAAGACTGATGACATGCTGAAGGTCCAGTGGCCTGCTCTGCTGCTGCCACTAACTTCGCCTGCATGGAAGCTCCCAGCTAGCCTAAGCAGCCTACAGAAGCAGACCCAGTGCCAAGAAGCCCTCTCTACCTCTCTCACCAGAGACTGGCGAAGGGCAGACAAAGAACCATCTATCTACAGAGGCTGACCAGAACTGTTTGGCAAGCATACACTCTCCAAGGGCCACCATTTGTTTTGCTCATGAGCGTGGGACCCCAGTTTCTCTTTTCCCATTATCCTTCACCCACCATGGTGTGAATTCCAGTTGGGGGCCCCTGAACCCTCTCTACCATACATAGATGCAGAAGGCAAGCCGGTTGTATACACACAGATCCAGGTGCCTCAAAGAGGTACAGTGAGCTTTTAATATATGCATATATGCCTGTTGGCTTTCACTTGATTGTCCGAAAAATCATACTGCTTTTTGCCCTCTTCAGCAACAATATCTCTCTCTCCTGGAGTCCTTTATCCATAGTGACTAGGATTCGCCTCCCCAAGTCAACACGTACTTATTTTTCTGTGTGTTAGAAATCCCTTAACCCAAACTGCGAGATAAAGAAATTTCCATAAGTCTTGCTTATGGACACAAACTTTTCCACAGTACTAGAATGGTTTCCCTTCTACAAGGTTGCACCTTTTGTATTCTGTGGTTATTGTGCGTTTCCTAGTGTTCGCAAGTGGATAAGTGTTCGAAGAGCATTTTAGGAGTTACCACTTTGGTGGGAGTATTGCAAACTTCCATGTCCTCTTTGTTTTACAAAGAGCACAGTTTTTGTGTATGGTTAGTGATTGCAAACATATGAAATTGGGTGCAACTTAGGAGACCTGATGTTGCAACAGCGTTTCTCTGTTTTATTTTGAAGTTTTAATCAATATTCTGTCATTTACTATGTATTGTTACTATTTTTACTATACAGATATTTCCGTGTTCAAGGTGTTATTAAATACAAAAATAACTGTGGCTGAACAGTCACTATTCAATACAACTGTAACAACGTTGGCCTTCTAAACCTAATCGCAACCTTCACATCACCTCCTTTGAACTAAGACATGACTGCTTGACCAAGCTACCAGGAGTAGAATTACACATAGTGCCTCAGGGGAGCAATGGGCGTTTACGACCACTTTTTATGCCCAGGGCACTCTTTTGTTACTGTAAAGGCTGGAGATGCTTGAGCAGCCCTTCCATAACATGGATCACACTGGTGCTAAATGTGCGCCGACACGATCCCAAGTGGTGTGCTCTGATTGGCATGTGGATGTAGCCCCAAGAAAATGAGGGAATCCTTCGCATCTGAACTGTATTACAGACGCAGGTACAGAGACAAAAGTAATTATGAGGCACACTGAT
This sequence comes from Calotriton arnoldi, assembly GCA_963921515.1. Classification (NCBI taxonomy): domain Eukaryota; kingdom Metazoa; phylum Chordata; class Amphibia; order Caudata; family Salamandridae; genus Calotriton; species Calotriton arnoldi. The sequence goes on from CAWUFW010000336.1 coordinate 1,629,706, forward strand.
TGTGTGCCACACAGAGGTGGGGCACACTTCTCCCACAAGGACGCTTCAAACACCCGGTCTGCCTTTCCCTAACGTACTGTTTCAAGTGCAGGGGTGGGTTCCTCTCAGCATTGCAAACTCGGAATTTGCTGTAATACGGTGCACTGTATCACTGCACGGAATGCACAAATTTGGGGTGCCCTTTGGCGCAGAGTGAGACGGTGTACCACATCTGTAAAGCGCCTGAGTTAAGGATGTTTAGGAAACCAACTTTTTGTGGCAGATCAAGCACCCAGTATCCTGGTTAGTGGCACCTGCAATCTAACTTACGACAGTGCTCGGTCGTCCGTGCAATCTAGAGAGATCATGGACACAGCCTGACACTGTCCAATTTGGGGCAAGGCTGAGACTAGCACACTAAGCAAACAAGCATCTGCAATGCAATAGGGCTCGCATTTACGTGAGTTTGAGCTATTGGCATTGTAAAGGACAATGCCTTTTATTTATGTTTTGGTTTTTAAAACATATATAAAAGGCATTGTCCTTTACAATGCCAACAGCTTAAACTCTCGCAAATACGAGACCTTTTGCATTCCAAATGCTTGAAGGTATCGCTGAGTTTCCCCCTTCAGTCTCCCATGGCCCCTGAACAGCTCCCCGTTTGCTACGAGTTAAATAAACAAACCGGTGGTCACAACTGCGCACAAGAGACCCTCCTGCAGTAAGAGAAACTCACTAAAGAAAATAGTACTTACAGACTAAAAAAGACGTACCATGGAACAACTGAAATAAAAGGGTCATTCCTCATGGAAGGTTACAAATGAAGACAAAGCGGTACTAAGGAGGGACTAACAGGCCTAATAATGAATCAGAAGCCAGCATTTACGAAGGACAATGACACAAGCCAATGACAAATAGGGGCGGAGAGTGGACGGGGCTTCAAGTACATACTCCCCCATATAGCATGACTCGCAGAGCAACGCATGCGCTGCCCAGGCTCGACCTAAAAAGTGACAAACTAGAATTTGACCCAAAATAATTACTAGTGGGTGGAATTAATTTAAGCGTTGCATCTATGACTATTTTTTTTTACCTATTACAGAATTACCACCAACTTCTATAATAGAAACATTTTTATTGGTAGTTTCTAGGAGAAACAGTGTTGATGCTTTTATAAATAACATTTATTAAGTATAAGAATATGGATAACAAAATTGAAAAGAATTAGGTTAAACCCAGATCTCTCTAAAACACCTTCAGCTTCTCGTTCGTTTTTTTTTCTTTTCTTAAAGGGCAAAGTGCGGTACACGCCCCAGTCATTATCACAGGCTCAACTGCTTTGCTGAAGCAAAAAAGTAAACAAAACTAATCTTGACGTGACACTTCGCTTGTTCTCAGTAGAAGCCTTTAAGACATCGCTACGGAGGTGAACTTCAATGATCAATCAGAAGGAAAACGTGTTCATCTGCTATTTTACACGATTTTGAACACTGAACATGAAAAGCAACCGTGTTACGCGTGCCTGCGCACTCACTCTTTCTATCGTCACGGTTTCTAACAGAATAGCTAACTTCGGAGCAAAATAACATTTAGCAACCATTAACAGCAGCAACCATAAGTAATATTTTGTGAACATCAACTTAAATGTTAAAGTAGGCCAGCTTCTTGTAGGAGACGCTTTTAGGGAAAAGCTTACACTTAACAACTAAGCTAGTAAACCGGATCCGGGTGCAAACGGGTGTTTGTGCCCTGATAGGGATTATGGGGTATGTGTACACAGGGCTTTAAGTGGGCCGGATCCTGCCGGTGAGCACCGGCAGTTCTAAAAAGCAGGTGCTGAGACGGGCCCCTATTGGGCTCTCGATTTTTGCCCTCACCCTCCGGGTGAAAAAAAAATCTTAACTCTGCAGCAGTACCACCCTTCTATTAAAACTTCAAAGACACTCGTTATAGTTCTTTCAGTCTCATCATTTCAAAACTGAAGCATTTTCAATATTATATACAGCTAAGCCATAGTTGTTGCTTATTTATCTTATGCAACTAACAACCATTGGCAATGCCAGTAGTCATGTTTTGTTGTAGGTGTAATGTTACTTGTTGTATGATATATCTGGATACTATGCTAGGCACAGATTTTTAGCTTAAGTGCTTTAAGCCATGCCCCAACTACATCGACCACGCCCCTTTGAGAGACCCCCCCCACCGCCCCAGTTTTTTCATCCCACTTAAAGCCCTGTGTGTACATATATTAAGAGTCCCAGTACTTTGTCACTGAACAAAGTTTGCCATGTAAACCCAAGCAGGCAAATAAGCAATATGTACATGAAGCAGTTAAATCCGTGGCACTGTGATGCTCTTCTCCTGAGGAACCTTTCTGCGATTATGAAATGTCATAGGCTTGCCCTCTTTGAAGCCATGAGAGGTTAGCCAAAACCGGGGGCTAGCAGGAGCCATGGATGTCAATTCATTCTTGCTTTTTGCTGCAACTGGCACTGTTTTGCTACGTCGCTTTCATGGCCTCGAAGGCAGCTGCAGGAAAAGAAAGTCCTTCTACAGTTTCTACTCCATTCACTTTTCCTAATCCCTCATCAGCAATAGGAGGCTGTTTAGGAGCTACGGCCATGGAAGAGACGGTCATAGAGAGAGGTGTGGGGGGCAGGGCTTTAAGTGAGCCGTGTCCAGCCGGGTCTGAGCACCTGCAGTAATTAAAAGGGGGGATTGAAATGGGTCCCCTTCGGGCTCTATATCAATCCTCTTAATTAATGATCTGAAACAAAGACAGCAGCTCCGAAACAAAAGCTTTGAACTAGGTTTTATTTGAAATGGGTGCAGGCTTTTTGTCTGCATTATTTCTTCTGTCATGCTTTGCAGCAGGGCTGTTATCGAGTGAAAAAAACAAATGTAAGTCTGCCTTTTTCCTCAAATGGAGAAAGGCTGGTTTTCTCCTCTAGCCCTTGGACAGTGCTTGAAGTGCATTAAAAAAACAGTGAGGGAACTGTGATGATGTGCATAATGGGGGCAGGGCGAGTAAGCGTGGGGGCGGAGTCAAAGACGTGGCTAAAAAACCTAAATATTCTGTAACTTTTTTCAGTCTTTCACCTTCAGGTATGTACATATCAAATAAGCTTAAAGTAAAATAAATGCAAGCTAAGTTAATCAGTGGGAAATGCACTATCGTCAGGGTTGGATTGGGATTAAAAATCGGCCCGGGCACGCAAAAAAAAAGTGGCCCACATTTGCATATTGCCTTTCCGCAAAACTTCGCGAAATTGTATTAAAAAAAAGGAGGGGGTAAAAAAAATGCACGGATTAGTTTACACTGGTGAAACACACCTGAAAACAAGTGAGGCCACTTTTGTTCAGGCCCCCTTCCCCCACTCGATATGCATATATTAATGGGCCGGCCCAGCGAGAGAAAGGGAGTGACACCTCTGCCGTTGATAAAAGGGAGGTAATGGACGCCCATCTGCCTCCAGAAAGGCCACTCAGGCACCCACTGGGCCGCTGGCGGCTTCCGAACAACGCAGGAACGGCCCAAATCGGCCCCCAGGCTGCTCAAAAAAGCAGCCCACAGCTGGAATTCGGGGACCGGCCCCTCGGGCATTGCCCGAGTGCCCGCGTTACCAATCCGACCCTGACTATCGTACTTTACGCAACCTCTATTAGTTAATGCATTACAAAAGTCTGTGTCTGTAACCAGAGCCCACAGAATTGAAACCTGGTTGGCGCAGTGGAGAATAGTTAACGGCGTAATACGCTCCTTTAAAAAGCACACACTTCACAGCTCAGCAGGTAACTTCTTTCCAATACCACTCAAATAAATAAATCTGTCTCATCAGGAAATGTCAAGTCGAGCTCCCTTTACATTTGCCCAATGTGCACATTTACATTTCTTTCAGGCAGCAGGCACTCTGTCAAGAAGGCTTGTTTAGCTGTCTGCCTGACTTCGGTTTCACAGCACAGGAGACTTACAATGCAGCTGGAGTTATCTTTTCACAGAAAGTAGGGGAACAGTTTTCCTGAAAATTAAAAAAATATGGGCACGAAGTGCCCCTCCGAACTTGCCTACTTCGACCACTGCCCTTGGCCCTATGCTTTTTTAGGCTTAACCTCGCTTTTTGGGCAGCGTTTATTCTCTGGTGGCATTTTAGTAGAACTTTATATTACTATACAGCTCTGAAAGTGCCATTTATATAACGCCTAATACCTCTGACAGACGCTGAAATGTCCCTGTTTCTTTGTTGAAACTCAGGAACATCTATTCATTCAAGGTGTTTTAATGGTGGGCTTGCATTCTTATGTGAATAGAGACCCCAAAACACTCAGCTAATAGCTACTTCATGCAAAAGTGGGATGGGTTTGGTGAAAGGTCCTTACAATAAACATCATGCCTTTCATTACCTCACAGAAATGTACATGCACCTTGTAAAGTGTTTTACTGCTTATGATAAATAAATATGCTGCTGCTGCCGATTTCAGTTGTTTGTTGAATAAGACTTGGTGAATTTGTGAGCAATAGGATTCTGGACTCACTTTATTTAGACCCCGCCCTTGTTTACACAGACTCCGCCCCTTATAAAACACTTTTCGTGATGCCTCTGTGGCCACACCCCTATTAGAGACGCCCCCACTTAAAGTCGGGGGAGTGGTGGCGTGCACATTGTGTGCGATGCCCATTCTGCTACCGTGACCTTTAGATGAACCGGCACACTGTGGTTAGGTGTCCGAATGAGCTTACATGTAGAATAAAGTGGGGCTCAGTGAAACTGAGGGACAATTAAATAAGCAGGTCAACTGCAGACCTGTTAAATAAGAGCAGTAATGTGTCCATCCTGCGAGCCAAGCTCGTTAACAATGCTGGGAACAGAACGACTTCTACTCAATTGACCTGACGTTCATTTTAGCGTTCTTGGAAGGATGAACGTCAGCATCAGCCCTGCCGCGATGAAAGCCTCTGACCATCGGGCTATTCATAGATCTTCCTATTGTCCTTTACTGCAGTCTTTTCAGACGCGAGTTTTGATGTGCAGTGTGCACATGTTTTGCAACCACTTCCTCATATGCATATATCTGTTTCCAATCAATGAATACTCAATAGTGGATACAAAACTGCGGGTGGCTAGTATGAAGGATTTCCGGTGACGACGGCCAGAACTCTGGGAACCAGTCATGTTAATTATTTTTATGTACCAAACTTGAAACGTGTGTACACCGTATCATGACAGTCACATTCGCTGATTCAGTACTTAATGATGCCAGTACTATCTTAATTTAGTTAGTCCTTGCTGCAGGTCTTGCAAAGTCTAATAAAAGGATCTGTGTTTTTCACCTCCGAGGTCATAAAGGGGCTTCGAGGTTCGATACGCTGTCAGTACAGGGAACCCTTTTAGATTTTAAAAGTATATATTTAACTGTAAGAGCATGTTTGGCCTTGAAGAGCAAAGACAAGATGCTTATACATATTGCAAGCTCAAGGGGCCTTAACTAAATACATTCTTCCTTACTGACTCAACCATTTTGGCGGCCCCAGCTCTGGGTATGTAAAACGGAACAAATGTGCACAGAAACAGTGAAAGCTTGCTAAAGCATTAGACATATTTTCCAGGCACAGTAATAGTGGCTATGTGTGGAACAAACTTCGTCAGTTCGAAAATCTCTGCCATGGAGAGATGTGGAAAACCATGAAGGGAACAGAATCTTTAATTTCCCGCAAAAGAACAAAAACGAACTTTAGCAAAGCGGAGAGGTCTTGCCCATGTAAACTACTGGCCTGCGGGCCTCCTAGTTGCTTCCCTCGGTTTGCCTTGTTCCGGGGTTCTGGTTCTGTGGGTTGGGCATCCAGTTGTTCTGCAGCCTCCGGCCTGTCCTGTTCCTTTGGTTCCTCTGTTGGTGGGATTGGTGTTAGGTCCGGGGTCTCCGGTTCCATTGATGACTGTGACCCTGTGGTTTCCTTTCCTTTCGGTGTCCTCTCGGGAGTTTTCCTGGATTGGCTTCTTGCGTAGGGGACGTGGTGGCTGACGGTGCCTTGGTTTCTCGGTTTCGTTCTCCTTCTCTGTGCGAGCACCCTTTGAGGGTCCGCCTGGTCTTTTTGTGCTCTGCATTGGCTGTTGTTTGGGGATTGGTGTGCGTGTGCGCGCATGCTTCCTTTTCCATTTCTCTGCCTCTGCAGTCCCCTCGCTGGGGTCTGTGGGCCGGTCTGGTTCTGGTCTTCTGGTTCTTTTTGGGCATTCCCTCAAAGGATGTGTTCCTCTTGGAGCTTTCCCTCTGGTTTTAGGGTCTCCCTGGTGTTCCCCGCTGTTTCTTTCGTTGTGGGGGTTGCACCTTTTGGCTCTGCTGGTGGTCTTCCTTTGTTTTTCGGGTTGATGGTTCAGTCGGCTTGCCGGCTGCGGGTCCTCGGCTCGTTGTCTTGTGGGTCTTTTTTCTTTCCCATGTTTGGGACCGGGCTTGTGTCCGGGATTCGGTCCGCTGTGTTGGGCCTGGACGGTCTTTTCTGTTTGTTTGCCCTTCATTTGTGCTTCTTGTTCCGATGTTCTGGGATGTTGATTGGACAGTTGGCCTGGTTTTTCTTTGGCTTGGTATGTCTCATTGTGTAATGTAGATAAGCGAGAGGGACGTGGAGGTAATGTTTCTATTACTTACCGGTAATCACATTACTCCTAGTCCTACTTTCGCTTATCTCCATTACGGCCCGCCCTCCCTCCCTGTGGCCCGTCCAACTGTGTCTACAGTGCTTGGTATGTACAGGTGTTGTGGAGGGGGCAGTACCTTTTTATTTTGGTAGGGGATGTGTCTACGAGGCACAGGGGCCTCATTGTGTAATGGAGATAAGTGAGAGTAGGACTAGGAGTATTGTGATTACCGGTAAGTAATAGAAACATTCATCATTCAGTGGTGGATAACTTGCATAAGAGTGACTTGAGTAATCAGAGCCCCTATTGTTTGGGTAAAGGTACAATTAAGCAGCTAATCGAATCCCGGCTTCCACAGATTATTACATGTGTAATCTTTGGACAATCATTATGCCCCTGTCGTATAGTTCCATATTTGCCAATAATACGGGGTGGCTGCTGCAGTTGCAAGGTGCTCTGAATGAAGAACTTAATTATTTACTTTAAAAATGGACAGCCAAACTTTGATAACAAGCACAAGGTCAACAAATAAAATATCACGTGTAATATTTTGCTTCGACAGTCCGCTTGAGCATATGAAAGGGAAAGCAGGGTGGTGTGGCGTACCAGGCACAACTGTAGCCCCTGGCAATTCCTGCTGCGGCTCGTTTTTCAGGGTGTGTTTCTTTGCTACTTAATCTTCCTTCTATTCTCTGCCAAGGATGAAATGTGTATTTAGGACAGCAATCCTGTCCAGGTGATTAATAGACTTCTTTGTATTCCACCACAAAGGCGACAAGAAAAGACTGACTAAGCATCAAGCCCCTGTGCTTTTAAAATTACTATCTGCTGTGACTGCTGTCTTTAGTCCAAAGTATCGCCATAACTGACGTCGCATGATGTTAACAAAGAGAAAGTCAATGAGCCGGCCACATGCAATTAAAATGTCGGCTTTTCAGATAAGCTTCAATCATGTGAATGCTGGTCCTGGCCTTCAAAGGAAGATAATTACTTTTTCATGTAAATTCGGTCTGAGTGTTACAGAGCTGTGTTACATTTTACATTGTGAAAACGCCACAGAAGAAAAAGTTAACTTCAGTAATGCTCTTTCTGGTGGATACTCTCTCTAACCAAAGATACCTCACCCTTTTGACCCCCCCAGGCGCCAGACTGGATCCATAAACATTTCAGTAAGTGCTCCCACAGGGTGTTATGTGACACCATCTGACTCTTCAGTGACTTTGCCATGCCCCCTGCGCACTGACATCAGTTTACAATGAAGCATTCCGAGCTTTTAGGCGAGCAGTGTCAGTAACGTATTGCGAACTATAACAGTGTGTAGAATCTTTAAATGGGACGTTATTAAAACCTAGAATTCTAGGGCGAGAGGTGAGGAATTTGTGGTTAGATAGACAATCCACCAGAAAGAACATCACCAAGGGTATATCATTTTCTCTTATGATGGATACATCTGACTGCAGATTCCTTATTTGAAAAGATCCCACACAGGTACCTGTTGAAAGTGAAGGGTCTGAGGAGTGAACTTCCCACCAGGAAATCCTACTGCAGGATTGAGTTAGCCAAATGATCCTTTCTGCGACCATGTAATTCAAGACAGTAATGCCTGGTGAAGAAATGGACAGATACCCATGTAGCAGCCTGGCAGATATCTAGCACTGGAACATTCCTGGCAAAGGCCACAGGGGTGGCCTTAGTTCTAGTAGAATAAGTTTGAAGACCCTCAGGAGGCTCCTTCTTAGCCAAGGCATAGCAAAGTTTATGCAGAAAACACTCCATCTTGATAAGGTCAGTTTCTGGAACTCCTTCCCCTTCTTCGCACCACAAAACCCTGCAAAGAGTTTGTCTACCAATCGGTGTTCCTTAATTCAATCAATGTAGAAGCAAAGGACCGTCTTGGGGTCTAATTGATGAAACCTCTCCTCCATAGTGGGATGTGACAGAACTAAAAAGGCACAGGCAAGATAAGTGCCCCACATTGAAGGACAACATCAACTATGGTTGATAGGATGTCCGGAAGCACCAACTTGTCCAGAAAGGTGGTGGTATATATTGGTTGTACTGACAGTATCTGAAATTCACCCTTTACAGTGTACTGAAGTAACCACAGTGAGGAAGATGGTCTAAAGGATCAAACTTCTCAATAAACAGATGTGCATAGGCTTGAAAATTGTGCACATTATGCAAGTTAGAACCAAGGTAAGGTCCCACGGCTCCATAACAAAACATGCAGATGGAAACACATATGTAAGCCCTTCCAAAAAAACGCATCACACATCTTGCAGCTTTAACAGGGAGAGCTGATCAGGTAAACGCAAAAAGGCCAAGAGGGTCAACAAATAATCTTTTACAGTGCCCAAGCCAAAAACAGAACAAATAGAAGTATATTAGAAAGCTTAGCTTGCAACTGAACGACTCGATGGTCCTTGTATCAGGCTCACAAACTTTGCCTAACTTCCAGAGTACATCAACTTCATGGATGGAAGGCATACTGCCAAGATGATATTTACCACCTCTAAAGGTACATCAAAACCACTCACCTGGTGTCACTCTGTCTCTACACAAGGAGGTGTAGGTTGTGGTAGTTTAGTGAAGAACCCCAACATGCTGCTGGAACAGCAAGTCCTCCCAAAGAGGTAGATGGATTGCAGGGCAATTTCTCAATGTCAGTAGCTCAGAGTACCATACTCTTCGAGCCCAGTCTTTTGTTACCAGAATATGAGTCTCGGGTCTCCTGACTTTCTTCAGATTTTGGGGAATCAGCAGCAGAGGTTGGAACACGTAGAGGAGATCAAAGTCCAGCAAAAGGTGAAACGCATCTTCCAGGGTCATGAAACTCTAGAGCACAAAAGGTTTGGCATGGTCTGTTCTCAGCTAGACCAAAACGGTCTACCCAGGGCACAGCACAGCCCACTGGGAGAAGACGCCTTGACCTACATCTCTGTGCATTTGCCACTAATGGTTGGATAGATGGCATCTGCTGAGCACATACGCCCTGGCAACCAGATGGCTGAGCTCAACCACCTTGGCTTCCAGATGGTTGACAGTCAGCAAGATCCCCTGAAGGTCCAACCACTGCCACAGTTTTAGTGCTTCCTTGCACAGCACCCATGACACCACACCACCCTGCTTGACGCAGTAGCACATGGCAGTTGTGTTGTCCATCAGAACTTGCACAGGGCTGCCTTTGATGGAAGGCAAAAAGGCAGTGACAGTCAGCCAGATGGCAAGAAACTCCAGGAGGTTTATGTGGTGCATCTGCTCCACTAAAAACCAGAGGTCTCAGTCCTCTTTATCAAGTGGTCTTCCCAGCCCAAAGCTGATGCATCTGTCATCACATGAGCTTTGAGTGGGGTAGAGTTAACAACCTGCCTCCTGTCAGGTTGGTGTCATTCGTCCACCATTTAAAGTCCCGTTTGGCACGCAGATGTTGTCCTTGAGGCACCCATAGTGTTAAACCCATTCACGGCGTAGCTGACGTGCCAACGAGAATAAGGCTCAACAAGGATTCACATTAGCAAGAATCTCAAGAAGCCTCAAAACCATGCGGGACGGAACCCAGGAACAAGTGTGAATCATCAGGATCCTATCCTGAATGTCACTGACTCGCTGCTGGGGTGAAAATGGTTTGAATGCCATAATGTTAAGAATCCTGTGTACAGGCTGGAGGTGGAATTTTGGCTCGTTGATGGAGAACCTGAAGGACACAAGTAGAGAGCTGGTCATTTGCAGGTCATCCACAAGTAACTTCAATATCCAGTTGTTTCTGTATAGGAAGACTAGCACTTCCCACTCATGAAAATGGGTTGCGACCACCAAAATTATCTTCATAAAGACACAGGGAAGCTGAAGTTAGCCCAAAGAGCAGAACCGTGAATTGAAGGTGTTCCTCTACCCATGAGGAATGGGAGCAAGCACTTGTGGGACTGAAGGATGACACATATAACCATGTGTCCTGCAAGTCCAAGGACACCAACTACTCCTGGGGGTTCTAGAGAAGACAGAACATGGGCCAGGGTTAGTGTAAGAAATTGGATTGGAGGGGAGGGACTAACCTCCGCAAGGAACAATCACAACCCTTGTCAGGGTGAACCCTCAGTCATTCAATTAACATGAGGTCAACCCCCAGGTTCAGCTCACAGCTGATAGGCTTAACTTAGTGCAATGTATTTATGCAGTACCAAAATAGTCAAAGTCAAAATGTAAAACAATAAAAATCCCAAACCAAATTAGAAAACAGAGTAACATTTAACAAAAAATTACACCATAGTGACAAAAATCCAACAAGGGGAACAGAAGATATGAATTTGTAAAGTTTTAAGAAGGAATAGCGCCAAGAAGCATAAAGCGCCAATGAAAGTCAATGGTCACAATAGTCCAGGACCTAGACCAGGTTCGTCCTGGTCAAAAATTTTACCTTCTGACTTTAGTCCTTTCAGCCCCAATCCACCATAACAGTACACTTCCAAAGCAACTTGGGAGCTCTGGGGAGACACTTAGAGACTCACAGGGTGTCAGGCAGAGACCAAACAGTGGGGTCCAGTTGGGCAGTTGGAAGGAAAACGCCTTTTGTACCATTTTGTGTCCCGGTAGCTTTAACAGGAGGTCAGCCTTATGACCCTTGGAGTCCACTTCTTTGGCCTCAGGTCCAATCCTTTCAGGGCTCTTCTAAGGTCACAGTCAGCATGTTCAGTCCTTCACTGATCTTCCTCTGGTCCAGAAGTGTCCTGAAGTGGGTGCATGCATGTGCCCCGTTTATACCTGGCACAAGCTAGTGGGTGGGAATGACACCTGGGCATGCCTTATCTAATTGGTAACAGTTCCCGGGAACAACCTTATACCCTTTGGCCATTTTCAAGATAGCAAAAGTCTTCGGTAACACTAAACTTGGGCTCTGAGGGCTGGGTGCATGTGTGGGTGGTTTACTATGGGTAAGACTAATGTCATCCTACAGCCAACACTGAAATACAGTTTAAAACAGTGACCATACCCCCAATAGACCCAGAGACAGACGTCTGGTAGAAAAAAAGCAGGGGTTTCAAGCAACCAGCCAGTGGATACACAAAAAATGTTTTACCATTCTGTTCTCAACCCTTGATGTGCGCCCTGAGTGTTATAAGTAAAAACCCCAGCAGACCTGTGATTGGAGTCTTCCTGGCTGGGTGGACAATCGTAGAGCCCTGCCCAGGCGTCAGTTAACATTTGCCTTTGGCAGGGGAGGCCTCTTTGAAGTGCGACCCATGTCTTATATGTATAACCCCTGCAGACCAGTCAAGTAGGATTCAATATTCAAGCAGGATTTGACACTAATGTCAAAAAGGATGCTCAGCTCCACCCTGCATATTCTATCAAGTTCAGAGAGGTAATCTCTACCCTGTCTGGTCAGCCCATTGTTTGCTACTGGGAGGCATGTCACACCCATTCATACCTATTCAAATGGTAATTACTGACCAGAAGAAGTGGGAGTACAAATGTAAATGGGCCTCCAGAGAATTTAAGCTAACTTTCTAAAAGTAAATTTTCCTTAATATATATTAAACTCCAACTTAACCAATGAACTGTATTTTTAATAGCTATTAAAAATAGTGGTTTAAATATTTTGTTTAGCTGTTTTCTAGCCAACATTATCATTATTAAATGCAGTAATGTAACCCAGTACTTTCCTGTAGAACAGCCAGCCTTGCTACAGTGAAAAAAGGTTTTGGGTCTTTTCACTGTAAGGACATGCTTAACATTAAATTCCTACATGTCTTACTTTTATATACCATGCACCTTGCCTTATGGTCAATAAGGCCTTCATAGGGGTGACAAATATTTAAAAAGAAGATTTTGACCACTCAAAAGGGGGTATTTTGAAAAGTTAAATGTGCAGTTGAAAACTGCAATTGTCAGGCTACAAATGCTAGGCCTGCAATCATGTTTGCATAGTCAATGTAAAGGATGGCACAATGGATGCTGCAGCCTACTAGGGACATTTAATCCACAGGCCCTGTACGCCATGCAAATTACAGTCAATCCCTACAGTTAGCATCTTAAAATTGTCCTTTGGAAGGAACACGTTCAGGATCTGAAGATCCAGAATTGGCCTGAGCCCACCATCCTTCTTGGGCTCCAGAAAATAGCAGTAATCACACCTGCTGCCTCTCTCGTTCTTGGGCACCCTCTGGACTATCTCTTTGATCAGTAATGACTGAAGCGCTCTGACAAGAACAGGGGCATATTCTGGGGAAGTCTGGGTGAAAAAAGGAGGAACTAGGGGAAAGGACGGAAGGAGGTAGGTGTGGGGTTTGAATAAAAGGGAAGGGTGTAACTTTGACAGATTATCTGCAGGACCCACTAGTCTTGGGTAACTGTGTGCTAGCTTGGTAGGTACAAGTGTATTCAGTCCTTCAATGTCTGTTAGTAACTCCCAAAGGGGGAATCAGAGCGGGCTGGAGGTGGCAGCAGGGGAAGTGGAAAACCAATACTGACCATGCTGTTGCTGGCCCTGTCCTCTGCAACCGCCCTGACCCCTGGAGCCCTAAAAGTGCTGTTTGGGCTGACCACATTTGAGGTGGCTACCACTAGAGATAAGCGAGGCCCTGAGAATAACCCCTGGATGGTTGGTGGAACTAGTAGGTAGGAGCTAGTGAGCCAAAAGAGTGAAACACAGCATGGCTACCTTTGAATTACACTAGAACTGAATCCATCTTGTCTCCAAATAGCCTGGCGTCATCAACTGGCATTTCCATAAGGTATGCCTGTGCCTACCCAGAGAAATTTGTGGTGCATATCCAAGCAGGATGACAAAAAACCATGCTAGTCCCCACAGCATAGCTTTTCAGGTCTGTTGTGCCCAGTCCGGCCTGCAAGATGTACTTTGCTACATCCTGTCCATTGTGGACCATCTGGACCAAGTATTAAGAAACTCCTTGGGGAGGGTGAGCAAGATTTCGCTCATCATCTCCCATAGGGCATGGGTGCATGTGCCTAGCAGACCGACTGCATTCACAGAGCTTCTCTGTTAGGCGTTTGAACATTGGGAAAGGCGTTCAGATTCACTCTGCAAGCCAAAGCCTGAACTACAAGACTTTCCAGTGAAAGGTGTTGAGTGACCTTCCACATGGAGCACGTCTGTGGAGCCTAGTTATGGGGCAACTTACAGGCAGCTCCTACATCACAGCCAGAGTGTCTTTCAGGGCTTCACTGAAGGGCAGTAAAGGCTCTGAAGATGAAAGGCCAGATTGCAAGATTTCAGTCACAAAATGACCCTTACTTTGTACTTCTACTTGCTACAGTAGGCAGCTGTAGTTCTAAAACCTCTGCTTCCCTACATACCATCACAGATATACAGGTACTTTCTTTAGTGGGGTGTCCAAATGGGAAGTCTAATTCAGTTTCTGGCAACATATCAAGACCACTTATATTCTGGAGGCCTAGATGAAAATCATCATCAGTATAGTGAAGGGGCCAATCATCAGCCTCGTTCTCTCCATTCACATCATCTGGGGCATCATGAACTTCCTGAACCGCTGAGTCTCAATCAAACAAGGCCTCCAGACACTAAAGGTACCAGCACAGAGGCACACGTGGAGGGCCTTTCAAAACCACTGGCTTTTCCTTAGTGATCTCACAGAAGCAAACTGGCTAAGATCTAGCTGAACTTGGCTTTGATCTGATCCTGGCTTAAGGATCAGATCTGGGACCGGTAACTCTGACGTCAAGGTCAACACTAGAAGGGAGTGGAAGCCTGGCCTGACACCAGTGGTGAAGACCTAGCAGGGTAGTCAGTGACAGGTAAGGCCCCCACCAACGGAACTGGGGGCCCCAGCAGATCTGTGGGACACAAAGGTGCTTCAGGAGGACCCAGAGGAGCTGCAACAGCCGCGGATGGACAAGGAATTTCAGGGCGAACTTGTTCCAACAGTGTAATGAGGTTGGAATTTGATGACTGGCACGGAGTCAGGGCTTTTGTGTGCCGATTGAGCATACTCTTCCTTGAGAGGGAGAGACAGGGGAGAACACCCATCTGGACTTCTAGTGTTTGCACTTTGACTTAAACTTACCCAAGGGCGAGCATCCGAATTGGGACTGGTACTTGGAGTAGAAGTCGGTCTGCAAATTTGAGTGCAACTGGCCTGCTCCTTATGCTCGGTGACATAAAACGTAATTTTTATGCTTTCTAATTGCCTTCAGATGCATCAGGAAGCATTTGACAAAAGACTTAGACTCATGATTGGACCCGAGACACCAAAGACAGACTCCATCTGGGTCGATGGCCATCATCGGTTTCCTGCAGACGGTGCTCAGCTCCAAGCCTCCAAGCGCACGGTCAGTAAAATCATTTTGAAAGTTGGTAAAACACAGACAAAAGCTTTGGAGCAGAGCTCACTTCAAAAGCATGGGGAAAAAAAAGGAGCGGATGTCAGCGTGAAGGGGTGACATCAGTTCTGGAGGCAAGGCCACTGCGGGATACATTGGCACCACCTACGGGCACACAGGAGCAATTGTTGAAAAGTTTCCGGATCCAGTCTGATGCCTCTGGGAATTCATAAAATGAGGAATTTGCAGTTAAAGTATCCATCAGAATGTTCTCATACAGAACTACACTAAAAATTAACTGTAAAAATCTTGAAGAAGAGGTACTGAATGCCACTTAAGAAGCTTAAAACCTGTCATGTTCCTGCAGCCCTCAGCCTATCCTAGTTGCAACGAGGCACCTTTGACACTTATTTATTTTTATTTGAATAGTTTTATAGAGCGCGAACAAGACCCATACGGGTATCAGAGCGCTGTACAGAATTGGCGAAAGCAAGGGTACAAACACAGTGAACCAGTAGGAGAGGGTTACAACAAACGGGGGAAGTAGATCAGGTTAAGAGTTGGGGGTATCCGCAGTGCCCTAGAGCACGAAGAGCAAAATAACATAAAAGCATACAGTAAAACGCACCAGTGTAGTGCAACAGGAATCCAAAAATTAACACAAGAGCATAATCACAAGTTGCAGCTGTTAAAGTGCCCAAGAGTACGCAAGCAAAATAACATAAAAGCATACAATAAAAGGCACCAGTGTAGTACGACAAGCATCAGAGTATTAGCAAAAACAAGAGCATGATCACAGGTTGATGCTGTTAAAGTTCGTTCAAGAGTAGCCCTTTGACAAGTTTCTTGAAGGATGCAGTGGAAGGATTGGATCTAATCTCGGAGGGCAGGGAGTTCCAGATTCTCAGAGCAAGACCAGTAAAAGCACGATTGTAAGATTTTTTCTTTTTGAATCTTGGAGGTTTCAAGAGTAGGGTGGACGTACTTCTAAGGTTCCGGCTAGAGCCCGAAAGTTCAAGCTTATTTGCCAGGTAGATCGGAGTGTTGTAGTGGATAGCTTTATGAGTCAGGCAGGCTATCTTGAATCGGATTCTGGCTTTGATAGTTAGCCAATTTAGTTGCAAAAGGTCGGGGGAGATGTGGTCATGCTTTCTAGAGCCTGTGATGAGTCTAGCCGATGCGTTCAGAGTAGCTTTGAGTGGGGCCAAGCTAGCTTTGGGGAGTCTCGCAAGGGTCACCAGACCATATTCCAGTCTAGAGATAACCAAGGATTGAACCGCCGGCTTGAGGTCTTCAGGGGGGAGGAAAGGTTTGATTTTCTTAAGGGTATGGAGTTGGAAGTTCGCTCCCCTAATAGTAGCACTGATGTGTGCTTGCATGTTTAAGTGTTTATCCAAGGTGATACCTAAGGATTTGGCAGAGTCTACAACATGAGGGGTGCAGTTCAGAGCAGTGAGTTGTTTAAGCCAGTCTAGGGTAGGAGCCGAGTGATTAGGTGGGGAGATCAACAGAAATTCCGTTTTAAGAGCATTTAACAGCAGATGGTTCAGAGCTAACCATTGTTGGGTTTGTGCAAGTGCATCATTTAACGTTTTTATGTCCTCTTGAGATGAGATATTCAGGTATAATTGCGTGTTATCCGCATACATGTGATACTGAATATTCGCAAGGTTCAGAATGACGGTGAGTGGTTCCATAAAAAGGTTGACGAGAACGGGCGAGAGCGCGGATCCTTGGGGCACTCCAATCATGACAGGTGTACTGGATGCAAGGGAGTGATTAACTTTGATCCTTTGCGTGCGGTTAAGCAGGAAGGAAGCAAACCAATTTAGGACCGGGCCCGAGAGACCCATCCGTGTGTTGAAGAAGATCAATCAAATTATCATGTTTGATGGTATCAAAGGCTGAAGACAGATCCAGAAGGATCAGGAGACAAGGGACGTTTTGGTCAAGGGCTCTCAAGGCGTCATCAACAATGTGTGTTAGTGCCGTTTCAGTACTGTGCCCTGATCTGAAACCTGACTGATGGGGATCAAGGAGTTGGTATTTCTCAATGTGGTTGCAGAGCTGCTAGTGGACGTATTTTTCAAGCAATTTAGCTAGTGTCATAAAGCTGGTTATAGGTCGGAAGTTGTTCGGATCAGATAGATCCGCATTGGGCTTTTTAGGGATGGGGGTAACTTGCCCAACCTTTAAGTTGAAGTTGAGTTCAACTTAAAGGCAATCCGGAATCTTTCCCTGTAGGAGGGATTCTTGAATGATCCTGGACCAAACAGGGAGAATGGCTGAATTGAGTTCTTTAAAAAGCTTAGCAGGTAAAGGATCACAGAAATGGTTGTAGGGTTTAAGGGACGCCATGTTGTGTAGGAGCTCCGTGACATCAGGGAGGAGAAAGGAATTCCAAGAGGCATTGTTTTTGAGAGAACGGCCCAAAGGCAAGGATATTGTCGAGGAATCAGTCAGCTCAGCTGCTCCGGCAGAAAGTTTTGTAGGTCTCAGAGTTGGGGAGACAGGTAGTAGCTCCAACTCGATTTTCCTTGTTTTTTCAGAGAAGTGAGCTGTGAAGTCATCACCATTAGGCAGCATGGATACTCGAGTAGAGATCGGGTTGGAAGAATGGTTAGTTTGTTCCTTGATGATTTCAAAGAGTTTCTTGGGTCTATTTTTGGCTCCATCCAGCTGAGTTCTGAAGTGGTCTATTTTTGCCATGCGGATGGGTTTGTTGTAGGTGTTTCTCACTTTTCTAAGTTGAGTGAGATTTGTGGTGGAGGGCGTGTTTCTCCAGAGTCTCTCAGAGAGTCTAAGATTGCGTCGTTCGTCATTTAGGGAACCATTAAACCAAGGTTTGGATTGTTTGACGGGAATCCTTTTGAGTTGCTTTGGTGCAATAGAATCAAACATATTAGACACCTTGTTAATGTAGTGATCAGAGAGATCATCCAGGTTGGTCATGTTGGTCTATTTTTGGTGATTAAAGATAGCATATTGATGTCGAGGTCTCTCATATTGCGCGTCAGTTGTTTTGCTTTAAGGGGTTGTCCCTGTCTACCCAAGCCCTTTTCCAAGATGAGGAAGGGAATTTGATAATGATCGGACCAGTCACAGGGTGAGATGTCGCCTATTTGTATGATTTTGTCTTTGGCAATGATAAGGTCGAGAGTGGCGTCATTGTGTGTTGGGCCTTTACAGAGCTGTGAGAGGCTGAGGTCAGAGAGGAAAGTCTTGAAGGAACAGACAATGGGATCATTTGCGTCATTCCTATGAAGGTTAAAATCTCCTAGGAAGATGTGGCAGAGTTGATCCGAGCTCGAGCTAATGACCTCCATGATTTGCTCTATGAAGACCAGATTGTCACCTGGGGGATGATAGATCGAGTGCAGCACACAGACCTTCTTGCCTTTATTCCAGATTTCGGTGACCAACTGTTCGCAGGAAGATAACACAGCACATAGAGATTGTTTTACTGTGAGGTTGGAGCGATGAATGCAAGCAATGCCACCCCCGGTTTTAACAAGTCGATCGCTTCTGAGAATAGCGTAGTCAGGGGGGATTAAGATGTCAAGAACTGGGGAGGAGATATCATTGAGCCAGGTTTCAGTGATAATCAGTAGGTCCAGGTTTTGCGCAATGATGAGATCTGAAATAGCAGCTGCATGTTTCACCGCTGATCTACAGTTGAGTAGCATCGATTTGACGAGCAGATTGGAGGTGACCACTTCTTGATGAGTGGTGGTTATGTGAAGTAGGTTATCATTGTTCACCGATCTGTGCTTAAGACTCTGTTCCCGGTCAGGGTCCGCAGTGATGGAGGGGATGCTGAGAGTAGGGTAAGAGGAGGAGACCGTTCGAGTCAGTGTAAGAGAAAAGAAGGGCGAGAATGTCCTCTTCCAATTGCTGAGGTAGGGGTCTGTGGGGCCTAGATTGATGATTAGGTAAAGGCCTAGATCTCCAGCCAGAACTAGGAGGGGAGCGGAAAGAGGGATGGTCGTTAGCTGAGTGGAACAAGTTCTGTGTGTTGTATTTATCGTTCCTCTGAGCGGTGGGTGTAATCCAAAGTTTCTCCATCTTCAAGGAGAACTGTAGTAAACTTTGCACCATCTCTTGGACAATCGAGAGCTCCTGCTTGAGGTCAGTAATCTTCTCCTCCAGACAGGGACTGTTCATGTCATTATTCACCAAGCTTGAAAGAGATGCTAGGACTGATTCAGCCGCGAGAGGGGTAAAGGATGGATGAGTAGGACCAATAACACAGTTATAGGGGGAGCTAGAGTCATGTTTGAGAAAGGCATCAGAGTCTGAAGTGGGAATAGGGGTAGGCAGAATGGAATTAGGAGAGGCCGTAGGTGAAGCAGGTAAGGTGTGTGAGGGGGAGTGCCCGTTATTGGAGATCGCAACTGGATTCCAGGCACTGAAATTATAAAATCCTGAGCCTAAGGGAGGAGTACCAGTGCAGACCTGGCTCTTAGAGTTGGTGCAGTGCCCAACACCGCAGTTGTTGGAGCGAGCCATGGGCGAACCTGGTGACGGAGGATAAGCGGGAGGGCGAGGTAAAGGAGGAGCAGTGCTGGGGAGAGCCGCTAGGTATGTGGTATTCAGGTCAGATAAGCCATCGCCCACGATAGGCAGAATGGGGTTTTCTGTGTTAAGGGTGTGGGTAAAGAACATATCCTCCGTGATGTTGGCTATATCTGTGGGGTGAGTGTATACAGATTGGAACAAAAGATATAGGGAGGAGGGGGCGTCTGTCACAGCAGGCACAGAAATTGTGGGTGGACAGATCAGATGGCAGGTGGACGGGTTATAGTTAATTAAAGTGTTCTTAATCCTCAAGAAGGCATAGTCAAATCGCTTGAGGTTCAGGTCCGAAGCTTGAATAAGGACGTTCCCATTATTGTACAGGGAGACAGTCAGCTCAGCCTTAAGGGCCGGGGATGGTAGCGTGGTTAAGTGGAAACCGTGTGCAGTTTTGGTCAGCTGTTTGGAGCGAAGCATAGAGGTGAGGGCCTTTCTCCATTGCGCTCTTCCGTTAGTGTAGAAGATGAGGTCTGTCACTACACTGCCCTTACTGGAGATATAAGTGTCCGATATAAGCGATTGAGGCCAATTTTTGAGGAGATTGTGTTTGAAGGTCTTCTTCGCATTTCTCGACAAGTTGGGGGGGTAGATAATCTTAAAAGAGTTCAAGCCTGTTTGAGCTAATGGGTTAGAGGCGTGATAAGTATTTTGTGCCATGATGAATGTAGCATGCAGAGGGAAGAGGTTAAGGGAAAAGACCGGTTCAGGGTAGAACTATAGGAGAGTGGTGGAGGAAGGGTAGACCCATAAAGAGGGGGCCCTAGTAGGAAGAAGGGAAGAGAAGAGATAGTCCGCTCGCATTTAACATGCAACAGCAGGGATGAAACAGTAAGCGGAGGAGAGGTAGACTGGGTAACGGGAGCATATTAAGCGATAGGGGAGTAGAGCTTAAGGAGTATGTCCTCAAAAGAGGGCGTAGGGAGTAGCGGAGGAAGAGTAGTCATGTAATTAGTGCTTCAGTGAGGCCACAAAAGAGTTCACTCACACCCTAGGCAATAATTTAGCAGGAATAAGGATGGACTGGGCGCAAAAGGAGGAGGACCTTAGAGCTGACTGAGGGCTTCCTGGCATTTATTTGGCAATCAAAAAGGGGTGTCCTAAGTAGCTAAGGAGGACGAATCCCTGAATGCAGGTTAAATGAAGTGGAAAGACGAGCGAGGTACTAATTCACTGTTTAAAATTAAATCAGGCTCGTTAGCTCATCATAGCCATCTTAAGTAGAACCCAAATGTACATGAATCCAGGGCCGGATAGCATCATCACGGCTATTAAGGAAAGTCCAATGTTCAAGGGATCCTCGTGGCCATTTTGAGTAGTGGCCAATTTCAGAAAGATGAGCGAGGTACTATGTCACTGTTTAAAGTTAAATCAGGCTTGTGTGCTCATCGTGGCCATCTTAAGTAGGACCCAGATGTACATAAAGCCAGGACTGCAAGGCACCATCGCGGTTATTACGGAAAGTCAAAGGATCAAGGGATCCTCGTGTCCATTTTGAATAGTGGCCATTTTGAGTAGTGGCCTAAAAATGAAGAGATCAGGCATGGACCATGGCGGCCATATTAGGTGGCCGAAAAGAATTAACGATAGATCCGAAATGGTGAGAAGAAACAAGCGAGGCCCTCTTTCTGAGTCACAGAGCCACGACCTTAGCTGCCTACGAGAGGCAATGTCCCCACAGATCGTGGTGAGCCTTGCTGCAGGGAGGGGTTAAGCACAAACACCCGGTACTGGGCCGAACACCGGGCGGAAGCATCTCTCCTCCGCACCCAGACGCAGGCAGCGTGAAGCGAAAGGCGGAGAACGTCAAGCAAGCCGGCGCCATGCAGGCTCCGCAAGCCAAATGCCCGAAGGTCCTTGCCCCCCGCCACCCCAATCCTCAATCACGGCTGCGGCACAGGCAGATGCCCCCAAAGGCATCGAAGAGGCTAGCGGCAGGGGCGGAGGATATCATTCCCCCAAAGGCAGCGAAGCAGACAGCAGACCGGGGCGATCGAAGCTCGATCACGGAAGCAGAAGTCCGGACCAAGCCCGAGGAAGCAGGGCGCAGAGCCTCAACCAGCTGCACCCATAGACCTCATGCATCTGCAGGTCCGGAGACTGGCCGACTCTTCGCTGGGGCGGCTTGAACAGGCAGCTCTGTGGGCACAAGCGGAGGAAATGAAAGCTCCCCACCGCGTACTCCAAGGCGGATGATGTCGACCCACTGCCGGTGTGCCACGCAAACTCGGATCAGCAACACAGTCCGAGGTCGCCGACTCGGACGGGGCGAGGGCATCGCAGCAGAAGAAGAGAGTCCTCCCCGATGTCTCGGAGCAACACTACCAGTACCAGTCTGTGGGCGCCGAGTCGGACGGGTCGAAGGCGTCGCGGCAAGTCCTCCCGGAGGTCTCGGAGCAACAGCACCAGTCCGTGGTCTCCGAAGGCGGACGGGGCGAGGGCTTCGAGGCGATTCCTCCCATAGATCCCCACTGCCGGTGAGTGTCTTTCAAATAGTAGCACCGAAGTCGTGGTGAGCTGTACCTCCGTGGTGTAGAGTGATGCGGGGTGGATGGCTGGGTTAACAGGGGGATAAATACCATTTTGGTGATCCCCAACCCGGGAGCTCTAAGGCTGAGCTCCTACATGGCGGCCATCTTGAGGTAGCTCCAAAATGATTGTCCAATTACGGGTTTCCATCGAACTGTATCTGACTAGATGACTAGTTTGCAGGATCCCTGCACAAAAGTGGTTATACTTACTGCCTGTTCTGCCGACTGGCATGTAGGACAGCAAGAAGGACCACCACTTTTGTCTGCCTTGGGTACATTTTTGTACAGTGCTGTAGCTGTGATTCAGGGAAGGGTCTTTATTTCTGTTTTCACAGTTTGCCTTCAGGTGTTCTTTGGCCTTCCTTTTTTCTGTTTGCCTTCTGGGGTCCAGTGTACAGCTGTTCTTGTGATGGTGTCTTGCTCTCTTCTGATGGTGTGTCCTATCCATCGCCATCTTTTTCTCATAATGATGTTGTCCACGCTCTCTTGCTTGCATTTGGTGAGCAGTTCCTGTTTGGAGATGATTTGTGACCAGAAAATGACCAAGAAATCTTTTTAGGTTACAGGGTTGGAAAGCTGACAGTTTGGTGATGTCACTTTTTATCATCCATCAGCATTCTGATCTCAGAGGCTATGTTTACTGATAAAGTATGGTAACCTAAGTGTTAGATCTCCAAATGAGGCTCTTTGAAAGCTTTGTGCTTCTCGCTAAGCACCGAAATCGCTTCATCATTCATACTGCATCCAAGTCTCTCTTTACACACACCTTTGATATGGCTCATTTCCTTTTAACTGTAGTGAAGCTAATGCAAGAGATCCTCATGAGTAAAATAATCTTTTTTACTCGTCTCAGTAATGCAATCTTGTGCAATCCATAAATGTAAGAGCCATACCTTGCAGGATCAGATCACTTCACAAAAATGCTCACTGGAGATGGCAAAAACACTGGTTCCAAGACTGGCCTCAACAAACGCCTTTAAAAAATAGCCTGGACAAACGACATGCACGTCGCCAAAAGAGGTGGCATTTTGTTAACTCAAATCCTCGGGATTAACAAAACTTGTTCAACCTGTAGATTTCAATCTGCTGTTAGTGTGCTTTGAATGTTTCACATGGTTTGGATCAATATTTTAAAGAAATAAAAGACAGCACTGAGGAGCAGTTCACTCTCAGTAATATATATATATATATATATATATACATACATATATTTTTTTTCCCCCAAAGAAATGAAGGGACCACAAAGGAATGCAATAAAGGGAATCCAAAAGACCAGGACATTGTATGTAAACCTTCCGAAAAAGGAGGCAATATCGTACTAATGACAAAGGAATACTACTGTAAGGAGGCACTGAGACAATTATCAGCCACTAACTGTTATGTGCGAATATCAAAAGAAGATTACAACACAAGCATCACAATGTATAATGATATGATAAACAGATGGTTTACTCGAGGAATGATAGATCATGAAGAACTACGGTTTCTGAAGTGTCCTCATCCTGTTACATCGACGTTTTATCACCTTCCAAAAATACACAAAGATAAGACACCCCGGGGCCGCCCAATTATTTCATCCAAGGGCAGCCTTACTGAATCAATGTCTCAATATATTGACCATTTCCTGTTTGATTTTGTGAAAACACTACCATCGTACATCCGTGACACAAAAGATTTTATAAGAATAATATCGAACATTACTTGGGAACTGGATATGCTGATGGTAGTGTTGGATATAACTAGCTTGTACACAAGTATAACACATGACTAGGGCATACAAGCTGTACGATATTTCCTGAAAGGAAGATCATTGAAATTTGCCGAACATGAGATGCTAGTTGAGTTCCTTACATTCTGCCTCACTAACAATATCTTCCTGTTTCAAAAACAATTGTATAGACAAGTGTACGGCACAGCTATGGGCACCTGCTTCGCCCCCAGCTATGCAAATTTATTCGTAGGCTGGTGGGAGAAGCAGGTGGCATGGGCAGATATAAACAGCCCATGGGTATCCTGCATTGTAGGATGGTATCGTTATATTGACGCTTTATTTATTCTATGGAAAGGACCCAGTGATGATGTAGAGCATTGAAGCTCTGAATAAGAATGATGTTAACTTGCATTTTAGTAGAGAGATAAGTGCAACAGAAGTTAACTTCTGAGATCTGAAGATTTTATTGCAGATAGCCAGATATGCACGACACTTTTCCGTAAACGGACTGCAGGGAACTCAATTCTAGAAGCCCACAGCAGTCACCCAAGCTCACTAAAGAAGAGCATTCCCTATGGAGAACTATTACGTCTCAAACGGAACTGTACAAGGGAACAAGATTTTGAACAGGCGGCGAGAGAAGCCTTAGAAAGATTTAGATCAAGAGGATATACAGAGGATTTACTAAACAAAACATATGAAAGAGTAGGTAAAATCTCACGGTTTAGTCTTTTGAAAGAAAATAAAGATTTGAGAAAGCAGAATGAAAAGTTAAATCAGGTATTTAGATTGATTACAGCCTTCTCCAGCGAGACATCTAAAATAAGAAAGATTATACAACGAAATTGGCGTATTTTACAAGCAGACCCAATCATTGGAAAGATTCTTCCCGAATATCCAAAAATAACATATAGAAGAAGTCGCTCATTAAATGACACTATAGTACAAAGTCACTTTGTATCTATGCCCACTAGTTCTAGAACAAGCGACCTAACAGGATTTTTTCCATGCACTAAGTGCAAGGCATGTAAGAACAGCTTGAAAACTTTAACATATGCAGTACCAGGCTGTAGTAAATCGAGATCAATAACCAAGTTCATGACCTGTAATACTCCTTACTGCATTTACTGTCTTGTATGCCCATGTAAACTAATGTATATAGGTAGCACCATCCACCCCACCAAGCGAAGAATTTTAGAACATGTAAGGGCAATAGAGAAAAATGATCCAACATATCCAGTTGCGAGACATTTCGCCCAATTTCATCAAAGCAATAGAAACTTATTACGTTTCAATTGCCTTGATCATGTTCCGCAACACGAAATAGGTGGTAATAGAGAAATAAAGTTACGGAGACTGGAATCAAGATTTATCATATATCTTCAAACTAAGGTGCCAACAGGTCTCAATACGGAAGAGGAACTAGCAAATCATCTAGGTTGAGGCAATGACTGAAGATATGTAATAATAAGCCCTCTAGAAATTAACCCTCATTCAATCCTATAAAATTGTAGCATTGTATGATATCATGCAGGTAAATCGATATCCGATTAATTTTTTGCTATAATTCTAGGATTTACGTGGACATATGCTCATTCAGAGGGGTATAATTGTGGTAAATCTAATAGCACACCTATGAGGCCTTCTTAACATATTTTAATACGATGTAACACGTATAAATATTGGGGTCTCAAAGTATACGTTGTGAATTTATCATGCGATTGTACGAGGCCAAATGAATGTGTAACTGAAAATTATTATTTGTGCTAAAATTAAGATTGAATGATAATGATGTTAATTGTTCGGATAACATATGAAAGTGACTTGCAAAAGGCTCAAATAGAGCTTGATAATTAATGAATTGTTAAATAGAATAAATAAGATGAATTAAGTTTGCTGAAATATTAAGCAGTTTCAAATATATTATGAATACGGGAACAACTATTAATATGTATAAAACACATTCAAAGATGGCGCAGATTTATGTAACATCTGTTGGTCTATGTTAATCGCAAGTCCACTTTCTATGTCAATGTATGAAAAAAGTAACCTGCAGTCGCAAAAATATAAACATAGCGATGCTGGAAGTTCACTGTCAGTCGAGAAAGGCGTGAGCCGAAACGCGTCCTGTTTGTTTGCAGATTCGGTGAATAAACCGGGTCTTTTCACCTCTATGAGAGTGCGGTCCCTTCATTTCTTTGAAGTACTGAGCTAGCTATGAATCTGTGGACCCACCGCCACGTATAGGACCGGCACCCATTCCCGAGTGCTCAGAAATGGGTTTGTTGGTGGACCGGAAAATTATATTATATAGGCGATATATACGAGTGAGGGGCGCCACATGTTATAAGTACAGAAAGTTCCCACCTAGGTTTCAACGGAAGTCAGGTTTAATTGTTAAAGGCACTTTTTTATCATCCTTGCTTTTAAAATGTACGGTAAAACATTGGACCAAATATAAGCATTAAAGCAATGTTTATAAATGTAATAGATTTTACCTGCTACAGCATTTGAGCATACTGCATAGGGTACTTACTGATGTAATGTGCGTGTAAGTATTTCTTCAATGTTTATCTTAACCTAAGTGGGACGGACTATATATAACCACTCTGTAATGGCGCCTTTCAGATTGACAGACTCCTGCGGAGTCGAAACGCGTCTCTCGTTATTCTGGGTTGAGGGTGACCTGAATCATTAAAAAGAAGCCTTAATCGTGAGTCCGTGCCTTCTTCGTTGGATTTCCATCTGAGGAAGCTGGAGTGTTGTGTGTGTGTATATATATATATATATATATATATATATATATATATATATATACATACACACACATATATATATATATATATATATATATATATATATATATATGTACATATACATACACATATATATATATACACACATATACACACACACACACACATATATATATATATATATATATATATAAAATATACATATATATTAATCCAACACTCTTACCGACTTACAGAAAGAAACGAGCCACTCCGATTGTAGATGCAAGTTAAAGATTTATTCGGGCAAACAAATGACGCGTTTCGACCTGTCCAGGTCTTGGTCACATGACCATATTGACAAACTTCCGTGTTTTGAGCATTCAATGCGTCCCACATGATGCAACAACATAGAAAAAAGACTTTATTTTGTTTGTTTCGGCGTATTTACACAGGATGCCGTAAACAATCTAATTATATGTGCATTAAATCAAATTATTTGTAAAATAAATGTGCAGTTGCAGTTGCCTTTACATTACATAAAACTAATACATTTTGTGCATTCATTACTTTCATATCATTGAAATGTCCCCTTGCTCAATGTGCATAAGGGCTTTCCTTCGGGTTTGCCCCGCGTTGGTAACATTACACTTTCTTTTGATATTATATTACATCAGTGTTTCTCCGTTATTAAATGGAGTACGTATCTGGGTAGATTACCCTCGCGTTATCTTTTGGGCTCATCTCTCTCATCATCGGATTTAGTACCCTTTATTGAAGCCCATAGCGTCTGCCACAGGAAAGGAAATGTACATCTCTCCTTAGTTACGGTCTAGTACCTCAATGTCTCAACGCCATAATCTCCCCCACAGAAAAGGAATAATAAAGATTTCCCTAATTCAGGTATAGTACCCCAGTGTCATGTATCAAGTTTCCTTCAATGCTATAAAGTTAATATTCAATGGTCATTAACCCAACAGTTCATTACGTAGTTATGCTACTTTACATGTCCATTGTCTCAAGATATAACATTTCTTATAGGGAGAAAAACGGCTGTTACTTGGAACAGTTCCGGGTCTCCGTGCTTTTAACTTCCTTATTTGTGACTGTGACCCTTTTATTTCTCTTATAGCTAATCTCGGAACTGCAATTCCTTTAGCCCATAAGAATTCGCTATAGGGTCTGCTCCATCTGAAATCAGGGGGGGTGGCAGCTAGCTGAGTGCAGTATGGAATTCCCTGCTGTTTCTTTCCTAAACAGGAACATGGACAGTTCCGAGAATAGCTATGAGAGAAATAAAAGGGAAATGATGGGAAGATTCAGAGCGCGAGGATATCCCCCTAAAATGCTCAGGCTGGGAGCCCGAAAAGCAGATACCATCTAGAGAGATGAAGCCTTATATCAAACACCAAAGACAGGGCAAGGGACAGGTGATAAGGATGCCCCCATTAGGCTCATAACTAACTTCAATACCCAGTCTACAGACTTTAAGAAAATCATCAAAAAAAGATGGGATATCCTAAAACAAGATCCAATTTTAAAGGCTAAATTGTGACAAATTCCTTCTATCACGTAAAGAAAAAGTCTTTCCCTAAAGGACATGCTAGTCAGGAGCCACATGGCACAACGCAGGACTAATTGGTTGGAGAAGGGGGGAGGATTCAACAAATGTGGAAAATGTAAAGCCTGCAGCCACAGTGAGAACGTGAATGAGGTCAGACTATTGAGAACTAATAGACAGTGGAAGATCAAAAGAAACATCCACTGCGGAACAGATTGTTGTTTATGTTATCACTTGCCCCTGTGGGAAGTGGTATATTGGATCCACAACCTTTCCTGTGAAGAAAAGAATTTTAGAGCATTGGAGGGCTATAACTAATAAAGACTTCAGTTATAGTACCGCTAAACATTTTCACAAAGCACATGGGGGTGACTGGACCACTGCTAAGTATTTTGGTCTGGACACTGTTCCCAAGAACCCCAGGGGTGGCAACCGTATTCAAGCTTTACGTAGAACAGAATCAAGATTTATCTTGCAGGCTGGCAGTGTTTTCCCCGTAGGGATGAATAACGATGAGGAGTTACATGTACACTTGTGAGAGGCTAGAGGTTTCCCGTATGAACTTTAGAACAGACGTTTCCGGAGGTTTTTTAACTGTAATTATCAGTCTTATTAATTTTCTTTTGTTTGTTTTGACACACATCATTATATTTTTGCACTCACGCTAAATCTAGCATATATTGAGAGTATCAATATTTTTAACAAGAGGTTGAGATCATTGCAGTAGATCTGAACTGTATAACAAGTGAATAGATATTTGAAAGTGTCCAATATGGTACTCTAGAGAGAGTTAATATAATTTGTTCTTTTGTCCCCTAACAGAATTTCTGCATTGAATCAATGGTTCTTTAACGACAGTCACAAATAAGGAAGTTAAAAGCACGGAGACCTGGAACTGTTCCAAGTAACAGCCGTTTTTCTCCCTATAAGAAATGTTATATCTTGAGACAATGGACATGTAAAGTAGCATAATTATGTAATGAACTGTTGGGTTAATGACCATTGAATATTAACTTTATAGCATTGAAGGAAACTTGATACATGACATAGGGGTACTATACCTGAATTAGGGAAATCTTTATTATTAATTCCTTTTCTGTGGGGGAGATTATGGCATTGAGACATTGAGGTACTAGACCGTAACTAAGGAGAGATGTAGATTTCCTTTCCCGTGGCGGACGCTATGGGCTTCAATAAAGGGTACTAAACCCGATGATGAGAGAGATCAGCCCAAAAGATAACGCAAGGGTAATATACCCGGATACGTACTCCATTCAATAACGGAGAAACACTGATGTAATTAAATACCAAAAGAAAGTGTAATGTTACCAACGCAGGGCATACCCGAAGGAAAGCCCTTATGCACATTGAGCAAGGGGACATTTCAATGATATGAAAGTAATGAATGCACAAAATGTATGAGTTTTATGTAATGTAAACTCAACCGCATCTGCACATTTATTTTACAAATAATTTAATGTAATGCACATATAATTAGATGGTTTACGGCATCCTGTGTAAATACGCCGAAACAAACAAAATCGAGTCTTTTTTCTATGTTGTTGCGTCATGTGGGACGCATTGAAGGCTCAAAACACGGAAGTTTGTCAATATGGTCATGTGACCAAGACCTGGACAGGTCGAAACATGTCGTTTGTTTGCCCGAATAAATCTTTAACTTGCATCTACAATCGGAGTGGCTTGTTTCTTACTGGAAGTCGGTAAGAGTATTGGATTATTTACAAAGCGGCGGCGTCCGCTCGTGACGAGCCCCGACCAGAGTGGAAGGGCGTTCCAAGACGCCATTCTTCTGTTGGATATAGATATATATATAGATATATAGATCAAACCACTCTCCCTTGTTATTGAAAGAAGATGAGCACACACGGATTCAACATTTTCACAGCCCCTTTATTCGGCTTTCCGGCATGACGCGTTTCACTGCAATAGCTTCCTCAGATGCCTGCCGAACACCAGGTAAGTACCACACCCACAATTTTAAAAGTCAATTGCCCGCTTCGATTGGTTGTGGCAACGATGACAGGCAGTGAGGGCGGTGTCTCAGGCTCGGAGCGCCGAGCCTGTGCAGAGCGGACCTTCAGCATTAGTACTACCCCAGTGGGCGGTGTCCGCTCTCACCTCACGCCCACCTTGATGTTTACTGAGGGTGGGGGGCTGATGAAAGGAATCCTCATCTCACCGCGTTATTCCTCAATCATGCCCAGGCCAGCGTTTCAGTGAGCGAAGGCCTCCTGCAAAGTTGTAGTCCCAAACAATGTTGGATGGCAGAATTCGAAGACGCGGCGGTTCGGCGTTTTCCAAAAGGTTTTTAGACTTCCCACATTATGCCACAATCGCCGAACAGCTTGGAGATGGATGCTCGCAGGTGCTGTGACCGCACCAAACACATCAAACCACTCTCCCTTGTTATTGAAAGAAGATGAGCACACACGGATTCAACATTTTCACAGCCCCTTTATTCGGCTTTCCGGCATGACGCGTTTCACTGCAATAGCTTCCTCAGATGCCTGCCGAACACCAGGTAAGTACCACACCCACAATTTTAAAAGTCAACTGCCCGCTTCGATTGGTTGTGGCAACGATGACAGGCAGTGAGGGCGGTGTCTCAGGCTCGGAGCGCCGAGCCTGTGCAGAGCGGACCTTCAGCGTTAGTACTACCCCAGTGGGCGGTGTCCGGTCTCACCTCACGCCCACCTTGATGTTTACTGAGGGTGGGGGGCTGATGAAAGGAATCCTCATCTCACCGCGTTATTCCTCAATCATGCCCAGGCCAGCGTTTTAGTGAGCGAAGGCCTCCTGCAAAGTTGTAGTCCCAAACAATGTTGGATGGCAGAATTCGAAGACGCGGCGGTTCGGCGTTTTCCAAAAGGTTTTTAGACTTCCCACATTATGCCACAATCCGCCGAACAGCTTGGAGATGGATGCTCGCAGGTGCTGTGACCGCACCAAACACATCAAACCACTCTCCCTTGTTATTGAAAGAAGATGAGCACACACGGATTCAACATTTTCACAGCCCCTTTATTCGGCTTTCCGGCATGACGCGTTTCACTGCAATAGCTTCCTCAGATGCCTGCCGAACAACAGGTAAGTACCACACCCACAATTTTAAAAGTCAATTGCCCGCTTCGATTGGTTGTGGCAACGATGACAGGCAGTGAGGGCGGTGTCTCAGGCTCGGAGCGCCGAGCCTGTGCAGAGCGGACCTTCAGCGTTAGTACTACCCCAGTGGGCGGTGTCCGCTCTCACCTCACGCCCACCTTGATGTTTACTGAGGGTGGGGGGCTGATGAAAGGAATCCTCATCTCACCGCGTTATTCCTCAATCATGCCCAGGCCAGCGTTTCAGTGAGCGAAGGCCTCCTGCAAAGTTGTAGTCCCAAACAATGTTGGATGGCAGAATTCGAAGACGCGGCGGTTCGGCGTTTTCCAAAAGGTTTTTAGACTTCCCACATTATGCCACAATCCGCCGAACAGCTTGGAGATGGATGCTCGCAGGTGCTGTGACCGAACCAAACACATCAAACCACTCTCCCTTGTTATTGAAAGAAGATGAGCACACACGGATTCAACATTTTCACAGCCCCTTTATTCGGCTTTCCGGCATGACGCGTTTCACTGCAATAGCTTCCTCAGATGCCTGCCGAACACCAGGTAAGTACCACACCCACAATTTTAAAAGTCAAAATTGCCCGCTTCGATTGGTTGTGGCAACGATGACAGGCAGTGAGGGCGGTGTCTCAGGCTCGGAGCACCGAGCCTGTGCAGAGCGGACCTTCAGCGTTAGTACTACCCCAGTGGGCGGTTACCAACGCAGGGCATACCCGAAGGAAAGCCCTTATGCACATTGAGCAAGGGGACATTTCAATGATATGAAAGTAATGAATGCACAAAATGTATGAGTTTTATGTAATGTAAACTCAACCGCATCTGCACATTTATTTTACAAATAATTTAATGTAATGCACATATAATTAGATGGTTTACGGCATCCTGTGTAAATACGCCGAAACAAACAAAATCGAGTCTTTTTCTATGTTGTTGCGTCATGTGGGACGCATTGAAGGCTCAAAACACGGAAGTTTGTCAATATGGTCATGTGACCAAGACCTGGACAGGTCGAAACACGTCGTTTGTTTGCCCGAATAAATCTTTAACTTGCATCTACAATCGGAGTGGCTCGTTTCTTACTGGAAGTCGGTAAGAGTATTGGATTATTTACAAAGCGGCGGCGTCTGCTCGTGACAAACCCCGACCAGAGTGGAAGGGCGTTCCAAGACGCCATTCTTCTGTTGGATATAGATATATATATAGATATATAGATATACATATTGTCTTGATCCAGTGTATTTCAGTAGCCTCCCTCATGGTTCAGTGTATGTCAGTGGCTTCCCTCATTGTTCAGAGAGCACCAGTGCGTCCAGTGAGTCAAAGAAGTAGATGTGAAAACACCTGCAAGTATTCAAGGTCTATCTGAACACCATGGCCCCTCCCAATGGACACCTCGATTTCCTGTAATTTAGCGCATCCCTTTTTCAAAACAGGTTATTAAATATCAATGGGCTCCCCTCCCCGAAACTCCCAATCCGCCGCTCCCCCACCCGTTACATTTTGTAGAGTGAATGACCCAACACGACTGGACATTTAAAAAACTCCACAGACACAATTTCTGTCACAATCAATTTTCTAAAAATGTTCTAAAAAATTTGCTAATTAGCTGTCAAGCTAATGCTACGTGAAAAAAAGATGCACAATTTCTGTCACAATTATTTTGCTCAAACTTTCTTAAAAAAGGTGCTAATTACTACCCGTGCTAATGCTAAATGACAAAATATACAACTAACTGCAGTTTGTCACGATTCACTCCCTGTGCTCTCGTTCCCACCACCAGGGGGCCGAATTGTGGGGCTTTCCAGTATTCTAATATGCTTCCAGACACTCCCCTGTATGCATATCCTGACTTCCAGGCATTTGGACATCATTTAGGAATTGACATCCATTCCCAATCCATGCCGGGTTTTGTGGAAGCCAGTCTGCTCCTGCTGGAAACTCCATTACCTAGAATTCCCTGCTCACTGCTTCGTCTCCACCCCTGCAGGGCAAGGATGGGTGGAGGAATTCAGCTCACTTGTGGCTGGCTGCTGCTAGCCTGCTCACACCTGATGCATGTGATTACTGTGAGCTCTTTTAAGCCCCAGCTCCCTTCAGTCCAGTGTTGGTCATTGTAGCTGTATACCGGTGAGGCCGATCCTTGTTTCCGGTGCTTTTGATACCCTTGTTTCCAGTGTTTCCTGAGCTTTTGATATTCCTTGATTCCTGAGCTATAGTTAATCCTTGTTACTTGATTCCTGAGCTATAGCTATTCCTTGTTCCTGAATTAGCACTGCCTGCAGTGCTACCTTGTTTCCTGAGTTCCTGAGCTATAGCTATTCCTTGTGCCTGAATTAGCACTGCCTGCAGTGCTACCTTGTTTC
Source organism: Calotriton arnoldi (assembly GCA_963921515.1). Lineage (NCBI taxonomy): Eukaryota > Metazoa > Chordata > Amphibia > Caudata > Salamandridae > Calotriton > Calotriton arnoldi. Next base: position 1,663,216 of record CAWUFW010000336.1, read on the forward strand.
CTGAGTTCCTGAGCTATAGTTATTCTTTGTTCCTGTTCCTGGGCTTCAGCTATTTCTTGTTCATGATTTGCACTGCTTGCAGTGCTCTCTTGACTCCTTGTTTCCTGAGCTGTAGCTATTTCCCGTTTCCTTGAACCAGTACTGCCTGCAGTGCTACCGTGACTCCTGAGCCTTAGCATTCCTTGTTCCTGACCTGCATCAGTTTCCCTTCTCCTGAACTAGCACTACCTGAGGTGCTACTTTGCTCAATTCTTGTTCCTGCCCCAGCACTGCCTTCTATGCTACTTTGTTTTCTTGATTCCTGAACCTGCGCTATTCTAGTATACCCTTGTAGCCTCCCCTTCTGTATATCCTTTTCCAGTCCCTGCCTTTCTTCCCATTTCCTTGGTTCCAGTTCTAGTTTGCTGTCTTTCTATTTCTGCTGTCTTGCTTCTGTTACCTTGTATGTTCGTTACCTGCTTTCTGCCAAGTGCGCCCTGTGATTTCCTTCCTTTCCTGTTTAGCACTCCTCCTTGCTAGCTACTTGTCTATTGTGCTTGGGTTTAGTTATACCCCTTTGCTGTTACTGCCTTGCGTGTTCCTGTTTGATCGCCAGGAACCGTGGGCACAGCGGACTACCTAGGTGGTGTTTCTTGTTCACTGTGAGTATTGTCTTTGAGTTACTGTTATAACATCACCATAGGTATAAGCTCCACAGACCCTGCCTTTGCATACATATCCTATATGTGGGTATTTTCAGTCAGTATCTGTAACAGCAATTGTGGGTTCAGTCTTACCGTGTGGAGCTCCTGAGTGCTTTACCCCACATTCCCTTTATTGTTAATGTTGTATTATATATATGTCTTGCACGTCCGTCCTGGGTGTAGTTATTCTGATTGCCTTGAGTGCCCTTCCTTTCTGAGTCTTAGCCATCTTGTACAGGCTTCCCCTTTGGATCCCTTTTTCTCCTCCGACTCCTTGTGTGATCCTGGGCAGCGCTGTACTACTCTTTCTGTGCACGGTACATTTTCTACCCAGTCCCCAGTCCTTGCTCAAGTCCCTGACTATGTTCCCAACATAGTCCCCGACAGTCCCTGACACAGTTGGCCGAAGTGTAGGCCAATATCATACAGTGTTACAGGAGTACAGGAAATACCGATAAGACACTTCAAAACGGAGTCTACTCAAAATCACTTTAGCTAAACTTCACACAATAGCATGTGTTGGACAACTCCAGTCCCAACATGTCAGATCAGACTTCCTTCCCCCAAATGATTTTTGGTTCTAAATGGAAGCCAAATGAAGTCGAAAGATATTCCAGTCAAGTTTATAGGTTACGTAACAAATAAGGTGACAAATAACAAAATATTGCCAAAATATGAAGAAAAAAATCAACTTGAACTTACACGCCACTTAGAACATTGATGGACTGTGTCTTTAAGCCATATCCTGTGTCCTCCATGTTAGAAATAATTCCTAGAACATTTATATTGGCACCTTTCTCTCCAAAGTCTTTATCACTGTACATTATCATGTGTGAAGTTGAAAAATCCTGTTGGAGCATAATAGGACATTGGTTAACAGATACTGCCAGAATTATACAAAACATTGAAAAAGAAATACTGAGCACTCACGGCTACGATGGGACGAAAAGATTGCAGCTGGTCATTGTAGCCACCCCAATCATGCCAATGTGGATAATCTCCTTCTTCGAGCAAATACTGATGACCTTCAAAACCTGGCTTTTCATAACCGACCCAACTAGAGGGGAAAAAGAGGTATAGCTTTGCTGTAACATGAATAGTTTTGAACTTCTAACAGATACACTAATAGACAATGCACAATTAATTTGATTTGCAAATCCCAGTTGAAAAGATGCTTTACAAAAAATAAGGGTATAATTGGTTAAATGAGATTACAAAAGACACATTTGAAGCTAGTTGTGGATGCCTAAAAAACTGGTCAATATACATTAGCAGGGAGACAAAGCCAATAAACTCCATGCGTCGCTTGAAAGGGAGACCAGTGGCCAAGTTGGGTCAGGGGAAATTGAGGACAGTGGCCGGGTTACCCAAGTGACCAATGATGATATTGCGGAAGCTTTTGCTACATATTATGAAGGGGTATACACATCTGTGACCCAAATGTCTGAGGAGTACTGTGCTGATCTACTGCAACACATAGCTCTTCGAAGGCTTTCCAAAGAAGACAGGGACACGCTAGACGGGGACTTGAACGTTGAAAATATAGCCCGGGCGTTACGAGACCTACAATTGGGCAAGGCGGCGGGTTCAAGCGCTGTGCCTTTGGAGCTTTATAAATGCATGATGGATAAAGTGGCAGAAAACATGCTGGCCATGTTACAAGCCGCGAGGGAAGAGGGGTGTTTGCTGGCGGACCAGAGGGCTGCGACCATTGTAGTGATACTAAAGAAGGGCAAGTCTTCAGTGTAGTGCACCTCTTATAGGCCCATCTCCTTACTAAACTTGGAGGTCAAAGTGCTGGTAAAGGCCCTGGTGTCCCAGTTGCGATCTGTAATTACCAAAGTTACTATGGGATGGAGGTAATACCTGCATCGCCCTTTGCAAGCTACAGCGGGGGATCGCAGAGCGGGATGGGCAGTCCCCGACATTCTCAAGTACTATTGGGCCACACAACTAATGACAGTTAACGACTGGGTGTTCGCAGTCCAAGCGGAGTTGGCATTTCGCGTCAATAGAGATGCTATGGGAATCAAAGGCTACGAAGCAGCTTTGTATAAAAAAATCATGTGAGCGTGCCCTGTCGCCTCTCGCCCAGACAGTGGTTCGTGTGTGGAGGGAGGCAACAAAATACTTGGGCTGGGAGGGGAAGATGACAGAACAGACTCAGCTATGGCGCAGCGACCTCTTGCGGGAAGTCGGGACCCAAGGCAGGTTCACAAAGTGGGCACTGATAGGCATCGAACATCTTGGTGATAGGTTGATAGGGCAGGCGATGGTGACCTTTGATGTCCTGCACCAAGATTATGGAATGCCAGAGACCGAGCACTATAGATACTTGCAATTAAAACATGCCCTTCAGCGCCATATTTTGGAGGGAGACCAACTGCCAGAGGCAGCGCCGCTGGAGGACCACCTCTTTTTGGATCCATTGGGGAGCATGGCAGTCTCCGTGACAAATAGGAAAATAATGAACAATGTCCCAGGCCCATTAACAGCCCTGCAAGAGTCCTGGGAGGGAGATGTGAGGGACACTTGAGGAAGATGACTGGACAGGGGTTATTCAGAGCCTAAGAGAGGTGGCAATATGGGTCCGCTTCCGGTTGATTCAATTGCGGATACTCCACAGGGCATATTACTCCAGGGTACTCATGCACAAGATGGATAGGGGGGTCTTAACACTTTGCCTGAGGGGATGGACAAGAAGGTACTTTCTTTCATATACTGTGGTCGTTCTCTTTCATACAGCCCTACTGGACAGTAGTGTTGAGGTCATGACCTGAGTGTTGGGGCAGACGGTCCCACTAGAATCTGCTAAGCAGCTCCTTTTGAATGTCTCGGGAGAGGAGACCTGGCCGAAATATCAAAAGATATGGCTGACACTGGCAGCAATTGTCGCTAAGTGTAACATAGCGTGTGCCTGGGGAGCAGGGTTCCCTCCCCGACTGGAAGAGTGGGAGTCTGACCTGGACTGGTGTGGCAGAGCAGGTGGTCCACCAGAGTAGGGGTTGCCCCAAGAAATGGGAGAAGGTGTGGGGCAATTAGTGCACCTATCGAGGCAATTGACCAGGAGGATGAGTGATAGGATAGGGTAGTCCTTGAGTAACATCCTGAACCTCCATTTGTAATCTGGTACAGTCTCTCCATCATGGTTGTGCTAAATGTCCTATGAGAGCTACTTTTGTATCAAATTTATGTCTACTCTCTTTTCTACATACGCTGTAAAATTCCTCAATCACTGCATTTTTTTGTACTGAGCACGAGTTTTTGTTCAATAAATAAACATATTAAAAAATATGAGCAGATCTAAGCAGGATTTTAAGGGAATATGAAACGATGGTAGTGAAGGAGCACAGAGAAGTGCACAGAATAGAGAGCAAGAGTGCTAAAATGTAATATAGAACAGTGAGGGAAAGAGATGACCAGGGTTGTGTGAGAAGTTGAATGAAGAGTGCTGAAGTGAGTCGAGGAGAACTAAGGTCATGGATAAACACAAAGGAAAGTCTGTGCAAAGGAAGCAAAAATGTGTGCAAAAAGGGAAAGCGGCCTTAAGAAGGTAATAAAAAAAGAAGAAATAAGAGAGGGTTATGGGCGCTCCAGGAAGACTAATAGAAATGTTGAATACAAATTGGAGAAAGAATCATGAATGAGGGGAAGCAAACCAGAGAGTAGAACATGAGTCTAGACAGGAGAAAAGAAGGGTGAGGATATTTTCGTTGCATGGAATGTATGATAACGACACCAGAACTGAAAAGCAAGAGTATGAAACAGCGGGAATGTTTGATGAAAGACTGGCGATGGAACAAAGATGACACCATGACACTGAGTTGTAGGAGATCGTGTGAGAGCTGTGCTCGTGGGAATAACTTTAAGACATGAGAGATGTTAAGTTTAGTGATCAATTGTTTCTTGACTCAAAAAACAAGTAAATGTTTAAGTAACAATGAGCAAGTCGATGGAAATGCTAAGATTCGAATATGAAAATTAAATTCACCAAAAAACAGTTATCACAGCCCCAAGTACGAGTGGAAGTTGTAAAGGTGTGGGCCATTATCCACTGTTCAGCTATTCATTAAAATTAAAAACAGAGTCACATGAAATATTTAAATAGTTTCGCAAATGATGGAAGCTCTGGTGTCCTGATTTTATCCTATCTCTCAGCTGCATTTGTTCCTGTTAACCAGACAGCATTTCTGGGCCATTTTCCTCCGACCAGTTTAGGAGTTCCATGTTAAGGTGGTTTACATCATTTTCGTCAGACAGAAATAAGATTGTCACATTACTCTTGTCAATCAACATCGCTTTTGTACGGTTTAACAATCCTCTTTATTGCCTTCTGTTCTGCCCCGTCTTGTATCCTCTCACATACAACATTTTACTGGTGTTGTATAAGAATCAGAACCATGATGCTTCCCCTGGCTTCCCTACGCCAACACTGCATTCATACATTCTTGTAGGAGGGTAATTGGTTGAAAGTGAATATAAATAATTCAAAGATTGTGATCATGCACAAACCCTAAACTCCATCCCTTCAACCTATTCCTATAGTTTCAGTGAAGGGAGCTGGCTTCCTGGATGACTGTAATCTTTGTTATGTTTTCACATGCAAACATAATGGTCGCATCCTGCTTCCTTAATCTCAGGGTCATAAGGTGAGTCTTTACATTTCTGACACTCCTATATATTCTTCAAAAATATCAGTCATTTAGTTCTCCTGTGTGGCCTGACTACAGCAATAACATCTATTATGACCTCCTGTGATTTCTACTACAAAGATTCCAAGATGCAACTGTTTAGTTCTTGATGAGGCGGGCAGAAGGGACTAAAATTCATGTACTGGATGCCTTGATAAAGACAGTCGAGTTCATGGGCATCTGAATACTCAACAGAAGATTTAATACCACTGGCAATCATTTCTACGTTCTCTAATTCACCCGTTAGCTTCTGGCAAAGCTTATGTTTTGTTAATTGCAGATTATGTTCATAACGTTACCCTTCAGACATGGGGAAACAAAAGGTTCTAGGATTAGATTTCGCTTGATGTTCAAAAGTCTTTCTTGGCAGACTGCAGAAAATACATTTATTGGGGAGCAGTACTTTTTACAAGAACTATACTGTCAAGCTAAAAAACTGTAGCGCGAGATGCCAGTTTCTCGCTTTGTCTCTTCTTAAGAAGCTCATCTCAGAGGAACAGAGATAGCACCCACAGAACTGAAGTCACAGAAACTTCAGGAAATAGCAGTTTCAAGTCCAGGTAGAGTCACAAGAATGCCTGCGCACCTTAAAGTAGCAATGATTTTTTTTAGCATTTCCAGGTTTGTGAGAATTAGAGGAAAGACAAAGGACTTCCCAGACCAATAGGTCATGAGACAGTCACACAAGGAATTTTGCCTGCTGGTGATTCAAGAAGCAAAGTTCTTACATTTGATTTTCACATTTGTGGAAAAGGCCATTTGTGTGAACACAGCAGTGGAAGATAGAGGCGAGAACTCCTTGGCTGAACTCTTGTTCATGGGATGTTAGTGGGCATCTGTTCAAACTTGCTACAGGCTGGCTGAGTGCCACACAATTTAATATAGGGCAGCAAAAGGAAGATCGTCTGAGATATATCCAATATCTAGGGCTCCTTTGTCACTGGCGGAGTGGAGAGTAATGCATTCCTTCCAACGCATTGTCTAAAAGAAATTGTTGGAGGGATGAATACACTGAGATGGGCTTCAATTGATGGGGTAACTACTGGTTCAGTACTTCCCTCAGACAAAGCTGCATAGTGGTGAATTGGAAGCTTTTGTTTGCAGCCAAAGAGCGGCTGCTATTTGGGCCAGGAGTGAGTAAATAGGTTAGCTGTGTTGAGAAAGAAGTTGGTTTCCTATGGCACATGGAAAGTTTTGTCTATGGTCTCAGTGCAGTGAGACAATAAAGCACATGCAAATCTACGGATTACAATCAATAGATGAGCAGAGCCTCTTACAGTGCCAGCACCCAAGTGAACATTCTGAACTTCTAAATTATATACACCCAGAATGGAACGGAATATGCTCTCTCTTTGTGGCTAGAAAGTAGTACGAGTAAAATAACCCCTGCCTTTCCTCAAAACAAGAGCTGAACTGGTTCTATAGTTATTAACACTGCAAATAATTGAGAGCGCCCATGAGTCCACGGGAGCTCTAAGCAATGAAAGTTGTGGGTATGGAACATTTCTGAGATTGGTGCCAACTAAAGAAAGATAATAAGTAAGATATGCACCCAGGCTGCGTAACAATGTAGTTTCTACATATAGCATGCATGCACAGAGCAGACTATGTGTGGCTTTTAGGACCACTATAAAGAAATAGTTTCCGGTCATCAAAATTGTATGGGTAAGGGACACAGCCAGAATTCAGAGGTGTAAGGGTCTAAAACATCATCTACCTAACATTGGGAGAAGTATAACACATAAGAAAATACATGTCACCACCAACTTCAATGGCTTTAGGCACAGGCCAGATAAATTGTTCACGTAAAGTGATCTGGTTATCAAGAGAAGAGAAAATCATGTTAAAGTCTAGTATTTAGACATCCCTTGAACTTCTATGGTGACCACAAGCCACTGATAAGGAAGCAAGGAAACCCTGAGGTTCAAAATTCGCTATGTAGCTTAAACTCTTCTTGTGACTATATCCCATTGATAAGATATGACAACCTACTAGTACTGGTCACGATAACATTTTAAAATTGTAGACAAGGGCTGCAAAATGATACCACCTCAAAGAAACCTTCTATTAGCTCTAGAGAAAATGAACCAGTCATGAAACGTGTAATGTTGGGATTAAGTACCTCTTCTGAAACCAACCCATCCTGGGAAGCAAGAAAAGACATTCCTAGAGGTTTCCACTACTGCCCATGATAAAAATATCCATTCAAAAAGCACCAACCAATAACTATCCAAGTTCACAAATCCCCATTAAAAGTATCATGTCTTGATGGGACCATAATTCAGCCAAGTCACTTGCATCCCAGAGAGTCCTGAAAAGAACAGCTTTCAGTGACATGCACTTCATGAACACCCAAGGAGCTGAGCATAAGCCGGAAGGGAATGCAATAAATTGCCAGTATTCTCAATCTGCTACGAATCAGAGGCATTTTCCTGTTACAACGTACCACTGTTAGTGTAAAACAGGAACTCTTGAACTTAAGGGCACGTATCCTACCCTCCAGCACAAGAAAGCATATGGGCCACAGGGACCCTGTTAAATATTATCATATCAAAATGAATGTTTAGGCGAATGAGGCATGGTAAGGTTCAAGTAAGTTACAAGAATTAGACAAGCCTAATTGTATCTGAAAAATAGCTTTCTCTTGACATTGAGTCTACTTGAATGGAAATAAAAGTAGCATTCTTCACATGTAAATAACACTGGCATGTTCCAAATGGTGCAGTAAGCACTTAGGGGAAAGCTCAGATGGTGAGATGTTGAAAGAAAATCATTATGATGATATTCAGCTAAATATTCCCAACATTATTCGAAAGACTTCAATTGAATCATCTTTACTTACATTCCACCTAAAACTCTTATTGATAACACTGTTGCAAAGGAAGACGACTGCCCTTCTTCAGACTGTTCATCTCCAGACTTAATTTGGTCCTCAGCAACGTTGAACATTTCCCCATCCAGTTCCAATTCCTTCCCTTCAAAGAAAGGCTTATCATAGACAAATATCTAGCCGGAAATTAAACAAAAATATCGGTTAACCCAAAGACTAACGAACGTCCTGTATAAACATCTGCACATTAATGCATAACACTGATATGTGAGTTTCAGACTATAGATAAACATTCAGGTCCTGATACAGAGTTGGTCGGCAATTAAAACTCCTCTGGTTTCTTGAAGTACTAAATCCAGCTGGAGAATGCACCATATGAGTTTCCTCCACCACAGTGATGGGATCTACTCTAGATTTGGGCATTTTCTTCAGAAATCAGAGGATATTACATTACCACTCAACTCTAAATCACACCATTGTTCTGTACTTTAAAAAAAAAAAAAAAAAAACAATCCATTATTTCATTTGCCACCCAGCATGTTAAGTGCAGTAGATAGAAAGGAAGCACCAGACCCAAAGCAGGGCAACATGTGAGAAGTCCATAAGGGAACTGCATTGAAAACACTATCCAGGAACAGGGTAACTTGCTGGCGTTATTCAAGAAAATGCATAACCCGCACCATGTTTGTGGGGAAAATAGCAACCCGCACTCTCTCTGGTAATTTCACTATCAGAGTGATATTTTTGTAAGGATGTCAAGTGCAAGTAAATTCTGTGAGTACATGGCTGTTGTGTTGAATGAGAGGCATCTTGTGCCAGCCGCAGCATTTTGTAACTTTGCTACAAATTTTTGTTCTTCTAAAATCTTCTAGAATAACATTGACATTTATGTATCCAAAATATTTCCCGTGCTAAATGGTTGTGTGCCTCATCAATTCTTATCAATTGTTTTTATCTCAACGTTTATTTAATAGGCTTGTTTGAAAAGTTCATCTCACGCATATTACATTGCGAAGTATATGTAGTAAAGATAAACCCACCTATATGAAAAATCCATTGAGGTGCGTAAAGAAATATTTTTCCTCACATACACTACTTCTAATGTAATTTTATGTCATTACATCATAAGAATTTCGTTTTGAAATTCTGTATTTTTTTCATTTAATGAAAAGAAACACTAAGTCTGAACACAAACAAATAATAACAAACTAAACCCACATGCCAATACACTATCATGATTATATGGAAATTATATAAAGCAGACACAAAATGCTGTGCACATAATACTTATAAATATTTTACCTTTGGCTCATTTGGTATCTCTACTTTACGGCCACCCTATAAAAAATAAAAACATTGTTACTTTCTTTATACACACTTAGTATCCGAGTCCTCTAGGAGCTTTACTGGCTTCAAAAATAATATTAACCATGAGTTGTTTTCGCAATGCCTATTTTTCTCTGGCCAATTTGGGGCTGCCACCTATGAAAGAAAATGCCTAAAGTATATTATGAAAGCTCTCCAAACTGATTTTAAGGTCTGCCAGAACATATATTGTATAATACAGTGTACAAGACAAATCAAAATTTCCACTGCTCTTGAATTTCTTATTTTTGGGTGCCACAACAGAATATCAAAAAAGGCCTAAAGAAGGCTTTTTTTCTGAGGTCTCTGAAATACAAACATTTATTGAACAACTCTGACCGGAAAAACAAGCTGCTCATCCAAGTCAAGGAGGAACTACTTGCTAGTCTAATATGCTTCCCTGCAAAAAATACAACATAAGTTAAATAATGGTACCCTAAAATGTACTTATTTTATTTAATTAGGAACAAGCGCAAAGACATTTGGATCGGCAACGACTCATAACCTCGCAATGTGAGTGAGGTTTTGAACAAAGAAGCTGTTTGATGATTAGGAGACAGCAACACATGAAGACACTCAATACAACTATATAGAATAGTCTAACAATAGTTTGGCACACTGTCCTTCATATTGTTCTGTCCGAGTCTCATGAATCGGAATTCTGGATTGTTTTGGGCTCATTGAATGTAGGGTATACTCAGATCTCTGGGTGCAGTGGGGTCCAGTGAATAGGTGGTTAGATATGACGAGCGATTCTTGTTGACAGAGCATAATTGCTGTGAGGATAGTGAGTCAGGTGGTCTGAAATGAACCCCCGATCAATTTGTATGCGACAGTCAGTTTGCAGAGAGTCCTGTTTTTAGCTGGAAGCTACCAAGCTTCATGGTGACAAGAAATGGTGGGTGGGTGCCTGGTATGTTGTATTGCGTTCTAGTGGCAAAGCAATCCGGTCTACTAGGAGAAAGGGGAGACTGAGGGAGACCCACAAGCAGGGGTTCGTGGTGAAACAGAAGTGGAGACCTGGGCCTATTTTTCTAATATTTAGGACCTGGTAGTATGCTGATGTGGCAGTAATAAATTACTGCATTTACATACAAGGGCTACAGCAAACTCGACGGTTTCTGGACAAGGGGAAAAAAATCAAAGTGAGGAGGAAAGTGGATACAATTAAGCAGAAGGGTGGGTGTTGATGAGGAGACAAAGTAAGGGATCTCAACTTTGGAGGCATTCAACATGGGAGGCATGAGGACCCATTCAAAGTCGTATTGCAGTGAGGCTGTGAGAAATGGGTGATTGAAGAGGGTAGGAAAGAAGATTTGTGTTTCGTGGCGTAAAGATATGAAAACTCAAAGAACGAGATGACGTCGCCCAGGGAGGTGGTGTATAAGAAGAAAAGGAGGATACCCAGGACTAACCCAAAGGGATCCAACTGGTAGTGCTGTCTAATAGATGAGGAGACAGGACTAGAGCCCCATGAGGGTTTGGAAGATGGAAAGTAATGTGGGGAGATATACAGTGCCAAAACGTAAAATGCCCTGCAGACTGAAGCTGCATTAAAGATGCACATTTTTGAAGGGCACAGCTTCTCACACTGCCGGTGAGGGGTTTTAGTCACAAAAGGCCTCACCACTGTGTGGATCCACCCTCTTGGGCCCCAGCACCTCAAACAAAATGTAAGGATGCACTCAGCCTTTGAGGCTGTACTACACAGTGAGATACCGCACTGGGAATTTAAGGCAACTTCAGACCGTTGAGAGGCTGAGCTGAGCGTTTGAAGCTAGGCATGTACATCATGAATCTGTACTTGCCATATAAAAAGCACATATGAGGAAGCGTCTGATTATTTGAAGGTATGCTTTTGGCTAATATAGTTGAATCTGGGATTTTGAACTGTGCCTGGACATATTATGGTTGTGACAGGGGATCGGATGTCACACCTTTGTACATCTTAATGGTGCCAGTGACATTTAGACTGCAGCTGGGCATTTGAGGCTGTAATTGGACATACCAGGCCTGTATAAGAGTATGGGATGATTTACATCTATTGTATGTCAAGAATGCACCCCTGGCATATCATGCCTGGTCTGGTGGCTCAGTGGACTAATGCGTCCACTTCAGGGGCCTGTGTTCGACCTCATGGTCACAGGTTCAAATCCCGGCGGGTCCACTCAGCCTTTCATCCATCGGAGGTCGATAAAATGAGTACCGCTGAGTTGGGTAACAATAAACATCTGTTATTCAGCGCCAAGATACCCTTCTGGGTGAACGTGCGCTTTACAAATATACAAGTTATGTTATGCCTGCACCTTAGTTAATATTTGAATGGTAACTAAAACTTCTATCTACTTTAGTAACTGTGTTTTATTTTCTAAATTTGACACTTACTGTAGTGATCTCAAGTACGGTGATGTCCCTTGTGAACTACAGCCTACGGTCTTTATTTCACACAGTGGAGCTGAGTGGTAGTAAAAGAGCTACTGGACACCTAACTTGGAAACAACCACACCCTCTCCCATAACGCTGTACCAGATATTATGCTACACTTGCTGGCTTTATGTCGTCTTGGGCAGGGTCTGAAAACTCCAGTCCAATAACTTCTTATACAAATTAGACATAACATTTCAAACATATACATGTTATACCATTTTCAGAGGCCTCATGGAACCAACGTAAGCTTCATGAGTATCCCAGAATGCCAAATTAGGATATTCTCCAGGTTCCAAAATAAAAGGAACTCCCTGGAAGCCAGCGTCTTCATAGATGAGCCATCTAAAATACACAAAAAGAGAAGTAGATGATTAACACAAATTGAAAATACGCACCTGGATTGCATGCATTTAATTTCATATAATAAAACACTACTGTACGTGACAAAATAATTGTTTTAACATTTGTTTTGGGTTTTGTCTGGGGTAAGGGTTAGTTTTATGTTTGCTTTACACAGTACAGGGTGACCTTCCTGCCCCCCTCCCCACCTTGACCACCACCGCTTTTTTCCTCCATTTTTTGATATTGAGATCCTCTTTCGTATTTTTAGGTCTGTTTTGACAAGGTACTTGTCTGCAACACCAATTGTTTACAAGTTATATATACAGTGAGCTGTGGGTAAGCCCCCTTGAAACTTTGGCTTGTTCGGTTCAACTTTCTTCAGCCTTGCTTTGAGACAGTGTTAATTAGATAATGGATTACAGCACCAGCCCAGAGGAGTATACATTTCTCACCAACGAAATTACTATTTCAAGGAACGACTGACTAGTTTACATATGAAAAGTGAATTCAAACATCACACTTTTTGTCACACTTAAAACTTCATCTCACACAAGTACTGTATACAAAAAAATCCTTTTTTCACTGCAAGATATTTTGTATCAGTTTATCGCACAACAAAAGAATTGCTATGGACGCCAATGGCCCTTTCTTCTACTGTTCCCCATAAGAGGAAACCCAATTTGGTGTTCCCAGCAACCACATTCGTCCCCAACAAGCACATTCATTCATCCGACAGATCATAAGATTCAACAAACTCTACGCCTGCAGCTGAAATACAAATTCAGTGCACCTGGCAAATCTGGCTAAGCCATTAGGTCTGGCTAATGACTGAAAGAGCAAGTCAGAAAACTATAGGCTTCGTCGTCTTGTTTTTTTAAGCTAGCCAATTACCCCTTCTCTCCTTTAATATTTCATTTTGTTTGACAGGAAGACCATCAATTTATGATTCCAATAGAGGTTACATTTAGGAGTTAGGGACAAGCAATGATGTTACAGTAAAGGTTAGAGGTTAGACATAACAATATTATGGTTTTTTATATCCAATGTGGAGTGCATCACAATCAATCAAGCAAGCACAGAGTCTCAGTCCATCCATTATGGTTGTCAAGTGAAAACTTTATTCTTCTCTTTTCTTTAGAAAACAACAGCCAGACAGCCGACGCGTTTCGTCCAGATGTATGGACTTCATCAGGGCTTGAACATATGTCGTTTATCAGTAAAGAATATAATCTGTCGAATATGCAACTTGTAAAGTAATAAGGCAAACTATATATCAGTTTGTTTAGCAACTGCACCCTATCGAATCCAGGGTCAGTTCCAAAATATCAATGGCTCCTGTGCCGCGAACCGCTCTGTCAGCGGCCTGTTTGAAAAAAACCCCGATCGTGTTTGAATGGAAAACACGATCGGGGTTTTTTTCAAACAGGCCGCTGACAGAGCGGTTCGCGGCACAGGAGCCATTGATATTTTGGAACTGACCCTGGATTCGATAGGGTGCAGTTGCTAAACAAACTGATATATAGTTTGCCTATTACTTACAAGTTGCATATTCGACAGATTATATTCTTTACTGATAAGCGACATATGTTCAAGCCCTGATGAAGTCCATACATCTGGACGAAACGCGTCGGCTGTCTGGTTGTTGTTTTCTAAAGAAAAGAGAAGAATAAAGTTTTCACTTGACAACCATAATGGATGGACTGAGACTCTGTGCTTGATTGATTGTGGTGCACTCCACATTGGATATAAAATTTAACATTGGTCTTGGAGACTGCCCCTTGGGAGCAGCAGGGGCAGTGGAAGTGCACACTATCTGAGTTATTTGGCTCAAAATTTTGGACTTCTTTTTGGGGGATTGTTTTGTGTGGAGGTGCGTCACAAACACATCTTAGGTGTATAGGGTTGGCTTGCTGTTCCATCTTGGAGACATAACAATATTATGGCTATTTATATATGTAGAAAATGTCTCACTTTTTCAATTTTTGCTTTTTTACATTTAAAGTATACAATTTAAGTTTCTCACTTTCAACGTACTTTCAGTAAGTCAGATATGCTGCACTAGCAAGCATTGCATTGGGGAAGGAATTCTGGTGGGAGGCAACCTGTAAAAGCAGATTAATACCTACGTATCTATGGACAGAAATGTTAACATGCCAAGGTGGGGCAACCTGCAATCATAGGTGAATATTTACCAAGTGGTAAGTTTGTAGGTACTGATATCATCCTTATAGGTAGGTTTCCAGCATAGAAAAGCAAAAAATGTTCTGTGAACAACAGGGTTGACTGCATTTCTATGGTTGAAATTGGGAGGGAACAATTTAAGGGGTTTAGAGGAAGTGAGTCTCTACATTGGAAAATATTTTTGAAGGGAAAGCACACATTCACTGCAGATTTTCAAACGGAGAATTTTCCACTTGGTTGAAATTCTGTGTGAATACACTTTCTATTGTAGATTTCCAGAAACAGTCCAGACATTGTTCGTGAATCCAATCAAAGTCAGAAATTTGCTCCAAATGTAGCAGCAGCCATAGAAGAGCAAATTTAAGCCTTTGCCCCTGGCTCTCTGTCAACCTTGAGCCAAGAAATATTTATTGGTACAAAATGATAGTTTGCACTAGGTCTTTATAGTTTGATAGTTTCAGCATTTAATGTGTCCGCTATCATTAAGACTTAGTAGCAGCCTTTAACACACTGCCAACCACAAGTCATTCCGAAGCACAGGGGTGAATGAATAAATTATGTTAAATGAGAACTACAGGGGTCAGCACTTTATCTCTACTATTTTCATTTTCTTTAATGTTGAGTTTAAAAAAATGTGCCAAATTAGGTTGTCATCACAGTGACTTCACAAATTAAGAAAGTGAGACTGAAAGGATGAGTAGACTGAAGAGTATCTAAACTGCTTGTAACTTGATCCCCAATACTATGAATATTGTTTGAAAAAAAGTGTTTTCAAACACCTCATTTTAAATGAAGGGCTGATCTGACAACACAAAGATTACAAGCATAAAGATAGGCCCTGCTGAGCAAGCTTGATATATGAATTTCATCTGTATACCTCTGTTAATCAAAGGCACCTTCCAGAACAATCATCTTTATTCAGTCAATATTGACCATGAAAGCACAATAAAATCACATACAAAAATTTCACACTTAAAATAAAATCATAATAAAATATCACGATTAAGCAAAAATATTTTGCCCTCCTTAAAATAATAAATTATATAAACGGCCCTACAAAATTGTTCACACCCAAATTTCACATTGCCTACAGGAATCCCTTAATGCCAACCAAATCTATACTAAGCAATGAAGGCGAACTTGCATCAAAGTCAAAAACATGAATAACAGTGCATTTCTTCCTTAATCTCAGCGCTTGAGTAATAAAATTCAGGACTGAAAAAATATCAGAGGAGACTCAAGACGCTGTAAATAGTACAAGCCCTCTTGAGTATTAAAATATTGTCCGCTAAGTATAGAGCGAAGGAACTGTATTCTAAAAGAAGTATACAAGGTGCAAATATACTTAGTTGACTGGCGTGACCTCCCATTGCATGGGCAACACGGTAGCAACGCCAACCAGGTGCCAGCAATAGGGAAGACCATTAGGTAATAAATTGTATTCATTCTTAACCGTGTGCGATAAAATCTAAGTTTCAGTGCCTTTTTCCATGTTAAGTATGGCTCCATGTCTTGGGTGGGTGAAAGTGGCACGTATGATTGAATGGTTACCAAATTGAGTGCTTTGATGATCCAAGCATCCTCTTTATTTAAATAGAACTTTTTCTTGACCTATTTTCCAGAGCCTCAAATCACAGATTTAAGGAACCCTCGGCACTGACTCAAATTTAGGCAGAGTCAGTTTAGGAGTGGGCTACACCGGATCTTTGACTTTAGCTGTAAACCGCCACCACAGCCAGTGAGACAGATTAAAAGGTCTCCCCGAATAACGAGGCATAAGTTGAACATTTGTCAGAACGATGCTAGTCATGTCTAAAGAGAAGTTTCAAACAATCTTAATACTTGGTAAAACGTACCTTTCTAAGAATGTAATTGTTCTAAGAAAAAGGAAAAGCTTTGATATTTTTGAAACGTTCCTAATGTGCAGTCAATTTACAGCAAGAGCACGGAGAAATGATAAATCATGCCAAATGCCAATAAATATTCAAACATAAAGCCGCTCAAAGTCCTGAAATAAATGTACAAGTGTGCTGGACCTCATACTCGAATGTTAAATACAGACGACCTTAAAGCACAGACCCTTTGTTAGCCCACTGGTAAATGTGCAAGGCCTACAGCACAATAATACCTCTGAATCTAAAGGTTTACCTATGCTAACCACTGCATACATATAACATAGGTTACCTGTATGCATATCCCTGAAGTACAAGTGTTCACATCCATCAATCAAATGGTAAACGTGCACAACCCGCTGCACGCTTCTAACCTAATGAACCTCGGTACTGGAACAATTTACACTTTTATATTCAAATCTTACTGTAAATGCCTAAAGACCTTAGCCTGATACCTCTTTTAGTCAAAGTGTAAATATGTGTGTAAACTGTATAATCAGATATGTTCTAGAATTCTAGAATCATTAGACAGAACAAGTCCTAGAACCTGTCTAAAGTGGTACACAGAATGGCTGGGTAGCATGTAATTTGTTGCACATGTAGCACACTGTCTTTTGTGCATTTGTGACGTGACAACTTTATTCAGTATTTAACAAGGCACCAAAGTTTCCAAAAGGTTGTTCATCTCCGCAGAGGCCACACTCACGAAGTACAAAATCAGGCGTTAATCGTTCCAGCATCTGCCAAGTTAGACACAAATATCTCCGTGAGGTTCTGCTATGCAAGGAATGAACACTGTGTCATGACTCATTTCACAAGAATCAATGGGATACCTCTTGAAACAGGATTCCTATTAGACACATGACAAGATTCACTGCTTGAGTATGGCCCATCATGCACCTTTGCATTCCACAATGTACATAAACTTTTGAGTACCAACACTGTAGCTTTAGAAAAGAAGTCAGCAATGACAGAATAAAGAAGTTACCCAGTTTATTTAAATATTGTGTAACACTGGGCGAGAAGAGCTGTTTATTATGTTCAGGAGTCTAACACTAGGAGATGCACAATTTCAATAACAATATATTTCTTGTCAATTTCTGTATCTTCTGTACTCTTGTGGCCTTAGTAAAAGTTTAGAGGACAGGATGCTCTGTCCGAACGTGACGGATATCCCGTCCGCCGTATTACAAGTGTCAGAGGATATAATGCACTCTTCATACCGTGGACGAGACACCCGTCTCGATGGGACGAATTATCCCATCCACGAAATTCAAAATAAGGCTGTTAGTTTTAAAAACTCTCCAATTGTGATATATGAAAACTCCACAAACTAGCTGACTGCACTGAAAAAGAGGACCAAGTTAAACAGAAGAAACATATTTACACACAGAGTTTATTTTTGCAAACGCTTCGGCCACCTGCAGAGGTTAGACCTCCCTATTGTGTCTCACCAGTCTACTTGATTAGTTAGACTCAAGGCGGTAGTGTTGTACCCCAACTTGGCCGACACAAGGGGGATGCTGAGTATATAGTTGGTCATCTCTGGGTTTTAGGACAACAGGCATATACTTCTTTCTAGCGCCAATCATCAGCCCATTCGTTCACACAATGATAGAAGATTACAGACGAATACACACGAGGAGAGGATATCACCTTTGACTAGAGTGATTCACAAAAACATATCTAACTAAATGCCCATCTGCTTGGAACCGAAGTCCAAAGAGTAGCAATTTTAGAAAGCATGTGACGTCACCCATATTGCCGCACTATAGAATACATAAATGGAAGCAGGCCTTTGGAAAGCAGGAAAAGCCACCTTTGATTTGACAAAGCGGGTATGCAGAACTTCTAAAAGCATGGCATTTAAAGACACAGAAGTGTAATTCACAAGCAATGGATACACTGACAGCCAGGGGAATAACCTAACATGACAACAGACAGACAACATATCTTTTTAATGAACTAAATAAAATCCAATAGCCCTTGTGATGTTCAAATATTAAAGTGACTCTTCGGTCCTTGAGGCGTGGTACCAGGTGAAGGAAGCATGAGACAGATTTATAAGTTGATATTCCAGTCAAAACACTTTAAGAAATAAATGAGGGGTAAGTCTTCAGTATCACACGGACCCTACTGCACCAGAGGATGAGGCTTTGAGTGATTAAAGTTAATTTAAATTTTGAGCTTGAGAGTGATGATAACAATGTAAACAGATGTTTGCCAAGTAAGTAGTTTATTGTCACTGGATGCCTTTGGTACTTGAGCCCACATAGCTAGAAAATTTAAAACTAACGAGGCAAGATAAAAGGGCAAGATCTATCTTTACAGTAACAGAGATTTCACTCAATCTTGTATTGTGACTTAGCCACTGGTGGGCCGACTAGGCCTCATCAGACAGGTTCAAAGAGACATATGCTAGATCCTAAGCAAGCCACCCATAAAGTGCAGCAATGACGAGTGAGTTGGAGAACCTCTACTTCTTTATAGCAACACAGGGTCCAGAGTCCTGATGTAGATGTTGGATTCTGCCCTTGGACAGTAATTGATCCAAAAATCAAAGATGTATCGCTCAAAAGATGATAATCTAGGTGTCTTGCGACAGCCTCTGCACCCTAACTCGTGGACATCTTTAAGAGTGTCTGGTATTGGAGGCAAATAGGTGTCAAGGAGGCAATAACAGTAAATGCCAACAGGGGTCCCTTTGAATGGTTCCGACTTGTAAGCAAGTCAACCCCCAACAGAGTCACCATGTGCTAAAGATCCACTGGAGTGAAGCTGCCAATTGTGTGGAGTGCATAAAGCCTGCTCATCTTTTCTCCCTACACCTACGGGTTGCATCTTATGAACAGATTTCATGAACTCTTGCTTGCTGCTCCGACCAACAGGTCCACGAGTCAGCCAGCATAGATGGATTGGGTGAATGCCATTGCTTGTTTATGAACATAACACTGTTGTCATCAGCTTCTAGCAACACTACTTTCCAAGGAGTAGCAGGAAAAACAAAGCAAGCGCCAGGAAGAGTACCTGTGCTCTAGAATGTTGACGTGGAGCCCAATGCCTTTGCTTGCTGACAGGCGATGTGTGCATCTTAAGAGTAAGTATTGAGCGAAGCCTCCAAGTGTAAATATATGAACACACAGAGTGAATGACTGGTGTTCTAGAGATACTTTTCCATTCTATTATGGCTCTGCCCTTTTGGAAAATATCTGTAAATTTCCAATCCCGATCTTGCCAGCACAACCCATTTAGTATAGGATTATCAGGCACAGAGCTCTCTGCAAGAATCAGGTACAATTCATGTGATCGCTCTGGAAGTGGCCCATTACATCATATACAGCAATGGCGCATTCTAGGGACGGAAAGGCATTGCCCCATATAATACACTGGAGAATCTGATCAACTATGTCCTATATGAGACTTGTAGCCATGACCTAGGTGGCTCGTAACAAACCCATCTACTGTTGTTCCTAAAAGGAATAGATGCATATGTAAACTCTAGACAGAATGCGTCGGTGACAACGGCCTAACCAGACAGCTGTTCATATAGCAGTAGATACACAATTTTCCTCTAGAAAATAAGCTAGGATACACAGCAGCTTGTGCTCCTTGACATTCGTGGGATACAATACCTTTCCCAGTCTGAGAAGATCGATCATAGGCATAAACCTGACATCAGTATTGCACAGCTACGTCTCTAGACTGGAGTCGGAAGCCTCCAAATTCCAACATGAGCAATTTGATGTCATCAACACATGTGTATGAACCTCTGTAATTTGAGTGACATCAGGGTGAGAGGCTGCGGTGCACAATAGGCAACTTGAAGCATGCCATCAAATTATGTATGAAAAAGTAACCTTTAACATCAAACGTTTAACAGAATTAGTGCGTTTTAACAGAATGTATCTCATTCCTTATTAACATAGTGCTATAAGTAATGCTATATAATGATGATGCTTATTTGTATACTTGAGCTGCTCTTTTTGCCAATTAATCATATATCACAATTATCACTGCTGACCCATCTACCCCAATCAACTACCATCCTCTTTGCCAACTTCCTTTTTCTCTCTAAAACCTAGGAGACCTTGTCTTCAACTAAATAGTTCAAGACATATCTCTGAACTTCCAAAACCTATTGGACTACAATAAGGTTTCTGAGCTCCCCGCTCTACAACTGCACTCTCTAATGATGCTAATTTCATTACATCAACTCAGCATAACAGTCAATTTTCATACACCAAAATCTCTCAGCTGAATTTGATACCGTTATCACTCCTACCTTCATATTTCAAGGTTTCACTCTTAGTAACACTGACAAGGCGCTCAGCTGATTCTGCTCCTATCCTTCCGATCAAACTCTCTGCCTCATGGTGCTACTCGCTCTCGATATTAACAGCTGGCATTTACATGGGTCAGCCCTCTGCTCCTTTCTCTATATTACATCTGTTGATAACTTTATTTCCTCCTTTGGTTTCTCTCTCATCTCTGTGCAAAAGATATCTAAATCCTCTTCTCTTTTCTTCCAGCTTTCCCAAGCCTTTCAAGCTCAAATTCCCAACAGCCTCACACCCGTAGACACCAGATGGCTCTTCTTTCTCTTATCCTGAACTATTCCAGAATGAAATGACCGGTTTCCCTGCGAAAACCGCCCAAATATCTCTGACATAGCCCATAAAATGTTCTTCTGACACTCTCAATAAGACACCAGCAGATTGAAAACCTGGTGCAGTTTTCAACCCTAGTATGCACCTGGAGTCCTTCATAACAGCTACAGCAGCTACATACCAGTTTCTGATTATCTGTGAAATCCACCTTAACATACTCTTCCATACTGCCAAACCATGATCTCTGTACTAGTCCTCAGCAAGATGGACTAGGACTACTACAACAGTTTACTTGTACGTCTCCCTCTACATTCATGAACTCCACTAGATCATAAAGTAAAGTTCGCCACTAGAACTTCGTGTAATATCCTATCGTATTCATACTGATCAATAACATCGCTATACTAGATGCCTACAAAAACATGAATGGACCATCCCCAACTACCAAGCCAAAATCCTTACTGGGTATTACCACGCACAATGCTTGTTTAGAAAACCAAAATCTTTGAGCTACGCTCAAACCTCCCTAGGTGAACTCAAAGTTCAGCTATTTTAATTTGCTTGAACCTCATCACAGAAAGTCAAACCCCATTGACTCGCACTCCATCTTCTCTCTCCCTATATTTAAGAATACTCTAAAAACATATCCTCTCAAACAAGAAGGAAAGATCAAGCAATATGTCAGAATCCAAATCCATTTTTCACCTATAGCATCTTCAGCCATTTCCTTATGTAAATATTTATATAGTATATTACTATAATGTGATTAATGTCTTGTAAAGTGGGCAGTGCCTTTTCACTCCATTCTCACTAGGATGACGTGCTCACTCCAACACTAAGGATACAGTGCTTAACAGCCTGGAGCAATCTCTTGATCAGTTTCCCTGCCTGCATCAGTGCGGCCAAGGAAACAGATCAAAAGTCTGCTCCCAGCCGGCGGGAGCATTTTCAAAGCTCCCAGCAACCGGGAGCAGATTTTGTGCGGGCAGGGAAACTGCTGTGTCGTGGGGAGTGGGTTCTCTTGGACTTAGCATGCGAGTCAGCCCTGGGGCCTTTAGAGGCTCAAGGAGTGGGGGGGAGGGAGGGGGGGGCACGCAGCCCCCTCCTCTGAAAATTAACTACAGGCCCCAGGGAATGGGTTTCCAAGGGTGAAAATGGCAGATGGGGTTCCCCGGGCGGCTATGTGGTCTCCGGAGCTGAAAACTGCCTGGGGAGGGTAGTCGCACCCCCCTCCCCTTATGAAATGCGGCCCAGGGGGTGGGCTCCCGGGGACCAATAATGGCTCTGGGAGAGGCGCAGCGCACCCACCCTCCTCTTCAGTAAACAACGCAGCCCGGGCCGGCATCCCCCCCCGTTCCAGCAAGACTGGAGCAGAAACAGTAGATTCTTTTTTTATTTTGGCCCCGGGGGATCCTTCTGGGTCCCCCAATGGAGCCTACGGGAGCATGGTACTCCTACCCTGCCCCCTTATATTTTTTTAATTTACTACTTTAGGGCAGAGAACTACGTCCCAGAGTCCTGTAATGGCTGCCAGCAACATTTTTCTGATGTTGCTGGCAGCCAATCATAGATCTCGCTCCATGGGCCAATCATAACGCTCCATTTTTAAATTGGTGCTCCCGCAAGAGTCTCTTGAGCCTCTCATGGACCCAGCTATTCAGATATTCAATTATTTTTAAACCTTAATTTCTTAAAAACTACTGAACGAATTTACACCAAATCACAAAAAGCACAAGAGACCAAGATTCAGCTTCCTGCCAAATTCGGCTTAATTCCGTTTAGCAGTTTTTGCGATGGCCCTTCTTAAAGAAGTCTATGGAAAATGCATGCGGTTTTTGTGTTTTGGTACCCTCCCTTTTTTCTCAGCCACTACGTGTTGGATCACCCCAAAACTTTCCAAGCACAAAAGTCAAAAGGTAGCACCTTTTTGGAAAGTTTCGTGGAGATTCGTCAAACGAGGAGCAAAGCTATTTGCAACACAAAAATTGCTTTTCCTATGGAACACCTCACCTAACTAGAATTACCTAGTGGCGGGAATACTAAAAAAAATACGAGGGCACTTCACTTGCAAAAGTGACCATGTTGCATATGTGCGGAGATGGTCTTGCCCCAAAATCTATGTAGGTAGCTCGACTCTGCAAGTCCACAAAAAGACTCTCCAACATCTCAGGTCACTAAAAAAATAAGGATACTTTATACCCCGTAGCCTGACACATTAATCAAATACACAGAGGTGATGAGAGAGAGCTGAGATACAATGACACAGACGGAATTCCGAAAGAAGTGAGGAAAGGCAATAGAGAGAAGAGACTCAGGATATTGCAATCCAGATATATTTTAGCTTTTAATTGCAAAGAACTAGGTGGTTTTAACTGTGATGAAGAGATGTATGTCCTTCTGTAACCTTTTTTAGGTAGATTCTTAGTAGAATGCACTGTAAGAAAGTTTTATATCTAACATCTTCAGAATTGATGTTTCAGCTTATTAGAGGTAGTAGTCTGCTTTAAAGCTGTCAGTTGATAGCTGTTTGAAAATTGTAATTTTTGTGTGTGTTTTCTTTTAGATTGTTTTGGAAAACATCATGAGAGTGAAGGAGCCAATATATCTTCAACTATGCCCACTAGGGCCTGATGTGGGATTCTTATATTCTGCTAGTTTGTTGCATTTGAAAGTGACATAATTACTTAGGGATGAAGTGTTGTGTATCGTTAACGGGATGGCTAGGGCCATTTATACATATTTGGCATGTGAATGTAATATAAAATAGTGCACTAGTTTGATAGAGATGTTAATGTCTGATATTTTGTGATTTATTTTTATATTTATGGAATTTTAATTTCTTGATCTTTACGGAATTTTAATTCCTTGTATTTACGTAATATCACCGTTTATGCACATGCTACACTATCCCAGTAAATATGTTCAATTCCAATTTACATCAGTTGCCATGCCTGTTTGCCCTCAGGGGCAGAACTTGTTTCATTTTGTTTATTTTACCAGAGGAATAAGCATTTCTTCATATTTTTTCATATGTCTTCGTAGTGGTTGTGATTGTTTTAATTTTGGCAACAATGCAGATGAATTGTCTATATTATGCTAAAATAATTCTCTATTTCCAATAGGTCTTTGTGATCTTTACTATTGACCTGAGAATGTTGTTTATTTCCTTTGAACACGGTTGAGCATGTATCTATTTAATCTTTTGCAAAATGGCATTTTGTATAGAGATAAAGGCTGGTCACCAGCCAAAACGCGTCATACAACTAATGCTGTCAGAATTAAAGCACTTTGAACATGCCTCAAGTGCTGTTTCTCCTTTGATCGTAAGGAGGCATTGTTGAGATATATATATCACACACAAGTCCTCTATTAAAAGGAGCCATAGACCCTACAGGGCAGCTTCACACTCTGGTAAGGAGCACCCGCAGTCAATCCCAACACTGAAAAGAGCATTGTAGAAGCCAAATTTCAAGTTCCCAGTGATATATTCATACATCAAAAGTGGCAGTGTGCAGTCCTCACATTGATCCTGACGTGTTTCAGCTCCCATCACGAGCCTTGGTCGACTGGGCTGCTTGATACCATCACCTTCATGTATAAAGAAATCATTGATACCAGCCTTTGGAGAGATGCAATTCTTCTTATAAATAAAAGTTCTGAGTGCATAATCAGCTTGCTACATCTCATGTTAAATGTAACAAACGACGTGTGTAGTCAGAGACTCGGAAGACAGTCCTAAATATCTTTAGTAAGCTACATTGGATTTTCATGGTAATTTTCATTCACCCTAGGAGCCTGAAAACCAAAATAGGTCATGAGGATTTGCAGAAGCAGATGAAAATCAGTACCTGCTTTAGGCGTTGGTAAGAAATTCTTTAAAGATCTTTCTGTGCGTTTTACTCAAAGTTTTACTCTACACAGAAATTCTTATTCAATAAGTGTGAAAGGGATATCAAAAGACATTGGAAGACTACATTACGAGGCTCAGCTGACTAAATTTATGCTGTATAATGCGACACACTCTTGGGCAGTATTATTTAGCTATTTTGTCATTCCATTAAACATTACTACTGTCTGAGCAAACATTTCACATCACTTGTACCTAAATAAGGAAGTCAGCATCTGAAAGGTGACCGGTCAATCTTTGCAAACTATCTGCTACACAGCAGCACCAGGTGGTGCATTTTTAGAAACTTTTGAAACTAGAAGAATTTTTTGTTAAAATCTACAAGCTATATAGTAGAAAGCGGAGTATGTGGCTAATTTGGTACATTCGTAATTATGCGGAAAAATGGCATGACTGGATACAGGGGCGTCGTGAACCCACCGCTTTGGTAGCTACAGCGGGGTTGGGTCTCTTTTTTGGCCTCTTCTGTCTGAAACTGGCAGACAAAATCTCATAATTAACACTATGAAGGAATACAGCATCAATAGAAGAGCAAGTGGGGCAAGGAAAAACAAAAGTTGGGTAAATAGAAAAGGGAAAGAAGGAATAAATATTGAATAGAATGCAGGGGAAAGGGAGGAGGGAAAGATGGAGGGATGAGTAGGTGGAGGGATGAGTAGGTGGATGAATGACTGGGTGGAGGAAAGAGTGGGTGGGTGAATGTGTAGCTAGATGGATGAATGAATGAATGAGTGAATGGATAGGTGGCTAGAGAGGTTAAAGGATGGCCCAGTAAATAGATGCATGGATGGATGGGAGAGATAATGAATTGATAGGTGGATGGACAGGTAAAAGGATGGCACAGTAAAGGGATGGATAGGTGGATGGGCAGGGGAAAGGATGTTAGAGTAAAGAGATGAGTGGGTGGAAGGATGGATGGACAAATGAGTGGGTGAAAGGATGAGCGAATGGAAGGCAAAGTGGATGGAAGAGTGAAAAAGATAGCAGAGTGGATGAATGGCAAAGGGTATGTGAGGATGATGGATAGATAGCAGGATGGATGGACGGCAGAGTGGATGGATGGAATGAGGAAAGATTGAATAATGCATGAAAAAATGAATGGGTGTAAGAATGTAAAGATGAATTAATGGCTATCAGTGGGTGGACGGGAGGGTGGGTGAAAAGGTGGATGGATAGATGCGTGGATGTAAGAGAAGGGAGCTCTTCCAGGGAGGGGTCGGCTCACTGGCTTTGTGCCATATGCGCTTTTATTTCGAAGTGGGAGGTCACTTTAATTTTCTGGCTACTCCCTTGACTGGACATTAGTTATTGGTAAGAACCAATGTTCACACCTTTTGCTATCTCTATCAGTAAGTTAAGCTTCATATAAACATTGCAATCACATATGCGCATTTAACATCGCTCCTCCTTAGCAGCAGGAGTGTTTCTATAACGAACCAACAAGTATTTGCACAGATGCAACTATTTAGGGGAACATTTAAACAGCTGCCCTTCGAAATGAAAAAATATTTTCAAAATAACTATCACCTTACCTAATAGAATACCTTCTAATCAGCAAGAACAATGACAATATTGTTGAATGTTTATAACAGAATACTTACACTCCCCAATGGACTTTTATGGAACACGTCTTTTGTAATCTTTCAAACACTTGTACTTCTTCTGTGTCGTCGAAATATGAAGTCACCAATCCCAACCCGTCAGCTTCTGTAAAGAGGTCTATTCGGCATATTCTGTAATCCTGTGAAAATTAGACATTTTTTATTTAATGATGAGCTGTTCTGTTCAGTTTGGTGGGCAAATTTTCACAATAAATGACCAGGTGTTTCGATCGAAAAAATTCACTAGTCCTTATAACAAGCAGATTTTTAATTCTGATGTGGTTGGTTATACCTGGTAGCTAAAAAACTCCAACTCAGAGTTGCTGATTTTAGGTTATTGGTAACTCTGGTGGCTACTGATACCGGGCCATGGAACAGGACACTTGTAATGAAGTCCAATATGTCTACATCACCATTACAACTCTATTGATAATAGGGTTCAACTTGAATACACAAAATGCGTTGTTTCGTCTTATGATACATTTTCAAATGTTTTTCTTATGCAAGACTAAAACCAGCTCACATAGTTATAAACAAGTTGTCACAGACTTTATAGATTGTCAGTTTTCTTATGATCCCAGCTTTTTAACATGGAGATACACTAGAATTACTATGGCTTTCAATTTCACTCAGAAAAAGGCATGTGTCAATACTAAGTCCATACTAAAACATTTGCATTAGTAAAGGTAATGTAGTCTATTGTTCGCTGTAGATATTGGTTACCCTTTCCTTGCGTGCCACACTGCTAGACTTGGTGGCACTTCTCCAAGGCTTACGTGCATGAATTCAAGACATGAGGGCTACAGCAGACAACAAGAACGTCTATTCAACAGGCAAATGTAGCATCAGGTTTCAGAAGCAATGCTGGCACACCCGTACAGATCAAACAAAATGTTCTTTGCTCCTGCTCCCTTGGGGTGAACAGTGTTCAACTTTTTTATGGGTGGCAACTGAAAGGTGCCTCAGTACATCAGACTGAAAGGGAACTTCAATATCACTGCCCAAAGCGGTTGATATCATTAGCTATCTGCCATTGCAAAGATTGTTTTTTTCGCTTTTTGTAGCTGCTCGGACGATGTTAATTACATTTTTTTCTTTACTTCTCTGAAATTCATCTTTACTGATCTTGTTGAGAACATAGTGTGTTTAATCCAACAGGGGCACATCCTCATATCAGGGTCGTACAACAGGGTCACCTAAAGCTACTTTGCTGTTTGGAAATTGTGAAAGGTTGAGCTAAAAAGCCTTGTATGTAGCGAATACATAGACCTAGACACCAATTCTCTGTCTTAGTACTCAGAATGACAAAATAAAGCTCTACCTGAATGACACATAAATGCCAATGACATTAGTTAATAAGCAAATCCTTACTTACGTCCTAATCAATCTATGGCTCACCCCTTAAAACATGATAAAATTTGGCCCAATTGGCACATTACATTTACTTATAAGTCCCTACTACAGTGGTACTACATGTATCCAGGGCCTGTAAATTAAATGCTGCTAGTGGGCCTGCAACACTTATTGGTCCACCCATTTAAGTAGCCGTTTAAAGCATGTCTCAGGTATTCCATGGCAGCCTGTGTGCAGTTTTAAACTGCCAATTCGACCTGACAAAAGAAACCTTTTCCCAGGCTTAAACCTCCCTTTTAATACATATAAAACACCCCTAGGGTAGGCTCAAAACAACCCATAGGGCAGGGTGCATTGTATTTAAAAAGTTGGAAATATACTTTTAATTTTTACATGTCCTGGTAGTGAAAAACAACTAAATCTGTTTTTCACTACTGTAAGGTCTCTCTTCCATGGGATAACATCGTGTTACCCTATTACATTTAATAAGTGCTAACTTTTGATTTGGAGCAGGTAGAAATATCCTGGAATCAAACGAATTGTAATTTAAAATCCTCTTTAATGGTAAAGCCAGTCTTTAGAAGGAAACTTTGAAAATGCAATTTTTAGAAAGTTGGCATTTTCCTGCCCTAAACATTTTGAGGTCTTCTAGGAGTTCCGGCTGCCTGGGCCTGTTATTTGTTACAATATCAGGAATGTGTACTGGGCTCAGAAAGTGAACAATAGGACCTGGGTGTAGCTGGGAGAGGGTCACCCTGTCAGAATGGGAGGGACGGAGTTGTTCACTGCCCCACTTGCATTTCAAGTGAGTTGCCTCAGCACACACACAAAGAACTTTACACAAGGCTTTTGTCACCACAGACAACTTGGGGCCTGGGCAGGGGGACACCTCCAGACAGGTCTTCCACTTCAAAGCTGGCACCAGGTAGAAATAGTGGACCCTCAGACCAACTCTTCAGTTCACTCCGGGACCTGCAGACGACTACAGACGGACTGCCTTGTACTCCAGAGAACTGCCCTGTTGCTTGAGACCTGCATTGTTTCTCAGAGGATTGCCCTGCTGCTACAAGAGGACCGCCCTGCTGCTAGAGACCTGCCTTGCTGCTTGAAGGAGAGAGGACTTTCTCCTTGAACCCAGGACAACTACAGTGACTAAGGGTCAGTTGGCCAACCTCCTGCTCTGAGCTACAGGGACATAATCTCCAGAGGCCTCCCTGCAACCACCCTGTTGATCTGCTGCAACTGGACCTGCCTGAGCCCTGGTGGCCTCTGCTGCAGTGAGTTCCTGATCCCCACGAGGTGCCCCCCAAGTTCCTGCACCTTTGGCTGGCATTGGTTGAGCTCCTCATATGAAATCCTGAAGTTTTGAGCTGTGTGTGCCAGACTTTGAGAAGGCAACCTTTTCAGCAGGACTAACCTGATCCCTCTATCCGGCCCGCACTTTTGTGGATGGCCTGAACTTGTGACTTTTTCCCGGTCTAGCATGACCAGATACCCACAGTTAGCGCTTTCTACTTCTTGTCGCTATACTTACTTAAACCTTTAAAATTGCATATCTCCAGTTCTAGTGATTGGATTTTTGTCACTTTGGCCTCATTTGATTTATTCAATTTTACTCTATTTTTCTAAATTGGTGTGGGATATTTCTTGAGTTGTACTTTCACTTTATTACTGTTTGTGTGCTGCATATATAATTAACACAGTGCCTCTATGTTAAGCCTGGCTTCTTTTGTGCCAAGCTACCAGGTTAATTTAGTGACTTTTTGTGGTTCACCCTGATAAGGATTGTGGTTGTTGCTGGAGAAAGGTTTCACCCACTTTAATCAAAAACCCAATTTGTCACACTAACCCAGTGGAGATCTGAAAAATATGAAGTTAATATTACCTTAACGACTTGACGTAGTGACCCAATCACGGTGAGTGGAGCTCCTTTCTCTTCAGAAATCTCTTCACCCCACAGATTGGTAAGTTCCATTTCACCTTCCTCCAGAGGAATGGAGAGGCCTTCAAAATTAGGCTTCTCATATAGTAGCCAGCTGTGGATAAAAATAGTTATGGCAGTTACATTCTCATGTTCAGCATTAAAATGAAACGAACACAGACATTACGCAGATCAGGTTTCCTTTCCAAACTGTGTTTCACTGATCACACCGACCATTATTCGCTCAACTCCTTTTAATTGTGACCAGAAGCCGACACCCGTGAAGTGCACGTGGCAGTGGAATGTATCCTTATTAATGTGTGCAGCAGAATTTTATCTCCATAAGGTACCCTTTACAACAGAAATCATACTTTAAGGCTCATTGATTTAGTATCCTCTTCCTTCCCAGGTGAGAAATTCACATGCTTCAGATGCTACACTATAGTACCTATGTAATCAAGCATTGACCAAGGTACTACGTGTCAGCAGGATAAAATATCGGCCATTGATGCCGAGTACATGCGGATTTCTGGAATTTGCCTTAAATGGCGAAACATCCAAAATGTGCAAAACTTGCGTCCACTTCTTACAAATCGCTCATATTATGTAGAACAATTGTGCAGACACCCATATTACGGAAATAAGATCACCATGCAGAACTGTAGCAGCTATGGTAAAAGTGGAACTGGCAATTCTTACCCTGGGTAATTTTCTTTATCACTTACCTCATAGTAAGATTACAGCGGGAGGAGCTAGGCAAGGGTTGTTCAGCAGCAAGTGTGCCTTCTATATCAAACATCATGCAAAACCAAGGCAAATATGTGTGAATGTACTACTTTGCACTTCCGCTAATAACAAAATCTCAATATGTAAAGAGAACCACAAGACTGGGGAAACACAATACATCTCTCCTCTCAATGGTTCAATCAAAACAGATAAAAAAAATGAATGTTCCCACTTTATATGAAGTTTGTCTACATCTATATCAATGCAACTGAGGATTCTGGGGAATGCGCCTTCAAAGGACGATCACCTCTGAACTGCCTTATGGATTAAATACAGACAAAAGAAAATAAAAAGGCTCACTTCCCGAGTTCTCAGGCAAGGTAGTCTAAAATCTGCATTTGAGAAATACATAATGTTAAGAAAGCAGATCTCCATGGCACCTGTACAACACACCAAAAAACAGTCGAGAGAAGGAACCACTGATGTGTGCGTGCACGGGAAACAACTAGGACAACCGGCTGGGCTTCCAATTGATTTAATCTTTTGAAAGAATCAAGAAAAAAGTGGTTGGACGATTGCTGATATTTAGCTAGGTGTGCTTGACTATCATGCAGGTTATAGGGAAGTACCAGAATGTGGGATGAGTGATGTCCTCGTTGGTATTTTTATAGTTGTGTCCCAACAGACCTGGTGTTTCAGCGTAACTACCATCCTACGGTCGAGTCTACATGACTGTCCAGAGGTCTCCCTTTATCACTGATCTGAAGTCGTCAGAATGAAAGCAGGCTCACTTGAGTAGGCTGGAGATTATAAACAAGCATTGGCATAGCCAATATGTCTCGCCTTTGGGACCTTATAAGTGTTTAGCAATGCAGTACATTATCCCCCACTGGCATGCCCACACACTCTTAACATCTTATCACTGCTCTATTTGCATCACGTGTTAGGAGCAGTCACTTGCGTGTGCACACAAACACACACACAAACCTGTGTGCAAAGAAATGACAATTTCTGAAAGACTTGGTGGACTCAGCCAAAGTAAAGGGCTGTGAATGCAGCACTATTGGAACCATGTTGTCAGTGCAGTCACAAAAAAAAGCTGTGAAAATAGCACTATTTCCATCATGCGTTTAGGGCACTCACACACGCAGGCTGTAAACATGACATTTTCCAAAATCTTTGGTGCAGTTAATCAAAGGGGCAATAAAACTACACTCGTTCTATTACTAGGTTAGTGCAGACAGACCGTAGACACTGCACAGTTCCACAGATTGTGCGCGCGTCATGTTCTTGGTACAGCCAGGCACCAAGATTGTACATACTGCATTGATTTATTCAGCTGCATAGTGCTGGTAGTGGCCACCTTGTGCCATGTCCTTCGTATAGACACTCTGAATAAGCACTACACTTCTTGTATCGTAAGAAACACTTCAAATTTTACTTCCTGTGTTTAAGAACACATAGGTTTTAAACACTATCATGAGCTTATTAAAAGGAAGCTGTAAACACCACATTTTTCTAGCGCTACGTTAGGGCACAGATGTAAACACTGCACTCGTGTGAGACAGTAAACACTGTACCCTTTCTACCGTGAGCTTGGAGCAGATGGACACATACAGAAAGGAAGCACTGTTACGTCTGGAAACTTCCCGGTATGTGAAATGCGGGCTTCCGGGACTTCCTGTCACGTGACCCGGAGCCCTTCCTGCAACTTCCCTTCTTATACCACACCATTAGGCTCTATGAATGAACGAGACGCTCCACCTAGCCAGACCTAAAAATGTCACTCGCTGTCTGCCTCCGATGCACAACGAACTAGAGAAACATAGCTGCATCCTCCAGCGTTTATCTCGCTGCTTTAGGAAGCAACAATCCGCGTTTATATTCACTACTAATCGCACTACACAAAGACGCTGTCGTATTACAAGGCTCCGGTTCACCAAACGGGGAGCAGCACCAGCAAGGCCGCGAGCGCCTACGTTGGCATTACCAACAAATTGCGTGATGCCGGTCACTTAAAACAGTCGACCTGGACTTTTGAAATTGCATTTTCCATTTAATGGCACTGGTTGTAAAAACAAAAGCCTCTCCGCGATGCTGGTGTCCCGTTTTAGCTGCTATAATTGCGCCTGTGATTCGACGCGTGTGCTCGTCGAACATGCCAGCGTGAGCGCCGTTTCCATGGAGTCCGCCTGCATCACACGCAGAATAAAGAAACAATTACCTTAAAAAGCAAGCTGGTTCTGAGACGCTGCGGGCTCTTAACGACTGAGATGAAATCAGCAGCATTCCTGGATTTCTTAAAGTTTGTCGGCGGAGGGAAGCCGTGGGCTTTGCAACACGGAGCGCGCAGTGAAGCGAGTGTCTCTTTAAGCTCGCTCGGGCAGCTCTGCGATGCTGCTGCTTTCATGAGCCGATGTGGCTTAAGTGGCTGCCTAGAAAAACTGCATGTATTTATTTATAATAAACGAAGGACTGAACAGTACACACGCTGCAGCCATTTAAGCAGCAGCGACCACGCCAAGTCCCTGGCAGGGCGCCGAGTGAGGGGCCAGGGAGGTGGGGGCTGATGAATGAGAGAGGGGGAGAGGGCTCAGGGTCTGCGGATGCCTGCTGCGAAGGGTGCACAAGACGGCCGGGACAGGCAGGCAGCGCGTGCTGGTTTTAGTGCAATGAATGGGCGAGTACTGTCAGGCTTCCCCAGACAAAGTAGTAACATGATCCACAACAGATGGCGCCAATGCTCGCTCCCGACAGCTGTAGGCCGTGGGAGTGAACATTTACAGAGAAGGTGGGACATGCTCCCGCCTTTGGCCAATTGCGTGCTGAAAGCCACACTCAAAGGCCAATAGAAAGTGTGGGAAATAAAAAGCCACATGCACGAGTTTAGTGAAAGTCTGGAGAAGTCTGTAGTGATTCCAAGAGGCCGTTTCCTAGAGCAGCGCATGCGCGCTGCGCTAGGCTCGACCTAAAAAGGGCCACACTCTGTAATTACACAATACAGAAACAGGAGCTTTTAGCTCTCTGCCCCAATTCACCTCAAAACAAAACTTCATTAGCCGGAAAGGCTTAAACCATTAGCCGGGAAGACTCTATAGGGCCAATTCAGACGCATGACTCAGAGGAAGGGACATTTTTTCTGACAGCAGAAGGCAAAACAAGACCAGCCACTCAAATCTTGCTTGTTTCGATTAGGCAGAAAAATATTCACTAAATTGGGGTGTGGACCGCTGCATGTTCCAAACTCAAATAGGCTTCACATATGTAATTGTAATCAGTAAAAGGGTAATTAACACAGAAATATAAAATAGAATAGCAAATATGACCAATCTAGTCTTCCCTTAATGCTGCCTGTCCCGGACCGAGACCATGTCTATTTTTACCCTCACTATCAGCACAATTTTAATCTCCCTTTTAAATGTTTTCTCATCTCCACTATTTCTTTTGTTCAGTTGTTTTAAATATTCATTGCTCTATTTATGAACAACCATTTTGTAATGCTGACCCTGGGCACAATTCCATGTCTTATTTTCAACCTATTCTTCTGGGAACACTTCTTCACTGAAACACTCTTGCATCATCTAATGTGCAATTAATACGTTAAATAGCAATCAAATTGTGACTTTGCCATCTGCTTTTTACCTCCTGTGTGACCATATTTTGAACCTGGAGTGATTGTAAGCTGGGTGGTTCAACCATTGAACTATTTTGGTGGTCTGTCTCTCGACTGTCTGCAGTCAATATTATCCTACTTGAGAGGTGGTTTCTAGGATTGGGTACAATATGGATTCGCACCATCAATGTGCGCCTTTTTTCGATGGTTCCAACTACCCCAATGCTTTGCGTGTGTCCCTGTTACTATAGGCATACAATACATTTTGTTACCTCTGCAATGGTATAGACAAATTCAAAATCACTGAACCGATCCACGGTAGCACTATAGTAACATCCCACTGTCACACTGTTTCCCTCACTGTGAATTCCATTTACTAGCATACATTGTAGACTTTAACATTAGCTGGGCTCTGCTGTTGATTACTAAACCCTTGCCTGTCAAGTTGTTTTGCAAGAGAAAACAAGTTTACATTTATGACTTTGATCACACTGCCTACATCCATTCTCACAGAATGAAGCACTATTTCCAAACCAGTCACCATATTCAGTAAGAGCAGGCTGTGCAGATCACTTTCATTCTGCATTATATTTATAAATGTGGCCTGCTAGCATATGCAGCTCATCTTTCATTTACTTCTTCTGTAATTTCTCCCAAATTGAGTCATTTAAGGCGACAGATTTGAGGTGTAACTAAAGGAAATTATAATACAATTCAGGAAACTATGTTTATAATCCTTGCTGGACTTCCTGCTGACCTGAAGGCTTCTGACAATGCTTCAGTGAAACGAGAAACAGCTCCTAGCCCTTGCAATAACTATCGCTGATCTTGTGAAGGCTATAACAAATAAAAGTAAGCAAAAGGATGTGCTGTAAATTATATGCAGTATTTTCTTTTCTCTAATGGCGGAAGCCAAGTCATTGCTACACAAAGCCAAAGGCACATATTTATTACCCCGCTAGTTTGCATTTTGGTGTTAAGCAAAATAAAACAATAATAAACTTTGCGCTATTTGTATTAATTATGGATCTATAACTGTTATCAAAACAGGGAATTAAGACACGTGTGGGTTGTTTTCGCCAGCGATTAAGTCTTTATGAGTCTACAGTTGAAATTCAGACCTGTAAGCTTTCAAATTGTTTTTTTAATAACAGAAATTAATCCTTTGGGGAACTTTTCTTCTAATTAGTTAACTCTTCGACCCAGGAAATGTAGTGTGCCCCCGAACTTCAATATTTGCATCTATTTTCACGGGGACCAAGTCAAACTACTACTAGATTTCATAGTGTGAAGAGAACGCTGTTGCTCATTGTTTGAGCCGCACTCATACGCCTGGACCTCTCCATAGCTTTTGATACAGTATCCCACAACTCACTCATCAGAAAGCGTCAGCATTTGGGTATCTGTGGAGCGGCTCTCAAGTGGCTATCCTCCATCTTCACGGACAGAACTCAACGAGTAAGACTTCCTCCCCTAAACCTCAGAACCCAAGAAACTCATCTGCGGAGTGTCTCAAGGATCGTCGCTCAGCCCAACACTCTTCAACGTCTACATGACGCCCCTCACGGACATTGTCAGAGACTACAGCATCAACATGGTATCCTACGCCGATGACACACAGCTCATCATTTCCCTTACCGACTCAACCAGCACAACCAAAGCAACTTTCGCCAATTGCATGAGCAACGTCGCTGCTTGGATGAAAAACAACTGCCTCCATCTCAACACAGACAAAAGCAAAGTCCTAATCTTTGGCAACAACCGCTCCCCCTGGGAAGCCTCTTGGTGGCCCTCCGAACTTGGCTCCCAACCCATCCCTGCAGACCATGCCATGAACCTCTGGGTCATCCTGACACCAACCTCTTCATGAGCAGACAGATCAATGCCATTGCCTCATCATGCTTCTGCATTCTGCGAATGCTACGCAAGATTGTCAAGTGGATTCCACTTACCATCAGACAAACAGTCACCCAGGCTCTTATAACAAGTAGACTGGACTACAGAAATGCCCTCTACATCGGAATCCAAGCCCTTGTCCTACCACACAGAACGCCGCTACCAGAGTCATCCTGAACATCCTGAGAAATAATCACATCTCTCCACATCTCAACAATCTCCACTTTGTCTCAGTCCAGGAAAGATGTAAGTTCAAGCTATTCACCCACACTTACAAAGCTCTCCACAACGACAGTCCAGCTCACCTCAACCACCACCTCAACTTTTATCAACCTACCAGACACCTTCGATCTGCATCCCAGGCAAGAGCACACATCCCCAGCATCAAGAAGGCCAGGAGCTGAGGGTGCTCCTTCTCATACCTCGCAGCCAAGACCTGTGACAACCTCCCACAATACTTCAGAACCTCGCCCTTCTCTAACCCTTTCCATGCATCGGACGGCCCCCGGCCGTCCGACGTCACGGTGGGCGTGTGCGGAGGACGGCCGGGGGCCGTCCCAGACACGCCCACTCAAAGGAACGCCCAGCACCGCGGCGGAATCCGCGCTGCGGTCAAGCGGTTAAAGGACTTCCGAAGGAACCTCATGACATGGCTGTTCCCGACGAAACAGGCTTACTCCTCCTCACCCCCCTCAAGCCTGGCCTGCTCAGCGATACCCTCACAGGTGATTAGCAGCGCTCTACAAATCCACATAACAATATCATCAAAGATAAAGAACACAGATGTTAGGGAGATAAAAATATTAACTTATATACATATATTTTAAAGGATCTTCTGAATTTCAGAAAAATGTCCTAATTGCAGTCAAAACGTGGTCTGTATCATTAAAATGCTTTCACAAAGTTCCACTAAGAGTTTTGTAAATATATTTCTCAATAGATGTGGCAAAAATGTGTACAGTTTGTACAATGATTTTGGCTTGGATGGAGGTTCCCCTTCTGGGTCACTGATGTGGTGCTAATCAGAAGTTATTTTTCTTAAAGGACACTAGTATGAAATTTAATTTATTCCATAGATGTCTACCACAGGATCGGTTTAAAGGACCAAATATCATCAACTAAGGACACCCTCCGTTATTACAAACTACGCCTTTGCTGAGTTTGGAAGTTTTTGGCGTTATCAGTTACTTTCCCATTATTTTCAAGTGTAACATCTTAGCTCTTGCATTCTTGCTTAAAAATATGATTCATCTAATGGGGTGCACCCCTGTTCTATCCCTGTGGCATGTTCTTACATGCAGGGCTCCTTGTGAAGAATGCTACCAGTTCGCAGTATGAAAGCAACACTCCAACAAGTCAGGATATACTCAGCTATACATTTTGAATACATGTGGGGTGCAGAAAGGAATTCAAAAACTGGCAAGAAGGCCTTCTGTATCTACACCAGATCCAAAAAGGGTGTCTTGAGGCTAGCTTGAACGAACACCAGGAAAGCAAGCAAACAATACTACAAATACTGCATTGCCACAGCAGATAACAAGAACAAATGATGGTGTGAGGGTACCAAACGAGCGAGTCATGGATAGTCAGGGTGCAATGCACCACATTTGTTATTTGCCATGGTTTCAAAGTGCTTCAGGAACACTCCACACTTAGTAAATCACAGAACCATTAGCATATTGCAAATGATGATTAAGAAAAACTATTATACGTATTTGCTACACTACGTGTGAGTGTAAGCAACAACTCATAATTGAAAATCACGAAAATAGAGTTGTTTATTGAAATGGTGTTCATAAAATTGTTCATAAAATTGTATACAGGAAAACCTTAAGTGCAGCTACTGTATCTTAGTGCAGGATATTTGTGCTATGGTTGCATGCTGTGCATGATGCAGTTGTAATGTTACTTTTAATTTTTAACAATCTATCTTTCTGCTAGGAAAGATTACACGATGCATTGCGTTTTAGGCAGAACTCAAGAAAATATGCTCTGTTCAGTACAATATTTGTAAAGCTGTAGTTCAGTTTCAGGAAGGCCTTGTGTACAGATTATCACAGTCCTATCTTTAAAATGTTGTCAATCTACCCAACCCTACACAACTAATTAAAAATATAAATATATATGAAAAAATGAACAAATGTTGACAGAACGATCGAAAAATCAAACTGTTTCTTACCATCCTCTCACTATTTTGATTGAAATGACAGGTGACAGCTCCCACGAGGTGCAGTCTGGGACATCAGCATATATTTCGACAACATTTCCACAAAAGTTTGGTTCGCCAAATAAAACCACCTGAAGAAAACAAAATAAAAACAAAACCGCTTTGGTTGTTACTAAATTTGCATCCATTCCTCAGATAGGAGTTAGTGGACAACAAAAAGCAGCATTGTTACCTTTCCAGGTCTCGGATTGATTTTCTCTTGGCCATTTTCAATGCATGTCTGGCAAATCGGATAGAGGGGGAAAAAGGCATATTATTGTCTGATACACTATGAACTGCATAGAAATTAACAATTGAACTGATAAAATGTTACTTGTAATACATTTATTATGTTTTTCAGGAAAAAGGGTATTAGGTAAAAATAAAATACCTCTTCATCAAAGACTGGTATGATTTGGTTAGTTTGGTTAGTTTCACTATGGTTAGTAGGCACGAGTCTGTTAAAGAATTCTTCATCTAAGGGTGCAAGTGTAGTCAGCTGTGGTTTAGGAGTACTTTCTAGAAGGCCAGAAATATATTGTCTATCACCAAAAGCAGAGGCAAATTCAAAGTCAGTTTTAGATAAACTGATGCATCCTTCTTCGGATATTGGAAACACACTCACCAAGGTTTGGGCTTGTTTTTCATCATCTGTTTTTAAATACTTTTCCATGTAGCTTGGTACTTTAAAGTCTGTGGGTGAAGTGTTTGCTAAGTTGACTTCACTGTTCTTTGCACGGTCATGTAGCAGATCCTGACTTGCTCTTTGACTGACAATGCCTGCTTGCGGTACCTCAGGCTCCGGAGCCATTTGTGGTGATATAATTGCGTCAAAGGACTTAGGATTTGCAAAAGTCGAATCTTCCTGAGACGTTGCAAACGACGTAGTAATGGTACTGATTGTTGTTGCAGTAGGTGAGAAGACATTCTCTTTAGATGTAGCCATGAGAGGTGATTTCAAGGTTGATAAAATTGTGCTTTTTTCTAACCGAGACCTCTTGACTACCAGATCAGTAACCTCAACAGTATTTTCTTTCCCGTCTACTTCTGCATTTGCCAAAGGTACATCTTTGTTAGATGACCTTAAGGATTTAAGCAAGAAACTTTGATCAGTGGATGCACGCTTGGGCCGTACTCTAGAGGGAGCATCAATGTTTTGCATTTTAAGCATCAAGGCTGGGGCTAGATCTGTAGCTCTCTCCTTCTTCCCTAAGCCAAATGTAAACTTGTC
This sequence comes from Calotriton arnoldi, assembly GCA_963921515.1. NCBI lineage: Eukaryota > Metazoa > Chordata > Amphibia > Caudata > Salamandridae > Calotriton > Calotriton arnoldi. The sequence goes on from CAWUFW010000336.1 coordinate 1,702,688, forward strand.
AGAATCAATTATTTTCTCTAAAAAGTCTTCGTGGATTGGAGGTAACCCAAAGGAAGGTTGAGGCGATCTAGGACGCCTTTGCTTTTTCCTCTTCTGTGGCAGGCTAATCGGGCTATCTAGATGTCTAATTATTTGTGTAAACCTTTCCATTTCACTCGAAGAATCTAAGCTGCTGTCATCACTAGCAGCAGAAAGATTAAAAACCATTCCTGGACTTCTCGGATTGAACATGCCAGGTCTGTCAAAAGAAAATCCATTCCCTAGGCTGCCATTGTGCGAGCTTGTGGAGTACAGGTCAGACATCTTGGAGGAAACATTGTGTTGCTGAAAGGACATATTGTGACTTAAATTGTGTTCTACTGATGCAGCATAAGTTTCACCATTTTGAAATGCATCTTCATTTTTTTGAGTCCCTATCTTAAAATCGGCCAAGGAGGAGTATGGATTTGGCGGGATAATATCCCTTGAAGGTTCAGTGAAAAGTGACATCTGCTCATAGTCCCTCGGTTCCATTTCTTTGGAAGAGTGCGCATGTGAATTAATTTCACTTCCATGAAGTGTTTTGGTCTTGGTGAATTGGAGTTCTGTTTCCTGTGAAGTTGTGTTCATTTTACCCTCACCTGGGTCAACTGGACCATTTAGCAGGGGAACGTTTTCCAGTTCGTTAGTTTGATGCCCTCTGAGCTGTATTTCTTTTTGTGCAAGCTTTTCTTGTGTGTTATCTTTTGAATTTGGCAATGGGACAGCACCATCAACTGGCACGTTATCATAACTAGGCACCACTGTGGAGATATTATGTTCTGGGTCTGTTGATGAATCACTCTGTTCTATTTCAACTGGTAAAACTGGAGGTAAAATATCCTCACTTTTTCTACTCTTCAAATTTACCATGTCTTCCTTGCTTTTTTGCACATTAGACACATTTTCTAAGGGAGATGTTACTCCCATTGCTGATGGATCACTGTGCTCTGTGGCTTCTGGTAACAAAGATTGTATTTCTGAGTCTACTGAACATTGCAAATCTTTCTCTTCTGTCTGTAAATTAACTCCAGCTTCACCAATTCTCAAGCCTCCTATTTTTTCCTCGCTTTGTGTAACATCAGATGAATCCTGTAACTGGTGAATGAAAGAAGTTACTGCTTCCATGGGATCGCTTGCTTTAGAATCAGAAGCACAGGGTAAGCTTGCACTATGTGCTGCATCTCCAGTGACTGTAGAAGATGCTTCCTGTAAGAGAGTTCCAGCCTCTTCCGGACTTACTAAACCTGCTGCAGGCATGTGAAAGGCGCTCTGTTGTGGTGATTCTGAATCCTGTAACTCGCTGGCATGTGGAATTCCAGAAATACTGAACTGAGTGTTTTCAGATAAGTCTATTTTTGTGCTTTCTTTGTGAGTGAGAGGGGCACTTTCACTTAAGTCAGTTATTTCATTTTCTACAAAGTCAGTTATTGAATTTTCTCCACAGGATAGCTGTTCAATTTGTGTGCTCTCACGAGTAGAGATAAATGCACTTTCATTTGAATCATCTGCTGAACCCCCACAATTTTTAAATATTTCCTTTTTAGTGCTTTCGCTTGCACCAACAACTGACCTTTTATTTTGTTCCGCTTCTGCATTCCCCTCTTTATCTTCAATTTCTGTACGACTGAGATTTCTTGTGCTGGTCTCCAAAGCCTTTAGCTCACTTTCCTTGGAATTCTCTGCAAATTCCAGCATATCTGAACCAGGTGTGGCTTGTGCCTCACCCCCATCTGCTACATCAACATCCACACTACTTGTGCTGATCTGCTGTACAGGTATCGTAGTCACTGACCCATGGATTATGGCCACCTGTTCAGAACAGCTAATATTTGGTTGATCAGGTGTACTGTAGTCTATTTCTTTGTGGATGTTAGCTATTTCCTGTAGGGCATTCTCTTCATTTTTTGGCGGTGTGACATTTTCTTCAGATATTTGTTTTTTTACAGACGGGTTTACTTCCAGGTCGTTTTTGCTCTTTCTAGTTTTACTATTAGTGAGGCTATCCGGACTGTTCCTGGACGTTTTCTCGCCATGGGAGACATTCGCTTTTACAGTTGTGGATTCAGTATCACATGCTGATGCAACTGTTTCAGATTTATTCACCCTTTCCACAATTGGTTTGCCTGTCGCATCATCCTTCGTTGTGCCTTTTTCTGCAGATTCCGTTGACTGCTGCACTTTTAAATGTTCCGGTGAAGCCATTACCTCAGATCCGCTGGGTTGTTTCTTTTTTTGACGGTCATTCTTTTTACCCATTGATTTCTCTCCTTTTCTTGTGGGGGACTTCACATTGGTTTTAGTGTCTTGAGATTTTGTTGTGCTGTCTATGGTTTCAACACATATGCTGACTTGTTCAACTGCACTTACATCAGAGTTCTTACTTGAGAAGCTGAGGGGTGATGAAGCCACTTCTGCAGGTAAGGTGTTTACCTGAGATGAATCTACTTCATGAACAGCAGGTGTGCTCGTGTTTCCTATTACGGTGTGGCTCTCAACTGGAGGGTGTGTAATTTGAGGAAGCTCAGAGTTCTGCTCGCTGATTTTCATGACAATTTCTTCATTTATTTGTTGATGTATTTGTTGGGGTTGCACAGAGGCAGTGTTGGGCTGCATATCCTCTTTAGCAAGGCTGGCAGTTACGGCTTGAGAATATGAAAAAACCTGGAAATCTGGTTTCTGTAATTGGGCAGGTTGCGGACTTCCACCTTTCCCTTTCTTCCTGGGTGATGTACCTTTCCCAACTTCTGCTTTATCCACAGTATCCACTTCCATAGCTGTTTCAAACTTGAGTTTTATTTCATGTAATTTTTTTCCGACCGGTCTATCATCTTCAGGAGACTTCTGGGGGCTGCTCTGCTTGCCTACAGATTGATCTACCTGTTCAGGCTCCTTTGCTTGTTTTCCAAACTTCAACTTTGCTCGACCAACAAACTTTTTGGTCAACGGAATACTCTTTGTAGCGTAAAAGTCAATCTGCCTGTGGCTTTGGTTGCTGCTTTTATTTTCAAACAAGGAGATTTTGTTGGCAGTATTTCCTCTATTTATCTGTTGTTCAACGCCAATTTCTTCGACACTTTCCAAGCTCTCTGCGCGTTTGGTTTTCAGATTTAAATCCACATTCTTGGGTTTTGCTGGGCTGTAAAAAAAATTTAAAAAAAAACATTCAAAATACAGTTAGATGTTTAGATTATGCATAGAAAATATATCCTACATAAAGACATACGTTAGTGTCTAAAACAGAGGCAACAGACAATCTCTAACCAATAGGATCATACACTATCTCAAAAACTGTAGTACCAATGATTGTCTCCTGAGTGACACATCTAACAATACACTTGCAAAATTTGTCCAGAGCAGTCCCAGCCCACACTGAATTACCTTGTGAAAGTACCTCATTATTAACCGTTTTAATAGTTCTTTTTTATGCAGTGATTATGTAGTAATTATTATGCAATTGCTCTCCTTTCTATGCTGGGTTGAGTTCAATAGCACCTACAGTTTTTAGAAACCAAATGGTTTTTATTTGCTCCGCCAGTATTTGAATTTCAGAATCCAAAGGGAGCAAACTCTAACAATAATGATCATAATAAGGAATGTCAGGCTGATCAAAGACAACATCAATCCACAATGGGAGCCATCGCAATTCATATTAATAAACAAATCTGGTGACTGGGAGTTCATGTTTGCGACCTTATCATCCATGGGTATAGAAGGCAGACTCCGGAGCCTCACTAAACTCTTCTACGCGGACCCAATGGCCCGTGTGAAGATCGGACGGTGTATCTAGGATCCTATATAGATAAGCAGAGGGAGCCGTCAGGAATGCCCACTTTCCCCTCTCCTCTTTGCTCTGACAATGGAGCCACTGGCACAGCGGCTCAGACAACAGGGGGCGGACGTGGGGCATCCCGATCGGTGATGAAATTCACATTGTCTACCTCTATGCAGATGATGTACTCATCTGCATCCGAGACATACGTAAGGGGATAGCAGAGGTCAGAGACATTTTAACAGAGTTCCGGGTAGCATCAGACCTGGGAGCCAATTGGTCTAAGTAATGCCTGTTCCCATTAACCCTGACTGCCCACCGTAACAGTGGATGGTGGATACGCACCTACTTCGTTGGGAAGCACACACTTTCCAATACTTAGGCGTTTGGATATACTGCACTACACACGACCCAATTGATGAAAATCTCACCACAGCTATTGGCACCCTTCCCCCCTAACTGACTTTTTGGAGTACACTACCCCTCACTGTCCAGGGCAGAGTATCACTGGCTAAAATGGTGATGCTCCCGTGCCTATTAAATTTTTTCCATAATCTTCCAGTTCACATACCACACAGCACATTCCGTGCCCTGCATAGCATGCTAGGGGGGTTTCTCTGGAACAAGGGCAGGCACCATGTCTCACTGCATAAATTACAGCTCCTGTGGGAAAAGAGGGCCTTGGCGCCCCAATATCGAACATTATTACTTGGCCCTGCAGTTACAGTGGCCCTCTTGCTGGATTGCGGGATGCCTCCTAGAGGAATTGGGAATGCCCATAGCAGACACAGCACTGCGCTTGGTGCCCATAACTTCCCAACCTCAAGGTAGAAAGCCCCATGGGTTTAATTTCCTCTTACACGTGCACACAATCGTTTCCACAGGAGCCTGCACCGGCTGCCAGCCCTGACACCATATGTGCCGGAGAGCCATATCAGCTCCATACGACCCTTCCGTGATCTGGTTGGGAGGGAGGGATTAGCGACCTGGGAAGTCACTGGTGTGGACACACTAGGCACCCTATTCCAAAACGGTGCATACTTCTATTCGCACAGCTTCAAATGGATTGAGAACTGCCAGCCAGCCATTTCCTGGCATATAATAGGCTAATAATTGAAATGCAACGCCTCTGCCAGATAACGGATACAGAACCACAAGCACACCCCTCAATATATACACTCCACACTATTGGCAGAGGCCATCAGCTGATTACCTGTCTCACTCAATCATTAGCATACACTTCACAAGACCCCTTACTGTCAACAAGACAGAAATGGGAGCAGGACATAGGCTCGGAACTGTCCCAGAAAGAGTGGGACAGGACTATGGAATACCCCCGCAAACATTCCCCCAATGCCAAATTTCAATACATCCAACATAATATTCTTCACAGGGCATATCTCACTCCTGCATGCCTGCACAGAATTTACGGCTCGACCTCACATTGCCCCAGATGCCGCATGCCAGACGCAGACATGGCTCACATGTTTTGGAGCTGCTCGATTGCGGCCACACTATGGCAGAAAGTTACAGAGGCACTGACTACAATAACAGGTCGCACAGACCTCTGCACTATGAAAGTGAGGTTTGGGTTTGCTCAGGCGCAGGAAGGCAGGGGGTGCTATTTCGCTACTGACAGATTTCTCGATCTGGTGGTGCTCATAGTTCGTAGATCCATAGCTATGCACTGGAAAGCCAACACATTGCCTAATTTAAAGCACTGGTGTGCAGTGACACTTAAATGGGGTAAGGCCGAATCTGTGGCCCTCTGATGTGAGGAGGTCAGGGGTTTGCGCAGGGTTCCCATAGCAGCGGATTGGGATTCACTACTACACGAGTTGGAAAACTTTAAGGAGGACCTGCCTGACTAAGGGGTTCTAATCTAGGGACGCAGACTAGTTTCACACTCAATCAAGTCCCAGTAAAAACATCAGGCCTTTTAATCCCCACAGTAGAAGACCTTAGTCACTATTACGACCCCTACCTGACGAGTTCCAGGCCAACACGTGCCTGGCACGCAGCCGAGGGGCACCTATGGGCATACGGAGGGAGGAGGTTACACCAACGGCTAGTAAGTGAACACCCTGCTTCTTACACACTTGTGGTGTACAAGTGTCTGTTATGACCTAATTTGTTATCATTGTTGATTTAGTAGTTTGTAATTTAGGATTAAGAGCTCCTGACAGACTGCGCACAATGTCATAATTTGCTGCGACCTACAGGGGAAACAAACTATTATCTTTTTCTGTAATCCAAGATCCATCTGTTTATACCTTGTTCATGTGATAACCACAATTGGAAAATCAATAAAATGTGTACAAAAAACAAACAAAACAAATCTGGTTTTCAATAAACTGAGTTCAGTGAGAAAGATGGTTTACGGAAAATGTTAGCATAACCTGTTGAGAAAATAACCACTGTAAGTGCCTGTGCCTTCCTCATATTTCTTTGGACACCCTGCATGTGTAGGAGCAGCATCTAAGTACACAACTGAGCAAGCTGCGCATTAGCACGTCTCATACACACAACCATAACCTCTTCCACTTAGACTGCAAAGATGTATGGTTGTTTGGGTCCATCAGTCAAGGAAAGGGGGGTGCAAGATCACAATGGTAAGAGATGTGCTACACAAATGGCAACTATCAAGTACATAACTTTAGCAGACACTATAGACAACATGCTAGCAATGTGCTTTTTAACTTTCAAGATCTCAAATTAACCTCTTAAAATCTGCACACTAATGTGGGATGGTGTCAGGCGATTCAGACCTGAATAACAATGACATTTTTGACATGCGAGGAAGGTAGGCGTCGATTTGGCAACTACACTGGTCAATTCCTAGTCTATGCTTAATTATAACATTGGAATGTTGAGCGCTCCATTGAAAACAGTGGAGTGCTCCGGGCTTCTAATGGCCGGTAGAAGCCCGGAGCATCAACATTCCAATGTTCGTCTATAACAGCAACTACAACGGTGAACAAAGGCCTCACGGGCACAAGGGGATTTCAACCCCCTCTGGCTCTGTGAGGCCTTTGTTTTACAAATTAGAACATTCTGCCCTCTAGGGGCGGAATGTTTCAATAGCCTTAGAGCCCTCCCTAGCGGGGTCCACCAGCCATTAAAGGCCTGCTCCAGCGTTAAAGGGCCGAGCCGAAGGGCTCTAAGGCTATATTAGCTAAGGCTGCCAGAATCTCCTGGGAAAGATTCCTGGGAATCCACTTGACTCTTCCACGTGGGCAGAACTCTGAACACTTAGCCAGGTGGAATGCTGGTTTCTGGAATCTACAAGACATTCAACAAGGAACTTCATGGATCCCAATGAAATAGGAACGAGTTACTGGTGCAAACTCGACCATTAAAGCAAACTTTTGTCTAACATAGTTTGGATTATTGCACTGAACCTACCTTACTCCATCTATAGTGGGTAAAATATCCCAACTTGAACTGATGACTGCCAAAGGTGTAATCAAAAAGCAGCTCACTTTCTGCACAATTGTGAAAGAATATTGCAGGAGTATAACAGATGCCAAGAGGAAGGCTGCAAATGCCCTAGTTATTCTCTCTAATAGAATGTATGCTGGGTCTACACCCTAATCCAAAGGAAAATGACCTTAAACATGGGGCCCCATCTTTACTATTAGCGGAGAGATGCATAATTATACACTGGCTACAACTACCTGGACCATCTCTTGAATTATGGAAGTGCGATGTGAGAGTGTGGTTGGTGGCAGAAGAAATCTATATGTCTGGGGATAAAACTGATGTTGGAGGGCTAACGCGAGTGGCATGAAATGTCAGCTGAAATGATCAATGATGAAAAAAAGGGCTGAACCTTCACAGTGAGCTGTTACCTAGGGGTAATGCTCATCCAAGTAGGGGTCGTAGAAATCTGGGATACCAAATGTGAATTTATTAATAAGCATCTGCGATCCTTGTGTTAAGTTACTCTCTGCTTTGAATGCTACTATATGCTGTTAATTGCGAACTAATATTTAGTATGCTTACTTCACCATAAAAGAAATGTTGCTTTGGCTAGCTATAAAATTAATTTGAAAAAAGTCACACAAAAAGAGGGACAGTGCTTGAGGACCTGTGCTCAGGCATCAAGTGTCGAACTCCCTAATAATCGGGCTTGAAATTTTGGACCTGCATTTTACTGCTCAGTTCACCATTTGAACAACATGGCAAACATGATAACTCAATCTACATTCCTCCAAGGTATTGATTTCTCTATTTAGATTTTTTTGTATAGCATGCATAACACCTAGCAGACAGTAAACTATAAACAAGGAAGGCGGTAGGGGAAATCTGCGCAGGGTAATGTACAAGTATCTCCAGTTCAAATAGTACAATCAGTGCCAATGCCTCAAGGTTACCATACAACGACCACCCTACGTTGTAAATTATAGACCTAAGTCCACATGTAATACAATTATTAACAGTCGGCAACCTGAGCAGAGAGCACAAAAGTAAACGCACCAATAAAGTCCAAGTATCAATCTTCAATATTTTCTTCTGGCTTTATTCCAAGCTCTTAGGGTATACATCCATATTTCAATCTTCGTGACACTTGTTGTCCAAACCACAAACCATGCCAACACGTGTTTCGTCTATACGGCTGTAAGCCATAGACTTCATCAGGGCAAAAGAAAACTCATCATAATCTCCATACTCAAATACGCCGCAGAGGACACGAGGAATACTTTCCCGTTTTGTAATACCGGACTTAGGATATATTGTCTATTGTGACCCCCTTTGAAGCTACGTCTCTGCTAACGACGAATCCGTACAATTGGATTGACAATTTTGGAGTGCATTTGAATTTTAAGGATAATTCTGGATACTTGTGACTATCTTTTTCTTTGAGTATCGAGATTATGATGAGTTTTTTTTTTCCCCTGATGAAGTCTATGGCTTACAGCTGTATAGACGAAACACGTGTTGGCATGGTTTGTGGCTTGGACAACAAGTGTCATGAAGATTGAAATATGGATGTATACCCTAAGAGCTTGAATAAAGCCAGAAGAAAATATTGAAGATTGATACTTGGACTTTATTGGTGCTTTTACCTAGCAGACAGTCCCTTCTATGCACTACAGACTTGGAGGGGGGTGTGGGGGGGTTGCGAGGCAGTTTACTACACAAACAATTTGGTAAACTGGCTTCATTGTAATGAAGAGATTTGAGCACTCACTTCAAGTCAAACTGGGAGTGAGCCATTCTACAACATCCTTCGTAAGACAAAGCAATGATTTGGAAAACATAGTTAAAATGTTACAATTCGATCTACTTCTAAGTTAGCAAGAGAAAATACACTGTGCACCCAATTGTATTAAGCAAAACCAAAGGGGATGATGGACGGAGTGTTGAACAATGCAAGCACTCACCCCCAGTCAACTGATCTGGGTTTAATCCATCATCATTCTTTAGCTCACTCCGCCACCCCAGTTCAGACATGGCCATATGCAAATCAGTCTGACCCTGTGCCTCATGGGAACAGTCCAGCCCGAACTGCCAAGCCATGTCTTCCCTGGACCGGAAACAAGCATCCTGGGACCGGTTTCTGGCTAATCAGCCGTCATCAGCCAGGCTAGCTTGAATCCAGTGGCAAAGTGAGCAAGGGACCCACGTCTGGGCATACCCTGCCAACTTAGGGCGAACAAAGCAAAACCAAAGGGGATGATGGACACTTTGCCACTGGATTCAAGATAGCCTGGCTGATGACGGCTGTAAGCCAGAAACCGGTCCCAGGATGCTTGTTTCCGGTCCAGGGAAGACATGGCTTGGCAGTTCGGGCTGGACTGTTCCCATAAGGCACAGGGTCAGACTGATTTGCATATGGCCATGTCTGAACTGTGGTGGCGGAGTGAGCTAAAGAATGATGATGGATTAAACCCAGATCAGTTGACTGGGGGTGAGTGCTTGCAATGTTCAACACTCCGTCCATCATCCCCTTTGGTTTTGCTATGTTCGCCCTAAGTTGGCAGGGTATGCCCAGGCGTGGGTCCCTTGCTCACTTTGCCACTGGATTCAAGATAGCCTGGCTGATGACGGCTGTAAGCCAGAAACTGGTCCCAGGATGCTTGTTTCCGGTCCAGGGAAGACATGGCTTGGCAGTTCGGGCTGGACTGTTCCCATGAGGCACAGGGTCAGACTGATTTGCATATGGCCATGTCTGAACTGGGGTGGCGGAGTGAGCTAAAGAAGGATGATCGATTAAACCCAGATCAGTTGACTGGGGGTGAGTGCTTGCAATGTTCAACACTCCGTCCATCATCCCCTTTGGTTTTGCCCATTGTATTAAAACACACCAGCCATAATAATGATGTCCCATTTTCAGGCAGATTCTCGTTCTCTAGCTTTACACGAGTCTTAGGAATCTGCCTCACCACTTATGTGTGGAACACCAGTCTGTGAGCCATCTATAAACTGCCTGTAAAGTGTTTTGCAAGCTGGTGAAGAGACAGATGTCATGTTGTTTTCAAAGGCCTGCTGACTTCTTGACCCTCTTCCCTCTGTGGAATTATCAGTGGTAAACAAATGGTTAAGGCTCTTTATTGACGTCTGTGTGGCTTTACAGAATACTATAACTTCTGAAAACCAGATTCACAAAAAAACAAATGTAAATGTAACCCTGTGAGTTTCCTCCTGTGTTAGCAGTTCTGTTTTTTGTCTGGACTAAGAAAGGTTTGCACAGGTGTACATACTGGTGAAAATGTGTAGCAGGAGTGCAAGTTCACTTCAGTTTTTTTTCGCCAAGGGGAAAATGTTTTTCCTCGTGTAGAAACCGTTGCCATACACGTCCACCAATTTTGTAGGTCTTCCTTTCCCGTTGCTATGTTGAAAACGGAGGATTCTGACCGTGTCAGTCAGACGTAAATGTATAGCCAACAGTTTACATGGTTAGAAATGGAATACGAAAACTTTGCGAATTTCCAGAAAATAAGGACTTTATGCATAAACGCCTAACTAAAATCTTCCACTTTCCACTAGTAAAACGTTGGCATGTATGCTTATCGGGTGGGCTCAAACCTTCAGGGCATTGAGTTCTGGTCCGCTCGACTCCGGTGGAGGGTATGCTACACAAAAAAAGCATCTGTTAATAAATCGTTGTACACTGAACACGTGTGAAACGCGTTTTCAAAGGCCAAACTAAGTAGGTTTCCACTCGTAAAATGCTACCTGCGCGTAAAAGTTGGACGTTCATACGCAAACAGCATTGTGAATTGGGCCCTCGTGGGTTTACTTTGACGGTATCTTTTCACTCAAAGTGAAAATTTCAAAGACAGAAAAATACCTACACAATCTCGCGTTACAGCTGAGCTGCCTCGGCCACTCAGGTCAGTGCAAGCACAGCTTCCGGGTTTAACAAACACAGGTCACTGGGCCTGTTAAGTACCAACCACAGCCAGCAAAAATGGCAGAAACCAGGAGGCAGGCAGATGAAACAGCGGCAACTCCTGTTGAATTCCTCAATGTTTACATCCCCTGGCCGAAGGACGACTGCGGGTAGAGAGGGTAGATGGAAATAATGAGACTAAACGCTCAACTGGGAAACAATACTAACCAGAACACACCCACATCTGTTTCCCCTTAGTAAATGTTACTTTGACGTGTTTGTCATAGTGCACGCGTTCTTTCCTGGCACTATCCTCAAAACTCTCTTCTCACTGCACCAGGCCTCGTTTTATAATTTTTATCCTCCTGCACGTTGGCAGGAACATCCTGCAAGGACTGTTAAATCATTGGTTTTCTTCCAGAATGTCAACCGATCTGCGCTGGGGGCTGGTCCTCCACAGGTCAGGTAAAAACGTGAAAGGCTGAGACTGGTTTTGCTCTCCGGGGGGCGTCTGGAAGCACTGGCACGAAAAGCAAAGCTTCACTCTGAGGCCAAGAAAGACATCTTGTGTTACAAAGAAATGGGATGCGATGTAAAGTGACCTTTTTAAACGCGACTGCTCGCTGAACCCTGGTCTTTGTTAATTAGAGCCCAGCGTCTCCGCCTCAGGCAGTCACATTCATAAATTATGTATAAATTAGCCTTTAATAATTAAAAGCGCGAACCGGAGAAAGGGGGCGTTTCAGAAGCTTCTCTGGAAGTAGGCTACCAGGCAGCAATGCAAGGACAGGCTACGAAGAGGGAGGGAGGCATTTCACCTTAATACGCACAACAGCAATGCAGAGTATAAAGAGGGCTCGTCCGCTTCGATCTTCAGAATATTTTCAGCACACACAATGCTTTTCTATTGAGCATATTCTGTTTTATGCAGATAACGAAGCAATGAATATTGGCTGTGAAACCACACATTTGGAAAAATGAAAAATGCCCAGTCTATATTCCTACATTTTGCTGAACACACAAAAAAGTCACATGCAACGGCTGCACAATACTTTATCACCGGTTGCATCAGGTGTCAGAGAAATCTGCCTTTGGCATTCTCAGTCTTTTTTTTTTTATAACACACAGAAAACATACTTTTTCGCACTGGGTTCGCAGATCAAAATGAAACCAGAGAAGCTGAACTGTGAATGCTGGGAATACTTATCAGAAGCTTTCTTACTCTGTCACTCCTTTCCTCATCACAGTCCTTCCTGCTCAGAGATCCTCCTCGCATGCCAGTCCCACCACTGCTTAATAACATCCCAAAAGCAAACAACCCCAAAAAAAAATGGTAGGCCCCTCTTGCTGAACAGGGAGACACTAAAAAAGAGAGCTCCTACCTAGAGAGCAACCAGTGTTAATTACCATAATGGTCCAGGAATCAAGGGGGAAATCAACCTCTGAAAAAAGAGTGCAGAGTCTTAAGGAATGGGACAGAGAGAGAAAATTGTGCCAATGAAGATTCATGCTAAGTCATCTAAGCATTATAATGCTGCTAATAACATAACCCTAGCAATCCACAATTCACAGGATCAAAGAACGCAAAATCTCTTTAAAATACCGTCATAAACCCTCAATGGCGACTACAGCTAAAAAAAAAAAATGCAAACTTAAGGCCCTGATGAATGCCCTCAATTGCTCACAGAAATGTTACATCAGGTCTGATGGAGAATGATAGCCTAAAGGCAGCCCTTAATGCGGAAGTCCTGACCTATTACATTTGAGGCAAATAGGCCCAATTGCTTGTAAGAAAAGGCTGGGGAAGCAGATCCTGCGGAGGGCTACAGTGCCAACACAGAAAAACATCATGGGTCACTGCGTACTCACAAACAAAGCAGGAAAAACACACCCATTCTAAATAGATAACATCCACCAACATTTGCATAAATGCACTTTGAATTTGGATGAAAAGATCGGGGACCACATGCAACAAAGGCAAGGCAAACAGAAGTGGTGTCAGCCATGTAGTGAACAGTGCAATCAGCTCAAAGCGTCTATCCCCCAGAATCCAATAAACACATGGAGAAGTGACCAGTTGCCATGTCCACACAAAGTATAAATTTGCATACTCTTGACCTCCAGCCGAAAGTCCAAGAATGACCAAAGTCCAGGAATGCTTTCTCCTAACAAGTACAGCCCAGAAAGGGTTGAGAAGTACTAATCAGGAGATTGTGTTTTGTCAAGGAGCCAATCAGCAACCTTGGCAAAGCCATGCTGATGGAACTCAGTTCGATTATTGTGCACTCAGAAATTAGAGACATACACTTCTCATCACACTGCATGGATCCTGATGTTTTGAAGCATCTCCATGCCCGGTGGACCACTGCCACCTCTTTCCGAAGATGTACATTGACCAGAAGTGACCCAGAGCTAAGGTATCACACAATCAAGTCAATTGGCTTCCAAAATCATATTACAGCCTTAGGCATGCAGAGAGGAACTTCTCTGTGGAGGCTTAAGGGGAGTAGACATCATGGTCAAAATTATGAATTATGGTGGACTTGGGGCACAATAATGTAGCCTTGAATGACAGCTTCTAATATGTGGGCAGCTTCCAATATGTGGGTTGTGAAGAAGCAGGGAGTCAAATAGCAGAGCTCAAGGCACTCCAGGGTCTGGAGAAAAGAACAACATTCTCTTTCAGAAATTCTACCACTAGGCTAAAAGCCTCCTAAAGCAAAAAGACAGATCCTTAAGAATGGAACGTGTCTAGGTGTGAGGTCATGCTCTGATAACTAGCACATTCAGCTTGCTGGCCCATGTGCCAATTTGTAGATGCTGCCAAAACCGCTTCCTTATTTGTTGGTTCTGCTGAAGATGTGGTGGGTTATGCTTCAGAGGATAACATAGTTATGGTTTTAAGGTTTAAATTGGTTGCCCAAGTTTCAGTGAAATATGTGCTGTTCTGTTGTGGGCTGGGGAAGTATTGCTCAGGGTTTGTGGTACATTTCGTAATAGGGAAGTGCACATGGCTTGAGGGTTGTGATACATCCAAGAAATAAGATTAGTAGGGGATGAAAAGAAGCACTGCAGCTGCAATCTTCTTAAGGTGGTAAAAAATCACGCCATACGTATTTTCTAGCAGATTTTAAACGAGCAACAGTTATATCTTGAAATTGAATTGATCTGTAGATAACCAGCAACTCTCAAACAGCAATCAAGACAAGCGAATAGACTCAATGAGCTTCGAGGAGTTCTCCAAGTGCCTCTCTGCACAGTGCTCGATCACAATGATGCTGTTGTGGAGATTTTGTAACATAGCCTGATACTTATCTGCTCTTGGTGACCTTTATCAAAGCGTCAACTGGAAACAGTTTCAAGATTTTTAATGTTAAACAGGTTCAGCGCATATCCTTCGGATTCTGAACAGCTAAAAAGTCTCAACTGGAGGTGTAAATATTTATTTTAACAAGTGTTAGTCAGCTACTGATATAATTAAAAACATTCATTTGTGAAGGTCTGCAAAGGTTAGAATTTAGTACCTATATTTACAAAACGAGAGCACGCGGATCCTATTCCAAGTGATGCTACGAAGATTAACGGGATGTGGAGTGGGACGAAATGATTCAAAATCATTTTTATAGGATACAAGGACATTTCTTTATCTCTGCACAGTAGATAATGTGAGGTGTCGTTGCTACTGTATTCTTTCAAAATGGAAGAGAAGCAAGGGAAAATGAATATGGACACAGATATGACCCCCACCGGTAATGGTACTTCCTCAAGTTCTGCTGTAGATAATGGGTTGTTGCGTACACTCTCAATCTTACCCCGCTTTATTAAGGTAGCCAAATGCCTTATGGTTCGTCACAACTGGAGCTGGTGAACTTGGACAAAGTCATTCAACTTCATTCTTTTTTTTAGGTCTCGCCTACAGAAAGCTTTCAGTTGTCTGTCGTCAGAGACCTAATATGTAAAATACCAATTCTTACAGTGGGCTCGGAGTCAAGATCATTTGTAAACTTTGTCAATTTTGTTTGCTTACTTCTTATTTGTTGGTTTTCCTTCCCCCTCTTGTGTTCGTCACTCCTCGGAGTACTACTCTTTTGATTGAATGAGTGTACTTCTACGGCTCCTATCAGAGAATAATGTTTTTCTTTTTCTTTGAGCAAACCATAGGGGCGCATGTTTTTTTTTCTCTCTCTCTCTACCACGTGGTGCTCCCCATCCCTCACATCCCTGCCCCTGGTCTCAACGGGTTGCTCCCCATCCCTCACAGCTCGTCCATAAAGCACAGCAACGAGTAGACTTCTTAATGCGGATTCCTTTTCTCACCTGCATCCCACATGTTTCACGAAAGCCTGGGCCACTGCAAACAAAGCCAGCATTTACAGCCCGGGGAACGGGGGCGGGGGAGGGGGTTAGGCTTCTGCACTCAGCCAGTGTTTGAGGCAGAAGAGTGACTGGAACATTTTTTCTTCTCCCGGAGGCCCATAAATCTGTTCCCTGGACTGCTGCAGGCACCAAAAGACTACAGCTTTTGCTCCAGTTCGTAGTCGTTTGGAAAGTAAACGACAAGGATTTTCCTTTTAAATTCTGACAGCTGTTATCAGACAGCTGGTCGGCTCCATTAAGTACCTTCAGCAAGTCCTCTGTGTTATTCTTTTGGTCTGAATCAAGCGTAATAGGGATTTTAAGCTCTGTTCAGAGTTTTCTTAAGTGAAATCTCAAAAACAAACCATGCCATTTGCTGTGCCTATGCTTGTTTAAATTGTCCACTGGGGGCCACTACTAATACTAAGGAACGGATTCAAGATGGTGGTAATCAAAACAAGACACCGAACATGGTGGTGCTGCAACACTGCACACAGTGCCCTCTTTTACCTCCATATAAAACTCTACCCTCTAATGTGTCGTAAGGGTTTCTTGCATAAATCATCTGGCAGTTTTAGCAGCGATTGGCACAGATTAATGGTACAAATTCATTTTCGAAGAAGAGGTATTTATATATTTTGGTATTTTATACAGCGCTAGGCATCATCTTGCAACACGTATGGAGCACTGTCAAAAAAAGTCATGTATCACAGGTGTTGGCTAACCCTTGTCACTGAAAGGTGTTAAATGACAGCACATTATCACCAGTATAGGAAGAGAACATTTCACTCTCCCTCAGTGATAGCACTTTATCACATCCTTCATCAGCTCTAATGTTCTATTGCTGTATCATTTCTATGACCCAACCTATTGTAGTCATAAGCTAGGTAGCGACAAATAGCCCCCTGGTTCAAGGTGCAACTGTAGACCTGTACCACTTGTTTTCTCTTTTTTCATTTTTGATTCTTTTTTTGTATTTCCCTTTATTTATCCTGGCTGGAAAAAAGATAGGGTGTATTGACAGGGTGTCCCTTGGCAAATCTTTCATCAGACGCAAGAAGTGCTCAGGAAAAGGGCAAAGTAGTGGTTTGCACCCCTGGCAGTGACATGCGATTTGCCCCCAACTGCATCAAATATACTCAGACTGAGGTCTAGGAGACCAAAACGCAAGACGTGACGGGGAGAGTGGCAGTGACTCCATGCATGCAACGCTCATAACTGACCTGGACCCCTCTTTGGGTGTCAGTCCTCGGGAGAGTGGGGGTCTCTAGCCTGGTCATGCAGGGAGTTTGTAATGGATGGAAATGAAGGCGAAAAGAAGAAAACTCAAAAGGTATAGGAGACCACAGAGGGCTAAATGGAAGTAGACGTGAGGAAGACAGCCACCAGACCTGGAGACTTCTCCACCATGATATGCTCTCCTCACTGGTCTTCCTTCTAGACTGTGCCACCTGCTACGCACAGCTATGTTCACCTCCCACATTTGTTTGCGGTATGTGAAATCTCAACTTCCTCCAGGCAACCTCTGCCCCCCCAAAATAATAAGACCGCTGTGCACTGATTGCACCTGCGTGAGTCAAATTCCCACCAAAACTAGTAAGTAACTCGCTAACCACTCAGACTTACCCCACATATTCATTCCATTCCATCTAGTCCACAAAGCCTCGGGGAGGGAGCTCAACACTAAAAATGAGTAGTAGAATGAATACAGAGGGAGAGCAGTGCCCATCCTACCACCTCGCGGTGGGTAGATGTTCGATCTTTGTGTTGAAATCTGAATGCCTGGGATAGCATTCCCCCCCATACCCCTCTTTAATCCCCTACAGGGAGAGGATGCACCCCCGTCATAAATACTGGAAAAAATAATAATTTTAACTGCAACCGGTGGCTATTTGTTTACACAGAGGATAATTATTTAGGGAGTGTTATAAATAAAAACAAGAAATGAGAAGCAGGAAGCTCATTCTGACAATTTCATCTAAAAAAGGTCAGCTTTTCCAGCCTTTTCTTATCTCATAAGGGGGTTTGCCAAGCTCCACTGCAAGGAGGTGCAGCATGATTGAGTCAAGCCATCTGCACTGTCCCTTTCACCCAGACCGCTGTGGTGTTTACCTTAAGATCAAATTTTGTTTTAGGGCCAGCCTGGCTGCATGGCCATTTGATCCTGACCAATATTGGTCCAAAACACTGCTCCTGCCACCTGCCATATGGTATTTCCTTTTTGCTCACTGAAGATGTGCCCAGCACGATCATATGACTGTTTTCCATAAGCCATTTCTTGACCGGTTGTGTCCTCATGCCACAAGCTGTGTGTGCGCTCGAGAGTGGGAGAAGTCTAGAACAGACCGAGCAGTGAAGAGACAGCCTACTGCTGGAGGATACTGGCATGAAGACCGATATGGCTGAAGTCCATTATCTAAGCAATACTTCACCCTGTCCCTCTTCTTATCACGTAATTTTGTTAACATAAAAGACCCATTTAGCTATTTTGAGGATAAATTCGTTTGCTAACCCTTCATTCATAAAACTGTAGGTTTGTTTTATGTAATTTGTTATCATTATGTGTTTAGTGTCTCCTGCCAGTAGTATGTGCAGTAGGGCTTTCCTAACCTGGGGGTATTTTCATCTGGCTCCACGCTTTCCGTTGATTGGTTGTGGATGTTTTTAGACAGAGTGGGAAGTGTGTACTACTAGTGTATAATAGTTAGTGCTGGTTATTGTGAAAGTAAAAAGCTTTGCAATATCCTACAGATAACTGTATGTGTAGATTTGTAATTGCATTTATATAGTGCTTACTACCCCTGACGAGGCGTTGAATTGCATTTCGGCAAGTAGCACGCTACTCTGGAACCCAAAGAGGATTAGTGGTAATTTAGTATAGGGAGATATGAAATTAATTTGAGCGGTGGACATGCGAGTTTGTTATTTGGATTGAAAAAGGATAGTGGAGGGATTGAAGAGGGACAGGTTTGTATTTATATAGCGCTTGCTACCCCTGATGAGGTGTCAAAGAGCTTTTCGGCTGGTAGCACAATACTCCGGAACCCAAACAGGATTAGTGGAGAATTAGTATATGGAAATATGAAATTAATTTGAGGGGTGGACATGTTAGTCTGTTAGTTGGATTGAAAAGGATAGTGGAGGGATAGAAGGAAAGGTCTAGAAAATTTAGTAGTTCAGCTAACTCTGGTCTACAGACTTCTTACGCAGAAGGGGCAGGATCGAACGCTTATGTGGATCAGGATGCAGTACACTCAAAACATGCTTTTTTCCCCTTTTCTTTCCATCGTTCACATGTATTTTGTGAGACTATTTTGAGCCAGCCTTTGCACCCTACCCAAAAACCTAGCTGATAAGGTGTTCAGTAACTGACCATGGACTTGGCTTTTGATTCCTGGAACGTTTGGTACCAGACTGTACTTTAAAGGGTCTGTTTGGTGTGTAACGCATACATGGGAATAACTTCAGACAATTCCTTGTCACATTTGGTACAGGCATGCTTTTGAAAAGCAATTCTATAACTCCTCCCTCCTTTGTCAATAAAGAACACGAAATGGCATGTTGAGACAAAAAATAAATGACCTCAGAGAAGTGGTAGAATGATTCGTGGAACAGGGGAGCAGAGAAAGGTAAAAAAACGAAAGATAATCTTAATTGTACTAAACACAGGGACTCTATTTGGTGCTCTTTCTCTCGCATGAATAAGCAAACCTGCTCGATTTATTTTTGAGGAGCGAGCAGAGAGAAATCATACATTTGGAAGTGGATGCCTGTGCTCTCGATATCTGCAAAGAGGCCCATGGGAGAGTGAGTAAGAATGATCAGACACTGAGATGGGAAGCCTTCTAGTACTATCCTCTGTGGCAGGAAACAGCTGCCAGAACATATCCTTCCCCCTCCTCTTAAAATGGCTCAAACTTATGTAGTTCAAGGCAACGAGGCATGGTGCCAGTTTATGCCCACAAAAACAAAATATGGAAAATCCAGGAGGCGCATGGATAACAGTATCTATTATTCTAGGGAGACTAAAGAGGGTTCTTTCGGGCTGAAATACATTCTAATTAGTAAACTAACCTCAAATACAGTTATATTTTAAGTCAGTTTTGCTCTTTAGGCTAACCACTATGGATGACGTGACTCTTGCTCATTGTCTTAAGTAACATTTCCTATACACTGATTTACACATGTATGATTGTTTCTGTATACGTGTGTGACGTAAAACGCTCTGACTACCTACATTGCTATGAGTAGCATACATGCCAACACATTAGAAAAGAAAAGTGGGAAATTTGGGGGGAAAAAACACACATCCAAGGGAATGTGTTTTCCTCACTGACTTCTATTGAAGCAGAGCCAATTTCAGGAGGAAGACAGCCATAATAAAGCCAGGAGTCTCCCGCCTGAATCCAGTCCATTGGCATGTATGAGTAGCGCTATAACAGAAATGAAACACGTGTGAGAAGGGCACCATTGGAGGGTGGTAGTCAGGAAATCCGTTAAAGTCAGGGGGGGGACTCAGGGGAACAGAGGACGAGAAAGATTGTCACACCGGGCGCCACCAGCGCTAAAGGCGTCCTTGTCAAGCTATGTTTAATGTAATATTCGTTCATGTTAACGACATAAACCTTTACATCTGACACGAACACATTTTATGTTTACCTTCCTTCATAAGTGACTAACGGAACGGTACTTTGAGTTTTAGTTTTGAAATGCAGATAAGTCGATCCCTGAGGTGTGTTTGTTTTGATTTCTAAGCACTGTGCATGTCTTACATTAAAAAGTGCAAGGTAAGCAGTGTGGTAAGTCAGTGAATCGGGAATATGTGCGGCACCATATAAAACTATGCTCCCGTGCATCACTGGCCCTTGGGAGCTCTGGAAGAGGGGAGTGATTTACCGAGTGGGGTCAGAAGGGCTGCCCCACGTCTTACAACACAGACCGCGGAGGTGCACAACAGCAACAAGCCGCTCTGCGTGAAGGAGACGAGCAGACTATGCGGAACAATAAATATGTCGTCTACAAGTGTACATCCAGTAATGTTTACAGTGGAGCTGGCCCGAGGCCGGTTCCGGCCGCCATTTGTATTCCAGAACTAAACCCGCGCTCCTGCTAAAGTGAATCGTCAAGCTTGCATCAAAGTGCAGTGTGAGAACTACAGCACGCGCCACCGTAACAACGCACAACAGTGAGGCCCAGAGGGTCTGGAAACCATTTGCCCATCACCAGCACGCTTGTCACTTCACTGTAAGTTGGACAACAGACAGGCCGAGATACAAGTGTCCTACTTTCTCACGCTCTACTAAAAGAAACAAGCATTTGCAATGCAATAGGTCTCGCATTTACGCGAGGTTGAGCAATTGACATTGCAAATGATAATGCCTTTTATTTTTGTTTTTAAAACATAAATAAAAGGCATTGTCATTTACAATGCCAATAGCTTAAACTCGCGTAAATGCGAGACCTATTGTATTGCAAATGCTTCCTTCCCTTGTTTCTTTCTCCTGGTTTCTTCCCCTCCCCACCCCTAACCCCTCTGAAATGTTGTTCCCTCCCTCCCTGTGTGAGCCTCTGCACCAGGCCCAGCTAACTGACTTATTTCTCTGTTTTCCAAGTATATCCCCCCTTCTCTCTCACCCCTCTATAAGGTAGCTCTCTCCTGCCCCCTCACCCCCGCCCTCCTGCCCCCGTAGGCCGAGGGCCCAGCTGCCTGAGCCTTAATTCCTCTCCTCTGCCAGTATATTCCTTCCCTCCTCTTTTGCTCCGTCTCCCCATCTGGAATGTTGTTCCCTCCATCTCTGGGTTTCTGTGTGTGCGTGGAGGGAGAGGGAGGGAATGATGGGGCCTTGAGGGAGAGAGGAGCGGGAGGCGGCTGGGGGGGTCCGTCACACGTGATGTGAAGGGTGTGTGGAGAGGGCACGGCGGTGAAGGGATCATAAACAAGGGGGAGATGTGAGGGGGCAGGGTGTGTGAGGGAGCTGGTCTGAGATATGTGACGTGTGAGGGGTCAGGGGTGTGTGAGGGAGCTAGTGTGAGATGTGACATGTGAGGGGCAGGGGTGTGTGAGGGTGCTAGTGTGAGATGTCATGTGAAGGTGGGGGCAGGGGGAGAGTCTGAGGGAGGTAGGATGAGATATGTGAGAGGCTAGAGTGAGATGTGACGTATGAAGGACATGTTCGAGAGCACAAGGGAGGTAGGGAGCTAAAGTGAGATGTGACGTGTGCGACAGCGTGAGCTTTGCGAGGTGATGGGGTTCAGGGCGCAGATGCTTGAAGCAGGGAGTAGGGTGCGGTCAGGGCACAAGTCCTAAAAAAAGAAGTGGGGGACTCTCCAAGTTAGGTAGTGTTACAGGAAGTGACATCACGACAGGAAGTGACGTCACTTCTGACATCACAACAGGAAGTGACATTACATGTGCAGCAGATCTATCATTTGCACGTATTGCAAGATTTAACAATTGAAGCTGCTCAGTGCTTAAGCCTGTGACTTAAGGTCCCTGTATAGAGGAATTAACAGCCCAAATATGGATGAAGTTTGGTGTACACCTACATTAGTAAAGAAGTCCTGGGGGTCCAACATTCCTGGAGACTTGTGTTGTGGAAGATATCTATTCATTTTAAAGTGCAACATTTGCAACATACAGAAACACCAAAACCCGTCCTTGCACCAGCAGCAATCAACAATCAGTGGGTAAAAGAAGAGCTAAAATTACAACAGCCACAGAGGCACACACAAAATTATCCAAGAGTATCAATATTTGTGAAACTGAGGCATATTGGACATAAACCACGGAGAGAGAGGAACGATAGCCAATAAGCTGATGACAAGAACAGAACCTTCTTCATCCTAGCCTACTTCCAAAACTCACTAGGAGGGTGGCTCAGCGAGCTAACTACTCATTCAAGATACATGGTAATCTGTAGTTTACTAGTTCAAATCATGGCAAAAACCAACTAATCCTCCCGGTTCCGGTAAACTGAGTACCAATCACTTGGGTAATAATAATGATACGTGCTATTTACAGCACTTAGTAAGAGAGCGTCGACATGGGGACTTCCCACCACCCACAAACAGACTAAGCACACCCACACCGCCAGGAGGTGATTGCAGTATTAATACAACCTACGGAATGCTGTCCAATGGGTAATTACAACACTTCTAAACAGTAGCTTAAATAGACTGCCAGCAGCGCCCAGATGCCAAGTAGTAGGCAAACAATGCGCTATACAAAAACCATTAAGAAGCAGGATTTCGTACAGAGAGGCGAGAACATGGCAGGTGGGCCACTGCGAAAGCTGATTTCTGCCTCACGGCTGCCCTCTCTCTCCTCTCCAACAACCGATACGTGACAAGGAAGTTGTAACCACCGCTCGGGTAATGTCGGTTTGTCACTTGTAACAACACCAACAGCGTGAACAAAATGCAAGATCTTGCAAAGTGCAGCACTGTTTGGCTTTGAATTTGCACGTGCTGGTGTAGCAGGTAGGACTCTGAAAAAAAGCAGCCAAGAGACGTGACGGCCGCGAACGTCAAGGAAATATTTACTGCCAGCTATGAGGCGTGTGTAAACAAAACTACACACTGAAGTACACACAACGCATTTCCTATTCATTGATATCTCGCACGGCGAAGGGCCCCAGAGGCGAAACCCCCTGTACTGGGAGCAGGAGCGGCCCCCCCGGTCATGTGTCAGCCCGGGCTGAGACAGCTTCCCGGGCGCACACAGAGTACTTCACAGGTCTTTGAAAGACCATTTACGTGTTAACGAGGCTTTGTTTCTTGTCACCCCTTCTTAGAGCCCCTGCATCTCCACTCTGCCTCGGCTGCAAGAATTTGCCCCCCCCCCGCCCCCCCACATTTCTTCTTAGCATCCCCTGGAATTTGTCTCTAGTTGCGCCTCTGACTGGGAGCGAGGATAACCTTACCAGGATTAAAGTCCCGTAGCCGGGAGTGTTGAAGCTACGCGGTAGCCAGCCCTGTCGTTGGGAGATCGACGGGTAAGTCAACGGCCGCCATCTAAGAAAGTTAGGGGCGGCCGTGAGGGCAAGTGACGCCATCATAGAAAGCTCAGCTTTTGAGCAGGGGGGACGGCGTCCACCCGGTAAAATAAGTGGGGGGACGCCGTCCACCCGCGTGGTACCCCGACTCGTGCCCTGGGTGCGGTGTGTGACATGAGGCGACTGGTTTGGGGAGAGGGGCCTGGGGCGAGCGAGATGAGGAACTAAGGTGAGATATGACTAGCGTGGGGGCGTGTAGGGAAAATGTGTGCGAGCACAAGGCACGTAACTCGGGGAGTCGGCCATCAAGGTTGTGGGGTTAGTTAGAAAGGCGCTAGGATGGAGGCAAGGTGAGTGAGAGGGAAAGACGCACATGTGGTGTGAGAGTGGGATGTGTGAAGGAGAGGCGCGTAGTGTAAAGGGGAGATGTGCCGTGCATATAGTGTGAGGAAGGGACGCCGTTCTGTGAAAAGCTCCGCGACTCAACTCCTGTAAAAAGGGCATGACGCCATTCCATTTTGAAATGGTGCTGGATCTAACGAGGTGGCGAGTCCAAAAACACACGTTAATACAACCGGTATAACAAGCAAACACCCATCGAGCTGATTTAATCATGTCTGCTATAATACTTTGAAATGACACTACAATGTACAACATGTTGATGTTAGTTTATTGTTATGGATGCTTGCGATATAATACTAACTACATGTGTGTTTTCAATTTATTAAATCTAATTCTGTGAATATCTGCGGAATGCTTGTGGCGAGAACACGCCGCCGTAAAATAAATAAATAAGCGCGGTTGCTATCGTTGAAGCGGACCGCGCTCTAAAGTAAATAAATACAGGAGGGCGCGCTTACCCGGGGGCTGTGCGCAAACAGGAGGCTGCGGGCTGCTGCCGGGGCTGGCAGGGAAAGCAAAAAACACTCGCTCCAATGAGCACAATCAAAGCAAACACTCGCTCCAATTAGCACAATCAAAGATTGCCGACTCTTGATGTGCACGCGGGGACTGGATGCTTTACTGGCGGCGAAAATAAAAGTCCCCAGAGTGTCACGCCGCCAGTAAAGCATCCAGTCCCCGCGTGCACATCTTCTGTCTCTTCTGTCTCTCCTCGTGCACATCTGGAATCCGTATTGATTCCAAAAGGCCCTCGCATGGCGAGGGCAGCGCATGCGCGCTGCTAACGCCAGGCGAGACCTAAAAAATGCAAAGGATTTATTGTAAATGAAAGCTGAAGACCATGTGAGCGGTGAAACTAACAGAATAGGAGGCCGCTAGAAATGCTGAATTTTTTGTTTGAAATCGTTCACGTCTATTCAACGGACATTTATAGACACCCAATGAAAACTGAATAATGTTAAGCATTTTACAGCAGGTGTAAGAAAACTCCACCCAACACACCAACTGAATAATGTTAAGCATTTTACAGCAGGTGTAAGAAAACTCCACCCAACACAATGATGCTCATTGTGCCACCATCTGAAGAACGAAAGACTGGATTAAAACCTGCAAAGATTCAAACGTATGAGGACAAGATTAAAACTTTATCGCAGGTTAAAATGGAGGTGCCGGCCGTGGCAAAGATTGCGACTTGTTACCTATTGTTTACAAAAGTATCCCTGCAATAAGTGCATTAATCTACAGGACTATCTTGTTCTTGCTGGGAATTGAACCTGCGACTCGCAGTCAACAACAGTGCACTGCAGCAGGCACATTAACCCTCCGAGTCTAAGCTATTTTATTAGGAGTCATATCTTTGATCAGCAGATCACACACCAATTTGTGCAGCAAGTGCACCGATCAGCTGAGCAACATCAATAGGTTGTCGCGCTCTGAGTATCTCATGATGAAGGGTGTCACGACCTCATCCCCCTTCCCTTTGCCATTGCCCTAATTTGAGGGTTCCCAGAGTACATTTTTTGCCTTTCCAGAACTGCAAGATTGGGACGAACATAATAATTTATTGTTTGGTTACTTAAAACCATTACAATCATTTAAACAATGTTAAATTGCAAATCAAATGGCTTTCAAAGCATTATAAGTTGCTCAAAACCGCTGATACAGACGACTGCTCCAATGATTAATAAAAGCAAGGTGCAGAATGCAGTATATAAAATAGCAGCAAACGTTAATCAACAGAGGTAAGGCGCAAACAGCAACTGCTTCAATGAGTAATAAAAATGAGGTACAAAGTGCAATATGGGAAATAGAAGCGTACATTTATCAGCAGAAATTGGCTCAATGGCCTAGAGTCCCCACTGGCAAATAGCACCTGATTAAAACCTGGGCCAGGGAAGGCACAGCCGGAACCGCTGGGGGCCCGGGGCAAACGCCGCCCGGAGGCGGGAAGCCCTTCCCCCCGTTGTGGAAGCCCGCAAAAAGAGGGGGCGACCAGGATTGGTCACCCAAAGGTAGCCTATGGTCCCCCCCAATCAGAGGGCGAGTTGGCAAGCGGCGGGGGGGTTAAATAAGGGCGCAAGGCCCTGAGTTAGCGCACAACCCTACAAATTAATTGTTAAGGGTATCCGAAACCTTGGTGTTACAACTAACTTTTGAGTTGATGCTTTAGGACCTGAGACTATACTGCCTAGCAGACGGATGGCTGCTGACCACTATACCTGGTAGGCGTCTGTCTTATGTAACATTACTTATACACTGACGCCAGTAATGACCGGATAAGTATTTACAATGACTCTGTTACCATGGCCCCATCTGTGGAATGTTCTAACAAGCTGAAGGATGCATAGCTTACTGCTTTAAACAAGCAGCACATTCAGGCGTGACAAGTCAGGGTGAGCTAGGCTGCGCACAACGCTAATAGAATAGAGACAATCTGAGCCTATCGGCCGGCAGTGAACAAGTGCAGGAACCATGGGCATGTCAAGGAAGCAGGGGACACTGTATCCCCCAAAAAAGGGAAGCCGGGAACTCAATCGACCATAGGAGCTGGGCCATTAGTTGGGAATGCATCAGGCAAGGACGAAGAGCTAGTGTCAAAGTGCTAGGCGCACACTGGACCGAGGTACAGTAGGAAACACAGCCAGAGGCTAAGGCTGAAGGGGTTGTAGGGGGGCTCTTTCCTCAAGGTGAGCCAGGGTAACCCGTACATCAACCCCTAGTCAAGAACAGAGGGCCTGATACAGCAGGTGAACAGTACTTCCAAGGTGAATGCATCAGGGCTCTAATCATAGCTTAATATTAGCATTGGGCACAAGCCCATACTTTGAGGATCAACTTGAGATCCCCGGGTTATCATTTGGACGACGGTGTACACTTGACAGGGGTGGGGATGGACATGTTCTTGCTAAACATCGTAGGGGTGCTAGAGCAGATGGGTTTCTCGTGAGGAAGGAAGGGAAGGGAGAGCAGGGGGAGCTCCTTCCGATCGTAAAACCGTAGGTAGCGTGGCGGAAGAAACCCAGGAAAGATATAGAAAAGAGAAAAATTACTAGAGGTAGATGGAAGGCTCACACAGTGTCCTTGGGATGCCTCACGGCAGGGGTACTGAGGGAGCTAAATGACAAGGACACAGGCAGAGTAGATGAAATGCTCACACAGGGTCCTTGGGATGCCACACGGCAGGGGCCCTGAGGAGCAAGCGAGGTGCCAACAAAAAGTCCAGGGCAAGTGGAACGGCACTTGCAGCCCAGGCAGGTCCTGACGGACACCCACCAAATTCGGTAGCAAGTTGAAGCCTGGAACCGCAGACACAGAGGCCCGACCAAAGGGGCACCCTGCAAAACTATACTGTCTAGGAGCACATAACAACAAGGAATGTACAAAGACAATGAAAGTATACAATAACATGGATGTTTATGAATGACCAATAAAGTTGCGAAATGTACAACCATGTTATGTTTGAATAAACTGCGACCTTTTAAGGCACCAAATCACGTTGTCAGTGGTGTAATTTAAAGGTAAAAGGGACGCAGTTAAGTGGGCAGGGGGGAGGAAGACTCGCCCCTGGGAGGGGTTTACGTTTTGCATTTATCGAAAGAGACAGGCGCTGTATTCTCAGCGCTGTTCATACAGCACAATCAAAAAGTTCATGAACAGGCTCAGCTGTAACCGAAAGCCAGATGGGGACACTGCACAGAGCGGGCACAACGCTTAGTCCTTAAACTTGAGACGGTTGACAAAAAAGGGGCTGACTTGATGTGCTGTGAAAATGGCGGGCAGTCCGGTGGAGTACGAGAACTAATAACTTGAACCACTCCACACATTGTTACATCCAAGCTTAACTTCTTGGCCACTAGTAACGCAAACTTGGCCAACAGGAGGTTCAGATTGGTATTGTCAGGATTGAGGGAATTAATAATTGCCTACCGGCTAGTGCGCATGCCGAATTGAATCCATTCCGGTTTTAGGAGTACTTTCTGCTCTTCTAGCAAGGATGGACAGCTGCAAACGATGTGCTGAAATTAATCATATACATGTCACAACCCCTGCACATTGTGGATTCCAAAGACCGACACCACCTGGCTAGGTGTTTCAAAATGGCCACTCCCCAAGCCAGAGCGCCATAAACTTAATTTTTTTATGTTTTGAGTACGTACAGGCAGATAAGGTTGGAGAGGTCTCAGCTGATAAGAGTTGATGACAGCCCAAGCATGCCTGTGCTACGCCAAGGTATCCATGTCAGCCTGACGTGAGAGAAGTAAACTCGCTTCTTAATGCTTAACTTGAAGACAATTTGACTCGCATGTGAAGCCCAAAGCTCCCCGGCATTCAGGAGGCTGCAATGATCCTCAAGGTGCAAGGAATACGGTTGTCAGGCTCCACCAGATTCAATTTTCATCCGACAATAGGGCCTCCAGACTTCCTCTCTTGGCAAGCCGGAGTTTGTTGCAGAAATTTAAAAAAGCACCGGCTCTTGCCAGCCGGTTGGTGAAAAAGCCGAATTCCTGTCGGATTTGAGCAGCTGATGAGGATCTCGGCAAACAAAGAATGGCCTTATACATCTTGGTGACCAACTTGTTTAAAAGCTTACCATCCTTCCCCACCAGGGTTTCACTGCCGTAGACCAAAGATGCAATGATTTTTGCTCTCATTACCTTCAGGAGTGGGTCAAGGCTCACCCCCCACAGCGAGCTTGACAGTTTTGAAAAGTATGACAGGAGGATCAGGGCCAGAGTATCCACTGCCTCCATGTGCCGGGCAAAGAAGCACCTTGCATCAATTGTAACACCTATTTGTATGTCTGCTGCCTCGAGATCTTACTGCCATTGAGGTGCCAGCAAGCTGCCTTGTTCATTATCCTGCCCAAAATGAAAATCTTGGTTTTCTTTAAGTTAATTTCCAGATGGTTAACCTTGGCATAAGTTTGGGACGAGAAAATCTGAATTTGGGCAGAAAAAGTAGATTTGCAGTTTGAAAAAAATTGAGGACAAAAATAATCAAACTAAAACTATGAAAACTAAAAGGTTTATGTTGTTTTAGAAACAAACTCTGCGAAGTGACTGCAATAATATAAATCCCCCACAAATAAATGCTTATTCAAAAATAAAAGTCATTACACAATGGCAGCAACGTTAGTGAAGGGCAGACGGGACTTGCACATTAGAAGTTAGGCAGGCCAAAGTAACAAAAGCAGGTGGAACAGGGAGCTGGAGAATAAAATCCCCAAGAAATGGAGGAGAGGTGAAATGGAGGAGAGGTAAAAAGGAGGCGAGGTAAAAAGGAGGCGAGGTAAAAAGGAGGCGAGGTAAAAAGGAGGCGAGGTAAAAAGGAGGCGAGGTAAAAAGGAGGCGAGGTAAAAAGGAGGCGAGTAAAGGAAGTAGGGAGAGAGGGATTGAAGGTAAATAAAAAATGGGCAAGAAAGAAGCACTAATATGTCCTAGGGGGACATAGGAAGGCGTCCCCCTCTTGGCGTTTAAAAAAAGGCAGCAACACAGACTGAAGAAAGGGCCGACTGGTATGCACAAGGGCCAGGAATGCAAGGAGATATGGAGTGTGTCCCCACACTAAAAAACAAGAGCAAGAACTAGAGACCCCTGGAGCCAGAGAAGAAGAAAAGAAAAGAACTGAGGGTAGGGTGTTTGGTAATGAGGTCAGGTGTTAGGGGGGCTGATGAAGGGACGCAAGTAAGAGGGGAAACCAACCTTTTTACTTTTGAGATTTCTGTGAACTGCATAGAAAATGTGCACTCCACGAGGTCTTTATCATGACATTTGGGACTAGAAATGTGTGCACTCTACATTTAAGTGCGCAAGATAATTACATACAGTCGAAGGATCTACCAAGAGGCACAAATTTGATTCCGGATTGTCCGCTCAACTACTTGGCAAATGCGCCTAATTCCTCTTGCCTAGTGGATGGTTTATGTGTGGCTTAGCATCAGAATGAAGAAATAGAAGTGGAAATGCTAGGAAGGTAACCGGAAATTACTTATTCAATTACTCTATACAGGGTGAGCTCCCAGTTCATGTGGGCTTATTATATTCTTAAACAAATGCTTTGAAAATCCAGGTATGGCCATTTCAACCAAGAGTGGCGATGCGATACATGATGACGGCAGTTATAAATTGATAATCGATTGCACGCCATCAGAAGAATGATTTTTCTTATCTGCTGCCATTTCGAAGTCTATAATTGCAAGTATCTTTGCACCACTTCCGCTTCAACAGCTCCCGCCAAAAATGTCTCATTTCTACTGTATTCTAGAGGTATTCTGTAAGACATGACAAATTAGATTTGGTTCACTGTGGCTCAGCTCATCATTCTTTGGACAAAATGTAGTTAACTTAAGGAAATCAGAGCTTTCATAATGCTCAAACTGAATTTATTTTTCAAAAAAGGCTACTTTCTGGGTCTGGTGAACCACTTGTTTGTGGTCTCTCTAGATTGTTTGCCACCCAAATAGTGCTTTGGGGCAGCTCCTTGCATGTCACTGGATAGCGTTCATGCCTTTTTCAGTTTCCCCACTCTTCACTGGATGGCTTACCTCCCTTTTCTGTGTTTGTCCCACCACTACAGCATAGCTTGTTTTCCCTTGCTTGTCACTGGATAAAGTGTATCCTTGCAGTACTGCTGTCACTGAATAACTTTGCTTTATTTCTTTTCTTTCACTTTTATTTAGCACTCCATATGAATGCAGGTCCTATTCCTTCCTCTGCTTTAATGCTTTAGAGCACGCTTGCGCTCTCTTTCCCTGTTCCTTGAACCCTCCACACCTCATCTCTTCCCAAACACTGTCCCCTCCCTCTATGACGCATCTGACACTGGATTATGTACTTGGTAATGCCCTCGATGTTGTACCGCAGCCTGAACCTCCTTAACCCTTATCCCTCTCACCCTCCCCATAACTACTGCTCTGTGGTGCACCAGGCACCAAATTTTGGGCTTGGTGATTCCCTGAATGTTATTCTGCAGCACTTTCCTATGCCTAGCGGTGCTCCCCCCCCCTCTTCTCTCCATCTCCATGATAATTACCATTACTGGCTTTGCATTGCTGGATACTCTTAACATGTGCCAGAACTGGCAAAACCAACTGTGGCAAATGGCCATCCTAAAACTATAGAAAACATAATTTTCTATGCTTTCAAGATTGCTGTTGTGTTGCATCATCATTTTCAGTCATACAAAGTGGTGGTCATCTTAAAAATATAGAAAACAGCATTTACTTACTGTCAAGGTGGCTGCCAGGTTGCATCGCCACAATGCATCACACAACGTGGCAATCAACTTAAAAGGTACGGAAAACAATGCTTTCTCTAGTTTTAAGATTGCCGGTCACTGCTTATGGATTGGTCAAGGCAGATGCATTTTAATAGCATCTGACGTTGGCAAAGTCAACAGCAGCACAGCTTTGGAAAAGCTAGACCAATTGGCTTTCTGCCAATGCTTGTTTTCTTATGGCACTTATTTTACAAACATCACTTTGATTGAGAACATTCAACCAAAAACATAAAAAAAAAAAAAAAAAATCCTATCTTTGGAACTTGTACATAGATCTTATTCAAGACTGGAGGCTATCATTATGAATTAAGGCTTAAATGCTAATGCTCTTAGTAGCTTAAAGGAATATTAGAACACAAACATAGCAAGCACAGGACAAGAATGGCTTTTCCCTGGAACATAACAGTCCAAGTCTTTTCATGACTCTCCTTGACAAATAAGTAGCTTCACTTCTCTTGCCTGCTACAGTTTAAGGGATAGCAGCTAACGTTTACCCTTCAAAGATTATATGCCAAGGACACTGGCTCTCACCTTGCTGTGGCACATCTTTAGACCTTCTTTTTGTCTTCTTGTGCCAGCTTTTATACTTGGCCTCTCCTCTGGGTACCTTTATCCCCTCCTCCCTCACTCCAGCTCAGGGTTAACCTCGGGGCCAAAAGGTGCTTCTGTAAACTCCTAAAGCCAGACTCAGTCAATCAATCAATCAATCATGGAATTGTAAGCGCGCTACTCACCTGTGAGGGTCTCAAGCCGCTGGGAGGTGAGGGGGGGCGGGGGTCAGTAGTTCCGTTCAGCTGAAAAGCCAGGTCTTGAGAGCCTTCCTGAAGGTGTTCAGGGAAGGCGTGCGTCTGATGTCGATCAGGAGCTCTATCCAGGTCTTGGCCGCGATGGAGGAGAAGGATCTTCCCCCTGCTTTGGCTCTGCGGATGCGTGGGGTTTCGGCGAGGACGAGGTTGGCGGATTGGAGGTTTCTTTTGGGTACGTGAAGGGGGATTCTCTCGTTGAGGTACTGGGGTCCGGTGTTGTGTAGGCATTTGTAGGCGTGGGCGAGTATCTTGAAAGTGACTCTTCTCGACGGGGAGCCAGTGGAGCTTCCGTAGATGTTGGCTGATGTGCTCGTGTCGAGGGATCCTGAGTACGAGTCTGGCGGCGGTGTTCTGTATCGTCTGAAGCTTGCATCGTAGAGACTTGTTTATGCCGGCGTAGAGGGCGTTACAGTAGTCCAGCCTACTGGTGATGAGTGCGTGTGTGATTGTCTTCCTTGACTCGGGGGGGATCCATTTGAAGGTCTTACGGAGCATGCGGAGGGTGTTGAAGCAGCTGGAGGCGACGGCGTTGACCTGTCTGTTCATGGAGAGGGAGGAGTCAAGTACGATGCCGAGGTTTCTGGCATGGTCCGTGGGGGTCGGGGGGCTGCCGAGGGCGGTGGGCCACCAGGTGTTGTTCCATGCCAATGGGGTGGTTCCGAGGACGAGGACTTCCGTCTTCTCTGAGTTGAGTTTTAGGAAGCTGTTGCTCATCTATGCTGCGACGTCCTGCATTCCTTCCTGGAAGTTGAGTCTGATGGTGGTGGGGTCCTTGGTGAGGGAGAGGATGAGTTGGGTGTCGTCGGCGTAGGATACTATGCTGAGGCCGTGCTGTCGGACGATGGCGAGGGGGGCCATGTAGATGTTAAAGAGGGTTGGGCTGAGCGATGATCCCTGTGGGACTCCACAGTTGATTTCCGTGGGTTCGGAGCGGAAGGGTGGCAGTGTGATCCTTTGGCTTCTGCCGGTGAGGAATGATCGGATCCAGTCGAGGGCAGTTCCTTGTATGCCAGCATTGTGTATTCTGGCGGCAAGTGTACAGTGGGAGACAGTGTCGAATGCTGCTGACAGGTGGAGTAGAATCAGGGCTGCGGTGTGGCCTTGGTTGAGGACCAACAAAAATAGCAGAAAAATCAGATCAGGCACAGCAGGTGGAGCGGAGTCAGCAAGGAGCAGTTACAAGCTGGACCTGGGCAGCCTCGAACACCTCCCAGGAGGAGGTGAGCGGGGTCCGCGGTGAGCGTGCAAGTCAGCGGAGCTGCGGGGAGAAGAGCAGTTCCTAGACCAGGAGGTCAGAAGACTTGTTTGCGCTCCCCCGCAACGGCCGCCATAAAATAGGGGAGGGGGAGGGACGTGCAGCTGGGAGGCGGGAACCGGCAGGGGGAGGGGGCGCAGGGGAAGCAGCGGCAGGCTAAACAACAGGCTAGAGCGCAAAACAAGAAACAAAAAGGCAAAATACAGTGGCAGTGAGCCTACAGTGACACAAGAACAAACCACAACAAAAATAGCAGAAAAATCAGACCAGGCGGAGCGGAATCAGCACGGAGCGGTCACAAGCCGGACCTGGGCAGCCTCGAACATCGCCCAGGAGGTGGTGAGCGGGGTCGGCGGTGAGCGCGCAGGGCAGCGGAGCTGCGGGGAGAAGAACAGTTCCTAGACCAGAAGGTCAGAATACTTGCTCCGTTTTAGAGCACGTTAAGTTAGCATGTCTGCCTTTAGCCCACATTCAGCATGTCATTATCTTTTGCAGAATTCGTGAAAGTGTCAATTCACCTAAAACAATGACTTTGTTAACATAGGAGGAAACACAAATCTGCTAAAAGCTACATGATCTCTACATTTGAAGGTCTGAAAGTGGATGTGTAAAATAAACATGTAGTACAAGTTGACTTATTTTCATCATTCTGGATCATACTGGGTATGTCTCGAATTAATGGAAAGTCCCCCAATGTAGAATAAAGGTCAGTGTCAACCCTATATAAACCCAATGAATTAGAGAGGCCTTCACACCAGGTTATCACAAGAGGTCCTGCCAGACTGCTGCAACATCCATTCTTATGCTGATGGCCGATACAGAGTGGAGAGGATCTGAGCCCAGCTGATGAGTATTTTTCTTCCAAGAGAATACTCTCTCCTGGCTGAAGTCTAATAATCATAGCTGCTAATCTGTGAAACGATATGCAGTTCATTGAGCCCCAAGAAACTCTAGCTACTCCATGCTCTCACAGTGTAGAACACAAAAGTAGTCGTTAGGGTTTTAGGCTGCTAAGAACATTCTAATGTTAGAATTGTTCATATTATTCTCGCTGCTAGTAACATCTATTAGTGTGTTTTAGTTCCAGTGTGTGCGGTTATTACTCATGTACTAAACAACGGGATGAGACTGTTGAAATAAAAACATTTACAAAATATATTGTTTCTTTTCTTAGTACAGTACTTGAATTTGCTATTCTAAAGAACTTAATTGGGTTTGAATTACCACTGTATCCCTGACACCTTTAGGGGACTTTTAGTAACCCAGAAAGCATGGACACCACACTAGCAGGTATGCTTAGGGGGGTTGTGTGGGGCTACAATAACCTGGATGTCCCTGCTCAAGCATTGGTGCACTAAACTCAGTCCAGGCACCCATAGATTGGAAAGCCAAACCCTGTAGACCTTGGCCAGTGTGACAGGTTACGCAATAGTGCTTCATTTAAAATAAAAAAATTAAATAAATTTAAAAAAAGCTCGCCACCGCTGCTGCTGATAGCAAGCATGGCCGAATCTTAAGGCTTCTTGGTTTTGAATCCACCTCATGCCAATTTGTAACACTAAGCTAATCTCCTATCTCTTTACCTTCCAGGTTCTTTTTACGCCAGCTTTTTCCCTTTGTTATAGTTTTCCTATGTTTCTCTTCCTTCTCTGCATTTTTCCCTCTTGCTCTAGGTCAAAGTCTGGTGTTGAAAAACAAGTCTTGACGCCTACGGCACGTATTGCAATTAACGGTTCACTTTCGGAGTCTCTCACTCTACAACAAGGCACAAGACTAGGCTGCCCACTTTCACCATCCCTTTTCCTACTAGCGCTAGAGCCCTTAATACAAGACATCAAACAGAATACAGACATAAAAGGAGTAGGTTTTAATAATACTTAAGTTAAATTAGCCGCTTATGCGGACGATATCCTGATAGTAACTGAAGACCCGGGTCCCTCAATTAATGCTCTGATGCTAACAATAGGGAAATATTCTATACACTCGGGATACAAACTAAATAGGGACAAATCGGAGGTGAAACCCTTGAATGTTCATTGCACCAGAGAGATTTTAGGCAACTCAGGTCTGGCTTGGCAACCGGGATATATAAAATACTTGGGTATAGAATTTGGTAGTAATATAATCGACACTCTACACCATAATAAAAATACAACACTAGAAAAAATTTAAAAGCTTTTAGACACATGGTCTCTAAAATTTATCACTTGGTGGGGACAATTGAAACAATAAAGATGATGATTACGCCCCCAATTAGTTATCTAATCAACATGCTCTCTCTCATCCTAACAGAAGACTTTCACCATAAACTTGATATCCTCTTATCAAAATTTATTTGGCAAGGCAAGGAAGCTAGAATTGGACTTAAAAAGCTATGGTTGGACAAAACTCTAGGTGGAGTCAACTTAGCCGATTTTAAAACATACCAAACAGTCTTTCTGGCAAAACAGGGCTCCTACTGGATCTCGCCTCCCATCAACTATACTCCTGTATGGCTAGAAGTCGAAAAAGCTATTCTTGATAATCTTAACCCTCTTGCCGTGCTCACCTCTAGCCAAACAAAGTTAATTAGATCTAAATCTATTTTCAAAATTACCAAAGCGGCGTTACTAAAGCGGCGTTACTAAACTCGACTCGAGCATAAAGCGACCCAAGCTGGAATCCATATGGAACAACAGCAACATTTTATACAAGGGGAAAACTACACACTATGATGCTTGGATTAACAAAGGGATCTTCTTCCCCCCCAACAGCTAAAAAAAGTCCTCTTATCCGATTACTTTTAAGGACCTCCAATCTAGATAAAATTTAGACAACTTAGAATTCTACAACTTTCTGAAGGTTCGAGCAGCACTATCAAAAGCCAAATTACACAACTCGCCCCCATCCCTACCACATTTTGTGACAAAGATCAACAAACAAGGTCACCATGTATCACTTATTTACAAACTTCTCCGTCCTAAAAACTCGATGCTCAATAAAAAACGTATGGCTTTCTGGGAGCTACATTCCTCAAGCCCAATACCCGAAACTAAATGGCCTCAAATATGGAGTTCTACTACTCGTAATAAAATATCTCCAGTCTTGTCTCAAACAAAACTATGGCTTCTACATAAAGCCTTCTGGACACCTGCTCGGCTGCACTCACAACATCTCCGCGATTACCCTATTTGCTGGAACTGTAAGGAAGAAACAGGCGATTTAGCCCACCTTATATTACACTGCAAAGCTGTATCGACATTTTGGGACAACGTATTTGATTTCCTATCAAAACTATTTAAGTGGAAGTTAAAAAGAGAATTCTCCACATTAACAACCGGCTTTCTAGATGCTGATACATTAAATTATGCAGATAAAGCCCTATTAGAACTTTTATTCACATCAGCAATAAAAATTATCCTGAATAATTGGAAGAACACATATAAGGCATCATATAAAGGTTGGATGAACTGGATTACTCACCTTAGGGGCGCAGAGAATATCGCTCTTCAAAACTCTCCTTGGAAACCCCCTACTAAACACATGTGGGATACACTAGATATATACTTCAACACACATAAACCACCATGATCATTATACAGGTACTATCTATAAGATATTCCCCTCCCACATATCTTCTTAACCATAAATATTTGCCAAGGTTGCATAACATACTGTTTGGACCCTCAATTGTACCAAACCCAGAAAATTCTGTTCTCACAGGACTTTGTCTCTTAGACAGGTACTTTGACATAATACCCAACATAAGCAGGAGTAGGCCTCTTCATTGCTCTGATTCGCTTCATCTTCTCTTTTCTTATTCTTTTACTTAGGTGTTATTAATTTCTTTCTATCACTTTTTATTATTTCTTTCTCCTCTTTATTTCATGTACCATAAGATGGTCATTCATTAGTGTACAATATCTTGTATCAGCTTGTACTTTGTCTTCACGTTTTTTGTATATTGCTTGTGATAATTGTTCCTGTTCTTCATATAGCTGAAGCTGTCATGCTTCTTCCCATCTGATGTATCATGTCAAATTTTATTTTCTATACACTACACGAAATATGTCGTTCTTTTGTGTTTTTCTATTGAAAATACCTAATAAAATTATTTTAAACTGAAAAAGCCACAAAAAAAAAAAAAAGAAAAACAAGTCCCGGTCTCCAAAAATGAGTGGCAGTGCTCACCACCTGCAGACATTTGCACATATGGCTGCAGGCTCTCTCTGTGCTCTGCTGGATAGTCTCTGTTGTTTTGCACTATTATGTCTTTGCACGCCTTTTTATCATTTGGAAACTACCCCTACCCCTTCGTACTAAACAGTGAACTTCACATTTATTTGCAGAAGCGTGCCCTAATTAAGTAATATACTATGATGCCTGGGAGCATATATTCTATAGCTGTCCAAGTATGGAGTATTTTATAACACAGATATTTGCAAATATACTATCCACCGAGGAGAAATATCAATGTTTCACCTTAACCCCTTCGGTGCTCATGACGGAATGGTTCCGTCATGAGCACACGGAATGGTTCCGTCATGAGCATCGGTGCTCCTGTGCTCATGACGGAACCATTCCGTCATGAGGACAGGGGCACGAAATCCCTCTGCTGTTTTTGGGGGGGGCCTCGGGAGGTGGGGAAGAGCTTCCCCCAACCTCCCGAGGCCCTGCCCTAATTTTCAATGTAATGACGATCGCACGCATGGCGCGCTGTCGTCATTACATTGAAAACAAAACTGAAACTTAGTTTCAGTTTCAGTGCTCGTGGGGATATCTCAGCCCCCCGAGCACCGAAACACTTGGGAGAGGTATCGTTGGAAAGGGGAGAATCTCTTCCCCAGGAGGGTGATCCCCAAGCAGGGATCCACCCACTAGCACCAGGGAGGGGGGAGCGGCCCCTTGGGCAAGGGCCTTTGCTCCCCCCATTGTGTTTGGGGCACAACAGTCTTTCTGCCCCCCCCGTCCCCCCGTAGGGGTGGGGGCAGTAAGCCCACTAGCGCCAGGGATTTTTTGCCAAAAAATTTACTTAGGGTGGTCCAAAACGGGCATGCCAATGCCCCCAACCCCACCTCACCAAAATTACAGCCTTTCTGCCCAGCCGGGGGGGGCAAAAAGCCCACTAGACGGCAGGGATTTATTTTGGGCAAATGAAATTAGGGTGGGGGCTGCCCAAAACGGGCATGCCAATGACCCCAAAATTACAGCCTTTCTGCCCCCCCTGTGGGGCAGTAGCCCCCAATCTGCCCCGCCGGGGGGGGGGGGGGGCAAAAAGCCCACTAGACGCCAGGGATTTTTTTTGAGGAATTGAAATTAGGGTGGGGGCTGCCCACACCCAAAAATGGGTGGAAAATGTGTTTTTCAGCTAAATTTGAGGTTTGCAGGGCATTCTGGGTAGGAAAACGTTGGGGGACCCACGCAAGCCATACCTTGCTGGACTCCCCCTGGTGTCTAGTTTTCAGAAATGTGTGGGTTTGGTAGGTTTCCCTAGATGGCCGCCGAGCAAGTTTACAGCTAGGTACTTTGCAAAATAGTGTCAGTTTGCACTGTAAAATGTGGTGTGTCCACGTTGCGTTTTGGGACGTTTCCTGTCGCGGGCACTAGGCCTACCCACACAAGTGAGGTGCCATTTTTCTCGGAAGACTTTGGGGAATGTGGGCTGCGTGGAATTTTGTGGATCCACGCAGATTCCAGAACTTTCCACCACAGAAATGTGAGGAAAATGTATTTTTTGACAAATTTTGAGGTTTGCAAGGGATTCTGGGTACCAGAACCTGGTGAGAGCCAGTCAAGTCACCCCATCCTGGATTCCCCTGGGTGTCTAGTTTTCAAAAATGTATAGGTTTGCTAGGTTTCCCTAGGTGCCGGCAGAGCTAGGGTTCAAAATCTACAGCTAGGCACTTTGCAAAACAAGCATTTGCAATGCAATAGGTCTTGCATTTGCTAGTTTAAGCTATTGGCATTATAAATGACAATGCCTTTTATTTATCTGTTTTGAAAACCAACACATAAATAAAAGGCATTCTCATTTACAATGCCAGTAGCTCAAACTCTCGCAAATGCGAGACCTATTGCATTGCAAATGCTTGTTCTCTTTGGGGGCATATTCCACTGCTTCCACCAAGATAGGTTTTTTTTATTTTTAAAAAGGACCATTAACAGGAGTGCAGCCAATAAGATTTAAGATTCCCCCTCCCTCTCTTGACCACACAGTCTTGATGTAGAGGGTAGCCAGGTTGGTCTCATCCCATGGACTGCCAGGCATGCAATGCAGAGGGCTCTGATGGAGATTCGTTATGCTGCTAGTACCAGTGCAGAAGCTTGAGCACAAGGTCACATTAACACCACACTTCATGTCTCCTTCGTGTACTGCCCACACACTAACCCCGCCCTCTTTTCACAATTGCTGCATATTATCGATGTATTTATCTTATTATTGTACTGCTGTTCGAGATATGTTGAACGAGACTACAAATGTATATATGTTTAAAAGCCCTATGGTTATACTGATGCCAACCACAAATGTATGGACCTCTCACTTGCCCATTATTGTATGCATTATTTCATTTATCATCCGCCTGCGGATGCTCTGCAAGTCCTTATCCATTACCCTCTGTTGTAAAGCACTCATTCTTCGGGGTTGCTCTATATAAAAAAATTAAATCTTTAGATCACGTTCGCTCAGGTTTAGGACTTGTCTGGCTGCAGCGTTCTAGATTATTTGTACCTTGCTAATGAATTTTCAGGCGAGTCCAATGCACAGCCATTAATCTAGACGTGGTATCACTAGGAGCAGTGATGCCTTTATCTTCTGGTAGAGACGCAAGTTGACGTGAGATAGTTGTCCTGGAGGGCACCAGAGAATGGGTGGGGTGTTGGGGCCAGGGTGCGAGAGCACACAAAGCCCTCTCCGTTTACGTGCAAAAACAGGATTTCCCGCGGCGAGTGGTGGGTCTCCATTTACCCTTACTTTTACTGCAGTGAAGGTGGAGACTAGCAAATTCAAATGGAAAACTCAGCGCTTCGATTTATATTTTCAGTCGATTATGCTGCTCTAGAAAGTGGCAGTTTGGAAGAGGAAAGTGGGTGTCCCTAAATGCTGGTCTAGCTTCGTGACAGCTACAGATGTCTGGCAGATCTGAGGTATGCCTACGAAACACACAACCATCTTAAACTTTCAGGGGACTCGAGGTCGCCAGCGAGCTGCAGAGCGCCCAAGTCACATCCAGAAATTAATGTAGTAGAACCGACTGGGAACATTAGGTTTTTGTGCTTTCGAAATATATTAAGCACCTCAAAATTAGCAGTTTAGCCAAATGTGTATTTTAATGACTTACATGGTTTACATTCCATGACGCCACATTATTTACTCCAGCAATGAATGGGCTGAGTTCTACTTTCGGTATATATGTTTCTCACAGTGTGGTGTTGAGAGCACCTCCTATGGTGAGTATCCCAAAGCTCTCGCCACAGACAGAATTACATTACCAGCATTTCTTCACTATTTATTTCTCTCTTGACGCCTCCTATCTTGCTTGAACAAGCGCTCGCCATCTGTTTTCACTCAGCCGCTTGTTTATATTTGCATCGCGCTTTCACTTTAAGTGAAAGCGCGATGCAAATATAAACAAGCGGCTGAGTGAAAACAGATGGCCCCCTACTAAAGATAAGAAATTGCTTTGCGACAGCCGAAGAGCCAGTCCGGATGAGCCGGCCGAAAAGGCGGCAACCAAAATACCCCATTTCCAATGGCAGGCCACCGTTTAGCATTAACGGTGACACAAGCCAATGAAAAGGAAAGGCGGGGCTTCGAGTCCCCTTCTGAAAACCCCTTATCCACAATATCTCTCGCCGAGCGAGCAGCACATGCGCTGCAACGCTAGGCGAGACCTAAAAAGGGTCTGTTTTCACTGTGAAAATGTGGTGTGTCCACGTTGCGTTTTGGGCCGTTTCCTATCACGGGCACTAGGCCTACCCACACAAGTGAGGTACCATTTTTCTCGGAAGACTTTGGGGAACGTGGGGTGGGTGGAATTTTGAGGATCCACGCAGATTCCAGAACTTTCCACCACAGAAATGTGAGGAAAATTTGGTTTTTTTGACAAATGTTTAGGTTTGCAAGGGATTCTGGGTAACAGAACCTGGTGAGAGCCAGTCAAGTCACCCCATCCTTGATTCCCCTGGGTGTCTAGTTTTCAAAAATGTATAGGTTTGCTAGGTTTCCCTAGGTGCTGGCAGAGTTAGGGTTCAAAATCTACAGCTAGGCACTTTGCAAAAAAGGGTCCATTTTCACTGTGAAAATGTGGTGTGTCCATGTTGCGTTTTGGGCCATTTCATGTCGCGGGCACTAGGCCTACCCACACAAGTGAGGTACCATTTTTCTCTGAAGACTTTGGGGAACGCGGGGTGGGTGGAATTTTGTGGATCCACGCAGATTCCAGAACTTTCCACCACAGAAATGTGAGGAAAATGTGTTTTTTTGGACACATTTTTAGGTTTGCAAGGGATTCTGGGTAACAGAACCTGGTGAGAGCCAGTCAAGTCACCCCATCCTGGATTCCCCTGGGTGTCTAGTTTTTGAAAATGTATAGGTTTGCTAGGTTTCCCTAGGTGCCGGCAGAGCTAGGGTTCAAAATCTACCGATCCGAAGCCACCACGATCACCTGCGGCGTACCCCAAGGATCATCCCTCAGCCCGACCCTTTTCAACATCTACATGGCACCTCTCGCCAACATCGTCCGGGCGCACCACCTCAACATCATCTCGTACGCCGATGACACCCAACTGATCCTCTCCCTCACCAAGGACCCGGCCACCGCCAAATCCAACCTCCACGAGGGAATGAAGGCCGTCGCAGAGTGGATGAAGACCAGCCGCCTGAAACTGAACTCGGACAAGACAGAGGTCCTCATACTCGGCACCACCCCATTCGCATGGGACAACTCCTGGTGGCCGGCCATGCTGGGAACGGCCCGACACCCACCAACCACGCTCGCAACCTGGGGTTCATCCTGGACTCAACGCTCTCTATGACCCAGCATGTCAACGCGGTCTCCTCCTCCTGCTTCAACACCCTCCACATGCTCCGCAAGATCTACAGATGGATCCCCACTGAAACCAGAAGGACAGTCACCCAAGCCCTCGTCAGCAGGAGGCTGGACTACGGCAACGCCCTCTACGCGGGAACCACGGCCAAACTCCAGAAAAGACTTCAACGCATACAAAACGCCTCCGCACGCCTCATCCTTGGAATCCCTCGCCACAGCACATCACCGCCCACGAAAGACCTCCACTGGCTCCCGGTCAACAAGAGGATCACCTTCAAGCTCCTCACCCACGCTCACAAAGCACTCCACAACACCGGACCAGCATACCTCAATGAACGACTCACCTTCTACACCCTGAACCGCCAGCTTCGCTCCGCGGACCTCACCCTCGCCACCGTCCCACGCATCCGCCGAACGACCACCGGCGGCAGATCATTCTCCCACCTCGCCGCCAAGACATGGAACACCCTCCCCCACCCACCTGCGACAAACCCAGGACCTGCTGACCTTCAGGAAACTTCTCAAGACCTGGCTGTTCGATCAGTAGCTGCCTCTTCCCCCCCCCCCTAGCGCCTTGAGACCCTCACGGGTGAGAAGCGCGCTATACAAATGTTTAATTGATTGATTGAATCTACAGCTAGGCACTTTACAAAAAAAGGGTCAGTTTTCACTGTAAAAATAAAGTGTGTCCACATTGCGTTTTGAGCCGTTTCCTGTCGCGGGCACTAGGCCTACCCACACAAGTGAGGTACCATTTGTATCGGGAGACTTAGGATAACACAGCATTGTAGAGCAACTGTTATTACCTATTGACTTTCGATGCATTTCTGCCTTCCAAATGAAAGACAATGTGTAAAAAAGAAGTCATTTTGAAAAATGACCTATAATTCTAATGCTAGTATGGGTACTCACAATTTCGGAAATGTGCAAATATCTACTGTTTCTAAACTCTACATTTTGTTCCAATTTCAGAAATACATAGGTGTCTTTCATACCGATTTTTCTATGTATATATTTTCCCAAATTAATTGCTATATACCCGGTACATAAAAAAAAAACATTGCAA
The DNA here is from genome assembly GCA_963921515.1 of Calotriton arnoldi. Classification (NCBI taxonomy): domain Eukaryota; kingdom Metazoa; phylum Chordata; class Amphibia; order Caudata; family Salamandridae; genus Calotriton; species Calotriton arnoldi. The sequence continues at coordinate 1,746,003 of CAWUFW010000336.1, forward strand.
GACGCTGCTCAGTTATTGGCTCTGGGTTCGTCGGGTTCTTGGTGAACCTACAAGTCCTATATATCCCCACAACCAGAAAGGTCCAGCGGATGTAACAGTATATTGCTTTCAAACAGCTGTCATAATTAGAAGAAGTTACAGGTGAAAACGTTGACACAAATGGCTGTTTTTTTCAACTAATTTTCAATTTTTCCTATATTCAACGGTTAGTTTCTATAAAGAAACCTTGAAGGATCTACACAAATGACCCCTTGCTGAATTTAGAATTTTGTCTACTTTTCTAAAATGTATAGCTTTCCAGGATCCATTATTGCTTTCATACCCATTTCTACCATTAACTGGAAAGAGGTTGAAAGCACAAAAATAGCAAAAATAGGCTGTGTCCCAGAAAAATGCCAAAACTGTGTAAAAATGTTGTTTTTCTGACAAAAGTCTGCTTGTCCCTGAAAGCTGGGAAGATGGTGATTTCAGCACCAGAACCCCTTTTTTTTTATACCATTTGCAGGGGAATAACCAGACGCTTTCATCTGTAGCCCTTTTTTTCCCATTTTTCCCCAAAAAAACAAAATTAACCTGTATTTTGGCTAATTTGTGGGTCCTCTCCAGGGGAATCCACAAACCATGGGTACCTTTAGAATCCCCATGATGTTGGAAAAAAAGGACGCAAATTTGGCATGGATACCTTATGTGGTCAAAAAGTTTCAGGGGCCTAAGCGTGAACTACCCCAAATAGCCAAAAAAAAGGCTTAGCACAGGAGGGTGGGGGGGGAGGCCTAGCAGCAAAGGGGTTAAAGAGTGATGGCTTAAAAAAAAAAAAAAAAAAGTACAATTGTTGGTTATACAGCTGTCTACGTTGCAGGTGCTTGTTCTGTAACGAATAACATCTAATTTTAGTTCGTATGCCCCTTCGGGTATGAATTTTTGCTTCTTCGTGTACGGTACTCTTTTGTTTTGTTTTTGCCACGGGCCGACCTATCAAAGAATTTGCCCTAAACTATTCTACATTATCAAGACAGCGTGTTATTGGAGGTATTTTAAGAAGGTGTTTGCAGCCAGCTACCTAGGAGAATTCTGTTTCCTGCAGAATCCAGTGCATGGTTGAAGCTGCCAAAAGACTGCCCCCAAGTAACAGGCATTCTTATTGGTTAACTTTTCCTTACAAAAGTACATAGAAAGGAGCTAAAAATGCGTCCTTATCTGAGAAGGGTGTGATAGCTTTTAGATGATCTCACTGTTCTTTATCATCTTTCCTTGTGTATATGCGCAACCACAAGATCAACCTTGGGCTGCATACCAATGAGTAAATTAAAAAAATACCACCTCAGGGACACTTACGTTAACATACATTAATTTAACCTGTTTGTGTATTTGTATGCAACACGTTTAGTTCTCATCTGGGATGCTGTTTAAAATCGCTAAAAACCATCTGCAAAGCCAAAAGCCCAAAACGTAAGACTTATTGACTTTACCAGTGCTTGTTCTCATTGACTTCACTTTCAGGCAGTGTATTGTGTATAGTCCTGCGAAAAAAGATACTCATAGTAAACTTATTTACACCACTTAGTACTAGTATTCTGTTTTATATTCCTATTCAGGTTTACCATGGTTTATATCATGCCTAAAACCACTGGGAGACTTATCAGTGCTCCTTTAGGGACAGAGAAAACAAGATACGGTAGGGTAACGTTTCTTTTTTTTTTTTTTTGCATCTTTTTATTGGGCACGTATTACAAACAAAACAAAAAAGACAGACATTTCAACATATTTTATAAGTTATAAGGTAGGGTCCACAATCATTATCAACAAAATAATTTCAGGTAAGAAATTTACAAAAACGAAAGTACTTCTAAAGAATAATTTAATGTTTTAACCACATCATAGACTCCTAATACTCCCTAATTGTTTTGTGTGCAGCCCAACACCTTAAGTAGTGCATATAGCCTTTTTAGTGTTTCTGTAATAACCCCTTGCCTTACAGAAACCTTCCAGTCTATCTTGAGGACCAAAAACGGGTCAGGGACTGTACAAAATATAAGAAAATGATGAAAAAAATAACTCAGAAAAATATGATTTAATTTGTTTTATAAAACACCAACGAATTTAAAATGTTCATTAAAAGATTTGTAAAAAGGGTTCGGTGTTTTCCTTTCGTAACTTCAAATAGCGCTGAAAAGAAGAGATTCATTGCCTCCCATAGGCATTTACCACCTATTTCACATAGGTGGTAAATAGAGGAGAACCTGGAAGCCGTTATTTTCCCTGGAATAATGAAAAACACATGAAACTGGACTGTGTATTTCTGGTTCCGCATATTGTCCCCCATTCCAGGGGAAATAAATCGAAATCCCCAGATTTAGACGTAGGGATACCTGATGGAATCAGTCCACAGGTATAGCCACACCAAAAGCAGGAACATTTGTAATGAGGCCCTCAGGGTTTTGTGTTTAAGGAATAGGGTTTTAAACCTATCCCTGGGTTCCACTGATAGCCAGTGCAATTTTCTAGGTGTGGGTGAGATATCATCTCTAGTATGTACTTTAGTATGTACATTAGAAACTACGCTTGCTTCTGACGTTTGATTTACCAGACGTTTGTTGACATTCTCTTTTGCTGTACCAACCACAAAAGAATCACAGTAATCTAATTCTGAGCCTATGACTGCTCGGACAATAGTTATCTTCGATTGTTTTACCAAAAGTGCTTGGAAATGCCACAGTAGTTGGAAACAAAAGTTCCCTCTGAATCTATTGCGTTGGTCTGGCTTCTCATGGAAACCGATGAGTCAAAGTATACCCCCAACATTTCAACATTACCCTTAGGAGCGATCAAAGTTCCACATGCTGGAAAAGGATGTCAATATTTTTAACCTCATTAAGGATTTTCTCAGAACCCAAAATGAGCATTTCTGCTTTCTTGTTGCTTAGGCAGAGCCAACTCGTATCCGTCCAATGATTTTTAAAAATGTATCTCCTATTATTTCTGTATTTGTTGCTGGGCTAGAAAACCACCTACATATCACTGGAGTAGTTATGAAATGTACAATTTAGGATTTGCAGGAAATCTGGAGGCTGTACATACATATTAAACAGCAATGGGGAAAGGCACAAGCCCTGTGGCCCTCCACAAGTAATGTCTTCTAAAGGGGACTCTGCTTTGTAATGCAGACCCTACACCTACATCTGCTTAAAAAGCTGTAGAACCTCATCCCATCTTGACCCATCAACCACACATCTGATCCTTTCCAACATAGCTGCGGGGTCCAATGATTCAAAGGGGGTGCCTAAAGAAGCCTAAAATAAAAGCACACGCAAATTATCGGATCACTAGGACAGGTTTTACTTGCATTTGAAGCTGAAAGACGGAAGTTTGAATTTGGCTACACATCCAGTACACATGCCTAGTCCTACCAAGGTTCTGCGATTGGAATAGTAGTTGGAATCTGCTGAGGAGCAGCAGGGCCTGGACCAATTTCTCATCCTGTCTCTTAAAGTTCTAAACTCTTAAAAGAGGGTGCCAACTTATAAAACTGAAGCTTTAAAGAATAAAGTTGTCCATTTTTAGACCTGGATGCCATGGGGGACACATTTACATGTTCACAAAAGTCTTCTGAATTCTGCAGCCATGATGACTTATACGGAGAAGTGCCGCACAAAGCCCACCCCACTCCATGCTCAGCCTATTTTTGCTACAAAATCCTAGAGAGGATTCCTGACATTTTCACTGCAGGGCCACTAATATCCAATTGTGGCTCTTCTTAGCGTTTTGACACTTTGACAACAGGGGGTAAGAACAAGCAGGACTGAAGTCCTAATATGAAGAGAAATAGGATTGCCTGCGGCTCAGCTACTTACAGAAATTCTGAGATAGCTCATCTACTGGAGGTCATGGCAAGGATCTCAGGACTTTACAGGTCAGTTCAGCAAGAAAGTTTAGTGCGTCTCTGTCCAAATGGATGGCTGTGTAGTGAACCATTGGGGAAGAACCACAGTTTTGAATATAACAAAGCCTGATGGAATGGACAAAGAAAGCAGCTTGTGAAATAAGAATTTCTATCAAGCAAGGGTGTTTTTCTCCTGTAACACTCTTTACACGTCACAAACAAAGGAGAACAAGTCACAAAGGTACATTTAGCATTGCTCCTCTAACGCCCCATGAGTAAACTGTAGCCGGGGAGGAGCTATGCGGGCAAGAGAATGGCAAAATCATAGAGGCAAAGGCAATTTTTCCATTCGCAATTTGCAAGTCTGCGCTAATAGTTACTCTGAATAAGTAGGATAGGAGCATGGGTACAGGTATGCAGTATATTGTGAGGCGCATATTTACATCCATATAACGTTTTCTTTTTAATTGAAATGAGTTTTTATTGAACAATTAAAGGAAAATATGGTCAAAATGTGCATTTCCCACCGTATCAATATCATACATTTTATTTATGACAACTCGCATAGTAAAATCTGTAAGCCACCACCCTCAATCAGTAGGGAATAGACAATAGGAGGTGGAAGAAGATAAGTAAAAGGGGAGTATAATAAGTAGAAATGGAGGCTACAGAACGTGATAGTTTAACATTGGAGAAAATAACTTTCCCTTAAATACCATAACAGCAGGCGGATAACATAGGCAAGCTAAATTTAAGATTACATGGTTCTGGAGGCCGACCCCAGGCACTAAATCAAGTCAGTCTCAACATTTGTGACTCTAGTAAGTTCCAGACAGCTTGAAACAGAGTGAGAAAACACATTTTAACTTCTTCCATCACAGCGTGTACAGCAGGAAACCAACGAGACACCGAGGTATTCATGGCAAGGTCTACTCTTATACCATGTAAGTCCTATTGTCCTCATCCGGATTGTTCTGCTCGGAGCTGGAATACTTAGAATTCTGCAGCTCCATTACGACAATGTCCTGCTTTTTGCCTCCAATCAAGTCAGAACATCTACCTGTGCTGAGCTGGCCAGGAGTAGAAGGAGGGTGCCAGCACCTATAGTGCCCCTTATAAGAATACTATCATTCTTCTGAATATCCAGATGCATCGCAGGCTCATCCAGGCAGACATCCTCCCTCTGGAAGTGGCAAAGCTGGGCTCTGGGGCATTTATCCTCAGAGATACAAGGATGTGTATCCTGGACACCTTTAGTGTATTTTCTAGGGTCTCAGTCTTGCTTTCTACATGTGATTACATGGCAGGCCACATCACCCCGGGAATACCATTACAGTGCAACTTAGTGGGTATGTCTGAAAGTATATATTTGTAAAATATATATATTTTATTACAAACCCACAACCTTTTTCCCTATATTTGTGTACATAAATATATATTTTCTTTCATGTGGGATAACTCCCCAAAACACACAGAATATAAATTATAAATGGGTGTGTACACACACACCTATACATACACACACTTTTTATTTCTTCTTCCTTATTCTTCCCCCGTTTTTATATTGATTTCTTTTCTTTTATGAGAAGCTTAAACAACCACACCACTGTACACCCTTTTTCGATTTATATTAAGTTTACACACACACACACATATATATATATATATATATATATATCTCTTCACTGAAAACACGGACGTTAAAGTGAAGTTATGGTTCACTTTGGTTTTCAAACCTAATTAAATACAGGTTTTAAAAAAAACAAAGAAATTCACTTAAAAACACTGGTAAAGTGAAGCTCTGATTACAAACAAAAAAGCCACTGAAATTTGCAAGTTATAGTTAGCACTGAAATTCATAACTCGCACAACTGCCAAGCAAACCACAACTTGTACACTAAATGCAATGCTCATGACCTCACCGTTCATGTAAGACATGCAGTTTACAAATGTTGTAAGTAATCTTACAGCTGAGATTACAAACCATATTACCCATAACACAATGAAGCAGATGGCTATAAATGTTCTAATTTTTACTGATTTGAGTAGGAGTTGGCAGTTAATTGCACGGCGCCCTTATGTGCTGTTATTTATTGCTGTAAACACTGCAAGGTCATCAACATTACATTTGGTGTGCGAGTAATGGCCAGGGCCAGCCCCTTTTATCAAGGTTCTTATGTTTTTTCTTCTAATTGTTTTATGGTTTGTGGACCCTAGTGAGGCGTTTCTAAACCCACTGCAACCTTGATGGGCCTGTGTTGCTCCTCCTGTGGGGGCAGTAGACCTGGTTTTTGAATCGCAGAACCCAAGAAAGCACCACGAAAGGGCCAGTATAAGCCCATGAAGCTTGCTGTGGGTTTCTGGTCCCCACACATCAGTGCTTATTTTGTAAAAAAAAAAGTGCCAGGGCCCTCGACAGGAGGTAACTGCAGCTTGCGACAACTATTGCCCTTGCCAGTAATGACAGTCCCAACATAATTACTAACCATCACACTGATACAAGTGTAACAATACAGACTATTCCATTCCCCAAAGCTATAGGAATGGCTTGGGTGACAGGTATTAGTCATTTTTACGTTATATTGAGCGAATAAACAACTGTTCTTGTCCTGATTTCTAAATGAGATATACAGGGCCACCATGTGGCAGACTGTCAAAAGTTCCAGTGCTGACAATTAAGTGTTGGTGCTGAGCACCGGAAAATACTGGCTCAAATTAAGCACTGCCACACATTAACTCTGAGCTGGGTTCATGGCCACCAGCCCGGAAATTACGGATCTTGGGCCAAGAACCCAAACTGGGGTGGGCGTGAACTCTGCAGCAAAATCTTCATTTTTAAAAAATATTGTTTATTCACCGGGGCAGTCCATTTGGTTCCTGCTCCACAAGGTCCTGTGGCTCAGGATGTACTCACATGCCCCCTCGTGAGTCTTTTCATTTTTTCCCAGGATGCGAGGACAGAGTCCCTGCATTGGCAACAGCAAAATTTTCCCTAAAGTTGCAGGCAGCCAATCAGGAATCTTCACTTCTGTGGACTTAAATTTGGTTTCCCAAAACCAAATGGGTGATGGGAGAGAAAGCTCCTTTACCCAGTCTGATGAGCTGATGGACCTCTGCGAACAGTCCAAATATCATGAGGGGTTAAACCCTTCACGCCCACCCAAAAAACATTTTTAAACACTAATTTCAGGAAAACTACTGAAAGGATCTACACCAAACCAACATTCTACTTTCATGCCAAATTTAATGGAATGGTAAATGTCACTTTTTTTTCCAAGCCCCCTCCTTTTTTGCCACAAACTTTGCCACCCCTCCCCGAAGGATCTGTATGAAACTTGCCATTTCAAACCCGAAACAGATGGTTCTGTGCATATTTGAACTGCACTAAAGTTCTTAAGAAAACCCAATTTTTAATGGAAATTCTGAACTAATCATTACTAAGATACAGGTGCCATCAGTGCCTGTGTAATGTATATTATACTCCTAATCAGAAAGAAAATTACGATTCTTCTTTCCGATTTTAATAATATAATATTTAAGAGTAAGCAATATATAATACAAATAATTGCATGTTTTTATCTTGATTCCCTGCATTGATTATATGGTGTACATTTGTAAACCAAAAAGTCCAAGATGGCCACTACGAAAGCATTTAGAAAGTAATGAATTATGGACAACTGTAGTCACACCCTGCCTTGACGTCAATGAAAGGGATCTTTAAAAAACAATGTAAAAAAATATGGTGACCAAAAAGGCCGAAATCTTAGCTGAAACAGGTCATCTTTCTAAAATGAATGGTGTCTTGCAGATCACAAAAACACGGTTGCAGTAACTCCTAGAGTGCCAGCTTCTTACCAATGAGTATTTGGTGCAGAAAATGTACATTTATGCGACCGTGTACACGGGTAGCCCCTGTGGTCTTGTTGCGCCGCGGAATGTTTCCCCATACTCTTGGGCTATATAGTTGTGTGTATATGCACACCAGAGGCGCAACTAGAGCCAAATTTCAGGGGGGGGGGGCGGGGCTACTAAAATTTTCAGTGGGGGGCGGAAGATTATTTCAGCAATATGCAGAGTGGAGATGCAGGGGCTCTAAGAAGGAGTGAAAACACAACAAAGCCTCGTTAGCATGTAAATGGTCTTTTAAAGACCTGTTAAGTACTCAGGTGCGGCTGTGTGTGCGCCCGGGAAGCTGTCTCAGCCGGGCTGACACACACGACGGGAGGGGGGGGCTGAAGCCCTTTGAGCCCAATGGGCGTTGCGCGCCTGATGCACACGTATACATTTTACGCACATACATAAGTATTTTAAGGATGTGATTTTTTTGTAATGCTAATACATAAGTATTGTCCCATTTGATTTAGCAACCCTAATGCAACTATAGTAAACAAGCACTGGAAATGCAATTGGTCTCGCATTTGTTGGAGTTGAAGCTATTGGCAGTGTAAATGGCAATGTTTTTAACTTATTTAATAGGTTTTCTATTTGTTGGAGCTATTGGCACTGTAAATGGCAATTTTTTTAACTTATTTGTTATGGAGAGTATGTATGTGTTGTGTTGTGGAATTATGTGGATTGGGTTGGTTAGTTGTGTAAACGTGTGGCGTGGAATTGTGTGTTGTGGTGTGGATTTGTGTATTGGAATTTTGTGGCATGGTGTGCTGTGGATTTACGTGGATAGTAATTATGTGGTATTGAGTGTACTGGAATTATGTAGAGTGGGACTATGTCTTTTGGAGTGTGAGTGTGTGTTTTGGAGTGTATTTATGTGGAATTGTATTTTCTATTGTGGAGTGGTATCTAGTGGGGTATAATGATGTGGTATGCTGTTTTTTTTAAACATAATTTTATTAATTTTCTACATAACATCGCATCATTGCCATAGGACACTTACATCATCGTTATGCAGTTTACATGCGTTGAAACACATTGTACAACGAATTTTGGAAACCGATATATATGCCATTGTAAAATAATTTAAGAAAATAAGCATCCATACAGTCATATGTCGGCTGAATTAGCAATTTAGATGATGCAGCTCCCAATAACTACATTATGTACCAGAGCCTTTCCCATGTGCAGGCTACTAAGCTGAGACATCTAAAAATGAACAATAAACAAACCCTATTCATAGATACCCCCTCCCCCCTCCCTCCAGTCCTATGCTCCCTCGTACAACTTATATGTATTCCGTATGGGTATGTGCGGCTCTTGATAAAACTACATACTAAAAAACATTCATCTTGTTTGACGGCATTCGGGGACAAAATCTCCTCAACGTACTGTCTATTGTGTTAAGCTAGGGGTATTGTAATGTTCTATGTCCACTGCTTTGAATGTCTCCAACATAACATCCCAGTCCAATGCTATTGGGACTCTGCGTAGGCCTCTGAGCTCCTCTTGATGTATGGCGGCACTCTCAGCACTGCCCCATCGGAGCAGTTCACTACACCAGGCATGTTCCGTAGGGGGCTTCTTTGACTTCCAGCGCATAGTAATGGCACGTATCGCTAAAATGAGCGCCAAGTCAATAAAGCGATATTGTACTTTATGCTTGGACACATGTTTGTGCAGACCTAGAATACATTCCTCCACAGTGTTTTGTACCTCGCAGTGTGTGGCCGTTCTAACAAGTTGTCTGACCGCGTCCCAAAACCCACGTAACATTGGACATGACCATATCATGTGTGTGAGGCCAACCCCCTCCTCCAGACATCTTGGACAACCGTGCTGTGTCAGCGGGAACATTTTGTCTAATCTATGGGGGGTAAGATAAGCGCTGTGAAGAATCATATAGTTTGGATAAATTTAAATTTTGCATTCCTTGATACCTTTTTTGGGTGTTCTTCAATAGCCGCCCATTCCTTATCTTCCAAAGCTCTTCCTATGTCCTCTGTCCAGGTCGTGCGTAATGGAGTGAGATCAGCCTCTGTGTGAGAGCGTATCCCTATGTACAGCCATTTAATAAGGTGTCTGCCCCTTCCCATATAATAGAGCAGCTTGACCAGTTCATGCGTGGGAGGTTCCTGTCTCTGCGGGGCCCAGTGCGTTTTACATACTGTATCAATGCGGCATGTAATAGATATAGTTGCGCTGGTGCTCCCTTTTCGTGAACAAAAGTATCATGGTCCAACAGCATCCCATCTCCAAACAGATCAGCCACCGTACCGATCCCAACTTCCAGCCATGGTGCTAGCCTACGCTTAGTTATTTGGCCATCCGTCATTGGGATTCCCAGCAATGGGATGTTGCCTGCATAAGCGGAGGGCACGCCTGTATATTGTAGTGCTGCTTTCCAGCACTGCAGCACGGTGCGCAGCAGAGGAGGAAGACATTTTGGGATCCTGCTGTTGGGTAACAACAGGGTGTGTAACATTCCTCGGTCTATATCTTGCTCCGTAAAACCTATCTCTTGTAAATTACGCCCAGCAGTCCAGAAGGACAACCATTGTAATTGACATGCGTAATAGTATGCTCTTAGATCAGGTACGCCCAGACCTCCCCTACGTGTGCCAAGCTGCAGTTTTTTAAGACGGATACGCCGTCTCCCAGTTCCCCATATTAGGTCAGTTAGTAATGTATTCATCAATTTGAATGTGGTATGTGGTATTATAATGGGTAAGTTGGTGAAGTAATAAATCAATCGCGGGAGGACCACCATTGTCGCCAAAGCCGCTCTACCCATAACTGACAGCGGTAGCGTAGTCCAAAAGGCAATACTGGATCTTAAGGCTCTGAGCGCTCTATGTAAGTTTCCGTCTAGCATATCCGTATGTGACCGGTAGACCTGTATACCCAGGTATTTAAATGTATGCTGTGCAACCTGGAGCCTTGTACCACCAAACTCAATATCAGCTGGGCATGCATGTTCTGTGAAGAAAAATACATGTGACTTTGCTACATTGATAGCAAGGCCTGAAATTAATTCGAAGTGGTGGAACACCTCATAGAGCGGGCCTAGGGGCAATCGGAGATCACGGAGATACAAAATGATATCATCCGCGTAGGCAGAGAAGAGGTGCGTTGTGTTCCCTATCTTCATGCCCATATCAATTAGGTCCATACGCACTTTAAGTGCCAGCGGTTCTAGGGCCAGTATAAATATGAGCGGCGATAAGGGGCATCCCTGCCTCGTCCCTCTATAGATCGGGTATTCCGCTGATATATTACCACCAGTGCGTGCACGCGCCGTGGGAGCGTCATATAATAGACGTATCCAGGCAATGTAACCCGCTGGTATCCCGAATTTCTCCAATGCTCGGAACATATAGTCCCAGTGAATAGAGTCGAATGCTTGACGCAAATCCAAAGACATGCAGCCTGCGTGTTCATACCTACTCGGGGCTTCCGTTATGAGATGGTGGAGCTTCCTGGTATTCAATGACGTGCTGCGGGCAGGCAGAAAACCAGTCTGATCTATATGGATCAATTTAGTCAGGGAGGGTAGTAATCTGTTAGCCAACACCTTACTGAGTATTTTGTACTCTGTGGTCAATAATGATAACGGGCGATAGCTGGCCATATCCGCGGGGTCTCGTCCCGCCTTCGGGAGTGATACCACCAACGCCTGTGCCGTAGTGAGGGGCAGGGAACCCTCAGCTAGTGCCGTGTTATATAAGATCTCCAGCTGGGGCACCAGATGATCAGCATATGTAGCATAAAATTCGACTGGTAGGCCATCTAATCCAGGGGTTTTGTTACGCGGGAGTCCCCTCATAGCGATCTTAATTTCAGACTGAGTAATGGGCCCTATTAATTTTTTCTGAGCCTCTGTCGTGAGTTGTGGGTATGGGAGGGCGGAGAAGAAAGCATCCATATGTGCCTCTATGCTACTATTGGGCTTACTGTACAGTGTGGCATAATATTGACGGAAGGCGACATTAATATCCTCTTGGGTAGTGGCTGTATCTCCTCTCATGGTAGTGACCTTATGTATTATAACCGCAGGAGGGGCATCCCTAATCAGCCTAGCAAGCAATGTCACGGATTTATCTGCTTCAGTATGACATAACTGTGAGTATTTCCGATAATCTATGACCCGGAGAGTTTCGAGCAGTTCCGCATGACTGATTCTAGCCTCTTGTAGCAAGGCACGCTTGTCAGCGTCCGTTACGGCTTCCTGTTCCAGTCTTTCCATTTTATGCTCAACAGCTAAAAGGGACTTATGAATTTCTTGACGGGCGCCTACAGTCGCACTGATTGCCTTTCCCCTGATAACCGACTTAAAAGCGTCCCATTCAATCAACCTATTGGATGCAGTATTGCTATTTTCAGCGAAATATTGCTCAATAGTATTTGACATAGTAGTTCGGAACACCGAGTCCTCCAATATTTGCGGCCACATACGCCAAGTGGGAACCGGGGTGGGTACTCTGCCCCAGTTAAGTACTATCTCCAGCGGATTGTGGTCAGAAAAGGTCTTTGCCAAGTATGTAGTCTGAGTCACTTGCATTGCAATTTTTTTGGAACAGTAAATTCGATCTATTCTGGTGTGAAGCACGTGAACAGGGGAATAGAAGGAATATTCTCTGTGCGTACGATGCCGCATCCTCCACGCATCACATAATTCCCAGCACTCAGCCCACCTACCTAATGCCTCTGCTTGTTTAATCACTCCTGCTCCACGCAAAGGTGGGTGAGACCTGTCCAGTGTAACATCCATGACTGTGTTGCAATCACCCCTATAATCCATGGGTGCAGCTCCCATCCCGTCAGTGCAAGATTTAATACTCCCCAGTACTTATCTTGTTCAAAATTAGGTGCGTATATATTGCCCAGAACTACATGCTGGCCATCCAGTGTCCCCCGCACAAATATGTATCGCCCCTGCTTATCTATCCGTTGCTCTAGTGCTAAGAATGGCACTCCATGTCTAACCCATATTGTGGCCCCTCGCGCATAACCAGAGTATGTAGTGGAGAAGATCTGTCCTCTCCATTTTTTACGGAGCTTCACAACTTCACTGTCCACCATGTGGGACTCCTGTAAGTACACTATTTGCGCCTCACGCCTCTGTAGCTGTGCGTGTATCCTGTGTCTCTTCTGCACAGAGCCCATTCCCCGAACATTCCACGTTATTATAGTGTATTTGCTAGGTGTATGCATTGCGTTGCGACATTTACCCACCCAACAGCAGGTATACCCATTGTGTAGCCGAACCTATCCAAACCAAGATCTGCAATAGGACTGTTCCCCCCTAAACACCCCAATACTCGGTCCAGTCACAAAACTATACCGGACCATACAACTAAACTGAACATATAAAAACATGTTAAATACATAATAGCGCCTTCGCCGTATGGGGGACATCGCTAGCGCTCTATAGGTGGTGTACTTTCTATACATCAATACAAATAAGCTTCCATTGGACCTGGGCCTAATTTAAGAATGCTCCTTGTAAATAAATTCGCTGTTGCTGCGTGCATATTACAAGTGCTTGTTTTACAGTTATAGTTCTGATACTTGCGGATACAGTCAGCCGTATAGTTCTTTAATGACTTGCGGGGTCGCGGATGGAAACAGGGCCACACTGCCTTCGGAGTCTGATTCGTGCGTTACGTCTTCTTCGTCCGATGTGGACTTAGCTTCCACTCCTGAGGTGTGCATGAAAGTGGCCGCCGCTATAAGCGCCTTTGATTTACTCTGTTGCACCTGCTGCTTGGTGATATACTATCGTGCAGGAGTCCGGCACGTTCTTCGACCTCCTCGCCCAGAGGATATCCCAGGACTGGTCCTGCTCTTCTCCGTGCGTTGAGAGTTAGTCATTGCAGCATTCGTTAGTTCCATCACTTCCAGCCAATCTGCCACATCTCTGGGGCTGTCGAAGAAATAGGATTTTTGGTCGTAGAAGATTTTTAAGCGCGCCGGAAAAAGCAGCGCATATTTCAGGTTTAAGTCTCTGAGCTGCTTCTTAACTGTCATGAAGGAAGAGCGCTGTTTCTGGACCAACCTTGTGTAATCTGGATATAGTGAGATTTTCGCATTTTCGAAGTTTATCGGAGATGCGTCACGGGCTTTCTGCAGGAGAGTGTCCCTGTCGCGGAAGTTCAGTAGTTTCACTATGAGAGGGCGAGGTGGAGTACCTGGTTTTGGGCGACCAGTAGGAATCCTGTGTGCTCGCTCTATACAATATTGCTCGGAAAGTCCTTCATTAGTGACATGATCCCGGAACCACTGCTCCATATATCTCGTTGCGTCTATTCCCTCACTCTTTTCGGGCAGGCCAATGACGCGGATATTATTACGCTGGGTCCTCCCCTCTGCATCTTCCACCCGATCCAGCAGGATAGCTACCTGTTCTTGCAGTTGTGCCACCTTGGTGTCGGGTCTGTAATTTCCATGGGGTGACTTCCTCCAGTGTCGCAGCATTTTCTTTCACTTTGTCCGCAAGTTTAGCGTGGTCCGCCCGAAGCAAGTTTAGGCCAGTAGTCAGAGTCCCTACTTGCAGTTCTATTGCTTTTCGGGATTCACGCACTTCCTGTAGTATGAGATCCAACTTATCCGCAGGTGTAGGTGCTTCCGTCAGTGGAGTGCATTCTGCTCCAGTCTTATTGTGCGCGGGATCCACCGTATCCGGGACGTAGTCTTGTCCGCCTTGGTCTTGTTGTTTCACACCCTTGCGTCCCATTTTCAAACCGGTCCAGCGACCTGTGTCTTGTGTAGGGCGGGTGTGGGTTTATAGTGTGCTTCCCTTGGATCTCTTATACACCTCCACCACGTTTCGCCCAGTGCTCCTATCACAGCGTCACTTCTCTCCCACGGCGCCTACTCCGATCAGTACCGCACAGCCTCTCTGCTTGTCCGCCACCCTTATGTCAGTGAGTGACTTGCAGTGCAGCAGCGGCTCCACACAGTGGACGGGTGGCTCTAGCGTACCTGTACCAGTTCTGCCGCAGTATCAATCAATCCCGGCAGTATCAGCGTGTTGCTACTCACTGCGGCACCTCTCCTCCGCGCTCCGCCTCCGTCCTGGCATCCGGTAACGATGTGATGGGTCACGTTAGTCAGGGAGCCGCGTGCTTCGCGACCCGTCCGAGAGCCACCTCAGACCTCGCATCACCAGCCTCCCTGTAGCGGTGTGAGACAGGGCTTATGTCATTGCCTCTGTTCTGCCCAAAATCATTGCCACCAATCACTGCCACCTTGCGTTCCCTTCTTCTCCCGTGTCTAAGGGGTGTGCTCAGGCCGCCTCACCTCCCTGTGCCTCACAGTTCAATTATGATTGTTCAGCGACGCCCACCGCCGCCATTTGCCGATCGCTGTCTCAGTGGCTCCAATTTAGGGTTGTATTATTTTCGGGCCTCCAGCATCAGACACCTGCACCTGTTCTGCCAATTGCAATGTGGTCAGTGCCAGTCGCCTCCCATCGACATCGGCACCATGTTTGAGGCGCCGTCTCTAGTATTGCCACCGAGTTTCACGTTGCGCCACAGAGGAGCAGGCCGCCCTGCGTCCCCGAGCTCGCGTATGCTCCGGTCCCGCTCTGCCGATACACTTCCCGCACAGCCTCACTTGTACAGCTTCTGTCGCCTCGGCACTCTGCAATGTCGTCCGTCCGCAAAGTAATCCAGTTCCCCCGAGCCTCGCAGTTCTTCTGTGGTCTCAGTGCTGTTATCGTTTAGCTTGGGGGCATAAGTCTGACTCCCGTCACGGCCCTCCTTATTCAGCAGATGGCAGCGTCGTCAGGCCTGTGGAGTCCCAATTTCGGCCGTGTTCGCCTCTCCGGCCTCCGGGTGGCACCGAGTCCTCCCGCTCGTTGCCGCTGCTCACTCCCACACTTTGGTGTCCGTCCTTCGACGGTTTAGCAGATTTATGCCAGGATTTTTGTCGACCCAGGTCCGGAGCTCGGTTAACGCACGACCGCCATGTTTGGCTGCCAGCCACGCCCCATGTGGTATGCTGTTGAGAGCTGCCTCCCATGGCACAAAAACATCTATAAATAATACTTTTTTAAATTACATAATACACGATGTAAACTGCCAAACATTAATGCACTTGGTAAGGATATGCCCTCCCCACCTTAATAAAACAAAGAACTCCGTTGTGTGTCTTTTTCTGTAGAAATTTGTAGAGCATGTTCATTACTTAGCGAGTCACTGGGTGCAGCTGCATGCGTTGTATAAAAATTAGATGGACTAGGTTTATGTTAAAGGTAACAATGCACTTATGTTTTCTACTTCCCTTCTCCCCATATTGCTTTCTTCACAAGGAATACATTTTTTTCCTGTGAAAAACAATCCCTTACTTTAAACCTCTATAGAACACACAAGTGTTTTGATGTCCACAACACCTAACTTTACACAGCCAGCATTTGTGAGCACTAGCTTATAGTCTCAAACTCTGAGGTGGCTTGACTCATTAAGATTATGTCTGAGTTCACATCCCCCCCAAGGAATACACATTTATGCCCCGCCACTATATTTAGCTCTGTGGAAAAAATATTCACACTGTACTAAAAGGCGAAAATACTGATTATCTGACAATCGAGATATCAGTTGACGAACTTAAAAATGACTTTTTGTTCACACAAAAAGATTTTATGCACAAAAAGTTTCTAAATTGGGCCTACAATAACGACAAATGAGATTCCCAAAAGCCCTTGGGCTCCAGTTCTCGAAATTAAACTGATATACTTTCTTGCCACAGTTTAAATGAGTGTGCATGTGAGTTGTAGCTATGCCGAGAATTTTCCACAGCTACATTTCTGCATTCTCTCCCATGACAGCCCAAGGCAAAAAAATGAAGGAATAATTTATTCAAATTCGGAAGACAGGAACATACCTCAGAGCAGCGAGAACGGAACAAACTAAAGTATTCAAATAAATACTCGTCACCGTTGTACTATTCTTTGCTCTCCTGTTGATTTAAAATGTCACGAATTTGCGGCATACTTTATGGCCCCGGTCAATTGTCATGGCAACTTGTAAGATGGCACCTCTTTCCATGCATCCTCGGCATAGCTCACTCGCGGGCCCTGCTGAGATGCTCCTTGCCAACTGTATTTTTATTGTAATTGTGACTTGAGTGATTCTGCCATTTTATTTGAGGCACTGCATGGAGGGTGAAACTCTTGTGTGCTCGGACACCACCAGACTCTGTAGAAATGAACTCCACCAATTCCAGAATGGTACAATGGAGAATGAAAAGATTCTAAGTTTTCTAATTCAATCGTGGGTTCTTTTCCGTAAAGTAGATTCTGTGGGTTAAAAGAGTTAGTACACAAGGTAAAGCACCCCCACTCAAAGTTCCGGGTATTTGGACACCTCAAGAAATGCAGATGGTTGCTGCGTCCTTTAATTAAAACGCAACGGACTGTGTCAATTCGGACTATATGTTAAGCATAAATATTTTTTTATGTTAGTGTACGGGCCAACCCACAGAGCAAAATACGCGAGGACGCCAGAGCCGTACAAAGAAGTGGGCACTGGGGGGGAGCTCTTACCGTATATAAAGGGATGCCGACCTTTCTGGGATGTCAGCTTCACTGTGAAATTCATGGCGACCTCCTGTAGGAGAAATAAGGAGTGGGATCTGCGAAAGGCGAGAGCCCGGAGAGTATCACGGATATCCCTAAAACAGGACACTAAGGAGGCAGGACCTACTGGGAAGAGTCAGTTGAACGCTAATACTGACTTACCCTACAGGAAAGCGCGTCTGGCTTTGTACATTTACCTCTCCATTTGTGATACGGAGGTAAATGTGACCAAAGGAGCCCGAGCCAACCACTAACTAACTTGGTGCTTGTTGCTTCTCCCTCACTCAGTAACACGGACTGCGGCACACCAGCGCCCTCCCTAACGGACTCTATATAACGCGGAAGGAGGTGTGAAATGAAAGCTACGCACGCTCACTATACACACACACTCTACCATTGCGAAGCAGCCTTTTGGTGACGTCTGTGCGCCACGACGCTGTCGACTGTAAAAAAAAAAAAAAAAAAAAAAGCGTTTGTGTTTTTAGAGCACTTAAACGCTGTGGCATAGGTGTGGCTCATAGCAAGTAATGTGGGCACTTTTTGCCTAATATTTTATTTTTCTTTGCAATTTTTAAAAAAATGTAAAAGGTGCAAGACTGGGACATGTCTAAAGAAAATAAAAATTCCATTTTAATTGTTCGTAAAAATGAGTTCTGTAAAGTCTGTTGCTGTATGCGGTTGGTGTAGTCCATTGCATTCCTGCCAAAACAAAACAAGGGGAGAAAAAAAAACAGACCTCCATCTTTGAATGCACAGCAAATGTGGCAGGATAAGAGCAAGATTTACAGCCCTGTTTACAACAGAGCTCTGTAAACCACGATCACTGGTCTCGAGTGCTCTAGCTTAAAGAAACAAATAGTGCTCACAAACTGTCTGAGTAACAACACATGTAACAGGGGCAGTCTTTGAAAATGGGCAGAGCTTAAGCACATGTTCAGAATACAAAAGGTCTTGAGACCTAAAAAGTATCTGTTGTAATGAAGTGACTCTAGATGCTGCTGTGCCAGTGATGTAGTGACTCCTGATGTTGTTGACTCAATGTAGTGGGTGTGTACCCTATGGTATCATGGCATCCTTTGCATTCTTGAAAAGTCTCTGAGTTAGGTGCTTCTTCACTATATTTTTAGCCAGTGACCTTCAACACCGACACCTTCTTCTGAAGTACATGAACCAGAGTCTCAGAAGTTGTGGAATTCATAGCCAGGTCCTCAAGCCAGTTTTCTATTGTGTATAATCTGTGGTCTACAGCTGCCCTCATCTGTGTCAAATCCTTTAATAGGTACATCCATACGGCTTCCCTCTGGGTTATGTATGCCTCCAGCACCTCCCGGGGCATCAGATAGCTGTGCCTTTATGCATTACCTTGTGCAAATATCTGCATGCCCTTCGATGTTTTATATTTCTAGACAGCATGGTGCATACTGGAGTATCACAGCACTGTCGTCCTTGGGATGGAGTAAAATCGCCTGAAAAGCATTCAGTTGCTCTTGGGTGCTTCCTCTCCTAACATCACCGCAGCAATCGCAGTCAATCTAGAGCTCCCAGCAATCATTTAGACAAGCAGCGCTATCATAGATCGTCTTTGGTTCAACACCCTCAGCACTCCTGCTGCCAAGCCTGGGACATTTTAGGAGCTTATTCCTGCAGATATGGTACATGTTGGGCCCCCTCCAGGCACTGGACTGTGCATATACCACTCAGTTTCCAGGTGGAGCTAGATGCACCCAGACTCCCTCCTTTCACTGTAGGTACACCTGGATGCCACAGCTGCAACCACCGACCAGAAGCAATCTTCGGGGGTTCACTTGATTTTTTTTTTAGCCATGGGGCTGGGAGAAATACACTGATAAAAAATTAACCTCAATTGATGCCCAACAGTCTCCGATGCAAACTGACGCCCTCCGACCCCCTCAGGTCACAGTAGGCTTCACTTCTTCTACCTCACAAAGACCTGAAACACCCCACCTCAGGCAATCACCGTCCCTATCAGTTCAGGAAGGGCCTTAAGACATGGCTCTTCGACTGATCCACAGTGCCTTTGACGGATCAGCAGCCCCCCCCGCCCCACTTCAGCACCTTGAGACCCTTACGGGTGAGTAGTCGCGCTATACAAGACACTTGATTGACTAAGCCGTATCTGGACTCAGATAGTGGGCTTCACCAGGCCTAAAACTGGTAAAATCTTCTCAATTGCCAGCTACATCTATACCGGATACTCATGTGGAGTTTAGCCATGAGTGCAGTACATCACTCCTAGATAGGCTAAAGACATTCGACTAAGAGGCATACATAAGTAAACAACATATGGAATGGGATAAGGAAGGACAACTGTGGGTCAGATTATCTTGCTTTGACGTCTACAACTCCCCTTTATCAGTATTAATATGTAGCAATGGATCACTGGCCCATTCTCAATTGGATATAAATACGATAAACCGAATATTATTATATTCGTTATTCCAGGCCAGGTGAAGCAGATCGAACCTTATTAAATGATTACATCAAAAGCTCTCAGCTTAATGTCTTGTCCCTCGATATGACAGATGCTCTGGAAATGCCTCTTTCGCCAAGAAATAAAGGGCGCCATTAAACAGTTGACCCGTGGTAAGACATCAGGCAGGGATGTATTACCCACTGAATTTTATGCAACGTTAGAAAGGTTATTGGCAGCCAGGATGCTAGAAATGCATAATTCTGCTAAAGACCAGGGTGTAGAACCTATGCTAAAAGGGGAGTCCTAATCCCCGAGTGAGACGTGTTGGTTATAAAACTATATCAGGCACTATCAGTGCTGAATTTAGACATCAAAATATTGGGTGCTCTGCTAGCTATGATACTGGGCACAATTCGACCCACTCCGGTGCATCCGGACGAAAATGCATTTGTATCGGACGCGAGTTCCTCACCCAATATTTATAGGCTGTCCCACATCGTGGACAGTGCTCCAGAAGGGAAGCCAAGTGCATCAGTAGCATTAATAGAAATAGCCTTCAACACATTGGGATGAGATTATCTGTACAAATTTGCCTGGATTTTCTTACTGTATAAAGAACCAACAGCATGAGCAACAACATGGAGAGGAGGGGTCATGGCAGCAAAACATGATGTCGACTAAATACAAATCCTGTCCGCACTTGTAATTGCAGGCTCCCTGTTTGTTCAGGAGTGGGAGGAATGGGCTGAGGGTTGTTTGGTTCTTCCTTTTATTTGCTACTGTGTAAAAGTTACTGTTTTATTCTGTACAACTCTGAACAATTTCCGTAAAAAATTGGATACGTTTCCAAATGCAATCCTTATTCAAATCAATAAACAGATATTAAAAAAAAAAAAAACTACCAGGTAACTACCTTCCTTCTATAAGGTGTATGTATTTTGACTACAACTAAATATTATGGGGTTATTGCTAAGCAGTCTGTGTTTGCTGTGCAGCTGTAAACTGGGCGAGGTCTGCTTGAGGAGTTACTCGGGCCTAGTGATGGTGCAAGTTATCACCCGGTGGCCCTAGCGGGCACCCACAGAGCAGCAGTGACAAAAGTCACCTTCAAACTGACGCCTGGACCTGGAGCAGCGACCCCTCTCAGGAATAACTGACCACACGAATTTGTTTTGCGGAGCTTTTAAAAATAGCATTACGATCGTAACGTCCCTTCACTCCCTCTCTTCAGAATAATCAAGGGCTGGCTTAGTAGACACTCCTTCCGACGGCAAGGCATAATTAATAAACTTACATGCGTTTGTGTCACATAACTAGATTTTAACGATAGATACATATTAAAACATGTCTGCAGCTTTTAAGCCCCATAGCAGATGTTAAGTCTTAGTTCCTCATTAAATACAATAGTATGATGTAGTGAATGTATTGTTTCTGACTATCGAGGATGGGCGGGGAGAGGCCGCGCTGCGACAGTACTCTCCCATCACAAGGGCCACAGCTGAGACTGCCCGTCACAGATAGAGCGCCCCCTGTGCAGGACAAACCCCTCCCGGGTTACAAGACACGCTTCCGCCACATACGTTTCATTAGTCTGCTGACACCAGCATCCCCTCTCTCCCCTCCCCCGCAGCCTGGATCACACGCGGGCACCTCATACATATGCATTTCCATTACAGGTGCAGACAAGAAACCCGATCCAGGCAGACGCGGGCGGAGCTCCCGCCTTCTCAAACATATAAAAGGGTGAACTGACGAAATCTAAGTCTGATTATTCCGCCGTGTGATGCTCTCGCACGCCGAGTGTGAAAACGTGCGTGGGCACACACGGTACACTAACACCTGCTGGCAGACTCGAACAGCCATGGAGTCCGGATGCCCTCCCTCTTACTGTACTGGGCAGGCACCATGCTCTTTATTGGAAAATGAGGGACACACTGCAGTTAGGTAAGGCTGCTTTTGTAACGTTGTGAGGGCACAGTACCCCTGCCCTGCTGAGCATGCGTGCCATACTTACACACTCCCAAGCAGTGCGGCTATGCTTGTAACAACAGATTCCCTGCATCTCTCAGCAAGGCAGCTATACTTTACATACGGACAGGACCAGCAGGGTTGGTAAGGGCGGAAATAATTCTAATAGGCTGCCAAAACGAGCCGGTGCAGTGCAAAGTAGAAAGCCCAAGGAAAGAATGGACACAGTCACGGTTTTAAATGGAATGACAAAACTGGGGTGTCTCTCAAAGGGGCGTGGCCGATGTAATTAAGGGCATAGCTTGAAAACACTTTTACGCTAAATATCTGTGCTCAGCATAGTGTGCCCCCCCACTGGTATTTTGCTGCTTCTGTTGTTGCATCCATACATATAATACAACAAGCAGGGCACAAGTGCTAAAAAAAAGAAGTGGGGGGACTAATCTAGTTAATCAGTATGCAAGTGGCTTCGCGGCGCGTGGCTTCACGGCGCGTGACATCGCAGCGCGTGACATCACAGGAACTGGCATCACAAGAAGTGACATCAGATCTTAAGCCCTCACATATATGTTTAGCATGTCTATCATGAGTACATTTGAGCACATTTCTAGCATACTTGCAAACCCTCCTGATTTAGGCAGAAGATTCACACTTTTGTACGCTACACATAAAACAATGTTACCTTTTATCAGCGTTAAGTTTTCTCTAGCCATAGTGCTTTAAAAGAAATAGTGATATATAAATTATTACAACGCCTCCTCAGGGGTATAAGCGCTATATAAATGCTATTTATTATGTGCACATACTGGGAAAGATCAACACATCTGACTTCTTACAGTGCATGCATATCTCCTAAACAGTGCCTGAACAAAGTTAAAAGCTGCCTCTCTTCAGTATGTGTGAAGTGCTAACAAGGTGTGAGCCTTTGTTTCCCCTCTGCTGCATTTGCATCAGGTGTGAGGCTCCTGACTGCTCCCAGCCAGGAGACTCCAACAAATGGAGGAGTGATGACCCCTCCGATTCGGCCTTTGTTATGGGCCCAGCAGGAGACGGAACTAAGAGAGCCCCGTCCCCGCCTGCACGTTGTTGCAGATGGAATGCAGATAACAACGTGCAGGCCCTGCTGAAAGTGTCCCGGTGTTTGGAAATTACACCGGGACGAATTCAGCAGATTTTACAGTGGGGCCACACTTCTTGGCAGGGTGGACGGCGTCCAACCTGTGAAAAAAGTGGGGGGACACCGTCCACCCGCGTGTACCCCCGACTCGTGCCCTGACAACAAGTAACATTACACCTACAAAAAATTAGGGCTATTGGCTTGCCAATGGTTGTTAGTTGTGTAAGATAAATAAGCAACAACTATAGCTTCAGCCTTCATTGTATATAATATTGAAAATGCTTCATTCTGAAATGATGAGACTGCGAAATAACTATACCGAGTCTCTTTGACGTTGCATCAAAGGCAGTAATGGGTGGTTCTGCTGCAAAGCCAAGATTTTTTTTTTACCCTGAGGGTGAGGGCAAAAATGGAGAGCCCGATAGGGACCCGTCTCAGCACCTGCTTTTTAAAACTGCCGGTGCTCACCTGCAGGACCCGGCCTACTTAAAGCCCTGGGAACAGTCCCACACTCCCTCGTCCTCCTGGCCTGGTATGATGCTCACTGGTGAGCAGTGTGAATATCAGGCACTGCTGTGCACGACTCCAGGCACTAGAGCCCCCTGTCTAATAAATTCACACCTCTGCCTGTTCAGCATGGTAACTGCATACTTTGTATCTCGGATTCTGTAAAAGTGTCCAAACACTGTTTTGCGGTGAAGCCTGTCATTCCTACTGGCTGGGATTCACACAACTGGACTCTGTTATTCTGCTGAAGTTTGAACAAAAATTAGGTTTTGGATGACTCTAGGTCACTTGCGGTTATTTTTTCCCAGGGATATTGTTTGGAAACTTTTATTTCCCTGGATGTTTTTCTTGGAACTGTGACTGAATTAACTTTCACTTGACATTTGGCGTTTGAATCTAATCTGAACTGATTCCATCACAATGTCCAGAGCCTGACTGCACTTGTGACCAGAACACTTCTACGGTAGGGTTGCACCACGCTTCATCTTCTCCAGGACATGTAACTCTATCTCTCCCAACTACACTGGACATCCGAGTACACGCTGGTCATTCTCAGCTGCCGGGAGTTCCCACCTTATAACCACTGTAGTATATGTAATCCTAATTTTTATGAGGGAAGAACAATGGTGGTGATATAGTGCATGTTTTAGTGATTATAAAACACTATGAAGCTGAAGTGTGGTGGCCAGAAAAATTGACTTAGGAGTGGAGAAACAACCCCCTTTCCTCAGGCATTTAGGTCTGAAAGGGTCTGCATTTTATCCAAGGGCAAGACGAGGTGTACAATTGCATCTACAGATACTGCACCGGGATCTTAGCGGATACTTCAGTAGATATGAGGCCGCTGAACCCTAAAGAGAGAAACAGATGGTATATCTTCCCTTTCATGTGGTATTCGAAATATTGTAACAAAACACTTTTATTCATCATCAAATTATCACAAAGAAGCACAAACCAGCTCACTTTCATCCTCACTTTTCATGAAGTCATTTATTTTGGAAGTTATCTCATAGAACACGAAGAACTTGGAATCAAGAGATTTTGATTTATCCCTCTAAGAAATCTTTGTGGGCTGCAGCACTAACTGTGTCCACCTCCCAAGATAAAGACTATTTATCCCAAAAACCTCCCATCACACTAGTACTGCAAACCTTGGCTAATATAGATCTTTCTACCAGATCCGTCAAGGCATTTTAAAAACATGGTTCAGTTGTTCTGATTGAGGGGGGGTCCCTGGCATATATTCCAGAATTAAAGTTAGGGGTTGGATTTGCGTATGTCCATGTCATGGGAAGTGCACTATTTCTCATGTTTTAATTGACTGCCCATTGATTTTAAATTTCCCCTTTTCTTAAAATAGAGACTAAATACGAGACATAATGCTATGGAATTTTTGTCCAATATTCTTTGATGCTACCATAGGCCTAGGCCAATTTTTAAAGGCTTTCAGAATTTTAGAAAGTTGACGGTGTGTAGAATTTATGTTATTGAATATTGAAGTAAAATTAGTTCTATTATTGCGCTTTTAATTGTTTTATGGACAAATGTCTTACTGAACGCATTGTTCTTCTCTCTACCTCTTCCATGCCTGATAGGCGACTGACAGGCATAGTTCTTTCAGATGCCATCTGGCTGTGAAAGTCACAAACCTGGTGTGCCTTACATAATACATATGCCCTTTCCGGAGGAATTGGCATATTGGGAAATAAACTCAGAAGGATAATGCGCCTATTACATAATCTGTTGGGTATGCAGGTCCCAATTTTCAATGCACCCGAGATAGCTTGATGGGTTAACATCACCATCATAAGCTTTACTGTTCACTCTGTAAAATTCACCTTTAAAATAAAAGTACATAAACAAGATCATCTTGAATAGCAAGACACATAATTCAATATGCATGATGTAATAAACGTAGGAGCCCTCGGTGAGAAAAGAGGAGGGTGGCTGTGCTTCTACCTAGTTGCCACCCAAGCAAATGAAATCCTGGCACCCACTGCCTTCTTGACACACTGTGGGAGGCTTTTTCCTTCTTCTTCATCCTTGCACTGGAAACCTGGCTGTTTAGTAGCGGAGTTGGGCCATAGGAAGGGAGCATGGTCACCCCACTGAAGGCAAACTGCCGATAAGAGTGCCCGATACACGGGAGCTTGTGTGTCTGAGGTCCATGGCATTAAAGGTAGAGACCTGGAGCGTACATCCTTTATCGAGGGACGCTGAGAGGGAACGTCAATATTCCACTGAGTGGGGATCTGTATCCCTGGTACCACTGAAAACTGTGCCATTTTGTTACTGATGTGAACTTTATGCGTAGCAGGTCTTTGTTACTTTGAGATCTCTTTTCAAAACACTTGGTCCTGCACGGCCTCATAGCTAAACACCATATTCAACTTTTCAGTCCATATCTCAAACCTCTGATGACCTTCCTTGGGGATGAATCCTAAAGGCATGCCTGGTAGGCACAGAAAAGATCGCTCAACTTCAGAGCACTGAAGTGCATTTTCTTTATTTTTGAGACCAAAGACAATATAATTGTATATTGACTGAATAACTCCACAACCAAGGCCGCTGAAAGAAAATATGCAATTGTGCAGCTGCAGCGTTTTTCTGCATATTTATACATTTGCCGCATGTGCCACATAACCTTCATCTGCTGCATAATCGGGAGATTTTAATGAAAAAAATAGTTTCTAGCTCAAAAGTTACTAAAAACACAGTTACACGTGTTGCAGCAAAGTGGAAGGCCCTTTGCAAACGTTGACTGGTCACCTTTCTATTGTTTATTGCTATATTTGAGGTGTTAAATTGGTACTAATAAAGTGCAGCCATTGCCCAGACAGTGTTAACAAGTGTAAAAGTGACAAAATAATGAAGAAATACGATCACAAAATATGCTGTATTAGACAGCATAATTTGGCTATTCTTGCAGCATAATTTACTCGACCCTGCTGCATAATTTGGCCTTGCCCTGCCGCATAATTCCAGTGGCCCTGTCCATAACTGATTAATGACTAAATAAGTTATCTGGTTCAATGTTTATAGGTATGCCAGAGAGTCTGCTGAAAGGTGCTGCACCCAATACCGAGTCCCTTTCTTGAACTGGTCTATGACATTTAAATATGAGATCCACACACTCTTTGTTACTACTATACCCCAAACATCTCTTTGCTAGCTAAGGAAACATTCTTACTGAGAACAATTTGCGAGTGACACAGAGTTAGTGCATGCCTGTTCCATAAACAGACAGGTGTGTTGTGTCACAGGCTGTCAATTATGCAAACGACACTATACTATTTGCAAGACGGAAACAGACTACAAGCGCCTTTCAGTCTCTTCATCCCATCTATGAGAAAGGCACCAGCCTCCCTCTTGTACTGTACAAACATACAATATTTCCAGGAGGTAATGAGCAACATAAAAACACATCCAGGTAACGGTGATGCAAGTACACGTACACAGAACATGAAAAGCAAACAATTTCTTGGCACGAGGAGAAGAGGAAACTGTCATGAAAGAATTCGCAAAACAAGTTTTCGGTTTTGTTTTTAAAACTGAAAGTGGTTATCAAACAGGCAAAACTTCTCCGTCAGGTTATTGCAGAGGTAAAGGGTTAAGCACTGAAAATGAATGACACTTCCTGCTTTGCTGTCTAAGGCATGGAGACTGGAACCAAGAGACAGGCCAGCGAAGGATAACAAACTGCCTGCAAAGGGTCATGAAAGATAATCCAGCCCTCAGAATTCAGGTCTGTTGGCACAGATGGCACAATGCACTACACCCAAGAGCACAACAAAGCAAACATGCTGATGTATTCTGAACTCGCACAAACTTAGCCAATGGATATTTTGGAGACTAGACAGTTCTATAATGAAGCTGGAAGGAAACAAATCTGCAAGCGAGGAGAGAGAGAGACTGGCATCAAATTTGATCTCACACTTCTAAACCTCTTTCACAGGGACTAGACAGCTTCTCACATCCAACAGCCAGAAGGCAAAATCCCAGAGACAGGCGTTGCTCTTCGCGACCATGAGTCTAAAAAAGCTTGCTTAGTCATTTAATGATTGCCCTCAAAATTATATGGAAATTATGTCTGAAGATCCCCAAAGCAATAGCAGGAGAACGTGGGAGTAACTGGCATACACATAAAAAATGTAAGCCATGGACCTAGATGAGGTGAGCCACAAGCTTAGCTTTAGTGGAGACCTAATAGACTAAGAAGAAACCCTGCCTCTTGAATATCAATGAGGGTGGCTTTCTGCAAGAACAGGGACAAAGCCCTTTTATGTGGTGCTCGTTTAGTACCTCCATCAAGGGGCAAGGGGCGGCGGTGGCCAGTGCAGACACAATCCTGCACTGCACTCCTGATACTCCATACACGTGGATGAAGATTCCTAGAAGTGTATACTTATTTTGATTTACTGGTCATTCAGAAGGAAAAGTCCTAAAAGTCAAAACAGGCCCTGGTCAGAGACAAGTAAGTAAATATCAAATAGGTGATCCCACCCAATCGATAATAGCAATTTTGGGACACCAAGGGCAGGCTGAACGAAGATTCAAACCAGAAGGAAGAACGAAACAAAAGGATATGTAATCATAAGTTCGAAGCCACTAAGATCCTTATAGTGTCACAACATATTCAAGAGAAAGGGGGGGCGTGGCCAACCGCCGAACATGGCGGACGTCTTTTAGAAGGAGCTCCGGGTCCGGGCTGCAAAATCCTGCTAAACAGCCCCTTGAAGAAGTGCATCGGAGCCGGGCTGTAACCATGCCGAGACCACAGAGCGGCGTCGATAAACTGGGCTGATTTTGGTGCCGCTGTGTCGGATGAGAGCGGTGTTGTGTGTGGCGGCCTCACGGACGAAAATGCGTAGCCACACAGAGACGGAAGAGACGACGAGCGAGCTGGTGTGATCCGACATTGACAACGCTGCGACCACATACGAACCCTGTGAGCCAGGCACGGCGAAGCACTGGAAAGGAGGTGTCCCCACAGTAGAATCCGACAAGACACCTGCCCGGGCTGAAACCGCCGGAGAACAGTGAGCGCTCCCAAAGACCTGCACCGAGCGCTCGGGCCTCGCCAGCACAGGGTGCCAAGACGAAACATAGCCCGCAGCAGGCTGCTCAGCACAGGGGAAAGCCTTGTAGACCGACGACGCCACAGGGAGGGTAAGCGGTGAGAGACCTATATACGGCCCGGGTGCTGGAGGACTACGCTGTCTGGCACGGAGGGGGGCCCTGACCTGCGGGTAACACAAAGGCGGATGCGAGACATTTAAACCTGCACCGAAGCCTGAAACACAGGGAAGGGAGACTGGGAAGCACAGCGCCGACCACCCCATAAACTGTAAACGGTGCAACACACAATGAAGGAGAGACTGGGGAGCACTACTTAGTGGCGCAGACACGCATATATAAGAGGAGAGGTGGACATCCAGAGGCTTGGAGGGACATATGAAGAAGTGAGTGGCACACACTGGTGAGGGGGTCTGCCTCAGATAACTGCAATAGAGGTGCTCTGGGAGGAGATTCTCCCAATTACCCCAATCCCTGCGATACTCAAACCTCTAAGAATAGATAGCTAAAGAGGAGAGCAGAAGCGATAGCAAATACCATCAGCACATAGGCCCCCCGTGGGAGTGATCTGAAAGACGGACACTAGAGTGTGCTGACTAGTGCGACTCACGGAGGGGTCCTATATATGCGCTAGTACAACGGAGGACGCGCTCTGAGCCGGACCCACACATCGGGACGAGGCCCAGTAGGGGCAGAGAAACAGAGCGCCGAGGGAGGGTACGATGGCCCAGCGCGCCTGCAGGGGGTAAATCACGCATAAACCCCCCCCCCCCCCCCAAGAACACTGATCGGGATCCGGGCTGGCAGCAGAGAATTGAGACTACGACACATATTGCAGCTGGATACCGAAGTTGTCCTTTACCTTAAGCACACTCCACCAACCATAGACATGGGACGCCCTAAAGGGAAGCCACAAGAAGCCACCTCCAATACAACTCAAACCCCGGAAGATCCGGAGCATACGCCTACCTCAATGTCGCTAGACTATGTACCACCTACTAATGAAGAGGCCCCAACTGACAAGCTGGACTTGATACTAAAGGAAGTAAGGGAATCTAGGAAGGCCATCGAGCAGCAAGTTGGCGCGCTCACGACTGGGCTCACGCTGCTCAAGGCAGATCATGCCAAGTTAACGGACAAAGTGAGAACTAATGCCCTAGCCCTAGAGCAGATGGCCCCACAGCATAAACAACACACAACTCAGATCCAGCAGCTACAGAAACAGGTTACCAGCCTCCAAGACCGTGTAGAAGATGCAGAAGGAAGAGCGCGACGCAACAATGTCCGCGTCATAGGGCTGCCAGAAAGAAGCGAGGGACCTGACGCAACTCGGTACATGGAACAATGGCTTAAAGATAACATCACATCAGAGGGACTCTCGGAGCAATTCTGCGTGGAAAGGGCACACAGGATACCTACTGGACAGCCAAAGCCCGGCGCTCCTCCTCGGCCGCTCATTGTCAGAGTATTGAACTATAGAGACCGGGACACTTTGCCCCAAAAGGCAAGAGAACTCTCTCTGATCAGATTCGAGAACTGCCGAATATCTCTGTACCCGGACCAAACGCTCATGGTGCAACGACAAAGATCTTCTTTTATGGCTGTCAAAAAGAAACAGAGACATGCAACTTAAGTATGCACTCCTTTTCCCGGCACGTTTGAAAATAATACACGAGCACAAAACCTATTTCTTCGAGAGTCCGGAGGACGTTGAGTGGATGGAGGTGATGGACCCGGTAAAACTGACAGGAGCCGCATTCCAGGGACAAGTTAACAGCTCAAGACGCGAGGAAGAAGCACGCCGCCGCCGCACTCAGCAGAAGAAAAGTCAGAGGCAGAGGCAAACACTCAACCCGACGTCACAACAAGTGCAACAGAGCAAAAAACAGGCACTCGAAGCGGCTTCCACCTTTAGAGGCAGTGGCCGCACTGTGGACACAGCCTCTTCTGACGAGAACACGAACAGATCGGACTCTTGAGAGCAGCATGACGCTGTTCCGTACGGTGACACCGCAGACGGCGGAGGGTCTATTCGGCTAAAGAAGGAAAAGGCACTACTGGCTCCGATGCACGTACAAAAAAGCAGATTATATATCCTTTTTCCTTGTGACTTAATAAGGGCATAACTCTGGCTTATTACTTAGTCCCGGGCTCCCTCGGAGCTCGCATGCAGGTAGTTGTATCAACATGAACGGCGTTGGCAATGACCCCCTAATTGCAAACGCCCCCAATGTACATAACAGAGTTACAGGTTATGTTTAGTTGTTTGGTCCGGAATAGTTCCTCAACCGGGCCTAGTATTGGAAGTTATGGGGAAGGGGTTAATCCTGGAGAGTTTACTGGACCAGACAGAACTAGTGGCTCCGACACACCGCATTTACAGATACTGCTCATACTTATAACGCGACGCATACACCACATACATATAATTTAATCACATGGAATGTTCAGGGTCTAGGATCCGTACAAAAGAGACAGAGTGCACGCGCAGTTACTTAGACGCAAAGCACAGATAGTATTTTTGCAGGAATCCCACATCATAGATCTGGAGGTGGTGAAGCTCCGTAAAAAATGGAGAGGTCAGATTTTCTCCACCAATTATTCTGGGTTTGCCAGGGGAGTCACAGTGTGGATTAGACATGGGGTACCCTTCACTGAAATAGAGAGACGGGCGGACAAACAGGGTAGATACATTTTCATACGTGGGACATTAGATGGTCAACATGTGGTCCTAGGCAATATCTATGCCCCAAATTTTGAGCAGGACAAATTCCTGGCTAGCCTCAATCTGGTAGTGGCGGGATGGGAGATGCACCCATGGATCATAGGAGGGGGACTGTAATGCAGTCATGGATGTCACATTGGACCGCTCTCATCCCTCGCTGCACGGAGCGGGAGCTACCAAACAGGCAAAGGCCCTTTGTGGGTGGTCAGAAGACTGGGCTCTATGCGATGTATGGAGGATGCGCCACCCAACGCACAGAGAATACTCCTATTATTCCCCGGTTCACTTACTGCACACACGCATAGATAGAATTTACTGCTCTAGAACAATAGCAATGCAAGTGACACACGCCACCTATCTGGCTAAGACCTTTTCAGGTCCCGACGAGCCACGAGAAGGTACTTCCTTTGGTGATCGCGCTCCTTCCAGCATGTATGTAGGACAATGGCATGTCCTTAAAAATGCCAAAGAGACCACGCTTGTTTGTTTAAAACGACCCTGGCGTTAAAACCTTGTTTTTCCTTCTGTTCTTTTAAAATACCTACAGTGTCTATTTGAAGGCGCCCAACACCGCTCGTGTGAGCTCATGGAGCGATAACGATTAAATTCTAAAGTATGCATTATTATGGCACGTCCTTTTGAGAGCATGAATACCATTTTTTATATAAAAAGACATTATGAGATCACAGTTAAAAAGGACGAGTGCACAGACTTTTGCCAAACATCTCCCATTTTTTCCAAGGCTCATCATGGGAGTATGAATGCGAGTGCTCAGTTGCTGTGAACATCAATCTGTAACCTTTTAGGGGCACAATAGGAGTGTACAAATATTTCCTTTATGTATGAATGTATTGTAACATAAAATGTATCTTGCAAGGAGATACATATGTATGAAAGAATGTTGAATAAATGTGATACTGGGCACTAGAAATCACAAGGAGTGTTGTTTCAGATGATGTATGAGTAGAGGATAGTTACCAAATGGTACCATTACCTACAAAAGGGTTGCACAAGAAAAATATATCACAAAAAAGCTTAAAACTATCAACGTGATGGTGATGTGAATAGATAAAGATAAATGATGAAAGCCATGATTTATCCAAAATATTTTTCTTTTCAGGTTCTTAAGATATACAAGTGGTATATTCTACTCCCATAACAGGGAACAAAGGACAGTGTTTGTGACTATCAGGCATATGTACATTTATTCTATCACTCATTGAGGTGTAACAGGGATCGTTTTTTTTGGTCCTGAGAAAGAAAGCCAAGGGGATGGCTTCTGAAACATGTCGACCTTGTAGGAGGTGACTCATTATAGTACACCATCTACACCTCCCCACTTTTACTATTCTCAGCCAGGGAAGACAATAAAGTATTTTCGTTCCACTAGCCAGAGAATTTTTAACCATCTCACATTTTCTTTTCACGATCCCACGCACTACACATACTCACCAATCACTGAATAAAGTGCTCCTGCGTCTACGTAAGTCGTAGCACGCCCGTCCCGTAGAGGGGCGGGAAGACCCCAATGATGAAGCATGACACTGAATCAGGTTTCAGTGTGTGAGGGGTATTTTACAATTTTTTGAAACATTGCCCTTCCCACAAATTGAGAGAAGGAGCTCTGATCCTTTTGCACCATTTTTCACGTATGACTAGACACTTCAAATAAAAATAACAATACAAATAGCAGCACACACATGGGTGCATATATATTCACATAGTATATGGTAGAATCCCTATGTTGGATAAGACCTTTTCAGACCACAACCCGTTGGAAAGAACTGTGAACTGGGGCAGAGTCCCCACTCCAGTTCCTACCTGGAGACTATGGCCACAAACACTAGAAGATGTGGTGTTCCGCTCTACAATAGCTGATACAATCACACAATACTTTACAGAGAACAGCAACACCGCATCCACTATCCTAGTTGAATGGGACGCCTTCAAGGCAATTATAAGGGGTAAGGCAATAAGTGCGATAGTGGGCGCTCGACAGGAGGTCCACAAAAACCTCATAGATACAGAGAACAAATTGAATACATTGGAGCAAGAAGCCACACACAACGCCGACAAACAGGCCTCCCTACAAGAAATACGTATCCAACATGCGGAACTACTAGAGACCCTTAGAGACATAGATTACCAAAGCTACACGCAATTATGGCATACTGAAGCGGACAAATCTGGGACGCTACTGGCCAAACTAATACGGGACGACCCTCCTACCACTATAATTAATGAAATTAACACACCCACGGGAGCTACAGTTAATACTCAACACAATATAAACGTCGCCTTCAGTCAATATTATGCTACATTATATAGCAAACCCGATGCAGTACAGGGTACCACCATCGACAATTTCTTGAACGCTCTGCCCTACCCACGCCTGACGGCAGTTGCCCAGAAAGCGATGATAGGCCCCATCACTAAGACGGAAATCAAAATAGCAATAAAAGGACTCCCACGCAACAAAACCCCTGGGTTGGATGGGCTCCCGGCCGAATTTTATGTCACATATGCGGAAGCCCTTGTCCCCCAACTGGAGATTCTATATAATAAAGCACTGGAGTTGGGCAGCTTACCCCTCTCCACAGCGCAGGCGCTAGTGGTCTCACTCCCGAAACCGGGTGGGACACAACGGATATGGCGGGATACAGACCGTTGTCCTTATTGGCGACAGAGTATAAAATACTCAGTAAAATATTAGCAAATAGGCTACTCCCAAACTTAAATAAACTCCTACACACGTACCAAAACTGCTTCCTCCCAGCCCGCAGTACATCACTAAATCTTAGGCGCCTACATCATCTAATGTCGACGGCCCCAGAACATAATAAACACGCAGGATGTATATCACTTGACCTGCGGCAAGCGTTTGACACGCTGACGTGGGACTATATGTTTAGAGCACTGGGGAAGTTTGGTCTGCCAATAGAATACCTCAAATGGCTTAGATTATTATACGAAGCCCCCACTGCCCGCGCCCGCCCGGGGGGACACATTTCAAACGAATACTCGATATATAGGGGCACGCGACAGGGGTGCCCGCTATCACCATTATTATTCATCCTTGCGCTAGAACCCCTAGCACTTAAGCTACATACGGAGGCACATCGGCTCGGAGTCCAGATCGGGGCATAACGCATCTGTTCTCTGCTTATGCGGACGATATTATACTATACTTAAGAGACCTCAGAGACCCTTTGGATCCCATCCCGGATATCTTTACACGGTTTGAACAGATATCGGGTTTGGCTATTAACGCAATGAAGTCACATGTCTTTTTCTTTCACGAAGACACACATCCAGTGGAAATTACGTTTGGGCCCTACTCACTCCCAGTGGCACAGCAAACGTTCAAGTACCTGGGTATACAAATATATCGGGCGCCCACAGATATGCTGGAAAGTAACCTTAACAGAGCGATTAGATCCATACGCTCGAGTATTACCTTCTGGACCACACTCCCGCTCTCTGTTGTGGGACGCGTGGCTATTTCCAAGATGGTAGTTCTCCCGCGCCTTCTGTATTACTTCGCAAATCTGCCAATACTGGTCCCACACGCCACCTTTAAACTCAAACACTATGCTGATCGATCTTTTATGGGGGGTCGGATAGACGCAGAGTTAGCCTTAAAAAGTTACAACTAGGTACCGACAGAGGGGGCCTGGGAGTCTCGGACCTTAAAGCCTATTACTAAGCGAGCCAGTTGCAATGGCTATCTTATTGGACTGCTGGCCGCAACTTGCACGAAATAGGATATACTGTACGCGATATAGAACAGGGTACTCTACACACGCTGTTCTTGCCCCATACTAAAACCCCCCAAAACCTGTCGCCTTTACTACACACAGCAATACAATGCTGGAAAGCGACACTACACGGCTTCGCACCCACCTTATGCTGGAAACATTCCGCTAGTGAGGATCCCATTGGCCACTGGAACAATAACAAAGCACAGAATCACAGCTTGGCACAAAGTGGGGATTAGCACAGTGAATGACCTATTCAACAATGGGATACTCATGGACCATGACAACTTCGTGAGAGAAACGGGGGCGCCAGATCACCTGTATCTACTACATGCTGCTCTGTTGCAATATGTTAAGGCACAATGGGCCCCTCAGAGACCAGAACCCCCAACACATGAATTAATCAAGACTCTATATTACATGGGCAGTGGAAGGCATCTTATCAAGTGGCTTTACGTGGGAATACGAACACATGCAGCAATAGACCTCACAGTGGTAAGAAATACCTGGGCGGTGGACACAGGGCGGGAACTGTCGGATAAAGACTGGGCCCGAATAATAGAATATCCTAAGCAAGTGTCTAGCAACGCAAAATTCAAATTTATACAGACCATGCTCCTCCACAGAGCATACCTTACCCCCAAACGACTAAACCGGATGTTCCCGCACAGACAACACCTTTGTCCTAGATGTCAATTGGAAGAAGCTGACTTACTACATATGATATGGGCGTGCCCCTGCATACGAGGGTTCTGGGACTCCATTAGGCAACATACATTAACAGCCACACAAAGGGAAGTAGGTAACACTGTGGCGGAATGTATCTTGGGATTATACAGAAGGTCGACTAAATACAAGGTACAAAATAGATTTACGGATCTAGCCCTAATATTAGCAAAAAGAGCCATCACTATGAGATGGAAATCAATGAAACCACCCACGGAATACAATTGGCATTGCGAACTGGTTAGATGGGGCAGTGCTGAAAGCGCTGCAATACGAAGAGAGGAAGCCAGAGGTATACGTAAAAACCCGATAGCCATGAATGGGACATTATGCTGGAAGCCGTAAAAAAACTTGATTTGGACCCTAGCGATAATACCCCGAAATCACAACCATAACAATTCAAAACAATACGCTCTAAACAAAATGTGTCTGGATTGCAAGTTTGGCTTACCATCTTGAATCACTGTTCTTTCTTTAACAGTTATGGTGTTTAGATGCTACTGGTTGGATCTGTGTTAAAAAGCAATTATAAGAATGTGATTCTCCAGAACAGTTGGGAGGGGGGAGGTTTCAGTTGGTTATAAGTAGTGGCACATCAAGTTAAATTATTATTAATGTGGCGGCACCTGTGTGGACTACGCAGAGATCGGCCACCGATTGTCTTCGATGATTGGATACCTAACACTATAACTATCAGATATGCAATATATTATACAGTTGGTTGTCCAAGTCCGGGCAATACTTATTGGAATTTACTGCGATATTTAACTGAGCACTGTGCCTGTTTAATGAAAACTCAATAAAATCTGTTTTAAAAAAAATATTCAAGAGAAAGGATTAAATCAGGTGTACGTTCCAAACAATGAGTGGGACCAGAAAAAAGTGGCTAAAATTTCAGTTTCAATATTGTGGAATAAATGTTCTTTTTTTTTGCCCTGGCTACAAATCTGCCAGACGACGTTGGCTCATACCATTATGTAGAAACTTGGGCTGTACACAGTGTTTCGAGGTGTATAGAATTTTAAGATCTGACTCACACCCCCCCATAGTTTTTGCTGTGTCCCGTTTCCTCAATTCTATGTGGCACAGGCGTAGGGCCATCTTTAACACTTCTCAGCAACTGTAAAAAATGTCCCCTGCACTCTTGGCGTTTTTAGTATTTAACTTTTTAAAAAATTTTATCTGGTTTTAATCATCCTCGTTTTTAACTGGTGTAAAGATATTGGACAAACCAAAATGCTTTTCTGGCTATATTTTGTAACTTGTTACCAATGAAATTCTAAGATTTGTCTTAACATAGCTATTTATGTATGTATATGTATTCTTTACTTTTTATGGCCTCCTATGACCGAAATAAAGTTTGTTGAATGGAATAAATGCTGAGTTGGTTTAAACCGGAGACCTTTAACACAAAGATTGAAGTCACCTGCAATGTAAAAGTATAGGACTAAGCTGACCGATTGGTTCTTTATTATGCAAAGCTGCTGTAATATCGAAGTGGACATGAAAGAACAGTATGTCACTATATAATTTGGATTTAAGGCCAACTGGGCAACCACAACTCCATGGCTAACGGGGTGGAAATCAAAAGTGGAAATGCTTAAATTAATCTCTAACAAGCAGAGCAACCTCCTCCTATTCCATTTGTACTTGTAGGAGATCAAGGGGAAAGAATTATAAACTAAGGGGAATACTTTGGTGATGGAAAGGCTGGACGGTTCAGAGAGTTTAACTTTCAGGATCGCCATTGGGTGAAAACTGAAACGGAGAAATGTATCTTGAACCTCAGTTGCATAGAGGACAATATAGTGATCAGTGAAAGGCATTGCAAAGATGCTGTCAAATGAAGATACGGCAATGATCAGGCACAAATATTTTACTTCCAAATCTGGAGTGGGGGGAGCATCGCATTAGAGTCAATAACGAGATCAGCTCTAGAGACAATTTTAAGCTGTCACAATATAGCATAGTGAAAGAACATGAAGCACACCGAGCATGGGAACCTTGCATAACTGCAGTATCGGCAGTACCTACTGTGCGGGTTTAATGTATTTTGTGTGTGTTTAAGTCTGCATATCTGTAGCCAATACTATGTATCTGTATGAGGAAATAAGTATGTGTGTGTGTATGGAAGGAAGCTTATACCACTGCCGTCCATAACTGTGTACATGTACTGTGTGTGAGGGAAGTTTTCACCTCTGCTCCCTGTGCTCAACCTGCTATGCATGTGCACTGCACAACAGCATATGCGGTGCCTCTTTTGTTGGGGATAAGCGTGCACTGTAGCATCCATGATGGTACACGTTTGATGTGTGATACACTTGTACTACTACTGCCCGTACTGTGTTCCTTACCTGTCCAGTGAGTGAGGGATCCTTACACTCCCACTACTTGTATGGCACCTTTCCTGAGTGTGTAACAAAGTTTGTACTCTGCTGCCCCTGTTCTGTGTGCTTCTTGCACTGTTGCTGCCAGGCACCACTGCTTATGTGTGTGAGGGAAGCTTCACTGCTGCCGTTTTGTTGCACCTGTTAGGTGTATGACGGACCTTGAACTGCTCCTGCCAATGCTGTACCTGTCCTATGTGACTTAGTGAAGGTTGAGAAAACGTTTTACTCACAAAAGCCCAAACAATCTCCATTGTTCATGCTCGTTTGCAAAGGCATGGATTTTGAGTACAAGCGGGCAGAGCAGATTGCATAAAGAGAATAAAAACATGACAAGGAAGATAACATCAACTGATGAAGCCAATTGAACAATAGATGTATGCTTGGAGGCTCAGGATTGGGATGTGCTAGACCAACACATGCAAGCATAGGCTGCTAAAAACAGCTGCTTGAAGAAAATGCAAAATGCCTGCTGCACACTAGTGTGTGCAAGCCACTTTTACCAACAAGCATTGGTAAAGCCAATAGTTCTCACCTATGCAAGAGCTATTGGCTTTGGCAATGTGTTTTAGCCATGTTGTACACCAGCGTGGCTGCTGTTCAGCGTGCAAAAAGGTATTGACGTAGCGGAAAGTGGCGTGGAGCGTCACAGAGTTTAATGTCGAAGGGTGGAGTAGAGTGGCATAGAGTGCTGTGTATTGGAGTGGCATAGAGTGGAGTCACACAGAGTGGTGTACAGCAAAATGGCGTAGAGTGGACTGGAGTAGAGTGCCTTGACGTAGAGTGTTGCAGAATATAGTGGCATAGAATTCAGCGGCATAGATTAGAGTGTTGCATAGTAGAGTGTAGTGGCGTAGAGTGGTGTGGTGCAAAGATGAGTGCAGCAGTGCAGAGTAAAGTAGAGTGGTCACAGTGCAGTGGTGCGTAGTAGAGTAGAGTGGCATAGAGTGTAGTGGCGTAGAGTGGTGCAGAGTGACATACAGTGATACAGAGTAGAGTATAATGCCGTAGAATGCAGAGGTATAGAATGCAGTTGCATAGAGAGGAGTATTGCAGAGTGCAGTAGCGTAGAGTGGAGTGCGGAAGAATAGAGAGGCTTAGAGTGCATAGAATGCAGGAGTTCAGAGTAGAATGGCGTAGAGTTCAGTGTTGCGGAGTAGAGTATCGTAGAGTGCAGTGGTGTAGAGTTCCGTAGAGTGCACTGGCATAGAGTGCAGTGGGGTGGAGTGGTGTTTAGTGGAGTGCAGTGGTGTTGAGTACAGTGGTGCATAGTGGAGTGCAGTAGTATGGAGTGGGCTGGTGTAAAGAGCACTAGCTAAAGTGTTGCAGAGTATATGTCGTAGAGTGCATTGGCCTAGAGTGAAGGGGCAAAGAATTCAGCAGCACACAATGCAGCCTTGTAGAACGCAGGGGCATAGATGAAAGTGGTGCATAGTACAGTGCAGTGGCATAGAGTGCAGTGGTGTAAAGTAGATTGGCAGAGTACAGTGGCATAGAGTGGTGCAGAATGCAGTGGCTTAGAGTGCAGTGATGCAGTGGTGCAGAGTGGCGTAGAATGCAGTATTGCACAGTAGAGTAGCGTATAGTCCAGTGGCGGTGAGGGCAGTATTGCAAAGTAGAGTTTAGTACAGTGCAGTGGTGTAGAGTACAGTGGAGGTGAGTACAGTGGCGCAGAGTGCAGTGGCATAGAGTAAATTGTTTCAGAGAAGAGTGAAGTCATGTAGAGAGGAGTGCAGTGGCGTAGAGTGTAATGGCGTAGAGTAAAGTGGTGTAGAGTGCAGTAGTCCAGAGTAGATTAGTGTGGCGTACAGTGGATTGGTATAGAGTTTAGCGGTGTAGAGTGGAGTGGTACAGAACAAAGTACTTTGGTATAGAGTGTGTTGGTGTTAGAGTGTATTGGCATATTGTGAAGTGGCGTAGAGCGCAATGTTGCACAGTGGGGTAGGGTGGAGTTGTGCAGAGTGGAGTGGCCTAGACTGGAGTGATGTAGAGTGCAGTGGCGTAGAGTAGAGTGGTGTAAAATGCATTGGCATAGGGTAGAGTGGTGCAGAGTAGAGAGGCGGAGAATGCAGTGGTGGAGAATGGTGCAGAGTGCAGTGCTGCAGAGTGCAGTGGCATGGAGAGATGCAGAGTAGAGTGCAGTGGGGTGGAGTGCAGTATGCATGGTATGGTAGCACACTACCATTACAGACAATACGTTTTCAACTTAAATGACCATTACATTTACACATACATACAGTTTTACAAATAAAACTATACAGCGCACAAACGATATGTGGAAATGGAATCACCTAGTGTATTAATTTGTTGTGAATTATTTGTTTCCAACACACTTCAGAATTAACAAAAACGTGCGTAATTTGTGCTTTTCTAATTTTGATATCTTCTGAAATACTTGCACTGTTCATTTAAATGTTGCTGGGTGCTAGAAAAAAACTCTGTCATACCCCCAGTATCCAGCAAGATTATCACATAAATCCTCTCACTCTGACGTCAGAGAAGGAAAATAAATTACCAAATGCTTTGATTTCGTTGAAAATCTTGAGCAACTGCAAAGTTGGCCTGGCAACACTGTGTGGAATACAAGACTGAACATGCTAGGAAGAAGGGTTCTAGAAGTGCATCAAGATTCGAAGTTTATAGCTTCCCGAACTTGTACAAAGCCTAGATGCTTTATTTTTTCTCATAATGGAAACTTAGCTTCACTTAACCCGTTTACATTGTTGTCTTTGAATCGCTGGTAAATTAACCAAATTCTGAGAAACTTATGACAAAAACATGAATTTTTTCAAAACAAATGGTATGGTCTCTTATTGATCACAACAGGATTATTGCTAAATGGGTTTCGTGGCAGGCCTCCAAAGCTTTATTTATCAATGTGAAGAGCGAGATAAGAGGCAATGTCCACACATCGGGTCTCGCAACTTGGGGGCTTATTTAACCGACAGCCTTTTCATTTTATAAGTGAGACTGTATCAAACTGTCCTCCTGCAGGAATGCTTTTAACAGTTATTACCTATCCAGAGATGGCGGGGAGGAGCCATGATGGGTTGGGAGATGGTAAACTATTTGGACTACAAACCCTGGTGAACTGTACATGTTCCACCACGATGTCAAGAATCCGATCATGTCCTCATGTGGTTATATGCACCGCGCTGCCAGGGCACTTTAGGGCCTACCGGTATAATACACTGCTTAGCAACTGCATTTTTACCTGGA
Source organism: Calotriton arnoldi (assembly GCA_963921515.1). NCBI lineage: Eukaryota > Metazoa > Chordata > Amphibia > Caudata > Salamandridae > Calotriton > Calotriton arnoldi. The sequence goes on from CAWUFW010000336.1 coordinate 1,787,274, forward strand.
AACGTTATAGGATAGGTTCCTATGTTTTGTTCTTGCGACCCCTGCTGATGTCTTGCATCTTAACTTGACCAGTTGACTAGCTGTATCTCTATCCCACTGGCGGCTAGTAGGTCTCTCATAAATATCAACTTTATCCATGTACTGTTTCTACTTTAACCATACCTATATCATAACAACGCCTATTCTCTACTCGGATCTCGACTCGGGGAATGCCACAGAACTCGAGAGCTTTAATTCCACTCTTTAGGTTCTCTGGGGTAGCTTTAAGCTTTTCTGGACACCCATCACAAAGCTGTCTTCAGCACAGATTATGACAGGAGGAAGAAGTCCACAAAAGAACACTTGCCCTTTGAAAATGCAGACTGTACACTTAATGCTGACAGAACAGAGTGAATGCAATGCAATAGTTGGAGCTTTCACAATTTCTTAATTATTATCTCATGGGGACCAATTTGTAAGGGGTGCCTCAGAGAACCAGGCACTGCAACTGCATGAGACGCTCATAGTTTCCAGCTTTGGTTTGGCAGAATACAGAGGGTTACTTTACATCTGTGAATTCTTTTCATACAGCGTGCCTTGCTCAATAATTTAAAGACTCCGAGTCTTGTCTAATGTTACATGCCATTCTTAAATCACTTCTTTTGTGATTAAAACAGCATTTTCCCATTTTAAACTATGAAAAGCACAACAAATATGGCACAATCAGTGGTTTATATAGTACATAGGGTGTGGATGCCGTTGTAGAAATCATGCCTTTTCACACACTAACAATTTACTGTGTTTACCCGTAAACAGCATTATTTCTGCGTGCAAAAAGTAAGCACAGTAGCCTAGAGATTAATTTAAAAATGCCGCCCAAACTCAAAGCGCTGGCCAGATGCCTTCTTTAAAAGTATTTAAATCACAGTGGGGCCGATACACAACAGTATTTATTAGTATGGGAAGTGATACTACACGAGTACTCTTATATGCCTTTGTGAATCGGCTCAAAACGTCCAACTCCTGATTAGTAAAAGTGCAAAGAAGTCAATTTTTCTATTTGCACTAACTGTATATGAATATTCCCTTAATTCATTCATTTTAGAGCCAATTCACAAAGGTGTATAAGAAAAAGAATACTACAGGAGTACTGCTTAGGCCTGGGAAAGTTAACGTGGGTTGAAATGGTAAGTGAAAACTTATCTGTAGTAAACAAAAACAAGCTGAAGCATGGTTGGGTTTGTATGCCCAACAAACAAGGTCTGGTTCCTGATACGTAATGAATGCAAGGGAAAATACTTGTAATGCCTTGGCGTTCTGACTGGCCATCACTTCTGCTGTGAAGTGAGAAGCTTCTCCGGCGCGATGGAGTTGCCCAGGTGGCGGGAAAAAGAGGCGTGGCAGAGGAGTCAAGCAAGGAAAAACATTCACGGACACCTTCTGCTAAAACTAGTGCTTACTGTTATGATCTTGTTTAGGTGGGGGCTGCTAGACTAACCAATAGATTCTTCAGATTCTAGGGTTCTGTCATCATGGTGTTTTCCTCGCAGCCCAGGTTTACATGGGGAAAGGGGCAGCATAAGTGTTTTGAGGAGATTCAAAAACAAGAGATTTGTGGTGCAGGCATTCTTGTACCTTTAAATGTTAATGGCAACACCATTGTAATGGTGGATGTTAGCGATACAGGGATTGGGGCAGTGTTGTCCCAAAAGGTGGTTCCCTCAGAAAAAACCAGTGGCTTTTGCGTCACGCTCCTTGACTGCCGTGGAGCGTTAATATTCTGTTATAGAGAAGGAGACCTTAGCAGCAGATTTGGGGTGTAGAATATTTGACAACGTACGTGTGGGGCGCAAGATCATTCTTCGCACTGCCCACAAGCCACTGTTGAAGATTTTGTCACCAGGTGGGGCAGGTAAAGGGCCTGCCAGGTTAGCTCGTTTGGCATCCAGGTTGCAAGAATACAACTTTCTGGTGGAGTTCATACCTGGCTGCCAGAATGTGCAAGCAGATTTCTTATCAATTTTGCCCTTAGACCGCAAGAGTGTGGATGAGGTAGGGGGTAATCAAATGTGCAAGGGAAGGGGCTATTGCTAGTATGGAGGACGTTGTCCAGTGGAGTCGAGGTGAGGTGGGAAATCTGAGTGGGTGTTGGCCATGGAGAAGGATGAGGTGTTGAAAGCAGTTCTAAATCTCATTCTCAAAGGAGGAAGGAGAGAGAGCACTTTACCCGTTAAATTGAGGCCCTTTATTGCAGTCTTGGATGAGTTGTCGATTGCGGCTGATCAAATTATTATGCGGGTGATAAAATTGTCCCTCCGTTTGGCATTCGCAGTAAATTGTTCGATTTAGCCCATGAAGGACACTTGGAGCAGTCCGTGACGAAGAAAAGATTGAGATGTGAATTTTGGTGGCCAGGAATGGACAGTGATGTGGTTGAATGGGTTCAAAGGTATCTTGAATACAGTGATTGTGAGAAGAGGTTGAAAGTTGGAGCACAAGTCGTACCAAGTAGTATCCATGATCCCGGACAGGTGTGGCATAGTGTGTGCCTTGACTTTATTGGTCCCATTACAGGGGTTGAACATAACAAGAGATTTGGTATTGTTTCAATGGATCTTCATTCCTGGTGGTTGATTGTACGTCTCTTACCTGGGATCACCACTCGGGTCACTATAAAAGTATTGCGTGAGATTTTCAGAGAAGAAGGTTACTCGGCTGTGCTCATAACTGACAATGGAACCCAATTGACATCTGGAGAGCTGAGAGAATTTTTGAGTTTTTGAGGAATTAAACACTCCTGCATAGCACTGTACAGTCCTCAGGCCAATGGGATTGTGGAGATAGCCAACCGCATGGTTATGGGTGCGATAGAGTTGGCCTTGGCCAATGACCTGGATGTGGAGGAAGTCATTTATGATTTGGTGTGGGCTTACTGCACCAATGAAAATGTCACCACCAGTGTGGTGCCCTTTTATGCCATGAGGGGGAGAAAAGCTGCTACCAAACTATTACTTTGTTGGATAAGGGATTTAGTTGCTGGGAAAGGGGAGAGAGTTAAGGATGAGAGTGATCGTCCATGTATTCCAGGTAAGAATAAAGGTCATTCGAACATCCACAAAGGTGATTGGGTCATAGTGAGGTGAGACCATATCCGGAGTGGCCTGAGCAAATTCCATGGGCCTTTCCAAGTCAGTGGCATGTGGTGTTGGTCAATGGGGAGAGATGGAATCTTCGAAGGGTAGCAAAATATAGTTCTGATGACAAATCCCCAACGAGAGAGGATGGAGGTGCATGTAGTGGTTACATGTTAGCAAAGGATTGCCAGTGTTAGGCAACTCTCTTGTGGATAAAAGAATGAGAGCTGTGGGACCAGATGGCGATAATTTGGGGACTAATCACAGTATCGCTAGTAATGCCGAGGATATACCATGTATTCAGAATATGCCATGTTCTCAGAGATCCCTGCAAGTGAGGAGACCTACTAGTTACTTGCAAGATTTTGTGCTGAAGTAGTTCCTTCAGTGCTTTTTTTAAATTTCTGCTATGTACCTAATGTGAGGGTTTCTTGAGCAATTTTATTTACGGTGTTGAATTGATACCTTGTGTCTACAATATTAGTATACAGACGCAATATCATTATTCAGTATATGCAATGCTATATGTAATTCATATTCATTCTGTTATTTTGTTTTATTTATATTTCAATATGTGTTTTCCCTTTCTCTTGCTGAAGAATATTTTGTCTTTAATGATTTTTTCCCATGTTCATTTCTTTGCTTATCCTAAAGCCTTCACATGTTTAATGCTCCTCTTCGAGTGGTTGATGGAAGGGAGATATGTTGGGATCTTGTTTAAGTGGGTAGTGCTAGACCAACCATAAGATTCTTCAGAGTCTAGGGTTCTGTTGTCATGGTGCTTTCTTTGCAGCCCAGCAGCTGTGGCAGTTGCCGCTGGCTGTTGAGAGGAGCACCACGTTTTGAAGAGCTGTATAGGAATTTAACTGATGTGGACAAACAAAGACTTTTCCTGATGTAATTACTACACTTACCTCATGTAGAAGTGAAAACCCCTGAGAAGATCTTTTAAAGCCTGTTGCAAGTGAAAGGAACCTCTAAACATATATGAATAAAATACATTCTAGTGAAAACTGTCTAGCCTCGCTTGTGATTGCGTACAGAGTTGGACCCACAACGATACAATTTTCACAAACTACAAATGGTTAAGATAAAATGGGAGGGTGGAGTGGGTGAGGCACAGAAGAGAGTAAGATAACCTTTTCTTAACATTGGCTGCTCCAGTGATCAAAGTTTCCACCAGTTATCATGACATTCAAGTGTGAAAAGATACTGGTGTACCAGGGATATCATATAGATTCAGGGCACAAGTTAATGCCTGCCGGCCAGTTGTTGGAGAGAGGTGGCTTAAATTCTGTCTCCCGATTTGAGCCCATCTGATTGGGCAGCCAAGATCTAAATCTTGGAAACCAAACGATAGTGTTTAGAAACAAATACACTGTAGAGTATCGGAGAATAGCACTTACTTAAAACCCCGAGTTTCAGGATATTTCCTCGCAAAAGAAACACTCAATCACACGTAGCGATAATTTAAATGAATGTGAATTATTTATGTTAACTAAAATCTACCTTATATAGACGATGGATAAATTAGAAGCAGGTTCAACCTTCACATTGTGGGTCAAACTGCTATATACACAACCAACGGCAGAGGTCAGACTGAACAACAAACCACTTGTAGTCTTAAAAATGGCACCAGACAGGCCTGACCTCTGTCTCCCCTCCTGTTCGCCCTGGAAGTTGACCCTGGCTTGTTTGATCAGGTTCAGCCGTGGATGGTTCAGAAAGCAGTCAGGTGGGGAAGGCGCTCTCAATACCAGTGCTTATAGAGGCGTTTGAGCGATTTAGAGACCTTGGGATACAAGATAAATCTGCAGAAATCTACCATGTTCAGGACAGACAGATGAGAAGGAGGAGACAATTATTGTGGGATGGAAAATGCTGCAGGGTAACCCGGTCTTCCATATACAGAACACAATTCATAAGAGGCATTGCTCTCCCCAATGTTCTCTATCACTACTGTGCCTCGTAACCAGTGGCGAAAAATGAGTGGGACTTTGCAGAGCTGGATAAGCCGTTTTTTATTTATTTATTAGATAACAGGCAAGCTAAGGGAGAAAATACATTCTTACACTACTTCTAAGGCGGAAGGGGGCAGAAGGATCTGCCACAAGCCATCAGAGCCCTAGTGAAGGTGTGAAGAATAGCAACTCTGGGGTGGAATAAAGTTTGAAGACGAAAGATATTGTTTTGAAGAGTAACATTAATGGAGAAGGTGACAGTTTTGAAGGGGTTCTGAAATTGGGACAAGATATGCTTAACAGACTTGGGGAAAATAATAAGACCTGAGATGTATAAGAATATGAACACCTTCTAGAAGAGCATGGTCTCCATCCATCACAATATTAGACACATGCAAATGAGGCATGCTCGCTCCACATGTTTGGTGAAAGCTGGGAGGAAAATTCAGGACAAAAGTCCCGGAGAGAAAAGAATTTAGGTGAAAAGTTGGGCAAGGGGGCAACCTCACAGATTTATAAAATGCTTATTAATGATATCCCTGATAACGGACAACACTTAATGGAAAGAAGGCAGAGATCTAGGGGACCTAGAGGAGGAAGACTGTGGTGATGCCCTCAGACACCCGAGAGGGGTAGCAATTAGATCAAACTTCAAGTTTATCCAACTTAAGATATTACACTCAACATATTTTCACAGCGCTCGTATCTACTAGATGGGCCTTTCTCCAACAAACATATGTCTCAAATGTAAAGTAGAAGAGGGCACGTGTAAGCAAGGACTATGGGAATGCAGACAGATACAAATGTTTTGAATGTAAATACAGAGGGAAATGTCAGGAGTCGCAGAAGAAATACTAATCACGCCCAACAGGCTAGACTGGGGATTCGGGGGGACAAAAGACAGACTAGATACAAAACAACGTTTTACTGCTCGGGGTATATGGTGGCAAAAAGAGATATTATGAGGCCACGGTGGATCAATGGAAAAAAAGGGAGGGACATCTATACTGAGGCTGAAAGGACAATGTATGAAGCAATAGTTACCTGCCAAAGTTCCATAAAATATGGAGTCTGTGGTGAGAACACATGTGACTGGCAGAAGAGATGTAACCAAAGAGGGGAAGGGAGCTCTGTAGATGGCCACCATGGAAGAGGAAAGGTGATGCCGAGGATAAAACAACTAAACTGCTGCAAAAGACCCGGGGCCTTGGAAATTATAGAAGAGGTGACCTGAGAGTGCGATAACTTGTCTGGGATATTGAAAAGCTATGCTTCTGATTTAAATAAGAAAATCAATAAAAATATATTTAAAAAAATAATATCAATAGATATGTTGAAGTCCTGTTTCTTGCAGCGTTTTATCTGTGATGCCCCGTACAATACCTGAGAATTGTGCTGAGGGGAGAACCACGGCGTCTCTTTACATTTTACGGAGATTGCAGTAAATGCCGGGATGGCATATTTATTAAAGCGCTATATGCCACCTAAGTGAGTCTTCACGGTGCTTTAGAACCTTGCTGTAGAATTTACACAGCTTACAACACAACTGGACAGTACCAGTTGCAATGAAAAGAAGTATAAAAGGGATTAAAACGAGAAGGATGAATAAATTAAAATAGGTCAATAAATTTCAGTACGCAGTGCTGCTCTAACAGCTCTCTATTACCTAGGCTTCTAACAGTGTCTTGAAATAGACCAATGACTTCATGTGTTTGTCAGACAAGTTAGAGAACAATACTGTGTCTGGGTCTTCAAGTCTAATAAAAGTACAACAATCTTTACAAATAAAATGGCGCTGTTGTTTCCCATTTCGAAGCACTGGCTATTCTGACTGGAATGGAAGTGGGACCACTGGGATTCGGTGCCACCATGTGATTGGCTCTCGTACAGCTGTGAAGCTGCCAGCTGTGACAATAAGACCACCTCCCAAACAGCCGAGGCTCCACACGAGGCAGAAAACAGAAAATTTGGCTCAATATTAAAAGGAGCGAGTTCTCGAGGCAGCTTTTGCTATTTTTACCCCAGCCTTTGAGTCCGTCTAAAACCTGCTGAATATAACGTGTTTTCATTAGGCGAGACTGTGCTGTAAATAACCATCAGTGAGTCCACCCAGAAACCAATGTACAATTTAGAGCGCCTGCATTAAAGGACCGATTGCTTTCCAGGCGGGAACTCGTCAATTATTCTAACGCAACACTCTCTGGAGGTGCCCGACGGAACCGTGAACTCATTCCAACAGCATTAAAGACTACAAGAACAAAAGCATAAGAAAAGTTTTGGGTTACAACTCCTGGCTAAAACGGCATCTGCAAAATACATTAACATGCAAACACAAATGTATAACCAAAAGAAAAAATGGGTGACAAATGATACAGCCAGAAAATCTAAACATTGAGGGGGCTTGGTGTGCTATTGGCGAGCGGGGGCTGCAGTTCTGATTTCTATGCTAATTGCCCAGGACCACCTTTCTCCATGAAAATACGATACATGTCAACAACTGCCCCAGTGTTGTGGGGAGACGTTAAGCCTGCCTGGTTTTGCACCCTTTAGCTCCAAGCATGGTGGGACTTGTAGTTTCACTCTATCCAATGCGCGTGTGGCCTACAAGTCCTAGGTTGCAAATGTAGTGGGTTCAAAAGCGCGGACAGGCTCAAAGTCACAGCGTCGTTATTACCTTCGATACCTCTATGACATTTTGCGAACGTGGAAGTGTCTGTAAGCCCCACCCATGACAATTTAACTGAATAATCTGCACACACAAAATGCCCGCACCGTTTCTGTGTATGGCACTGCGATTCATGCCAGAGCAGGAAAGACTACGTGGATATGTCCACACCCACCTCGTGCTCACACCAGCACAGCCCCGTGGATTTTCCGTTTTTAAAAGTTTAATCACTACGATTATAAGCCTATTTCTCATTTTATCTGCACCAGATGTAAATCCTTCCGCCCACTTGCTTTCTAAAACAGTTTCAAGTGAATATTTTCGAACACAGGCAGGCACTGTGCAGTACTGCAGTCAACGAAAATGCAAACAACGCGTTTGCTTTTCCTATGTGCACAGAGTAATTTGACCCGTGGCTCGGGAAACTCGATATATTGAAGCCATTATGAAAGGTTCAAAGTTCACCAGAATCCGCCTAGTCTTTCAACAACACCTACACAGAGGAAGCATGGTTACCAAACAGTAATCAAGCATATTACATTTCGATTACCTTTAGTCTCCTATTCAGGAGAAAGAAAACTCCAAGCTTTGTCTGGGTGTTCCCTGCACGAAAAACTGTCCTAATTCAGTAACCAAGCTGTGTATTTATCGTGTTTTTCTGGAACACGTTAGGTAACGCACCCCTTTTTCATTCGCCCTCTGTGCAGAGGGTCTCAAAACGGATCAAAGGCCAACTAAAACCACTAGCATTTTCCTTATTTATTTTGTAAGGCGCGGACTTGTCATGGGGCCACTTCGTAGCGCTATTCATTTGTCAGACGTTTGGCTATGGCGCCTTACAGACTTGAAGACTAAAGCATCTACTGAATTGATGCAAGATTGCCCCGATAGGCTCGGGTTCAAATCTGCGCGGGTCCACTCTGCCTTTCATCCTTCTGATATAGATTAAATGAGTACTACCGAGTTAGGTCATAGAAAGAAACATCCGTTATCGGCGTACGAGACCTCCTCGAGGCATCTACAAATGCTGGGATTTACGTCGAGTTTCTGTCTGCAACGCAGATTCCCGAGAGCTGTCAAGTATATAATTGCATGTTCAGACAGCAACCCCCTGGGGAAGTACATTTTGAGATAAACGACTTTCGTGTCGAGATTCTGTCTAGCGCAACCAAGTTCCATGCGCTGTTTTACAAGACAGGCAGACTTCCCTTCTCACGATTTTAAGTGGGCTGGCATTATGTGACTGAACATTACGTAAAATGTGAGAAAATATTTCTCGACCAGCTGCTGGCCATGACAGATCAATGATTCCAAGATCAATGATCCGCGTCACTTCGATAAATCGCCATTCCGCGAACGCTGCGTGGCCAATGATCCAGGGATTCACGTTTTCGTTAAAAATTTAATTGTTCATTTTCCTGTTAATGGTTGACACTGGGGAGGGGTCAACTGCCCCACCTAGAGGTAGCCAGAGAGTGGATCGAACACACGTGGCTTGCCGAGGGTCACACCCTTTTAGTAAACGTGGGCTGTAGGGTAGGAGTTTTTCTGTTTCAGTGTTTCCACACATGGGCACTCTTACTCAGCAAACCAGACCCCCTCCCTATAATGTCGGTTGACTTCATATTTCCGCCCCCTGCTCCATTCTGAGATCAGAAACTTTAAGCTAAGCGCGCTGTCCTAACAACTAAATACGATACAGATAACGCGACCCAATTCACCGTTTCGCGCCTCATTAATTTCACTACTGTATCAACAACAAAAATCAACAGCAAAATACACATTCTGTTCAAAGCGCCTGAAACGGGGTCATGCCAAACAGCTGGGTGGACAGACTTACATGTGGAGTTTGCTGGTCACCGTGTTTCTGGGGGCGATGACGGCGCTGCTCTTCTGCCTGGCAGCCTCGGAGGAGGCCACCGCGAGCCTCTCGGTGGATCTATCGAGCTCCCGCTTGCCGGCCGCCCTCACCTCGGTGTGCAGGGCAGCCCTCTTCGCAGCTCCCGTGCTGTTTTCCCGCTGTAATTTGCGCGGCTCCCCGGGACTGTCGCCGCTGCCCCGCTCTGCGAGGTCCGCGGGGGGAGTCTTGGGTGAGTCACTGCCGGAGGCGGGTCCCTGGGGTGTGGCGGCGGCACCTTTTGTTGTGGAGACAGGCACCGCCGGCGGACAGCCCTCTGCTGGTGGGGTCGGAGGGCTCCTCGGCGCAGGATCCCGGGGCTGACTTTTGCGAGCTGTGAGGGAAGCTGGCACCGGAGAGGTAGGCTGGCTCTCGCGGGCTGCCTTCCTCTTTGTGGGAGAGGCGGGCGGTGGGAGCTGCTGTTTGCTTTTGTCTGAATCACCTCTAGGCGACACTTTCGGATTAGCCGCTGCCTTGGGATCCGGCTTGCTGGGCTCGGGCGGCTGCTGAGGAGATTTCGCGCTGCTCTCTGGAGTGGCGGCCGCTTCTCTCTGCTCCTCGGGAGGAGGGAGGCCTTCGTTGACCGCTTCTTCCACCGCGGGGGACTCCCAGGCGGGCTGGTCATCGTTCTGGCTCGCGTTGAACCTGAAAGACCTCCTCTTCTTGCCAGATTTCCTACCGCTGGACCGCATCTCCATCACCAGATCTGCGTCACCAGAGCTTTCTTTCGGGGTGAGGGGTGCAGGTGGATCAGAGGACTCCACAGCTTTGGTCAAATAAATATCCACTGTTAAAACTGTGGCAGGATTCGTGCTTTCACCTGCAATGTCAGGAGAGTCCTTCACCTCCGAGGTCTTCTCCGGCTCCGCGTGGGTCTGCTTGGCCGAAGAGGCCGGGGTAGCCTCAGTAGGAGAATTGCCCTTGGGATTCTGATCCCCTGAGAAGGTTGGTGGGGACTTTTCTTGGTCAAGTCCTTTATTCACTCGAAATACTGGTTTGGCTTTTCGGGTTTCTGAATTTCCCAACAGCCCTTCTGTAGTGGTGGCAACACTTGAGACAGTCTTTTTGTTGGTCGTCGAGGCCCTGCTGGAGGTTCTGTTTGTTTCCTTAGCTGTACTTATTTCTTTCCCAGTCAGAGGGGCTGTATTCCAACTGCCCTTGGTTGCTTCACCCTCAGGACCAGGCGCTCCATTCAGAACGCTGTTTGCAATCTTGTCAGCTAAAATGGAGACCTGAATGGACGCAGAAAAGTTGCTTGGGCTTTGTGCTTGCAAGGAGCCTTTAGAGGCTGTGGCCAGGCCACCAGTGGATTGCTCAGAACCGGTTTCTTTTTCTGCACTAGCAGCCTGTGGCGGAAAATCTCCTTCTGCAGTGCGATTTAATGCCAACCCTTTGGTTTCCCCATCCTTGATCAAACTTGCCACCTTCTGATTACTTTTGCCAACAGGTTCCTCCTTTGGTGGGGGAGTCGCAGTGACTCTCTTCCTGGGTGACCTTGTGGCAGCCTCCAACGGACTGCCTCTGGCAATGGTATTAGTCCTTCCCTTGGAATCGATGGTCACCGAGCTCGGGCTTCTGATTCTGTCTTTGGGAGACTCTTTTTCTGATGACTTTGTTGAGGATACATCTTTTGTTGGAGAAACTGGCTTTTCACTGTTTGGGCTTGTGGGAGATGTGGGGGAATTTTTCAAACTCCTCTTCTTGTTTGAGCTGAACAGGTTGCCAAATTTCCCCAAAACTGGCTTCTTAGCGGCTTCTTTCTTAGCAGTATCAGCAGACTGGGCTCTAGACTAAAAGAAAACAGAGATACAAATTATTATTTATTGCCAAATTAGTCTTCTCCTTTTTCCTAACACAGTTATTGAAAGTTATTTTATGTGATTTGTAAAACACCAAGTATCGTTCTCTTTGACAGGAAGCAGTTAGGACTAAGCATGCAGAACCACAAATCACAAAGGGTAAAACATGTGGATGTGGCATGGGGAGAATAGATATTCACAGGGGTGATCAGAATCTCAGTTTATCGGTGTAAAAAACTAATCTGAATAGGATTTTTGTATAGTACACTAAAGAATGTAAGTGAAAGGAGAGCACAATCTCTTGCAAACACTGTCGACACCATGACAATACACATATATATGTGCAAAGAACGTTCAAAGCAATGCAGCAGCAGAACCAGTGCTTTTTAGGTCTAGTTTGACAGAGCATCTGTCGCCATACCTTATAGGATCAACTGAAAATGAGCTTTAGGAAACTCTACTCGGAGAAGGGCTTAGGCTCCTCCCAAATGATGATTCCACTGAGTACAGATTTTGATTGGGCAGACGTAGTCTGCTTCTGCTGAAAAAGACTGCTTGTGTTTCACATTTTGCCTTGTGGGAAACACGGCACAGCAGGACTAAGTTGGTTATGGTGACTAGCTATTGATCAGGACAGTTCACCTCATTTGTTTATTATGACAGATTACAAAAAAGGCAGAAGGAAGGCCTGGCTTTTTTATTGTGAAAAGCATATATGTTAAAACCAATAAGCCTTTAAAGGGCAGATTGTCGTTAGGCTGTCTTAAAGCATGTAGACAGGTGTTTTGTTACAGGTAATCTCACAGATTACCATAGTAGGCAAGGATTTTGGTGGTGGGTACCCCTCTGAAAAACACCTTGAAGAGTTGAAGTTTTGCAGTGTGGTAGTCATTGTTACACCATTTTCAGAGGGATCGTATATTCATTTATTAACTCTAATTCTGTATATATTTGTAACTTAATGACCGTGTTTCTGATGGTGCCCAGCTTATGTGCAATACAGGAAGCTGCCTTTGGTCATGGTAACAAGCCAGTGCTTAAGGTGATAGGCATGGCTAGTTAATTCTAAAAGAGTTATGTCTGTTGTCATAGGTCTGATCTGTTTATTATTACAAGTTATGCCAAAAGCATTAGGCCTGACCTTCTTCTTATGAAAATCATGTATTAAAGCCAACAGACCTTTAAGAGTGGATTGTTATTCCACTGTGTTAAAGCCTGTAGACCGGTATTGCTTTACATTGATTCTACTAGATCACTATAATAGGCAAGGGGTCTGGTGTTGGTTACCTCTGACAAAACCTTGGATGTAGAAGATTTGCGCTGTGAGAATCCATGTTAGGCCCTTTTAGGAGCCAAAATGCTACTCCACTTGTATAGCTGGGCCTCTGCTAGACTGCCATTGACCCTGGTTTGAGCTGTTAATGTCAGGGCACTCGGTTCAGTCACACAAGTGAGGTAGTGTTTTTGTCAGGACAGGTGGGAGGACGCTGGGTAGTAGGAATTTTTTGGGATTGCTGTGGATTTCGGAAGTCCAAACCCGGGCCCAGTTAACACAGCTACCTACATTGCCAAATCGGGTTAGTTTTTTGAAAGGAAATGTTGATCTCTCCATATTACAGTTTGGGACAATGGTTCAGACTATTTCTGTTGTTTGCTCTTTTGACCTGTGAGTAACTGCATTTTGCCTGATCACGTGCACATTCTCCTTAAAATGAATGTGATTCCCGGTCTGAAATGGTGGAAAGTCCTCTAGTTTCCAATCTTTTCTTATAGGCCACCTTTCATTTCTTTTACTTTTAAAAAAAGACATTTTTTAAGAATGTCCTGCACTTTCTAAGACAATCTCACCTGGCTGCTCCCTTGCCACTGATTTCATCTGCAGTGTGCTGCATCCTGTGGGCCTCCATATCCAAACTGTGAAACCATCTTGGAATGATACTGTCCATAGTGTATTATTCGTTTAGCATTCCAAGAGGGCCATTATGTTTAGAAGCATGATGTTGGTCAATTGTAGCAGTACAACAGTGATGAACTATACACGTCAGTATTAGAAGATGGCCACCCATTGCAATGTTTACTAAGTGGCTTTCTTGGTATGGTATTATGCTTAGTGTAATCATTCTTTTTACTTCTCCATGTCGGCAAGCATGTTGCATCTAAACAGCTACACTGGGTGCAAGAATGAATAACAGAGTGATGCATGATGATTTATTGAGTGCCTGAGCTCATCAATGACTGAAGACACTATTAGTTATGGTAAGACCTAATGGCATGGCAAATGAATATAAAATGCTACAAAAGTCAATAAATCAATTGAAGCCAAGGGTTCTCTATTGCAAATTCTGGAAGATGAATGTAGTGGAGCATGAAAAGTAAAGGTTATATTACAAATTAATGCTGGATTACCCTCTTTAGAGCAGATTCATAAAAGTAATGTATATGTATTGTGAAGAATTGTGCAATTCTAGTGAGTCGAAATGTGCAAAATGTGGGGTTGCCAAAACCCATTAGCACATGGTCTTTCAGAAATGTGCAAAACACCATTTTGTCTGTTTATTAAAAAATGAGGCGCCACTATGGGTACTATGTTCCAATTGCATGTTATCCCCAGAAGACACAGGGAAGAACTTACACTGTGCACACAAATATACCACTGTCAAACTAGACAACTCTGGTTGGTTCAAATAGAAGCACAGAGCCCACGTGGGTCAATCCTCACATTGTGAGCTATGCAGACACTACACAGATCCTTGCTCTATCTAATTACCCCATCGAAAAGGACTAAAAATGTGTTTTTTATTTGTAAGAAATCCGGAGTATAGGCATTAAAGGATTTCACTCTGCACACTGTAAGAATAAAGGCTGCTGCGACCGTCCAAGCAATCTTTCACAAAAAGGAGACCAAATATGGCAGACTGAGTGCATGATTGAATTCTTCACTTTCCTTAGTGGACTAGCTTTGCAACACACCACTAACTGCCAGCTCCCACAGGCTAGGTAGGCCTAGTTTGTCAATCAGGCACTTGCTTGTTCAAGGGCAAATGCGTACAGATATTTTTGAATTGGGTCTTAAGAGAATCTTCGTTCACAGTGTATTTCCATATCATACTAAATATACATAACAATAACCAAGATGTACTGAGCATTTTTGCGTATGAATCAGCTGGTTTGCAACCGCAAAAAAGCATTTTGGTATGTATGAAACCCAACCTACAATTCAGTGACATGTTACCAAATGGTAAGTTGAGTTTGCAAGCAAATACTGATCGGTATTTGAATGTTAGGTGAGTGTTTAGGACGCCTCTTCCAAATACCAAATGGGATTGATATGTATTAATGTTTTGCTACTGAATTCCAGTCGCAAATCATTAATACTTTACGGACTACAAACATGTAGTGGTAACCCATTCCCAAATGGAAAGGAGTCCCTTTGGGACCCCTTTCTCTTTCGGAGTGTTGAAGAGAAGAAAAACAAGTTTAAGAGGAGGAAGTGGCCCACGGAAACACTGCATCTTCTTAAACAAAACAATAAAAACAGATTTATTTCTTTTCAAACACCGTCCTCTTTCCTGTAAAGGAAATGGGCTGCATTTAAAAAGAAAAAAAGATTGCTTTTTTGAAAAGCCATCACACATATGGTGGTCTTCTGACCCCAGCAGACCACCATCCCTTTGATGGTTGTGATTCATAGGGAAATCTACCTTATTGATATTCATGAGGTAGGTCGAATTGGGACCCACTACGAATTAGTAATGTGCAAACTGACCTTTTAGTACATAGTCGGTTCGCAAATTACCACACTGGTCGCAAAAATACTGGTCGCAAATTGGGACCAGTATTTTGCAACCAGTTGTACATGACTAAATGGGCCTCCTTTGTCATTTAGTTTCAGCGCCTGGACACTGTTAAGCAATCAATCCCTTTACAAAACCAACTCATAACATGTTGTAAGAGGGCTTGTACATATGTTGTTCCCAAATTCCACCTTTTGCAATCTCTGTATTTTGCTTAATAAGCTCAATTTTCCTGTACATTATGTTTAGGACCAGAGATAGATTCCTAGGGTATACCTCGCATACAAAACTCAAGATACTGGTGGGAGACTAGTTTGAGCCCAAAAATGTTTTAAGGCAATGGCACACAGTTCCAGCAAGACATTTTCTGCTCAAACCAGTCTCTAGCTACCATGCATTATGTGAAATGGCATAATCAGGTGTTTTACAGAAAAAATGAACTACGCATAAGACATTAAATGTGAATTATGCAACTTTATGCTTCCTTATTGTAGTTTGACACAGCCATAGATAGTTGTGTGTGCCCGATTACTAGGTTTGGTTCTCACATTTTGATATGTTTAACATTGACTATATTCATGCAAATGTTGAATTTGGCATGAATCTTAATTCTGAACAGGAATGAGACAGCATATTCAACTTACTGTTTGGGATGCTGTTGCTATCCTCACAAAGCACTGGCAGGCACATTTTGTAACACTAAAGAACACCTCTGGTCTAAAGTTTTGTATTTGAGCCCAGCAGCTGCGGCCAGTCCATTGGGGCTGAGGGACCACAAGGAGATGATGGACGGAGCGCTGAAACTTTTCAGACACTCACCCCCAGTCACAGATCTGGGTTGAATCCATCATCGTTCTTTAGCTCACTTCGCCGATGTAAGGGTGTTACCCAGAAACCGGTCCCAGGATGCTTGTTTCCGGTTCAGGGAAGACCTGGCTTGGCAGTTCGGGCTGGACTGTTCCCATGAGGCACAGCATCAAGACTGATTTGCATATAGCTGGGTCTGAACTGAGGTGGCGAAGTGAGCTAAAGAAAGATGGATTCAACCCAGATCTGTGACTGGGGGTGAGTGTCTGAAAAGTTTCAGCGCTCCGTCCATCTCCTTGTGTTTGCTTTGTTTGCCCTAAGTTGGCAGGGTATGCCCAGACGTGGGTTCCTTGCTCACTTTGCCACTGGATTCAAGCTAGCCTGGCTGATGAAGGGTGTTACCCAGAAAACGGTCCCAGGATGCTTGTTTCCGGTTCAGGGAAGACCTGGCTTGGCAGTTCAGGCTGGACTGTTCCCATGAGGCACAGGATCAAGACTGATTTGCATATAGCTGGGTCTGAACTGAGGTGGCGAAGTGAGCTAAAGAAAGATGGATTCAACCCAGATCTGTGACTTGGGGCGAGTGTCTGAAAAGTTTCAGCGCTCCGTCCATCATCTCCTTGTGTTTGCATTGGAACTGAGGGGCCATGCCCCTCCACCTTTTGCCCCTCACGAACAGTGTCTGTCAGGCTGAGCAAAGGTCAGCCTGACAGACACTGTTCATTTTCAGGTCAGGCAGGCAGGAGCCAGACATGAGCTAAATGCGCAGGCTCCTGGCTGCCTGAGCTGAACTTTGCTGGGCTGAGGAAGTTACAGCTCCTGTGGGCGAGACGTCCTCAGCTCAGCAAAGGTCCCTGAGGCCCTCCCCTCAGTGACGAGGGGTAGCGTCACTGATTGCCTCGCACCTGGGCGCTTCTGTTTGAAGCTCCGAAGCGCCCAGGGTCGAGTGTCAATCAGTGACACTTCATAACAGAGTGGGGTAGGGTCAGCAGTCTCACTGACCCCATCCCACTCTGATGATGTTGGGACTGCTGTCACCTAATGAGGGAAGGCAGCAGTCCCAAGCCTCCTGGAACCTCCGAGGCAGAGCTGGCTGCAGGTAAGTGTGTTTTCTTTTAAATTAATGTTTGGTGCGTGTGTGCTTGTATGAATGAATGTTTGGTAAAGAGTGTTGTGAATGAATGTGTTTGTGTGAGCGCACGCGTGAATGCATGGCTGTGAGTTATGTGTATGTCCCGTCTGCCCCCTCCCTCGAAAACTTACCGGCCGCCACTGGAGCCCAGGAAAGAAAAGTGAAATTGAGGCACAAGCAGAAGACTTTCAAAAGTATATGCCCTTTGTGAAGTTTACTCATAAATGCTTTTGTGAATTGGTCCAAAAGTTTCGTCTCAGTATGACATTTATACACCTGCGCCCTCTGCTGGTCAATACTAAAACATTAATCCTAGTGTATCCAGGTTGGACATTTGAGACTCTTGCTTCTAGAACCAGTTTATAAAATTGAACAATAACCTGCATCAGGCCCAGACTGATGATCATTTGTTTCCACCGGGCAATTCCCCGGTGGGCTGCAGCCTATAGAGGCTGGTTTAAAAAAAAAAAAAAAAGAGAGAATGAGAGAGAGAGAGTGTGTGTGTGTGTGAGAGAGAGAATGAGAATACAACAAAGGGAATAGGGCTAGTTTGAACACTTTTGCTACGGCTGTTTTTGGTTCGGCCCTGACCTGCATGGATTTGGGCTGGCTTGGCCTAAACTGCAAGATGCTACTGTGAAAAGCACCCTTTTTTGCAGCCAGGCCAAGAGCTATGTTTAAGACGGGTAAACACTCCAAAGCCTATTTTGTGGCCTGTGCTTAAAGTATAAACAAAAGGCATAATAATACAGGTGTCTCATTTTAAGAACATAGCTGGAAGCATACTTGGCAAAGAAGAGGGTCCCAGAGACTTGTACACATCCACTGAAATTATCAGGAACACAGACACTAAGGCAGCTGCCAGCCAGAACTCGCAAAAAAACATCAAGACAAAGGCCAGATAGCCACCTCCATCAGCGGCTCAGTTGAGCATGGACATAGGCACATTTAATTACATTTGAGCTTAGGAGATATGCATGTGAAAGTAAAGTACACACCCTTGGCTTTTAGGTATCCAACATCTCCTCTTGCCAAATACTTCACAGTACATCTGAACATGCAGGCTTGACCGCTTCATTACAGCCTGCCAAAAACAATTAAATGACAGAACCTGTGCATTCAGGTCCTATTGAAAGAAAACTGCAGAGAAACAAAATTTGCCATTACCGGCCAAAGAGATTAATGAATATTACAGGCATTTATGCAGTATGTCCTGCTAGTCACTCGGGAGCCTCTGCAGCTAATCCAAAGGTTCCTCATAAAGTAAGTCTTTGACCTGAAGCAGTGAAGCTAGCTAAAAGCAGCATATCCCTACCTGTAGAAAAACAAGGTGGTAAAGCGAAGAAGAACTAAGTTCTTGCTCTGCTTCGTACAGGCCCAGCAGTGTTTTCCTTTAAGAAGCAAGGGTGAATCAGAAGAGGTTAATGTGCCGAAAATACGTGAGCACATATAGCATTATCACTCTCTGAAAAAGAGAGGCATATTAATCGCCAGACTAAGGTGATTAAGGGTATGAAACCACTGGTGACTGCCAAGATTTCTATTTGCCTTGATCAGGAATACAGCAAAGAATTGCATGATTTTAGTAGAAAATAATTTTTTTACATATAATGTTAGTTATGCAATCGGATTGCAAGTGTGGGGATACATCAATTAATGCTATGTTTGGGGCAAAGAAAACTGGCTACATGGTTTGGGTAAACTGCAAGGCATAGGAGGAAAAGATGTTTGAACAACATCTTAGTGGAAATCTGAAATTGATGCCTGATCTTTGAGTTTGGAAACAACGTGGCATAGAAAGGGTAACAGCTAAACCAGCAGTTGCATTAACAAGCCAATACATGCTTCAAACATTTTTGCAGTTCTTTATGTTCAACAGCAATATAAATTGGAAGTCTTCCCAACATTCAGATTCAAAACTTTCTTTCAGCATAGACAATAAAGCAGAATTCCTATGGTTCACATGGCAGTCAATACAAATAGGCATAAAAGATGAAAGCATAAGGATGGCCATTGTTTAAGTCTATCGTTGGCCAAAGCATTTTGATTTTACTAAAACTATATATATATATATATATATATATATATATGCACTTTCTGTGAGACCTCTTCATCCATTGGTCTATTGTTGAGTCATTCACATGTTCTTTCACCCATTACAGCACACAGCATGGAGCAGTGGGTCAGCCCCCTTCAGCCTTTGGCTAACTTCACAGTGGGTGACAGCAATCTGCTCCATCACAAGAGAGCATCCACACAAGTCTTTCCAGTCACTGCCATGGGCTAATACAGCAATGTGTGCTTTTTGAGACCCAAAAACATTTTTGCTTCCAGATAATTTTTTACATTGGTGAGTGTTACACCCGGGATCCCTGGTTGGCTGAGGTAGGTACCTTAGGCCAAGTAGGGACCCGTGTTCCAACGTCAGGGAAAGGAAGGTCACCTTCTTAGATTGCCCCGCTCACCCCCTCGGTAGCTTGGCACGAGCAGCCAGGCTCATCTTCAAGGCAGATGTGTAAAGTATTTGCAACCACGCTCACAATAACCCAATGATGACACCACAAATAGACTCCACACGAGTTTTATAAAAACGAGTATAAACTTTATGTAAAAAGATATACGATAAGACCACACGATATAAAACCAACATATGAGGTTGTGTAATATTTCTCCTGGCCGGTTGTTAGGCCAGCCAGCCCTTGTAAGTTCTGGCGAGATCAATGAGCACTTCTAAACATTCTCCTGTACTCTTAATATATCATACAGTCGTAATGCTAGAATCAGGCACTTTTGCAATGTAAAAATACTGTAATGCGTAACGTAGCAATCAGACACTCTGCAATGAAAAGAATGCAATGCGTAACGCAACAATCAGGCACTTTGCAAGGTGAAATAATGCAATGCGTAATACAACCACCAGATATGTCGTTATGCAAAAATAAGGCAATGCGTAATACACTAATCAGGTAATTCGGTATGCAGGAATAATGCAATGCGTAATACTCTAATCAAGTAGTTCGTTATGCAGAAACAAAGCAATGCGTCATACGACAATCAGGTAGTTCGTTATGCAGGCATAATGCAATGCGTACTACTCTAATCAGGTACTACGTTATTCAGAAATGTTGCAATGTGTAAAACGACAGTCAGGTACTCCGTTCTTCAGAAATGGAATAATGCGTAGTACACCCAGGCCCGATCACCGGGCCTTAGACGGTCTCTCCGCCTCTCCTTCTGACTTACAGTCAGCCTCTCACAGTTGCCCCCAACACGGTACGATGTAATCCAAAAGTGCAGCTTCGCGCCCCGGTACCGCCACTCCCTTGGCAATACGGGCCACAATACAAGCCGAAGCAGAGGCTCGTGCTGCCAACACGAGAGAGAGGCCGAGAGCGTCTCCCTCCGAGCCCGTGCCGCAGGAGTCGACACACGTTACCTGGGGGGCGCAAACTCACTCTCCTCCTCCAGCGGCTGGGCCTCCAATGCAGCTTTGTGGAATGGCAATGGCGGCTCGGGCCGGCAACTCAGCTCCTCCAGGACTGCCGGTCGGGGCCGCTTCAGTTACGAAGATCTCAGGCTGCCACAAAGCACACACACACAGCATCGCTGAGTCTTCTTTACGCTTCGGGTGCACGATCACTGGGCACTCCACACACGGGTCTCAGGCTGCACGAAGATCACGCGCACAGCGTCGCTGAGACTCACTTTACTCCGCTGCACACGATGACAAGGCAAATCCTCACAAAGGTCTCACGGTGCACAAGGCACCCGCCCACAGCGTCGCTGAGACTCACTTTACTCTGGTGCACACGATCACAAGGCGAATCCTCATGAAGGTCTCACGGTGCCCAACGCACCCGCACACAACGGCGTTGAGACTCACTTGGATTCCGGTGCACACCATCACTGGACAATCCTCACAAAGGGGTTCAGGCTGCACAAAGCACACCGCGTCGCTAATCCTTGCTTGGACTCCAGATGCCCCCGATCACAGGCCGATCCTCCTGAAGGTCTCAGGCTGCACAAAGCACACAGCGTCGCTGAGACTCATTTGGACACCAGGCGCCCACGATCACAGGGCAGTTCTTACGAGGTTCTCAGGCTGCAACAGGCACGCTCACACAGCGCCGCTGAGACTCTCCTGGAAACTTTTGTGTTCCTGTGTTTCCGAACAGGGAGCCAACTCACCTCAGGCCCTTTGGGATAAGTTACTTCAGGACACCGCACACAGCAAAGTCCTTCAAGCAGGGGGACACAGCACACCGCAAAGTCCCTTTAGCCTTTCCTTGGTTAAAACAGCAACTGCAGGCCAGCCCCAGAACACACAGCAAGGGTCAGTCCTATCCTTCAGTCTATTCAGTTGTTTCTTCCTTGGCAAAGGTCCTCTTGACCACCTAGTAGCTCCAGTCTTGTTCACACTTGATCAAGCCATTCTCCAAAGTTTAGGGGCTTCAGCTCTCATAGTTATACCCCTCAATGGCTTTGAAGTCTTTGTACTCAGGGGGCACTGACCCCTGTTCAAACCAGTTCTGGGTGCCTCCCTGCCAGTGACACCTTTATCCTTTGATTAGTGGGGGTCTGGATTCTCAATCACTCAGCATGAGATGGGACAATTGTTTTATAGCAGCAACCCAGGCCTCTTCACCTCTAGGGGCTTCTCCTCCCCTCACACTCCAGATGCAGGTCAGCCTGTGGCCGTCTCACCTCCTCCCCTGGATCAAGACATTCCCCAGATCCTATCGCTTTCAAATCCAGATAGTCAATCTACAGCCAGGCAGAGACACACACAAATGTTAGAGCACAAAAACTCAGCCACTTCTAAAAGAGTGGCTTCTGAACACACAATGCAAAAACCACCTACATAAAAAGATATGTTATTGCATTGGGAGTTCAGGCATACTAAACTTCACCTATCCATCTTAAGCCCTTGGGAAGATAGGCTGGAAAACATATTACACAGCCTCCCCATTCTGTCCTATGGGCAAGATGGCCTTTCAACAGTGAAAAACGAAATGGAGATTATTTCACTGTCAGGACATGGTACACACCTTAGTACATGTCCTACCTTTCACATGCACTACACCCTGTCCAGGGGGTACCCTAGACCTACCATAGGGGTGTCTGATGTGCATAGAAAGGGAAGGGTAAGGTCTGGCAAGGGAGTGCACATGACAGAACAACATGGCAGTTTAACAAACTGCGCGCAGGCCCTGCAATGGCAGGCCTGAGTTCCCTTTTTAAAGCTACTTGTGTGGGTGGCACAAATAGTGCTGCAGGCCCACTAATAGCATTTGCATTACCAGCCCTGGCACACATAGTGCACTTTACTAGGGACTTTACTAGTAAGGCAAACATACCAATCATGGACAACCAATTTCCATTACACTTTACACAGGGAGCAATTGCACTTTGACACTGTTTAGCAGTGGCAAAGTGTCCAAAGCATCTAAGTTGGCAACACAATGTCAGAAAAAAGGTCTAGGGGGAAAGCAAAAAGTTTAGGGAACTTTAGCCAAAAAGGGCCAAGTCCTACACAACCCCCTCCCAGCCAAAAGCCAGGGTAGACCAATCAACTACCTTGATGGACTTCCCTGCTTAGGGCGATAGAACACGGACGCAGGTCCGCTACCACAGGGACACCCTCCGGTTCTATGCTTTCCTGACCCCAGGGGATTTTCTTGGTCACTACTCCCTGGGCCAACTATGCCGCTCCATGGGCACTTCCAGACAGTTGGTGCCTCTCTAGGGGTGCTGGCCCCTTGCCAACCCCCACCTAGAGCGGTATCCCTGGAAGACCCATCAGTCAGGACACTGTTCCCAGTTATCCTGTCCTCCAGGTTAGATGTGGGTGTACTCTAGTCACTCCTAGGGGACCAAGCCCCACTGGCTGCACACAGTCCCACAGGTTTTCCCACTGAGGGACACCTCCCTCTCTTAACCTTCCATTTAGATTTCTGTGCCTGCCATTTAGGAATGGCACCCACAAACTTCAGGACTGGGGGAGCTCTGGGGACAGACGCCCCACGCCCTCCTGACGCTAGGTGTTCTTCCTCGCACAGCTGGCAAGTAGGCGCTAGGCCTCCCACCTGGTAAGGAACCCTCCAGTCTCTGGGGTGGGGTGGTGAACCCCTGGGGACGCTGCTCACACTCCCTCCCTCTCCTTTGAGACAGGGCGCTAGCCCGCATGCCCCCCCTCCCACTACTCTGGGACCTAACGGTTCTACTTCGCCTCTCTTCCCTCTCTAGGGCCTTTTCAGGCCCTTGGACCCATGACCAGGGGTCTGGCTCTTGTGCCAGCTCCCGGTAATCAAAGAGCTCGCACCCTAACACGGGTTGGCGCAATCCGGGAAAATGATTACTGAGCCTAGGCTCCCTAGGTTTAAAGTTAAGCAACCCCTTCAAATCATTTGCCATGCTCACCAACACCCAATCATCCAGTGCACGCTTGTACTCATCCACCCTTGGCACTGGCTGTACGCTGCCACCATTCAAACTGGACTCTGCTGGTTTCACCTTAATGGCCAGTTCCCTCATGCTTAACTCATGAGCTAAGAGAATCTTTTTCTCTCCCAAGGCGAGAACACACCTGCTCTCCTCTGCTCGCTTTTCACTTTCAATGAGCAGCAGCTTCTCCTCTGCCTGAGTTTTAAGTTTTAAAACCTCCAACTCATGCTCTCTGACCCTTTGGTTTTCCTCCCACTCCTCTGGTGAAAAACTCCTCCCTGAATGGCTACTACCAGCCCCTGAAGCTGGTCCCTCCACTGGCAAATCCTGTGGACCAAAATCATTCCCTGGGTCATCCTCATCCACCTCAACATCACCCACCTCCTGAGTCCCTTTGGCTTCCCACCAGGCTCTCAAGGCCACCTGCAGCTCCCCCTTCTTGGCGCTACCTTTCATGGGACATCCCAAAGCCCGGCAGAATTGCCTCAATTGATCAACCTTGTAGGTAAGCAATGCCTCAATGTTGAACTCTAATTCTGCAGCCTCACTGGCTCCTTGACTCCTCCGAGACATGATGTGTGGCTTAAAGGTTGCTCAAAACAAACCCAACTAGAACCAACAAATCAAGTACACAATATGTGGTTGCGTCGTAGTCTGCGCTATTTATGATGTACACCAATCCCTGTGAGTGAATTTTTCAAATACACATTCAGATCCCACAACGCTGACCACCAAATGTTGGAACCGGGGGGGTTCAAATCCCCAACCGCTGCCACCATATGTTAGACCCGGGATCCCTGGTTGGCTGAGGTAGGTACCTTAGGCCAAGTAGGGACCCGCGTTCCAACGTCAGGGAAAGGAAGGTCCCCTTCTAAGATAGCCACGCTCACCCCCTTGGTAGCTTGGCACGAGCAGCCAGGCTTATCTTCAAGCCACACAAGATGATGGACGGAATGCTGCACATTGGCAAACATTCACCCCCAGTCACAGATCTGGGTTTAATCCATCGTTATTTTGCTTCACCACGCCACCCCAGTTCAGACATAGCCATATGCAAACCAGTCTTGACCCTGTGCCTCATGGGAACAGTCCAGACCGAACTGCCAAGCCATGTCTTTCCTGGACCGGAATCAAGCATCCTAGGACCGGTTTCAGGCTATCAGCCTTCATCAGCCAGGATAGCTTGACTCCAGTGGCGTAGTGAGCACGGGACCCACGTCTGGGCATACCCTTCCCACTTAGGGCGAAATGCAAAACACACAAGATGATGGACGGAATGCTGCACATTGGCAAACATTCACCCCCAGTCACAGATCTGGGTTTAATCCATCGTTATTTTGCTTCACCACGCCACCCCAGTTCAGACATAGCCATATGCAAATCAGTCTTGACCCTGTGCCTCATGGGAACAGTCCAGACCGAACTGCCAAGCCATGTCTTCCCTGGACCGGAATCAAGCATCCTAGGACCGGTTTCAGGCTATCAGCCTTCATCAGCCAGGATAGCTTGACTCCAGTGGCGTAGTGAGCACGGGACCCACGTCTGGGCATACCCTTCCCACTTAGGGCGAAATGCAAAACACACAAGATGATGGACGGAATGCTGCACATTGGCAAACATTCACCCCCAGTCACAGATCTGGGTTTAATCCATCGTTATTTTGCTTCACCACGCCACCCCAGTTCAGACATAGCCATATGCAAATCAGTCTTGACCCTGTGCCTCATGGGAACAGTCCAGACCGAACTGCCAAGCCATGTCTTCCCTGGACCGGAATCAAGCATCCTAGGACCGGTTTCAGGCTATCAGCCTTCATCAGCCAGGATAGCTTGACTCCAGTGGCGTAGTGAGCACAGGACCCACGTCTGGGCATACCCTTCCCACTTAGGGCGAAATGCAAAACACACAAGATGATGGACGGAATGCTGCACATTGGCAAACATTCACCCCCAGTCACAGATCTGGGTTTAATCCATCGTTATTTTGCTTCACCACGCCACCCCAGTTCAGACATAGCCATATGCAAATCAGTCTTGACCCTGTGCCTCATGGGAACAGTCCAGACCGAACTGCCAAGCCATGTCTTCCCTGGACCGGAATCAAGCATCTTAGGACCGGTTTCAGGCTATCAGCCTTCATCAGCCAGGATAGCTTGACTCCAGTGGCGTAGTGAGCACGGGACCCACGTCTGGGCATACCCTTCCCACTTAGGGCGAAATGCAAAACACACAAGATGATGGACGGAATGCTGCACATTGGCAAACATTCACCCCCAGTCACAGATCTGGGTTTAATCCATCGTTATTTTGCTTCACCACGCCACCCCAGTTCAGACATAGCCATATGCAAATCAGTCTTGACCCTGTGCCTCATGTGAACAGTCCAGACCGAACTGCCAAGTACATGTCCTACCTTTCACATGCACTACACCCTCTCCAGGGGGTACCCTAGACCTACCATAGGGGTGTCTGATGTGCATAGAAAGGGAAGGGTAAGGTCTGGCAAAGGAGTGCACATGACAGAACAACATGGCAGTTTAACAAACTGCGCGCAGGCCTTGCAATGGCAGGCCCGAGTTACCTTTTTAAAGCTACTTGTGTGGGTGGCACAACTAGTGCTGCAGGCCCACTAGTAGCATTTGCATTACCAGCCCTGGCACACATAGTGCACTTTACTAGGGACTTTACTAGTAAGGCAAACATACCAATCATGGACAACCTATTTCCATTACACTTTACACAGGGAGCAATTGCACTTTGACACTGTTTAGCAGTGGCAAAGTGTCCAAAGCATCTAAGTTGGCAACACAATGTCAGAGAAAAGGTCTAGGGGGAAAGCAAAAAGTTTAGGGAACTTTAGCCAAAAAGGGCCAAGTCCTACAGTGAGGGTTCAGCACCTCGACACAAAAATATAGTTTTACAAAAACCTTGACAAAACAAGAACTAAAGCCAACACCAGACCTTTAGGCTTTGCTAATGCTCGTTTCAGTTATTGTAATTCGCCTCAGCATAGACCGCATCACCTCACTAATGGTCTTTCTTACATAGAGTCTGAAAGAATAACATGGTGTTCCATTTTACTACACTTTATGTTTACCAGGGCCAAAAGGCGAAAGACATTTTATAAGAGAAATTGCCAAAAGAATGTCAGGTGTCAGACGAGGCCTGGTTCATTTATATTACGATTTAATGTTTCTAAACTCGACTAAAATTTGCAGCGTAAGCAGACCTGTATGGCCAAGTTTTCTCCTACAAATAAATGTAGTTGTGGAAGATCTTAATGAGTAATCGAGGGAAGCACCACAAGCATTAGATGGCACTAGGCTGGTTGTGAACACTCTTCTGTTAATTATTGTATTCGAGTGTGGATGAAGGATATCTGATCTCAATTAAATAACATCTGCTTGAAGTGTGAAATGTGTACATTCAAGCTCCCATGAACCAGGTGTTTACTCCAGCCGCTGAATTGTGCTACAGTGTTTGAAAGCAACATATTTATACATTACACAGTAGTGGTCACCAATGTATAGTTATGGCTCAGAAGTTGTTTCTACTGAAAAGGCATTTTTTGATTTGCCTATAACTTTTAATCCTTTTGGTGGATTTGCATGAAATTTGGCAGTTTACTAACTCAGCTATGTTTCGGCATGCCAAGTTTCGTGAGGATCGGTGAAGGGGAAAATAAGTTAAGGGAGCGGTTAGTGTTTTCACATTTTAGCTCCCATAAGAAAATTTGCTTGTGTCTACTGCCCAAATGTCTGAACAGATTTACGCAAACTTGGCATAAAAGTTGAACTGTGCTCAGATAACGTGCTTTAGTATAAATCTGTTCGGTAGGTTTGGATGCATTAGCATTTTAAATAGTTGGCAAGCAGGCTTTAAAGGTTTAACAGTTTTATATCTCTGCCATTCCAACTCGCAAATGCGGTCTATCACATTTTGAATCTTTGATACAAAAGGCGATTGGTTGAATTGTGGCTGAATTCTTTTTTCCGCGATCTTAAACTAAGCTCTTACTTGCGAGTTTCAAGCTGGGGACAAAAGCATACATGCCAACATTTTAGAAGAGGAAAGTGGGAGATTAAAAAAAAATAATCATGAGAATATATTTCTCCCATTGATTGTTATTGAGGCGTGAATCGGATCTTTTGTCATGTATGGGACTTGCACACGTGCGGCTGCAGGATCGTCTATCAGAAATGCAAATATACCATTTTTTTCCTTATCTATCAGGAGCACGGATAAAGAGCTATGGCAGACAGAGAGAGCGTGATAAAAATGTTGTGCACTGGCCTGCAGGAGCAGGTTACTGGCAGTGCATACTCTGACTCACACAAGACCAGCCCCTGTCAGCAGATGCCTGCTGAGGAATCACATTTTTGCATGCAGGAATCGGGTGGCAGGAGACTAGCCTTGAAATCGGTAGCCTCCCACCTGAATCAGGAGGGTTTGCATGTATGCAAAACGTTTCCATAGCATGAGGGCCACCTCTATCGTTGATTAAAAAAAATAATCATGAGAATATATTTCTCCCATTGATTGTTATTGAGGCATGAATCGGATCTTTTGTCATGTATGGGACTTGCACGAGTGCTGCTGCAGGATCGGATATCAGAAATGCAAATATACAGTTTTGTTTCATAAAAAAACACTAAAATTTGCCATTTATGAATGTATGCAACGCACCATAACTCATGACATCTGCCATGTAAAAAAAAAAAAAATGGCAGTGGCAGAGATACATAAAAATGGTTATCAGGAGAACAACATGGCACTTGGCACTAGTTACGTCGTATGTTGTGTTAGTTTATAACCATAACCGAAGAATTTCAGTGGTTTTATGCATTTGAGCCAGATCCATAAGCCAGTTTTTTAACTGTATTTTTCTGTGAAAAAATATATACATCTTTATGAAACAATCATTTTCTCAAAATAATACAGCCCGGTGGAACCAGTTTTGTCTTTTCATTTTATGCAAAAAAATGGCAATGAAAGATTCCGACACGTTTCGGCCAAAAAGGTCTTGTTCACAGGTATGAGTCATTTTTAGGTCGAGCCTCGAGTAGCGCGCAAGCACTGCTAGGCGAAGACTTTAAGTAAGGGGTTTTCAGAAGCAGTCCAAACGCTCGTGCGTCGTGGCTGGCCTTTTTGGGATGGTTACGCGCGGCAGACATGTGTTTCCCATTATCGTGCCCAGACGCGTGCGCGATAATTGGAAACATATGCCGGCCGTGCGGGGAAAAGGCCATGACGCACGAGCGTCTGGTCAGCTGAGCGTCTCGTCAGCTGAGCAGGCTGCCGCGCTCGCTCGCCCGCCCCCGCTCCTCTGTGGTGCGCGCGCACCACTCGCGGGCTTGTTTTTTTTAGGACTTGTCCCCTGAAAAACGTGCATTTCTCAGGATTTTCTGCATCGGAAATTTGGGTGGTACTTGTATTTAAGTTTCAATCGGAGGCAAATTAATAAAATGGGCTGATTTCACCTACTGCACAAATTAGTTTTGCCCACCTCTAGTATGCGCCTCGATGTTAAGGAATACGAATACGTCCGTACTTTCCGTCACTCTGCACAATTTATAAACCTCCCTCCCTCAAAATAAAAGATGACGGACTACTAAACTTAGGCCTGACTCGGCGGATTTCCCGAAGAACAGGATCTATACGGGCTGTTTCAAGCCGCCAAAATCGATTGCGGAGGGAAATGAATCACTACTGCGCGCGAGGCAATCGGAGGCCCCCATTGATTGAGGAACGTGAAAACCAGTTCCGGGCCTTGACGTCTTTTTAGCACATTAAGGCATTCTCTGTGCAATTAGGTACGTGAACATATACTTAAAAGGTCCAAAATGTTACCCTTACAAGCAATTACAGGAGCACAACCGACAGAGCGGACCCGCTGAAATGAAACCTAACAGGGCATCACGCCTTTTCATTACCACGGTCACAAGAGCAGGCTGGCTTTGAAAATGAGCACAGCTCGCTAATTTGAGGTTTTTTACGGAAAGCGCCTTTTGTTTGGCATTCGCAAGGGGAAAGTGGAGCACAGAGGCGAGGTTACTTTTTCATTTAATTTACCTTTGTGCTTTTATTACAAGAAAATACTTGTTTCGCTCAAAGCCTGCGGATCACAAAAGAGGGACGTTTCGAGTCTATTTCCATGTACATGTATTGCTAAACTGGTCACTGCTATTTAAAAAAAAAAAAAAAACAGTTACCACAGAGTCCTTTCAAAGCAAGAACTGCCACATGCCTTGCTTTTTACTGGTTTGGCCTGCATTTGTATATCCCTGCCAGTATTAAAAAAATAACATTAAAAAAACAGGAAACTGGTATTTTTGAAGTACAGACTTTAAAATAGCAAACATACAAAGGGATCACGAAAAAAGTATTTAAGAGTTGTCTTAATGATTTGTAAATGATTACTGAAGCAGACAGAGGGATCATAGCTATGGTACAAAAGATTACTGAGAATTGTACACAAATTATTTTTCACCTACCAGTACTTGGCCCTTCCGGATTAGCGGATCAAAAACAAATGGCTACAATTTCTTTCCGGGAAAGGTGGCAACCTTATTGACATCATTTATGCCAACAAAAAGTGACATAACCTAAATGGACAGAAGTGAAGGGGGCTGCGAAATATGATAAGTTCCGGATATTCTCACTCACCCCGCGGTGTAACTGCCTAACCATAAACCTCCCCCTCCCCCCGCGACAGAAAAACCTTAGCATTTAATTCAAAGGGGGAGACTGAGGAGAAGGGTATGGCTTCAGTCAGTGTCTGGGGCCTTCAGTTTTAATGGTGTTAGGCAATCAGTGAAACTAAGGTGAAAAAAATCCAATAAGCACAATTAAAAAAAAAAAAAAAACGGTATTTGCGTGGGACTCGAAATTAAAATGCAAGTGCGAACATTAATGTGTGCCTTATTTTTGAAACTCGGAATAAGCACCTTAAAACCACGACAAGACAAATGATATCTAAATGCCATCACAATGCCAGCTCTCAAAGGTTTCTTTAAGTAATACAATTCAGCTTATAGAAAATACACTGGCAAACAAAGCCCCGCTAGATGACAAGAGCATGGTCTAATTTCATTAAAAAGAAATTGTTGCTGAATCATCAGCTTCTGAATTAACCCCAACCTTTAGTAATAAAAGGGGTGACTAATCGATTTGAAAATCTTTAAAAGTGCAGAATTTATCGACCATTGACAAAGATTGGCTTTTTAGGTCGAGCATTCGAGACCTCTTGTATATACTTCTATACTTGAGTATATACTTATATTTCGAATTGCTTCGGTTGCGGTGTTGCGCCATAGATGGAGCACAGAAGAGGTATCTTGAGCCTCTGGGACCACTCCTTCACCAATCACTGCACTCTTATCCAGATACAGTCTTACCAGGTAGTTGTAGACCTGATGTAAGCCCTCCTGAAACCTGGCGGTTGTGGATCAGAATTCCCTTTTAAAGGTTTAAGAAGGCAGATAGCAGAAGGAGCCTGTATTTACTTGTACACGTCCCGACTGAAGTGTGCATGACGTGCTGCCCAAATCCAGGTGCATGTGGAATGTAGCATTCCTTTCCCTTTAGGAGACTTTTTCTCCTGATGATCGTGTTCTCTTTTTTTCCCCCCTCTTGTGTCCTAACTTGGTGAGTATAAAAGTTTCCAATCATATACAAATTATATAGGAACAACAATATTTTATTTATTTTTCTCAAACTATCCCTACCTTGCACCTTCACCCTCCCGATGCCCTAGTGGAAGAGAGATACACTGTAGGAAAGTGTTAATTTCCTTTGCGCTGGAACTTCATGCTGCCTAGGTGTCGCACTCATGCTCACTCCGTGCCAACATATTGCATATCCCCAAATTACTGAAAAAGCACTTTGTGGAAGATCGCTCCTTTCATAAGTCGTCTTACTGCCTTTCCTTCTTTTCTGCCCCCTTTAAAGTGGCTTTATGGTGGCATAAAGTGCTAGCAAGCACTAACATTCTGACCACAGCCAGGTTGCTTATTGACCATAATGTAGCCCCTGGCATGTTTTTATTTACCTGGTGTCACCTTTTACGGGTCACACTTCCGCCTGCTTAATTCTCCATGCCCGAAAGTTGGGGCGAGCCACCACATCCCAAACAAACTGTTACCTCGGCAGGAGCTGCTACCGTCTGACCTTGGGACAAGGGGGTAATCGGGTGCATGGTGGGTGTCTGTGATGTTGCTCTGCCTGGAGCTCTTTTTAGGTCTCGCCTACGCAGCACGCATGCGCTGATTAGGAGGGCCATTAGCCGTCGCTCTGCTCATTTTCAAGCACACACTCGTGCTTGTGGCGGCATCCACCTTGCGGGAGCGAGCAGGGGCGCGCCACAAGCACGAGTGCAGTGCTTGAAAATGAGCAGACTGCGCACGCACGCACCACTCCCGGGCTCACCTCTTGCTCCCCCTCTCTCTCTCGCGCAGCTCTTGCTACCGCCTGGTCGCCTGCTGCCTTTTGTTCTGGTCTGCAACACACATCCCGTTATCAGCTTCACTTTCAAAAGGGAATAATTTGGGATCCAAATGATGAAAGTTACTGTCAGTCCGGGATCTCTTTGTGTGGCTTCTCGTTATCTTGCACTTTTTTTGCTCTTCCGTTCATGCTTTTATTCTTTCTTCTCTCTTTCTTTTACCCCTTTAATCAATATACCTTTCAATAAAAATGAAGTACAGAAGTTACCACACCTGATTCACATAAACATAGTGATTCACAACACCTCTCTCTACCTCTCTCTCTCTATCTCTCTCTACCTCTCTCTCTCTACCCCTCCCTCTCCCTCCCTCTACCTCTCCCTCTCTCTCTACCCCTCTCCCTCTCTCCACCTCTCTCTCCACCTCTCTCCCAGTTGAATTCCGGGAAGCCCAAACCATCAGTATTTCAAATCTGCGCGTGAAACGTGGGTAGGATGAGCCGTGCAGCTC
Source organism: Calotriton arnoldi (assembly GCA_963921515.1). Classification (NCBI taxonomy): domain Eukaryota; kingdom Metazoa; phylum Chordata; class Amphibia; order Caudata; family Salamandridae; genus Calotriton; species Calotriton arnoldi. The sequence continues at coordinate 1,819,839 of CAWUFW010000336.1, forward strand.
AGAAAGGGATGTTCTTTTTACATAATTTGTATTTAATAGAATTAGGAAGCAGGAGAACAGTCTCACAGTTGAGATAGGGATTCACATACACTGGCGACCGCTTTTGAATTGGCTTTAAAACCATTCAAAGATGGCTGCAGCGTCTACGTGGGATGCAGTGGACTAAGTGGCAGCCGGAGCCTGATAGCACTGCTTGTCCTTTAAAAAAAAAACAAGCATTGGCATAGCCAATAGGTCTCCCCTTTGGGACCTTATAAGTGTTTAGTTATCCAGTACAATATCCTTGGTGCAACAACATCAAGTGTTGCATGGCTAAACAATTATAAGGGTCCAAAGGCGAGACCTATTGGCTATGCCAATGCTTGTTCACTTTCTTTATCGAGTGTGCAGTGTTCCCCGTAGCCTCAATGTCTAAAATTATTTTGAGGAACTGAACCACAACGATATTTTATGTTAGCTGGTTTTGTAAAGCGCACCAGAAACCGGCTTCCCGGCGCTAATAGGGGGTAGTAACAGAGTATGTAAAATGAGCTGGAACATTATCTAAAAAGATGGGTGTTTAGTTGTTTCCTGAAGCTTAGTAGATTTTTGTTAGACCTAAGTTGTTCCGGAAAAGAATTCCATAGTTTGGCAGGGAGGTATCCACATGAGCGACCTCCTCCTCTCACCCTCTTGATTTTGGGCACTGCCGCAAGGGAGAGATTATTTGATCTTAAAGCTCTTGTGGTTTTGTACGGTGTAATACGATGTTGCGAAGCATGTGGTCTGGTTGAATATTTTAACTTGTGTGTAATGCATAAGGCCTTAAATTCTATGCATTTTTAATAGCCAGCCAATGCAATTGATGAAGGGCTGGGCAAGCTGAATTAATCTCAGGCAAGCCCATAAGAGCTTATGCTCCTGTGTTTTGTATCACCTGCAGTTTCCCTGTGACATATACTGGGCTGCCCAGATATAGGGAGTTGCCATAGTCAAGGCGTGACATAATCAAGCCCTGTACTACCATCATACGACAATCCATTGGGGGCCATCTAAGTGTCTTCCTAAGTGATCTAAGCATGCCAAAGCAGATGCCTGCCACCTTCTGGGCTTGTGAGCTCATGTTTAAGTCTTTATCCAGGACTCTCAGATTTCTGTATGAGATCAGTAATGAAAGCCTATCCTTCTTGGATATAACAATTTATGCAGAGAATGACAAGATCCAAACAACTTTGCAATTCAAAGAAACTACTAAGAACAGTATCATGTGCAGCAAGCTTTCATCCTACAAAAAAAAACATAATAGTTTGCATCATGAATTTTTATGCCAATGCAGCAATTGCTCAAGAGAGCCAGAATTCAAGACATGTATATAATGACCACCATATTCCTAGCTCATGGATACTCCAAAAATATGGTCCAGAAGAGGAAAAGGAAAGCACAGAACAGATACATAAATTAACTTTTGGGATACAAAAACAGAGGTATGCAACAAAATACAAATGATCTACACGTATATACCTAAGTAAACAAGATACTGGGGAAACACTGGCTTCTGATGAAGGATGAGAAGAACATCAAATCACAACTCGGAGCAAAATCAGTCTTCACTTTCAGAAAATGCAAGTCACTGCAGGATCATATAAATAGACCCTACATATGTAAATAGAACAAACTTGGCTACAGAAACAAGTATAGGGGTTCTATACTTGTAACAATTGTAAAGCATGGAAAAATGGAAAAACAACCAAAACCTTTCAATTCAAAGATGGAACAAACTGCAACAGCACCTATATAGTGTACATATTGGTATGCACATGGAATCCAAAGATATAAGAAGTATCTTGTGCAGTCTAAAAATAGATGATTCTAGAACAAATGCGAGCACTAAAGAAGACAAGTATGGGCAAAGCCAATAGGTCTCGCTTATGGGCAAGCTATTGAATTTGGCAATTGGGTGGGATGGGTAACAGGGAGGTGGAGGTGGGTAACGGAATATTTTTTTTTTTAAAAGTGCTATGAACCGGCCAGCGCTGGCCGTTTCATAGCACTTTTTTCCTTATTGGAGTTGGGAGGGGACAGAATAAACAGACGGGTGCAGGTGGGAGAGGAAACAGGGTTGGGAGGGCGGGGGGATAAGAAATAGGAACGGGAGGGCAAGGGGGAGGGGAGAAGAAAAACAGCGACGGGATGGAAAGAAGGTTAAAAAAAAAAAAAGCTATGACTTGGCCAGGGTTGACCACGTCCTAGCACTTTTTTTTTTTAGGAAGCTGAATGACAGCAAGAGGAGCAGAGGGACTCTAATCTAACTTAACTAATCTGTGCTTGGTCCATACACCACAGAAAGAAATGGTAGTGACTCATGGCAAACGATGCCCAATTAGAAGCCACCAAAAAAGAGTGACAATGATGCCAATGAATGGTAAGCAATGTGAGGGTTCCAAGCCCATTACAGAACACAAAACATCTTGCAAGCGAGAGCACCTGCTCGACCTAATCAATCAATCAATCAATCAATCAAATTATTTGTAGAGCGCACTAATCACCCGTGAGGGTCTCAAGGCGCTGAGCGGGGGTGGGGGTACAGCTACTGCTCGAACAGCCAGGTCTTGAGAAGTCTCCTGAAGGTCAGCAGGTCCTGGGTCTGTCGCAGCTGTGTGGGGAGGGTGTTCCACGTCTTGGCCTCGAGGTAGGAGAAGGATCTGCCGCCGGTGGAGGTCCTGTGGATGCGTGGGACGGCGGCAAGGGCGAGGTTGGCGGAGTGCAGTTGGCGATTCGGTGTGTAGAAGGTGAGACGCTTGTTGAGGTATGCTGGACCGGTGTTGTGTAGTGCTTTGTGGGCGTGGGTGAGGAGCTTGAAGGTGATCCTCTCCTTGACTGGGAGCCAGTGCAGGTCCTTCAGGTGGGCAGTGATGTGGGTGTGGCGGGGTATGTCGAGGATGAGGCGTGCAGAGGCATTCTGTATGCGTTGGAGTCTCTTCTGGAGTTTGGCCGTGGTTCCTGCGTAGAGGGCGTTGCCGTAGTCCAGCCTGCTGCTGACGAGGGCCTGTGAGACCGTCCTTCTGGTTTCGGTGGGGATCCATCTGTAGATCTTGCGGAGCATGCGAAGGGTGTTGAAGCAGGAGGAGGAGACGGTGTTGACTTGCAGGGTCATTGAGAGCGAGGAGTCCAGGATGACTCCCAGGTTGCGTGCGTGGTCGGTGGGTGTGGGTGTGGGTGCGGCTGGCCACCAGGAGTCGTCCCAGGCTGAGGGGGTGGATCCAAGGATGAGGACTTCTGTCTTGTCCGAGTTAAGTTTCAGGCGGCTGGTCTGCATCCAGCTGGCGACTGCCTTCATTCCTTCGTGGAGGTTGGTTTTGGCGGTGGCAGGGTTTTTGGTGAGTGAGAGGATCAGTTGAGTGTCGTCGGCGTAGGAGACGATGTTGAGTATGTGCGAGGGGACGATGTTGGCGAGTGGAGCCATGTAGACGTTGAAGAGGGTAGGGCTGAGTGATGATCCTTGGGGTACGCCGCAGATTATCTTGGTGGCTTCGGAACGGAAGGGCGAGAGGCGGACCCTCTGGGTTCTGTTGGTGAGGAAGGAGGTGATCCAGTCCAGGGTTTTGTCGCGTAATCCTGCGTCGTGTAGGCGTGTGCGTAGGGTGTGGTGGCAGACGGTGTTGAAGGCGGCCGAGAGGTCCAGGAGGATGAGGGCCGCGGTTTCGCCGTTGCCCAGTAGGGTCCTGATGTCGTCTGTGGCGGCTATGAGGGCGGTTTCGGTGCTGTGGTTGCTGCGGAAACCGGATTGGGACTGGTCCAGGATGTTGTTCTCCTCGAGGAAGTGGGTCAGTTGCTTGTTGACTATCTTTTCGATGACTTTCGCCAGGAACGGGAGGAGGGAGATGGGCCGGAAGTTCTTGAGGTCCTTTGGGTCCGCTGTGGGTTTCTTGAGTAGGGCGTTGATCTCGACGTGCTTCCAGCTTTCCGGGAAGGTGGCGGTCTCGAAGGAGCTGTTGATGATCTTCCGAAGTTGGGGGTTGAAGATGTGGTGGGGGCAGGGGTCGGTTGGTGAGCCGGAGTGGATGGTGTTCATGGTCTTGATGGTGTCGTCGTCGTTGACGTGGGTCCAGGAGAGTAGGTGGTTGGTGAGGCTGGGGGGCGGTGGTTCTGCAGTGTTGGCGGCTGTTGGGAGGGTCTGGGTGTTGAAGCTGTTGTGGATGTCTGCGATCTTGCGGTGAAAGAAGGTGGCTAGGGAGTCGCAGAGGTCTTGCGACGGCGAGATGTCGTTGGAGTTGTAGCTGGGGTTGGAGAGCTCCTTCACGATGTTGAAGAACTCTTTGCTGTTGTGTGTGTTGTTGTCGATGCGTTCCTTGAAGGATGTCCTTTTGGTGGCTCGGATGAGTTGGTGGTGCTTGCGGATGGCGTTCTTAAGGGCTGTGTGGTTTTCCGGTGTCTTTTCGTGGCGCCACCTTTTCGAGTCTTCGGCAAGTCCGCTTAGTTTCCTTGAGGTCGGTGGTGAACCAGCTGGCCTTTCTGTCGGTGTGTCTGTTTGAGGGTTTTTTGTTCGGGGCGAGAGTGTTGGCGCAGTCATCGATCCATTGCCTGAGGTTGCTGGCGGCTGTATCGGTGTCTGTGGTGTTTGTCGGTGGGTCTCTAGCGAGGGTGGTGATGAGCTGGTCTTCCGTGACCTTGTTCCAGCTGCGGTAGGGGGATCCTTAGCGGGTGGTGGTGCGCGGTGGGTTTCTTGAAGGTGAAGTGAACGCAACGGTGGTCGGTCCAGTGGAGTTCGGTGGTGTGGCTGAAGGTGACGTGGTTGCTGGCTGAGAGGATGGGGTCGAGGGTGTGACCGGCGGTGTGGGTGGGGGTCGTGACGAGCTGTTTGAGTCCGAGGTTGGCGAGGTTATCAAGCAAAGCGGCGGAGTTGCTGTCGTCGGCGTTCTCGAGGTGGAAATTCAGGTCTCCGAGGAGGATGTAGTCTGCGGACGCAAGGGCGTGCGTGCTGACGATGTCGGAGATGGCGTTGATGAACTGTGGCCGGGGGCCCTGTAGACGAGTGTTCCTCTGAGAGTGGTGTTGGGGTCGGTGTGGATCTGGAAGTGCAGGTGTTCGGCGGCGCTGGAGGTGTCTGTCGTGCAGGTCGAGACTCTGAGGGTATTTCTGTAGACGATGGCGATTCCTCCTCCTGGTTTGTTGGTGCGGTTCCATCGGGTGATCTTGTAACCATCTGGGATGGCTGTGGCGATGTCAGGTGCAGAGGAGGGGTTCATCCAGGTCTCTGTAAGGAAGGCGACGTCTGGGGAGGCTGAGTCGAGTAGGTCCCAGAGTTCGACGGTGTGCTTGTGGACGGAGCGTGTGTGGAGTAGTATGCATCTGAGGTGGTTGCGTTCTGCTCTGAAGGGTGGGGTGGGGCGTGCGGGTGTTCGGCGGCTGGTGAAGCTGCAATCACGGCAGGTGAAGGGTCCGTGGGTGAGTGTCGAGCTGGCCTGGAAGCAGTTTGATGATCGGCCGGTGTTGAGTCCGTGGAGGAAGTCGGCATCGTAGCGTCGTCGGGTGTCATGGCACTCGCGGGGGCCAGGGGTTCTGGCACTGGGCGCGGTCCAGGCGCGGACGGGTGCAGACGGGCTTGCCTTAGGCGCGACTTCGGCGCGCCAGCGGTCTGCATTATATAGGGGAGAGGAGGGAGGATCAGCTGGGAGGCGGGAGAACGGGTGTGGGTAGAGGGGCGGGGCCGGGCCAGCAGTGGCGGGAACGGGGGAAGCGCTGGAAATAGCGGGCACAGAAAAGAAAACAAAACAAAAGTAACACGGACTATACAAAACGAAGCAGATGCTGGAATAGCGGGCACAGAATGAAAACTAAAGTAACAAGCAGCAGAAATAACACATTTATCACAAGCACAAGATCTCAAAACCTTGGAGGCAGCAGCCTCGAACACCCAGGGTCGGGGGCTTCGCAGGCAGCGACGGTGAGCAGGAGCTGCGGGGAGAGTGCAAGCCTATGACCGGAGTCCAGGTCTTACGAGCGCTCCCCCGCAGCGGTCTGCATTATATAGGGGAGGGGAGGGAGGCTCAGCTGGGAGGCAGGAGAACGGGCGCGGGTAGAGGGGCGGGGCAGCAGTGGCGGGAACGGGGGAAGCGCTGGAAATAGAGGGCACAGAAAAGAAAACAAAAGTAACACGGACTATACAAAACGAAGCAGATGCTGGAATAGCGGGCACAGAAAGAAAACTAAAGTAACAAGCAGCAGAAATAACATTATACAAAACGAAGCAGATGCTGGAATAGCGGGCACAGAAAGAAAACTAAAGTAACAAGCAGCAGAAATAACACATTTATCACAAGCACAAGATCTCAAAACCTTGGAGGCAGCAGCCTCGAACACCCAGGGCCGGGGGCTCCGCAGGCAGCGACGGTGAGCAGGAGCTGCAGGGAGAGTGCAGGCCTATGACCGGAGTCCAGGTCTTACTAAAAAGACCTGCGCTGTGCAATTGCCAAACGCTTTAACAAAGTTCATCACAACAACACAGGAACACTGCAATACTATGTCATTTATTTGGATTTAGACTCAATACTAAGCCGCACATGAAGTCATTAATATGAAAAGCGGTGGCAAAAGAACAAAGAAATTAAGACGGTCAGAATCGACTCATAATGATTGGGGCAATAGAACCTCCTGGTCTCAACAAAGTTGTCTTCTTAGGACACTAAATCATGCAGTACTGATAACAAATAACACTGAAGTGGGATTAAAAAACAAACAAAAATAAAAGAATGCCAAAATAGAAAAATGTAGGATGAAATTCATGTACTTAATTATACGACCTCGATCTCGTATCTAAAACTGGGCTGCAGGAGTGACTGGGTATCACAATAGGCCATAAAAAGAAGCAGGAGTTCCTTCCAATAAGATTTGCCTTTTCTGCACTTTAGACACTACAATGACCATAATGTAACTGGGTGGATTTTGCAAAATAGGGCTACACAGAACACTTTTCTCACTATATAAAGAAAAAGTGAAAAAGGACTCATATCCTTGAGCAAGACCTTGGTGGTTGAGACGTGTCAGAATCTTTCACTGCTGTTTTTTGCATAAAAGAAAAAGACAAAACTGTGAATACAAAAGCTACTTTGTTTCCTGTTTGCCAGGAGTGGTATCCAGGTAGCCCCAGTGGTTCCTCGCAGTTCCATCATCAAGGAGACTGGTAAGATTTACTACTTTTACTTTGTGTAGCTATGTACAATATTCTGTGGGAATTAACTGTGTGTTATGTGCTTGAGCTTTCTTGCCTAATAGTGCTGAGAGGGAAGCTACAATACAGCCTTGTCCCCAGAAGACCCTAAAGGATTATGGTTCCAGAGCTGCTGTGGTTCTCCAGCTCGCCACGTTCACTAGAGGTGTACGGATGGTAGTGTTTTCTCTTGCATCTGTTCTGACGATTCTAGACGCCTCTGCGCACAGCCAGACACTGCACACAGGCCTCAAGCCACAATCCTGTAGTGCACAGCATTCTGCTATGCGCATTGGTCACTGGGCATAGGACCAGGCCGCCTTTGCTGCCAACCAACTGATTACGGCCTTCAACTAAATATATTGGGTACTGGGTTGACAGTGTGGCATTTGCTCATGCATCCATGCTGATGAGCACACTGTGCAGACATAAGCGATGCACAGTGCCCATTGGGTACAGAGAGTGGACATTAGCCTCACTGTATGCCTCGTTCTCATGGCAACAGAACTAATCATGCATGATCATTGGCCATGCACAGCATACAGGGCTTTGCATTCCTCCACAACCTCTCTCCTCACTACTCATTTTAGCACATAGGTTTTTATAAAGTCATTTTAAGGGGTGTGCAAGAACCTTAAAGTGCCACTATTCTGAAGTGTCAACTGCTATTGCGTTTATGTCAAAGTTCAGCAGATTTGTTTGAAACCACTCCCGATTATAGTCGTTTTTGAAAAAGAAAAAGGGGGCATAGGATCCCCATTCTTATTTTCTTTTATAAAACCTTTTTGTTGTTGTGCTGTGTGGATCACATCTACACCCACAGAGCATTCCGTGAAAGTTTTAGGGATTTTGTATAGGGGACAACATGTCCATGTAGACTTTTTTTTATTTTTTTAGAAAAAAATATTTTTACTGTGGGAGTTGGGAAGTGACTGTAATGTTGGTCGGTGGTTTATTCATCTGCCTGGTCCTCCTCCTGTTATGTTAAATCGACTTGATATAGCGCGCAAATCACCCTGGGGCATCTCGGCACTGAAAGCGAGTCAAGAACAGAAATTACACGCGGGGTAGTTAGAATAGATGAGCTTTAAGTTGTTTCCTCAATTTACAGTAAATGGGACAGGAACGGACGTGAAGAGGGAGCTTGTTCCAGTACAAGGGGGCGAGATAGGAGAAAGCCTTACCACCACTGGGTGTAAGACGGATGCGGGGGATCCACAGCAGTGCATTCGAGCTGGATCTTAAGGTATTGTATATGTATGATGCAATCTGTGCATCAGATAATTGTTGTCCAAGTATCCCACTCACAAATGTGAACGGTGCACTGGAGCAGCGGGTAGCTGCCACGGGATTGTGGGGAGGTCCAGCAGATTGTTCAAGAGACTGCTGCTGCCCCAGTGTCCCACTTACAGCTGGGGGTGTGGTTTGGTGGGGACTGGGGCAGGTGAAATGGGTAAGGGAGAGAGTTCTAGATCCTCTATTCTGGTCACAAGCCGGGGAGAGAAGCTGAGAGGTCCGTATCCAACCACTGGGCCAGGACATTGGGAGGCAGCAGTGGAGAAGTATGCACTTTCCCGCCCAGGCCCTTGGTATGTGGCAAGGGAGCTGTGGGGAAGCCATTTCTGTGTACATCTCTTCCCATTCACCAAGACTGGCTGGGTGAGAACAAGCAGAAGTGAGCCCTGGACTTGCCCGCTTAGGCATTATGCATTTTTTTTTTTTACTTGTCTCAATATTTGCAAAAATTAAAAGGGTTTTGACCGTAGGATAATTTTCTCACCTTAGTAATGACACATTACACGATGTTCAAAACATTTTAAACAGAGCAGCATTTTTTTGTGTGAAATACACCGCCTTTCCCTTTACTCCATCCTTTTATTAGGAACGTTTCCGTGTTCAAATGTGAGAGAAACACTTTTGAGATTTCTAGCCAGTTATATAGCTTTTTTTCCCTCAGCCATTCATTTTGTTCGCCAAATTTGGTACAGTTTTTTCAGCTGTTTTCTCTATTTTCGGCGAGAAGGTTTTTGATGGAGGTTTCCTTGGGTAATGGTTCTTTTTGGAGCGCACATATATTTGCTCATTAGTGGGCGCATGGGGTGGGGGTCTGGTGAGGCCGGTGCACCCTCATGCCCCACCACCGCCGACAGCTGCAGCCAGAAAAACAGACACTGCTCTCTCAGCCTGGGAACAGCAATGTTTTTCCTGGTTACATTCCAGGTTTTACTTACTCTTGCATTTCCCAAGAGTATTTGCTCTTTCCAGGACTGTGTGTTACTGTTTGTTTTTTGATGCAACACATTACTCATGTATAGTGCATATTGTGAAATGAGTTACCCCTATGTAGCTGTGTGAGTTCAGTTTCAGGTTGTTGGGGGGACTACGATTGAGAGCTGTGGAGTTTAGGCAGGTTGCACTATGAAACAAGCATTTGCAATGCAATAGGTCTCGCATTTGCGAGAGTTTAAGCTATTGGCATTGTAAATGACAACGCCTTTTATTTATCAGTTTTGATAATTAACACAAATAAAAGGCATTGTCATTTACAATGCCAATAGCTGAAACTCTTGTAAATGCGAGACCTATTTTATTTCAAAGAAGCGGCCACCATGGTCCTGGGCTGCTTGGAACGTGACAGCGCATGGCGTGCTGAATGTTGCAGGAAAGCATGTCTGCCTGCAGTGGGAGAAACTCATTAAAGGAAAGAGTGCTTACAGACTAAATAAGACATACCGTGTAACAGAGGTAAAAGGGCCAGTCCTCATGGGAGGTTTCAAATGAAGACAAGGCGGTACTAAGGAAGGACTAACAAGCCTATTAACTAATCAGAAGCCAGCCTTTACAAAGGACAATGACACAAGCCAATGAAAAATATGGGCGGAGAGTGAGCGGAGCTTCAACTCCATACACGAATACAGCATGCCTCGCGGATCAGCGCATGCGCTGCCCAGGCTCGACCTAAAAAGAGGTACACAGCTGTCAAAATATTGGCAGGGTGAACGTTAAAGAAAATGCAGTGAGTAGACGTAAGTGGGCGCATTGTGTGTGGGGGTATTGGTGAAGTGAAGGAGTTGCAAGTTAGTACGCGCAGGAGAAAATGAAAAGAGGGTGCTGAAGAGGAAAGGGACAATGTGTGAAATATGCAAGTTGAGTTTTCCAGACAGATAGGAGAAAAAGAGCATACACGTCGAACAAAGACTTCAGAAGAGAGTAGTGGGAAGAGAATGAGAGTGACGGAGACACTCTAAAGACCTAGCCACTTCCTCAAACCATAGTAATGTTAAATTCATAGTCTGCTTAAAATGTTTGTCACCTTGTATATATACATCTCTAAGTGTTCCGGCTCACATCAAGTGTGGCCTCGAGGTCATCTCTTTCGATCGTGACAAGGCCAACGCTGTATTTCTTTTGCGGACGCCCAATAACCAATATATATTGGATACAAGTAACACGTATTATCTACAGCACTTAGAAATGGCCAACACGCTCCTATGTGATTGAAATAAAATGTGGTGCTATTATCCTTTTTAATGTTTATTGGTCGTCCACTGAAGGATAAAATGATCATAAAGAAAAAAGCGGATTTATTTAGAAATGGTCAAAATTGTTCTACGCAGGGAAATATAAAAACGTCACTAATGATACGAAAGAGCAATGTGGAAAGACTAATTTGCCATTATTTCTAAATGTCATTCACAATTATAAAAATGTTCCCGGTTATCCCTATAAAATGTATATGGCAACTGGATGTGATGCATCACTAACCAAAAAAAAAACCTGAAAATCTTCGTGTTTTCAAAAGTCAGAAGCTTAAACAAACAGAATACCTTTCGAATTGTATATGACCTCAACATTCTGCACTTATGACTGACTAACCAGAATGATGTTGATGGAGCAGGATTTCGCGAAAGAAACCTGCTCAATTGAACACCCCTATAACACGTACTAACAGTCAGTAGTGGTAGAATGATTAATGCGCACAAATACACTACACGTGGGAAGCCTGCTTTTCAAAATGCACGAACTAACCAAAGATTAATGTGTAAATAACCGAAAATGTAATAATCTGGTGTATAGAATGAATTTAGAAGGTTTGCATGGCAAGGCCGAACGTGTATGCAGTAAAAAGCATGACGTGTATTGCTTTAGCCTTATAAATAATGCTGCTTTCTTGCTTATGCTATGCTAACCGATAACATGATGTAGAGCTAAGGTGGGTGGTATAACAGTGAAATTACATTATCACATAATTAATAAATGCTTGTTTTCCGTTCTTTTAGTAATGGACGAAGCCTCCATTTTGTTAAATTGGCCTTATTCTTGGGCGGGTGAAATTGTACGCGAGCAGGAATCATGTGACCATGTGACAAACTGCTGAACAAGCTGAGAAAGCCTGACCTGGTGAAGGACAGAACATTTGACAAGCGGCCAACGCCAGTGTCTTCATGGGAACGGAAACCAAAGTTGATGAATTTATTAAATGTACCACAAATTGTTACACGATGTACCCATGAGAGAGAAGAGGTATTGATGAATGTATAAAAATTATTTAGAACAATGGGGTAGTCAAAAGTAAGTGATCTCATGGTGGGGTGACAATCCCACCCCCAGACTTCAACCAATCCCTTAGTTAGAAGATGCGAAATTAGCAACTATTGTGGGACGGACCTGTATTTTGGGGTACAAGGATAGGTGCTTTAGGGGTGTGTCGAGAGAGAGGAGGAAGCTGCGGTAGCTACTGTGGGTCGCTTAAGCTGAAGGTGTCCGAGTGAGGGGTGCGCCGCTGTTCGTCGGGTTGCAGAGAGGCCTAGCTGTTTCCTGTCCTGTCCCTGTCCTGATTCCTGAGTCTTTGATCCCTGACTCTTGGTCCTGGGGGTCCCCACTACTACCCAGGCCTGGGTGGTAGTTTATCCCCTTACAGATCCTTTGGGTTTGTATTTAATCTAACAGCATTTGCAGAATTTGTTTTGCAATTGTATTTTCTTGATTCTGTACCTTCTGTTTCTCCATCTATCCCTCCGATTTGATGGTTTGAATTGAAAATATTTCATATGCACCTGATGTCTCTTCATCTTTCCACTCTTTGCAACGTATATTTGAAATGATAGTGCTGTTTGTTGATGTGACTAGACTGTTATTCTCTCTCATGAGGTTTCCAGTATTTGAACTTATGAAAGTACTGCAGTGAGCATTCAAAATTATTAAATCACACCGAGAGTCTGTGGTTATTTTAATTAGTTTATTGATTAATTGTTTTCTTTAGAATATCCATTGCCATCAACTCTTCAACTAATTGGTCCAGCGACCAAGTAGATGAAAAGACGATTATTAAGTGTTTAGATACGCAAAGAACAAGATAAATTAGAGTTTGTACCTGAATAAACAAGAGTAAATTAGGGCAAAAGTAACAAAGTTGACCCCAGCGCATCAGGGATTTGGGTGAATGTTGTATGGGCCATAGTACGTAAATTTCGGATGTTTATCCCTGATCAATTTATTGGGTTCGCGCTGGATCAGTTTCTTGGTAGCAGAGTGACGGTTTAATTATTGATTAGTTTGGTAATGGTTATTGATTATATGTTCTTAACATGAAGAGTTAGTGTCATGTTCTATGTTGTCTAGAAGTTCAGGTACGGAGTTGCTTGAGGAATCCCGGGAAGGAATCAGCCTGAAGTAGGCAGAAGAAGAGTGTGGTAAAAGAAATGACACTGCAGAAGTACTTTGTCTGTTGGAAATAATACTGAAAAGCTAGGTAGGGCTGTCAGTGTTATAATTAGGGAAAATTTGTATCAGAGGAGAGTGTTTGAAATAGCGAAGGGTCCACTTTTGAAACTCTGGCAGTATCTCTGAGAGGAGTAACAGGACACCTTTTTATGCCAAAAAGTCCTCTTGTGAAACCTCGGTTTTATCCCTAGAGGAGTAATAGGTCTCCCCGGAGCTTGTTAGAGAAGTGAGATAACGCTGGTCGTTATTATTACTTGCAGTGTAAGGATCTCCTGAAAGAGTGTAGACTATCTCTTTATCTAGTGGAGCAGACAAGGTAACATCGTCTTTTATGTTGTCACTAACAGATTTTTGAAATAAGAAAAACTCAGAAAAATATTGTCATAAGATTTTGTGAAGGAGGGTTCAGTAGAAGGAGTAATACTGATGTCACTAAGTGCCGCGCTGGTATTGGATAAGGCAGCGGGCGTATATCGAGAGCAGATTGTAAAGGGAGAGTCAGTAGGAGTAAAAACTGACGTCACAAAAGGCCGCGCTGGCATTGGTCAGACAGCGGGTGTGTACGAAGCTCTAATTGGATAGCTAGTGTGAGTCGCGCTGATATTGGTTAAGACTGTAGTTACGTAGTGAGCTGTAATTGGTTGATTGGTGTGAGTCGCGCTGGTATAGGACTGAATTTAGCAAATAAAGAAAAGAGAATTACGGAGAAGTTTTGTTATTCTATCTGTTGCGAAATACTAATAGAAGAGACCGAAAATGGGTTTGATAAAGACAATAAAGAATTTCTTTAAGAAAGACAAACAAATTGTGACGAGAGAGGGAATTCCGATTCCACCCCCAAAAACGCCTGCATCCTATATGATGATGGAGCGAGGTTATCATACGTGCGTTTGGTTAGAGAATTGGATGAAATATACGAAGGATGATGGGATGTTAGCTTTCCCTGCATGTGGTACATTTAATGTGAGAATTTTACAGAATTTATGAAATAGGATGAACTCGCTAGAGCCAAATCCAAGACTTACTCAGTATGAAGCGTTGGAAGAATGGGAAGTAGAAGCTTATGAGCGGGAAAAAGATCGAAGTGGTAGAAGATTCAGAGGCTTTATGCCTAGATATCCCTTTGAGAGGCGAGAAGATCAAATGAAAAGATGGAGAAGAGCTGTAGTGACCGAGGGTCTATATCCAGTTTTAACAGTAGGGAATCAGACAGGTACAAAGTGTAAGGAGAAAAAGAAAAATATAGAAACGATGGGAGAAGGCTTGGATGAATCTGATGATGAATTGTTGGAAGATATGATGACTAAAAGACCTCCGCCATATGAAGAAAATTCAGGGGAGGCGACTCCAAGTGCCCCACAAATGGTAACTCCATTGACTACTCAAGTTACCGAAATAGCTAGAATAGTGCGAGAAAATGAAGTGAGTTTGTTAAATAAAACTAGAATGGAACAGGTGCAGAAAATAAAATCGGTTAAATCTGAATGCAGAAGCTTTGACGGTGCCAGTAACAATTGGTCCTGTGGTCCCATTATTTGGAGAGAAATCGACTTTGCAAAAAGTGCACACATTGTCAATTCCTAGAAGTAGTGTAAGGAGTGAAGTAGTGTCAGTAACAAATGAAAATAAACATGACGACCAAAATAACACACTGTTAGACCTACCGGTTGGTGACTTATTAACAGAAACCCCGAGAAAAGGCATTCAATTAGACCCAAGAAAAATAGGGCCAAATTTTACTCCAATAGCAGGGAGTTCAGCAGGTCCCTCTCCAGAAGATTTAACTAATTGGATAAAAGAAATGATCAAGCCAAAAGCTCAACCACAGAGTCTAAATGTGAGCCAATTGAAAGTAGATTTAAGAAGAGAGGATTATTGGTACGATAAGCCCAGATAGACTAGGGACATATAGTGATGAAGAGTTATTGTTTTTGTGTAAAAGTATTACTTGGAGAGCGAAGAATTTTCATGAGAAATCATCGGAAGTTGCTAGTGAGTTTGGTGTAGATATAGAAAAGTCGAACATGTTGCAGAAAACGTACAGAATGGCTTTTACTGACAAGGATTTAGAGAGTTTGAATACGTCAGGGAGAAGATTGCAGATAAAAGAATTAATGAATATTTTGAAAAAATGGGGAACTGTAGAACGATGGAGGAGTAAATGGATGAAAAAGAAAGAAGAGACTACTGGTAAAGGAAATTCCATGTTGCAAGTTGAAAGGGCATGTCCCATGAGAGAGGTTCCAGGTGGTGGATATGTACATGTACCCTGGAGTAGACAAGATATATTGTCATTCACAAATGATTTCCCCAGATTGCGAGAAAAACCTGTTGAATGGTATAAACAAGTGGACAGATTTGTAAAGGTTTCAAAGGTGTTGTTGAAAGATTTAAATGGTCTTTTTGAAATAGTAGTTCCGGCTGATTTATGGACAGAATGTAAAATTACTGTTGATTGGCCGAAAGATGAATATCCTAGAGATGCAAAAACAGGTGCACCATCTGAAGAGGTGATGAAAAAGTATCATCAGGTCATTACTTTCTTGAAGGGAAAGATTTCCCCTAAAGAAACGGATTGGGTTAAGATTGACAGGACGACCCAAGAGCCTAAAGAGTCAGTACACACATATTACGAGAGATTGCTACAGGTGTTCAAGCAATACAGTGGGTTTGAGAATATTGGAGACAAAGATATGGGACATTTTGTGTATCGATTTGTATATGGATTGAAACCAGAGATTAGTGCTATGATACAGCAGCATATGCTCTGCTGGCAGAGTAAGTCAATAGACGAAATTCTGAGGTATGCAAAATATTGTAGTGATGACATTGAATCAAGGCTTAAAAAGTTAAAAGAAAAAAATGATGTGGGCACAAGTGAAAATGGCAGAACAGCAACAGGAAAATAGTAATGTACAACAAAGTCAGAATCAGGCTGGACAGGTAAACAGCGGAGGTAAAGGAAAATTTAGAATGAGTAAGAGAAGCTAAAAAGAAATTTCCTCGTCTTGCGTGCGGAAAGTTTGGGCATTGGAAGAACGAGTGTAGAGCTGGACAAAAGGGTAATGAAACAAATCAAAATTTAAATCCACAGATGCAGAATGAGGTGGTTGGGAACCAACAGCAGCAGCAGCAGGTAGCTACTTCACAGTTACAGGTGCCACAACCTCCTATGCCCTGTAGTGTGAATGCTCATATGCAGATGTACAGTGCAAGTTCTGGATTCAGAGGAGAAGAACAGTTTGGTAAGAATCCACTGGTTTCACAGTATTTGGTGCGTTGCAATGAGAATGATTTGGATTCATCTCAATGACGGTGCCTGAGGGGGGAGGAAGAGTGCGTACTTGGCGCATCTTTAGCGGTAGATCAGTCAGGTCCATTTATTGATGGAAAGGTAGAAGGTAAAGACATCACCTTCTTGTTGGACACTGGTGCTACCCGTTCTACTGTGAGAGCAGCAGAATTTCTAAACCTACCCCGCTCGGGAGAAACTATCCAAGTTGTAGGCGTTGCAAACAAACATATCAGAACTCCTGTCACAGCCCCGATAGAAGTTCATATTGGAAACTTCAAAGACATGCATCGGTTTGTGGTATGTGATACCAGTCCTGTTAGACTCCTGGGCAGAGATTTGTTGTGCAAAATGAACTGCACTATTTATTGTACACCGGATGGTGTTGCATTTATGAAACCTGATGAGGATGTTGAATACAAGGTCATGATGGCTCAGCGAGAGTCAGAAGTGAATGAGTTGTATTCACTGCTCACTGAAGAAGATTTGCCTGACGAGTTGAAAGGTACAGTGAGATCAGATGTGTGGGATTTTACAGGAACAGAGATTGGGTTAATGAAAAATGTAGATCCAATTCAGATTACAGTAAAGGATGTTGCTGTATATCCAAATACCCCACAGTACAAAATGAGTCCAGAAGTAATTGCTGGAGTCACGCCTGTGATTTACCAAATGATTGAACAGGGAATTTTAAAAGAAATATTGAGCAGTCCCTGTAATCACCCATTATTGGAATTAAAAAGCCTAATGGAAAATATAGAATAGTTAAAGACCTGAGAAAGGTGAATAAAATTGTAGTGCCATGTTGTCCAGTAGTGCCAAATCCAGCAGTAATTCTTTATCAAATTCCCTGTGATGCTGAGTGGTACACTGTTATTGATTTGCGTCAGGCATTTTTCTCCATTCCTTTGCACCCGGAAAGTCAATATGTATTTGCCTTCCGGTTCGGGAACCGTGTCTTGGCATGGTGCCGAGTTCCTCAAGGGTACACTGAGAGTCCCTCAATCTTTAATCAGATCTTGAAAAAATGTTTGGCGACCTTAGTCATGCCTGGAAATTCTGTTCTGGTCCAGTACATTGATGACCTACTAGTGGCATCAAAAACCCGAGAAACATGTGTGTCAGACACAATTGCTTTACTGAACCACTTGGCAGAAAGAGGACATAAAGTGTCACCCTCCAAATTGCAATACTGTAGACAGGAGGTTCAGTATTTAGGTCACAAGATTGAAAAAGGGGTCAGAAAGGTGACGCCAGAGAGAATCAGTGTGATCAAGAAAATGAATCCACCGAGAAATCAAAAAGAAGTGCGAATGTTCTTGGGAATGGTTGGATACTACAGACAGTGGATTTGTGTTTTCTCATTGATTGCAAAACCTCTACAGAGGTCGACACGAAAGGATGTGAAAGATCCAATTGTGTTGGACGAAGAGAGTATGGAATCTTTTTCCAGATTGCGAAACAGTCTTTGTCAAGCGCCTGCTTTGGGAATGCCAGAATATTTTAAAGAATTTGCATTGTACTGTTATGAGAGAGATGGATGTGCACTTGCAGTTTTAACTCAAAAACATGGAATGGCACGACGTCCAATGGCATATTTTTCTGCTACCCTGGATTCAGTGGCTGCAGCATTACCAGGCTGTTTAAAAGCAGTAGCCGCCACTTGTGTAAGTCTGGAACAGAGTGAAGCTATTGTGATGGGTTACCCAGTAAAAGTGTTTGTACCCCATTCTGTTGAGATCCTTTTAACTCGCACTCGGACTCAACACATGACCTCTAGTCGACTGACTAAATATGAGAGAGTAATTCTTGGTGCTGAAAATGTGACCGTGGTGAGGTGCACTACTGTAAATCCTGCTACTTTGTTACCGAATTCAAGATGTGAGGAAGAGGAAGCAGAACATGATTGTCTGGAAGTGACAGAACTTTGTACTAAGCCCCGTCCTGATATAGAAGATGAACCAATGGAAGAATCAGATTGTGAGCTATTTGTGGATGGATCTTGTTTGGGAAATGAAAAGGGTGAATTGTGTGCTGGTTATTCTGTCTGCACCATAGCAGGAGCGCTAGAAGCATCTTGTTTGAAAGGGGTCAACTCCGCTCAGGTCGCAGAGTTGATTGCCCTGACCAGGGCATGTAAATTGGCAAAAGGTCTAAAAGTAACAATTTACACCGATAGTCAGTACGGATTTGGCGTTGTACATGACTTCGGTCAGCTATGGATGCAAAGAGGATTTATGATCTCCTCAGGTTCCCCAATTTGGAATGGGAAAACTGTAAAGGAATTACTAGATGCTTTGCAGTTGCCAAAAAGAATTGCAGCTGTAAAATGTGCTGCCCATCTTTCAGGAGATGACATTGTGACAAAAGGCAACAGATACGCGGATCAATTAGCGCGTTTCTGTACAAGAAATACGATGGCCATAAACAGATCAATTGAAAGAGGAAATACCGAATGCCACCTTATGCTCACAACCACATTTGAGACCTGGGATGAGATAAGGCAAATGCAGGAGGAGGCCAGTGATAAAGAAAAGGAAGAGTGGAGTAGAACAGGATGTAGGAAAAATGCAGACGATGAGATATGGGTTTATTACGATGGAAGACCAGTATTGCCAGATTCTTTACTTTCTCACATGGCCAGGATGTACCATGGGCTGACATGTTGGAAGGGACGCAATGGTAAGATTGTTCTAACAGACATGGTACAATCCAAAGTTCAGGGTCATCGCAGAAAGTTTATGCCAAAGGTGTGCCATATGCCAAAAACAAAACCCCAGAAGGAAGACAGTTGTAAGTTGGGGTGTAATTGGGAAAGCAGGAGGCCCTTTCACTAGACTTCAGATCGACATTATAGAGTTGCCACCATGTAACGGGCAGAAGTACGTCATTGTCTGTTTGTTTTCTCGCTGGGTAGAGGCCTATCCGACGGAAAGGAATGACAGTCTCACTGTGGCTAAGCTGTTGTTAAGAGAACTGATCCCAAGATTTGGTTTCCCAGTCACTTTGGAATCAAATAGAGGATTGCATTTTAATAATGAAATCATTCGGATGATTTGTGCAGCATTACAAATTGAACAGAAGCTGCATTGTGCCTATCGACCAGAAGCATCTGGCATTGTTGAGCAGATAAATGGCACAATAAAATCAAGATTAGGGAAAGTATGTGCATCCACAACACTGAGGTGGCCTGACGCTTTACCCCTTGTACTGATGAGTCTTAGAAGTATTCCTGACAAAAAGACTGGATTAAGCCCCCGTGAAGTACTAATGGGAAGAGCCATGAGACAAGCATACATACCTGCGAACAAACTGATGAATATGTCTGATGATCGTGTGCTAGATTACTGTAAGGGACTGGCTGACCTGGTACGTTCTGTGTCTCGCCAGGTTGGAGGTGATGCCACATCGACACAGCGGAACCAAGCACATGATTTGAATCCTGGTGAGTGGGTACTAGTCAAGAAGCACGTAAGGAAAACGTGCCTAGAACCCCGTTGGAGTGGCCCTTACCAGATCATATTGGTGACGAACACAGCAGTGAAGTGTTTTGGCTTGCCAAACTGGATACATGCAAGTCATACCCGCCTAGTCCCAAGTCCAATTGAAAGACCTGAAGAACAGCAACTGGTAAATCGAAATCAAGAACTAGCAGCTGAAGTGTGTGAAGCTGAAGACTCTGGAGTGGCAGATTCTGATGAACATTTTGACAATGAACATCCAAGCACAAGTCGAGTCGAATGGGCACCAGATACTAGGACAGAAAAGACTGCTGTTGAGTCAGAAGAAGGTGGGGTTGCCGTTGAGCCAGAGGAAAGTGAAACAGCTGTCGAAACTGAAGAAAGAGAAACAGCTGATGAAACAGAAGTAGAACCAGAGGAAGGTGAAGCCACAGGAGCTAGAAGAACTCACTGACGAGTCAGAAAAGAGTGTGGAATCTACAGAAGCAGAAAAACAAGAAAATAGAGGAAAACAGATAGAAAGGAGATTAAGTAAAAGAAACGGTGAACAAAACACAGAAGGTGAAAGTGTAGTACAGAAAAAGAGGCCTAGAAAAGGAGACAACTGGCCAAGTGGAGCAAGAAGACTAAAGTATAAAATAGTAAGGAGAAGATTGAGGAAAAGACCAGAGCAAAGCAACGAAGTCTTAAGTCAAACAGAACAAGAAAACTCAAGAAGAAAAACATGAAAATCAAAAAGAGCAATAATTCCATGTAGAAAGTACAAAGCTCCAGAATGGACCTACATTATATTAGAAGAATTTGAAAGTTTAGGTTTAAGCAAAGAACACAACAGTAGTGACATTGGAAAAGAAGATGAGAACAAACTGAGACCACCTTAAAAGGAACTGTAAAGAGATTAAGGTGAAAATTTGTCAGATGAAATTGAATTAAAGACTCAAGAGAAGACCAAAAGGACTGAAAATACAAGAAAGGGGTGAAGCAGAAAGTCATTAAGTGTAGGAATACACAAATTTTATTCTTTTAGAATTTTATTTAGAATAGACTTCGTATAGATTTTTCTCGACCTTAGATTATAGACTAGGATATTGTTAGATTTTTATATTTTTGAAGAATATCAAAATGGCAGAAATAGAAGTGACTGAACAACCAAAATCTAGTCTAAAACGTAGATGTATTAAAACCTGCTTATGTAGTGTTTTCCTATTAACAATTATATGGATCCTATTAATTATCGTCATACCCACTTTTAATGTGAATAACGTTGGAAATAACACTAATGATGTGTCAATTAAAAGAATGAAAGATGTTTCTAAACAAACTATGGATACTAACAAAGAACAATTGGATGGAAGCATTTTCCATCATGACAAATCAATTAGTGATTTTTCGGTAAATGTTTTTACTAAGTTGTTGTATGAATATACTAATACTATGAATGTGAGTGATTGTTATGTCTGCATGAAATTGCCTTCATCTGTCTCTGAGGGTATAACCTACCATCACCTTTCACTAACATGGTGGGTCATGTAGTCTGTTTTACATGACAGGCAAGTTGGAGTATCAATATACTGACATAGATTTAGTAATCTCAGAAGTACCAATTATAAGGGAATTAAATAAAGTAGTAAGCGGTAAGAATGCACGTTATATGGGAGAATTTTTCCATATCACTAAACCATTAGATGTAGAACATGCTTAAAAAAACAATCCAACATGTGGGTTGCATATTGAAGAGAAGTTATTCCTGGATATGGTAGAAAATAGAAGGGTCAATTTCCAAAAGAAAGCTGATGAACAGAAATCACAGGCACCACCTTGGGCATTTAGAGAGGGAAATTATGAGAAGGGTGAGACATACGCTGCGATGTCCCTGGACTGGTCACAGAAAGGGAAACTATGTTTATTTAGATCAAAGACTAACTATAATAACTATTTTATTGGCACTAGTGAATGTGAGCATACTTTCCAAATTACGGGAGGATGGGGATTAAGGAGTGGAACGGATCCCGTTTTCCCTGGAATATATTATGTGTGTGGTAGGAAAGCCTATTATAGGTTACCTGCACATTGGTACGGGAGCTGTTATTTTGGGATTGTTTTTCCAAAAATGTATCATGTAGACCGTGAGGACAATAGTGTCAATGAAATAAAACAAGGACTAATACGTAATAAGAGAGCAAGTTTTTCAGAAATAGTAGGAGATATCTGTGGTGCACTAATACCCTCAGTTGGAGTTGTTTTGAATTCACACAAAATTCAAAAATTGTCCACAGTGGTTGATCGTTTGTCAACAGATACTGCTAGTGGTTTCTTGATGATTGATACTGAAATGGTGGCAATCAGATCAATGGTTTTGCAAAATCGACTTGCCCTTGATATTCTTTTGGCAAAAGAGGGTGGAGTCTGTGGCATGCTGAAAATTCAACACTGCTGTACTTATATCCCGGATAAAAGTAAAGGGATAGAAGGATACATTAGAAATATTACACAATTACATAAAGATTTAACCCAACCGGAGGTTGATAATGTTTGGGAGAGACTTGGTAAGAGTTTCTCTGCGGTAAGTAAGTGGTTTTCATCCTTGGGAAGTAGTTTATTAGGAAAAATAATAATACCAATACTTTCAGTAGCAATAGTAGCTCTAGTAATCTTAACAGCATATAAGTGTTGTAAATAAATAAAAGAAAGAAAAGATGTAACAGACAAAAAGAACAAAAGACAGGGAATCAAAAGAGAGAAGAGTTAGAGGAGATAAATTAAGAATATTATGAGAGAATGAAAAAGCTAGATGAGAGTGCCATAAAAGAAGAGGAAGAAAGTAAGATCTAGATAAATTGAAAGGTGGCACTCGGTATGGGGAGTATTTATGATGGCTCCTGAAAGCCATCAGAGGGGGGGATTGATGGAGCAGGATTTTGCGAAACAAACCTGCTCAATTGAACACCCCTATAACACGTACTAACAGTCAGTAGTGGTAGAATGATTAATGCGCACAAATACACTACACGTGGGAAGCCTGCTTTGCAAAATGCACGAACTAACCAAAGATTAATGCGTAAATAACCGAAAATGTAATAATCATGTGTATAGAATGAATTTAGAAGGTTTGCATGGCAAGGCCGAACGTGTATGCAGTAAAAAGCATGACGTGTATTGCTTTATCCTAATAAATAATGCAGTTTTCTTGCTTATGCTAGGCTAACCGATAACATGATGTAGAGCTAAGGTGGGTGGTATAACAGTAAAATTACATTATCACATAATTAATAAATGCTTGTTTTCCGTTCTTTTAGTAATGGACGAATCCTCCATTTTGTTAAATTAGCCTTATTCTTGGGCAGGTGAAATTGTACGCGAGCAGGAATCATGTGACTGAAACTGCTGAACAAGCTGAGAAAGCCTGACCTGGTGAAGGACAGAACATTTGACAAGCGGCCAACGCCAGTGTCTGCATGGGAACGGAAACCAAAGTTGATGAATTTATTAAATGTACCACAAATTGTTACACGATGTACCCATGAGAGAGAAGAGGTATTGATGAATGTATAAAAATTATTTAGAACAATGGGGTAGTCAAAAGTAAGTGATCTCATGGTGGGGTGACAATCCCACCCCCAGACTTCAACCAATCCCTTAGTTAGAAGATGCGAAATTAGCAACTATTGTGGGACGGACCTGTATTTTGGGGTACAAGGATAGGTGCTTTAGGGGTGTGTCGAGAGAGAGGAGGAAGCTGCGGTAGCTACTGTGGGTCGCTTAGGCTGAAGGTGTCCGAGTGAGGGGTGCGCCGCTGTTCGTCAGGTTGCAGAGAGGCCTAGCTGTTTCCTGTCCTGTCCCTGTCCTGATTCCGGAGTCTTTGATCCCTGACTCTTGGTCCTGGGGGTCCCCACTACTACCTAGGCCTGGGTGGTAGTTTTTCCCCTTTCAGATCCTTTGGGTTTGTATTTAATCTAACAGCATTTGCACAATTTGTTTTGCAATTGTATTTTCTTGATTCTGTACCTTCTATCTATCCCTCCGATTTGATGGTTTGAATTGAATATATTTCATATGCACCTGATGTCTCTTCATCTATCCACTCTTTGCAACGTATATTTGAAATGATAGTGCTGTTTGTTGCTATGACTAGACTGTTATTCTCTCTCATGAGGTTTCCAGTATTTGAACTTATGAAAGTACTGCAGTGAGCATTTAAAATTATTAGATAAAATTATTAAATCTCAACGAGAGTCTGTGGTTATTTTAATTAGTTTATTGATTGTTTTCTTTAGAATATCCATTGCCATCAACTCTTCAACTAATTGGTCCATCGAGCAAGTAGATAAAGTCGATTATTAAGTGTTTAGATACACAAAGAACAAGATAAATTAGAGTTTGTACCTGAATAAACAAGAGTAAATTAGGGCAAAAGTAACAAACTTGGGGGGCGTGGCTGACCGCCTAAGATGGCGGACGCAGGTTAGTGAGGCTCCGGACCCCGTGGATCAGAATCCTGCAGAACCATCGACTAAACTGCTGCATCGAGCCTCCCTGCACTGAGTTACCGCTACTACATGCCTGGATGGATGACCTGCCCGACATTTCAGGATAATACGGACCTTGCTGCGACATATCCCTGAGGTGAGGCCTGCCCGACACTGGGGCCGAGCTGCTGAAGAGTGACTCCTACGGACACGGCGCGCTCCCTGAAAGTCCCGGTGGGACCCCCTACCTGTGGATGGCGAGCGGATCGAACCCCAGCTGCTGCTGTCGCCTGCCCGGGCCCGGAGAGGCGGCGCTGTGACGGCCGAGCGTGCTCGTGCCCCAGGTCGGATGTCCCGCGGCCTAAGACGGAGTTAGTGTGGCTGCCTGCTCGGGAGCGCCTGGGGCGGCTCGCCTGCTGCCGGCTCCCACTGATCGCTGTCCTCTGGAGAGGCGGCGGGAGTCGGTGTCCCTGGCCGAGCGAGCTCCGATCCTGACATGACCTGGGGAGGACACAGCGGGCGATCGGACTGCATGTGGGACCTTCATGCAAATTGAGAAGGGCCGCGGAGCGTATATCTGCGGACGCGCCCGGGCTGGGCCCGGCCTGGCAGTTAATTGTGAGTACTGTGTGAGGCGGCCCCGGGTGAAGACACGGCCCCGAGAATTCTGCCTGCTGCAACCGTAGCCGCCGCATATCGGCGCATTTTCCGAGTCTCTGACCGGGGGGGCCCTGTGGAAGGGCGCCTGAGGGCGCAGTGTGCAATATAGGTGTGTGGTCGGAGCGAGTTACCCCCTAACAAGATACTGTCTGGAGGCTGCAGCCTGCTGTGAGCGTGGGGAGCATTACAAGCCGAAGGCTATGGGGCACAGAGAGTAGTGCGCACTATCTGCCTGGTACTGCCTCCTTCCCGCTCCGACCTGCTCCACCTCCAATGTAAACGGACAGTAAGCAGACGGGGGCCACAGAGAATCTGCGCCTACAGTGGGGGGGGAGCGCCGAGGGACGGGGCGTCCAGCGCCCAGACTGTGTGTGCTGGCCGACCTGCTGTGCTGCTCCTCTCCCCCCTCCCTGCCGCCCTGCTAGCTCGCGCCCCCGGCTGGGGCAGAGTCGGCCTGACTCCCGGCGGAACTGCGGGAGGATCAACGGTGCCGTGCCTGCCCACACACCCGCCTGCGACATTTCTTAGCCCCTGAAGCCAGCAATAACCGAACCCACTGCTGAGGGACTGCGTTGCATCCACCGGGTTATCACCCTGCTCATTTGGACACGCACTTGCCGGCAACTGCAGGTGTCCCCTACGTGGCAAAGTGCCTGTGTGCTTCCTCGATACGCACTCTTGCGCCCAAGTTCGGATAGGGGGCGGGCAGGGGAGATGGGGCGGACCAGGGGCAAACACCTGGACACAACAGCTACTACAAGCTATACTATGGAGGACCCGGATGACCCTGCTAGGCCGGCATCGCCGGGCTCCGCTCCCCCCGCTGGGGCGGAAGCGCCCCACGACAAACTGGACTTGATCCTGCAGGAAGTCAGGGATTCCCGGAAAGCTATTGAACAGCAGATCGGATCGCTCACGACTGGCTTCACACTGCTTAAGGCCAACCATGCCAAATTGGCTAACACAGTGAAATCGCAGGGGAAAACCCTAACTGAAATTGAGCCCCAGGTCAGGGACCATACAACGCAAATACAACAGCAGGTGAACGGCCTGCAAGACAGGGCTGAGGATGCGGAGGGCAGGAACCGCAGGAACAACGTGCGTGTCATCGGACTCCCGGAACGCAGCGAGGGCCCAAATGCCGCCAGTTTCATGGAACAATGGTTTCGTGACAATGTGGCCCCAGAAGGTCTATCTTCCTTCTTCTGTGTGGAGAGAGCCCACCGGATCCCTACTGGCAAACCGAAAGCGGGAATGCCGCCACGACCCTTAATAGTTAAAATACTAAACTACAGGGATCGGGATGTGCTACTACAGAAGGCCCGGGAACGTACACAGATTCAATTTGAAAACCATCGAATCTCATTGTACCCAGACTATACGATGATGGTGCAGCGACAAAGGTCCTCTTTCCAATCAATAAAGAAGAAATTGCGAGCCCTAAACCTCAAATACGCGCTGCTATTCCCCGCCCGGTTAAAAATAGTCCACGAACAAAAAACGTACTTCTTCGACAGTCCGGAAGATGCGGAGGAGTGGATCGAAGTGATGGACCCCGTTTCAAGCTCGGGTACTTCATCCCGCAACCGGCCCAACAGCCCTAAACGAGTTCAGGGTCGCAGATCAAACCGCATTGCCAAGGGGACCCAAAAGCTGTCCACTATTAGCCCCACGTACGAACAGGCCCAGGCTAGCATGAAGGAGGCCCTGGTGGCAGCGAACTCCTTCAGGGACGACAACCCCCAGATCGCAACGGACTTACAATCGGATTCGGAGCACAGTATAAACCTGTTCCCCTCAGTGACACCAGAAACAGCGGACGATTTGCTCGACTGAACCACGCGGCCCGGCACGCGGTCTCAGTGACCGGACCATAGACACAGAAAACGATCACGGAACGTTCATTGCAAACAAATGTATCCTTTATGTTCACGCCTCAACAAAATGTCAATTGATAATGTAAAGGCCAGATGGGTGGGCACAGGCAGAGTGCATCAGGTGTAAGTGTCCTCGGAGCGGAGGCAACAGATGACTCACACATGTATATGCAGATTTGCAATTTTTCTTGCTCCTTCCTGCAGCAATGTCGATGGTCAACAATATGTATGTAATGTGATGTTCCCCGGGTCTCCGTTGAGCCCATACGCTAATCTTTGTATATGCACAAATGATAGTCAGTAACGCTCACCCCACAAAGCGTATGCACTGCATATATGTAGCACCACTTGTTTCGTTTTTTGTTTGGCCCAGCATAGTTTCATGGCTGCGCCGTGTATTGCACGTTACAGGGGAATTTTTGGGGTTCTGGCCCACGATGAGTAGTTGGCTCCAAGTTAGGGGGAGCAACACATGCATTATTACCACACGCACCACAAACACAACATGCTAGCTTCTTATAATTTGGTCACCTGGAACGTGCGGGGGCTCGGTTCTATACACAAGCGGCATAGGGTCCACGCACAGCTGCTCAGGCGCAGATAGTATTCATGCAGGAGTCGCACCTCACTGAGTCAGAGGCCGGGAAAGTTCGTAAGAAATGGCGGGGACAGATATTCTCCACTAATTATTCGGCTTTTGCAAGGGGAGCGTCCATATGGATTAGGCATGGGGTTCCATTTACTGAAATAGAACGGCGCACTGACGACCAAGGTAGATATATACTCCTGCGGGGATCACTAGATGGTTCGCCAGTGGTACTGGGTAGCATTTATGCCCCAAACTTTGATCAAGACAAATTCTTCAGTAGACTGAGCTCAGTGCTGGCAGGATGGAAAGCACACCCGTGGTTATTGGGTGGAGATTGTAACGCAGTACTGGATATGTCGTTAGATCGGTCTCACCCCCCCCTACATGGTGCGGGTACTATGAGGCAAGCCGAGGCCCTACGCAAATGGTCTGTTGAATGGGAGTTGGGGGATGTGTGGAGAATGTTGAATCCAGCAAGTAGGGAATACTCCTTTTTCTCGCCAGTGCACCAGCTCCATACACTAATTGACAGAATGCTCTGCTCCCTTAATATTGCGGCGCAGGTGACTCACGCCACATATCTAGCCAAGACCTTTTCTGACCACAACCCCCTAGAGATCAGCATTGCATGGGGCAGAGTGCCCACTCCGGTCCCCACATGGAAGCTATGGCCCCAGATGCTGGAGGACACCCCCTTCCGCAGTACGCTATCCACTGCTATTACAAATTATTTCTCAGAAAATTGGAACACTGCGTCCTCAAACCTAATTGAGTGGGATACGCTCAAAGCGGTGGTGAGGGGTATAGCAATAGGCGCCACAGTGGGGGCCAGGCGGGAAGTTCACAGTAGTCTTGTTCGAACAGAAAATACAATGTCTGAACTGGAACAGGCAGCTGCAAATGACCCCACTAAGCAAGCTCCACTACAAGAAGCACGCATACAGCATGCTGAACTGTTAGAAACTCTCAGGGTACTAGATTATAGAGCGTATACTCAGATTAGGCACACCGAGGATGACAAATCTGGGACGCTATTAGCGAGAATACTGCGAGACAACCCAACACCTCCTGTAATACACACTATCAATGTCCCGGGAACGGGCATGGTCCACTCCCAACAGGACGTAAATGATGCGTTCTGCAAGTACTATAGTACTCTATACAGTGAACCCACACACAGACTATTCCCTGATAGAAGATTTTCTGGAAAGCCTACCATTCCCGCAACTAGCCACAGAAACACAAACGCCTAATGGGCCCCGTCACAAAAATGGAAATAAAAGCGGCCATCAAAGGGCTTCCGCGAGCCAAAGCACCTGGCCTGGATGGCCTGCCCATAGAATTCTTTGACTCCTACTCAGAGGTCTTAATCCCTAAACTAGAGGAGCTATATAACAAAGCTCTAGAACTGGGACACCTCCCGTGCACTACTATGCAGGCGTGGTGGTCTCGCTCCCCAGGCCGGGACGGCACAGACTTATCAGGCTACCGACCGTTGTCACTCCTAGCCTCGGAATACAAGATTCTACGCAAGATCCTAGCAAATCGGCTCCTGCCCCACCTACCTCAGCTGGTACACCGTGACCAATGCGGATTTCTCCCGGCGCGCAGTACGTCATTAAATATCAGAAGGCTACACCACGTCATGGCTGCCACCCCCGCGGAGTACGCTGATGCAGGTTGCATTTCGCTAGACCTGCGCCAGGCCTTTGATACTAATCACATGGGCGTATATGTTTAAGGCCCTAGAGAGATTTGGGCTGCACCCCCCCCCAGTACATCCGCTGGATACGGCTGTTGTACACTGGCCCCACTGCGAGGGCGCGTACAAGCGGCCATATATTACAGGAATACACAGTGCACAGAGGCACGAGACAAGGCTGCCCCCTATCCCCCTTGTTGTTCGTGCTTGCTATAGAGCCTCTAGCCCTTATGCTGCGACAAAGGGCCGCACACCTGGGGATCCCAATAGGTACTACCATCCACCTAATATCAGCCTATGCTGATGATATTATTGTATACTTGCGGGATCACAAGGATCTACTGGAGCCCCTCCCCAGTATTCTCTCCACCTTCGAGCGGGTCTCTGGGCTTGCCATTAACGAAGGGAAGTCGAACGTTTTTTTCCTACGTGAAGGAAGCCGCCGGGACGAGGTTAACCTTGGCGGATACACTATACCGGTGGCGCACAGCACATTCAAATACCTAGGTATTCATATATATAGAACGCACGAGGATCAGCTCGATGGTAACCTGACGAAGGCAATTACTGCACTGCGCTCGAGGGTGACATTCTGGCTATCACTGCCGCTTTCGGTCATGGTGCGGGTTGCTATCTCTAAAATGGTGGTCCTACCCAGGCTATTATATTACTTTGCCAATTTACCAATCCTAGTCCCACCATCCACGTTTCGTACTCTAGACACAATACTGTTAGATCTCCTTTGGGGGACCGGACATCGGAGAGTGAGCCTCAAAAAGCTGCAGTTGGAACCGCACAAAGGTGGGCTGGGGGTGCCGGACTTCAGGGCATATTATGCCTGCCAATTGCAATGGCTGTCCTACTGGACTGCGGGCAGGAACCTGCAGGAAATAGGCTACATGGCACGTGACATCGACAAAGGGTTGTTACACACACTGCTGCTGCCCAGAAGCAAGCCTCCCCCACACACACCACCGCTGTTGAATACTGCACTCCAATGCTGGAAAAAAGCGCTGCAATACACGCCCCGCGTCATTCCCTATTCTGGGAATATTCCACTGCTGGGGATACCAACGCCTGGCGGCAGACTCACTAGGAGTAGGATACAGGCCTGGGCTGATGTGGGAGTCGACACTGTAGGAGCCTTGTTTAGCAACAACGCACTCCTAGATCATGGCAATTTCATGCGGACCACGGGTGCGCCAGGACATCTCTACTTAACATATGCCATGCTAGTACAATACGTGAAGAAGACCTGGGCCCCCCAACGACTGGAGCCCCCGCAACACGAACTAGTTTGTACATTATATTATATGGGAGAGGGGCGACACCTTATAAAGTGGTTATATGTAGGCATTCGCCCTCAGGCGGCAGTGCCACTCACCGACTTGAGAGCGAGATGGTCAGGAACTATTGAACGAGACATATCGGACAAGGCATGGGACAGTATACTGGAACACCCCAAGAGTGTCTCGCAAGGCCAAATTTAAATTTATACAATGTACGATCTTACACAGGTCTTATTTAACCCCACGCCGACTGCACCGAATGTTCCCAGAGACTCAACATTGCTGTACGCGCTGTAAAGCAGAAGAAGTGGGTTTCACACACATGCTGTGGGCTTGTCCTCAACTTCGGGCATACTGGGTGGGAGTGCGTGGCGCTGTGGAAGAGGTCACACATCTACAAATTGGGGATGACATAGCAGAATGCCTATTAGGATTTCGCAAACGTACTGGCGCGCAGAAAGTACAGCTACGCTTCCTAGACCTCGCCTTTATATTAGCTACACGCAATATAACGATGAGGTGGAAATCTGCGAGACCCCCGACACTATCTGCATGGGGCGATGAGATGATCCGCTGGGGCAGTGCAGAAAGTGCGGCACTCAGACGTGAAGAGGCGCGGGGTCTACGTAAGCATCCTATCTCCATGGAATGGGATACCACTATGGAGGAGTTTAAAACAATAGACCTCCGCCCGCAACACATATCCCAGACACAACGTAGCTAGTGCTCTGTATCGCTACAGGCAATGCAGTCAAAGTGCGGTAGAAGGTCATGCACCCCCTGCACTTACCTATCCGGGACACTAATCAATATCCATAAGCGTAACTGTTACACCAGCTAGCAGCCCTGATGGGCCAGAACGGGGGAGGGGGGTGGGGGGCAATTGGGAAATTGTTCATAGGTCTGTTACCAGTTTTATATATAACATGACGCTTCCTCTGTACAGTAGTACCAAATGCACCGTTATTGAAATACTGTTGGCAATTGCATGCATACTATGCTATAATTTGTCAACACGAATCAGATGTATCGTTTAACCAAAAGAAATACCTAAGTGAAATGCTTGCAGTCAATGATGAATACCATTTGGCACTCAAAGTTTGTTTTAAAACAAAAAAAAATTAACAAACTTGATCCCAGCGCATCAGGGATTTGGGTGAATGTTGTATGGGCCATTGTACGTAAATTTCGGATTTTTATCCCTGATCAATTTATTGGGTTCGCACTGGATCAATGTTGTTAACTAAGATCATGTGCACTGCCCTTCAAGTTTCCAACACAACAGAAACTTTTTTTAAATTCAACAAGTATATTTCGTCAATAATTGTCCCGTGGGTGCTTCTATACGTGTACTGTGCTCCAGAAAGTCCTTATCTAAAGTTGTTTAGTGTACTGCTGTGCTGTATACACTGTAAATAAAGCACCGAACAGGACCACATTCCTTTAAACCAGTTCCTTGTTACAAAAGTAAAACACGTGTGTAATTAGTCTTAAAATAGTTTAGCACACTCCCTGTATGTTCAATATATAACCAAGCTTTCAAGTTCACAATGTGACAGTTTAGTTAATAGAGATCTTGGTGAAATGACCTTTATTCACTTCGATAAAACCAGTTTCTAAGGGCAATCAATTTAACCTGAATTGTTGTTAGCACCTAAGACAAACATGTCCAACATCACAATGCACTGTTGGAAAACTGTGACTGGACCTCAGAAAAATGAACAATCTATTACTAATCCGTAGACCTCTCTGTCTCGTCATAAATCATTGCACACTTCAGTGCCTAAGAGGACTAGAAACCAGCTGCTTACAGTGCAATTTATTAAAACAGTGGCCCTCTAGTGGCCAAAAGCTGCGTTCACAAAAGCACCCTCACAATTTACTAGAAATTGTAATTACTCTGGCAAAATAAGCGATCCTAAATTCATGAAATTTAACATTAATCAGAGTCATAAAACCTCTTACCTTTGAAGACTGGTTTATGCAGAAAGTTTCTAGCCAATACTGTTTTTTAAAAAATTTTTTTTTACACAAGATGGGAATTTATGTTAAAAATGTTCACATGAGATAGAGACAAACTATATTTCCCTCTGAAAACGAAATTTTGCACACAAAAATGCAATCTCTCTCTCTCTCTCTCTCATGTACTTAGGTAGAATAGGACAATGTTTTGAGTATGTTTCTACTTATCAGGAAATCCCAATCTCAGGTGTACCTGTGGTAAGCTGCATACATAGGTCGCAGAGTTTTTTTTTTTAAACCTTATTTTAGTTTTTACATAACAGCACAACCAATAGGGGCAAAGATTGTCAGTAATAACAGAACAGCAGGGAGAGATCGACGACAGCAAGTAAGGTCAAAACACAGAACATGATTGTAATCAACTTCACCAGACATTAGACAGTATTAGCCTGACCGTAAGAATATTGACGCCTCAAGAGGCATCCTCTCGGATGTACAGCCAATAGAGTCTGAGCCATGCTGATCACTCAAGCATCCCACGGGGTTCAGAAACCCATGACACAACTCCCTCCAGGACCTGAGGTCCTCCTCGAGCCTCTCGTCCCTTCTACTATGTGCATCTTCCTCAGCCAAGGACCACTCACGCACATCCCTCATCCAGGCATTCAAGGATGGGGAGCGTGTCCCCATCCGTTATTGCCAACCTGCGCTTAGCCAGGACCAAGAGGAGTTGTAGCAATTTATACTCCAATTTGCGTTTCCTAGGTTTTGTAACATGGCCAAGTAGACAATGCAGCGGGGATATCTGCACCTGAAAGCGCGTGCCCCTCCTTACCGCCTCCACTACCCTGGTCCAGAAGCAGTGTACCTCGGGACAGTCCCAGACCAGGTGAAGGAAATCTGCCCCCGTGACACCAGAGCGTGGGCATGCATCAGAGCGCGCGGGATCAATGCGGCTCATGCCCACCGGGGTCATGTATGTGCGACGTAAATAGTTGAAGTGTATCAGCTTGAAGCGCGCATTACAGGACACTGTGCTTGTGAGTGTATTTATCGCCTTCCACTTTGACTCAGACAAAGGGTCTGACAGATCCCCGTCCCAGGCTGAGCGGGCCTAAGGGGGAGGGCCCACCGCATCCAATCTCATTGCATTATAGATGAGGGAGATAAGACGACGGCCCGAACCACAAGTAAGCATTATGTCCAGCGTTTGCGTAGTCGGCAAGATGTTGGGATATGTGAGCCACGTCGCCCTAGCGAGATCCGATAGGCCGGCATATTGGAGAAACTGACCCCTGGCCAGTCCAAAACAGTCTCGAGCCTGCTCAGATGAGATGAACATTTCGTTTGGGTACAGATCCGCCCGCACACGACAACCCCCCCTCCATGAAGCAACATCCCCTCCATCATTTTCTGCACTGGGATGAGTATCCATATGGGGAGTTCCCTGTGAAACGCCGCGCACTTCAGTACGCGTACTATGAAAATTGCCACACTTTTGCAGTCTGTTTGACCACGTACGGCATGTCACTCACTACTCCAGCGCCCTCCATCAGAGCCGTTTGGAGTCTATCTGACTGGACACCTCCCCTCAGTAGCCTTTTTTCCCCAGTTGCCTCCCTCGTCTAGCCCCCGAGCAGCATGCTGCAGCTGCGCAGCATTGTAGTAGAAGTCCAGCCTCGGTGCTTCAAGTCCTCCCTCCTTATATCTCCATGTCAAGACATGCAATGCCATTCTGCTGCGACGGCCCGTCCAGAGCAGGGAGACCAGCACTGAATTCAGTTGTCTAAAAACACGCATGCAAGGCAGCCAGGGAGAAGAGCAAAGATTTGCACTTGTATAACCGTAAGCCTGAACACGCACCAAAGTCTTCTAGGAGCTGAAGTAGCCTAGGCATCGCCTCGCAGGAGGAGGAGATATAAAACAGGGCATCATCTGCATACAACGAGACCACCTGTAAGCTCTCTCCCACCCCTATGCCCCAACACCAGAGGTCCATACGCGCCCAGAGCGCGAGCGGCTCAATGGCCAGTGCAAAAAGCAGAGGGGACAGCAGGCAGCGCTGGCGTGTCCCCCTCTCCAGCGTCCACATCTCCGACCCGCACGGGCCTACCTGCACCCACGCACACAGGTCTGTGTAGAGGAGTTTTACCCATTTGCAGAACCGCGGGCCAAACCCCACGGATCTCAATACTTCCAGCAGGTACCCCCAGTCGACGGTATCAAAAGCTTTCTCAAGATCCACAGCCACTAGGGCTAGTTCCTCATTTGAATCCCGAACCTCATGCATAACGTACGTTAAACGTCGTATATTCATGCCCGTGTTGCGGCCTGGGATGAACCCACATTGATCCTCATATCTCAAGAGGGGCATGTTGTGGGACAGACGCCTGGCCAATGCTTTACACAAGATTTTTACGTCTGCGTTTATCATGGTTAGTGGGCGATTCACCGGCGGGTCCCGTTGGTCGCCTGCTTGTTTCAAAAGCGCCTGGATGGGGGTAAGATTCCCCGTTCAAACGCCTCCTCATATACCTGTAACAGAGGCGGGGCTAGTTTCTCTGAATAGGTCTGATAGAATTCCGGAGGGAACCTGTTCTTCTGCAATCCCAATTCCCCCATCACAGCGCTCAGTTTCTTAGTCATTTGAAGTTTCGTGCCACTCCTGGGCGGGTGCCTGTCCAAGTCAGGATCTAGGATGCAGTTAAAGTCCCCAAAGCCACAGAAGTGGCACATCTAGATCCGCGGCTACCAGGTCTAATATAGTCTGATAAAAGGCAGGTTTATCAGTGTTCGGTGCATAAGTTATCAATCTTGCGCCCATCAAGGACGCCTCGTAGCAATACATACCGGCCGTTCACATCAGCCTCCACGTATTGCGGGGTGAACGGGATCCCCGGGGCCACCCACACCAGAGTCTCTCTAGCGTAAGTTGAATAAGAGGAATGAAATAACTGGCCCGCCATTTTTTGGACACTCTAGCAGACCCAGAGTCGTCCAAGTGTGTTTCCTGTAAGCAGGCAATCAAGGTATGGTGCCGTTTTAAGAAGGAGAGCACCCTGTGACACTTTGTGCTGGTACCTAGCCCCCGGACATTCCAGCCGAGGAACCTAACCTCCGCTGTCATACGGTCTCATCTTGAAATTCGCGGCGTGCGCAGACCCCCCTCCGCCATCAATATTCCCTGCCCAGACTACCCTCATGGTGTGCACAACATTGAATAACCTGTAAAACAAAACTCCCCACCCCCCACTCGCGGACAACATACGTGTGGAAATGCTAGCCGTATTGCCCAACCCATGCTTGTGCCAGGATGTGCACTGCTTCCCCATTATCCCAACCGGGGCTTGCAACTAAGCACTTCAGTGCAATGCGCAATCCCACCCTGCCCACTGTGGTAATTTGAATAATATTATTCGGAAGCACCATTGTAAACATATTTCTTAAGAGAACCAACAACACATCGTCTCCATTAAACATTATTCTCCGTTATCGGAGTTCCTCTAATAATACGAGATCCTTCTTAACCATTCTAAGATGGTCGCCACTATTACATATCATAATCTCCGTTAAACATAAATCCTTGTTAACAGAGTTCCTCTGACAATAGGAGGTACTTCTAATCATTCCAAGATGGCCGCTTCTATTACACACTAATCCTTGTTAACGGAGTTCGTTTGATAATAGGAGATCCTTCTAACCACTCCTAGGTGGCCGCTACTATTACACATCATCCCTGTAACACATCAATCACTGTAAACGGAACCACTTCAAGATGGCCGCTACCATGTGCCTCAAACAACACTAACTGACGGAGTTACTTCGGGGTCACGATCACGGGCTCACTGTATTTAACCAAGCTCCCTTCGACCATACTCTCCTTCTACAGGCAGGCAGGCAGGACGAGGGGCAGGATACGGGCTGCAGACCGCACATGGAATCAAACTGCAATAATCTCTCAGTCCCCTGCTTTGACCCAAGGCACACTTTGGCCTATGAATAGGGGTAAGAAATGCAATAACCTCTTGGGAGTCCAGAGTAACAATGCTTTTTATCTGTAACAATGACATTGTATGTTGTATATTCCTGTTTGTGTAGTCTGTCCTTTTTTACTTACGCTGATTTTCACACGGTGTTATCACTCAACAATGGCTAACACATAACCACCTTTTACTTAATTCTCTCAAAACGGAATTTCTCCTGATTTCCCCACGGAACCACGAGGCTCCCACGCATAACTGGATCAAAAAAATCTCAGCACTCAACTGCACACCGCATTTGGTGGACTCCGCCTGTTCTCTAGGGGTCACCCTAGACAAATTTCTAAACATGCAAGGTCACATCAGTGCAACCATTAAGAGTGCCAACCATCAGCTCAACACCCTTAGGAAAATCAAACCGTTCCTACCTCCCGAAGACATACAATCAGCAGTCCAATCCTTAGTTATCTCACGAGTAGAATATGGATTGGTAACCCTAGCTGGTCTTCCTAAATCTAGGCTAGCACCGCTAAGAGCTACTCTGAACGCTTCTGCTAGACTAATCACTGGCTCAAGAAAGCATGATCATATCACACCTGACTTAATCCAGCTTAACTGGCTCCCCATTGAAGCTAGGATCCGTTTCAAGATAGCCTGCCTGACACATAAAGCTATACATTTCAATAGCCCCGTTTACCTGGCAAATAAACTTGAGCTTTCCGGAGCCAGAAGAAATTTAAGAAGCTCCAATACCCTACTACTGAAACCTGCGAAATTCAATAAAAAAAGAACTTACAATCGCACCTTCTCAGGGCTGGCTCCAAGAATTTGGAATGCCTTACCGACGGAGATCAGAGCCAACCCTTCGACTGCCTCATTCAAAAAACAGATCAAACGACTACTATTGGAAGAACTGCATCAGCAATAGCGCCTTGTCATTTGCTAGTCAATTACCATACATCTCCGACAAGCTTCTTTACCTTGTGTTGAAATATATGACAATTTAATTTCACTTTGTTTGTAACTCATGCTTGACAATCATTTTACTTGGAGTTTAATATGTATCTCATCTGTCTTTGAAGTAAGGAGATGATGACACTGTTTCTGCCGCATCTGAGTGGGCTATTTACTGTCTGTTCATCTTCTACCTACTCTCCCTAGCGCCCTCAATTATTTTATGCCTCAGGTTCCTCGCATTTTGCCTTATTGAGTGTACTTAGGTGTTTTTTGTATGCTTAACAATTCACTTTATGCTTGAAACTAGTGCTTGACAATCTTTTCAACTGGAGGTTTATAACGTATCTCGTTTGTATTTGAAGTAAGTCGATGCTGAAACTGCTCGGCCTCATCTTGGTTGGCTGTTATCGGTCTGTTTATTTGCTTTTCTTTGTAAATGTATTTATACTGTCTCTGTACGTAAACGTCATTTTTCATCTTTGTACAGCGCTCTGTTACCTGGTTGGGTCTTGTTCGCGCTTTATAAAACTTTTCAAATAAAATAAATGAGTGACTTAGGCACTGGTGGCACTCACCAATAAGAGAGCCAACACAGAGCTCAGGCAACACAGCATGGCACTGCATGATATGATAATATGCAGAGACCAGGAGTGCATTATATGTGCGGTCCACAAGAAAATATTTACTGTTTGGATATATCAAGTTCTTTCCCTATATCTTTTTTCTAGGTTAATTTATGGAGTTCTACAGGGGTGAGCATGTTAATGATTCCTAATGGGGTTGCAAACGGCATGCCTCATGCATATTAATGAGGCACTCGCAATTTACGACCCCATTAGGAATGGCTGGCCCTCCCAGGTATGGTGGCCTGCTGAGCTCAGAAAACCTCCATGTCTGGGACAGCTTTTAAATAAAGCAGTTTTTTTTTTTTTTTAAATGCAGCCGGTTTTCCTTCAAATAGGAAAACGGGATGTCTTTAAAAAAAGAAAAATTAAACGTTTTTGTTTCATTTTTTAAGGGCAGGTAGTGGTCCCCAAGACCACTTCCTGTCCCTAAAAAATATTTTCCCCTGCATTCACAAAGGGGTAGGGGTCCCCTAGAGAAACCTTCCCATTTGTGAGTGCTTTACCACCCTTCTGAGAAGGGTGGTAAACTGCGACTGTTTTGCAACCACAATTGCGGTCGCAAAACAGTTTTACATAGAGCTCAGACTCGCTATTAGGAAGGGACGCCCATGGAACGCCCCTTCCTAATAGCGAGTCGCTAATACTATTTAGCAAGTCGCAAATCATTTGCGAGTCGCTAAATAGGGTTAGTACATGGCCCGTTTGTTTTTAGCATGCGCAAACGGT
This sequence comes from Calotriton arnoldi, assembly GCA_963921515.1. Lineage (NCBI taxonomy): Eukaryota > Metazoa > Chordata > Amphibia > Caudata > Salamandridae > Calotriton > Calotriton arnoldi. Next base: position 1,858,336 of record CAWUFW010000336.1, read on the forward strand.
CGCAAACCCGTTTGCGCATGCAAAAAAGGGTCGTACATCTGGCCCCATGTGAATAGATGAGCATCTTGTATAACACAAAGGGAGAAAAAGAGGATGAAAAGGGCCCACGCCTGCCTCTCAAAATATTGTAACACACAAAAATGGTGTGGTGTCCTTATATCCAAAGCGTCTAGGGAATTACCAAAGGTGATACAGAATCTTCTGTTTGTTATTATTTTAAAGCTAGATGCTACTGTGACTCCTACTCAGGATGGCAATTCCAAGAATTGGACGAGGTGTACTCACTCACGTAATGTGACATGCTTCATCATAGGCCACCTCGTCCCACCCTGGTAAGGTGGTACTACCACGACAGACTCAACCTCGGGTTGGGCTATCCTGAAAGGAGTTTAGATATTACAATTTTTTTCTGGATATCTTTGGTACAGTTGCTATCTAAAAATACCTCTGGTCTACCAAAAAAGTATGCTTTTTATTACCATGGTGGCTTGGGTTCGATTAAAAAATACCATTAGTTAATTGTGGGGTATGGATATGGATGCTATGGTCCTGGCATACGCCTGTGTTAAGCCAGCATGTTTCTGCCCTTACTACTATCCTAAAAAGGTCTTAGGCATTCGTCAGGGTTAATAACCTCCCTATTCCTAACACCATGTGAGGTATTTTTTAGATAGCAACTGGACCAAAGTTATCCAGAACAAATTAGTACTAGCTAAGCACTCCCTCAGGAAATCCCAACCCGTGATTGAGTCCGCCCTGGTAGTACCACCTTACCAGGGTGGGACGAGATGGCCTATGGTGAAGCATGTCACATTAAGTGAGTGAGCCCACCTTGTCCAATTCTTGGAATTGCCATCCTGAGTATGAGACACAGCATCTAGCTTTAAAATAATAACAAACAGAAGATTCTGTGTCACCTTTGGTGATTCATTTCAATAATCTTTATTTTGATTTAAAAACCATAAAAGATTACATAAAAACATCATACAACAGTACTTCAAAGGCTAACCCGCCCGACGGTACGCAATTTATTTTGGGAATAATATCCCAAAATAAGGCCTTTCTTAGATTTTAAAAAGACAATAAATATAAATAAAATCCCGTCAACACGACCATATTACAAAAAAAAATAGCAATTTTAACAATACTTTAAAAACACAAGTTCATATGGGGAGTGCTTTTTTTATGTTAAGAACATTTAGTAACCCTTTCCACAATATACAAGGTTCCGTGGTTACCAACTAAAATTATACATCTAGTTGTAAATTAATTAACACACACGTTTTTAAAGATACCTAAAATTTCAGTCCCATTCTCTTTCTTGTTAGGTCGACACTAAAAAGGTATCTGCTTACACTAAATACAATTGCTTGTGTTGTGTCAGTTCGCAATATTCTTCCCGCCTCATTACATGATCTGGTACTCAAAAGTTGACAAATGGGTTTAATCCACTTCCTCCTAGCATAAATATAGCCTGGACAGAAGAATAGCACATGCAATTCATTCTCTTTTGCACCTGTGTGGCAGATATCACAACAACCATTATTTGCACCACCTACGCTACGTACCCATTTCATAATATTTGCATTAATCTGCAGAATGCCGTAGCGAGATTTAAGGTAAAGGGATTTAGCAAGTTGTGGTTGTATTTCGTCCAGAAAGGACTCAAATTTACCATTTGGATTTATTATGAGAAACCTTGTGGATAAAGTACCTCGTTTTGGACAATGGGACAAAGTATCTTGAGTAAATGCCCAAAAAGTCTGTTTCAACAGCTTTTTTGATCCCAAAGACAAACCCTGAGGTTCCTCCCAAAACTGTTTTAGTCCTGGTTTATAAAACCAATCCTGAATATGATTCAACCATGGTAACCTTGTGACAAAAATTTCCTCCAGACCTTCTCTATAATGAACAAGTTCATCTGTTGACCACAGACGGACCCAAAACAATAGTGGCCGCAAAACCGCGTGCTGGTCAGTGCGGCGGATGTTTAAGTCTATTACTACTGGTGTTAGGGGTGTGCGTGTTGGTAAACTTAGCAGTTTCCTAAAAAATGTATTCTCGTACACCATGAAACTGTTCTTTATTACATGTCCCCACAATTCAGCCCCATAAAGGCAAGCAGATTGTGCCCTATATTTGTATAACTCCAACGCAGGAGAAACAGCTTTGGATAAACTGCTCTCATGCTTCCTTACTATTGGGACAGAATTTTGAATTAATATTGTTTTGCTTTTATCCAGCTGTGGTCTCCAGTTCATTTTGGAATCTAGAGTAATACCTTAGTAATTAAAATTCAGCACATATTCTATCCTCTCGTTTTTGACAGTTAAGTTTTTTAAAAAGATTTGTGCGGATTAACTGCCATATATTTTGTTTTAGTAGAGTTAATTTCCAAGCCCTTTGTTTCACAGTAGGTTTCGAAAGTATTAAGTAAGCTTTGCAGACCTTTGGGGGTTTGTGATATTAAAATTGTATCATCGGCAAATAAAAGTGCCGATACTGGCACCCCCCCCCCCAACTTGGGAGAGTCATGCTCGCAGCCCAAGAGATATTCGGGGATATCATTAACGTACAACGAAAATAAGGTAGGGGCCAGCACACATCCTTGCCTTACCCCCATGTTTACTTGTATACGATCAGTAAGTTCGCCATTTGGCCCCCATCTGACCCTTGCAAAGTTATCCTCGTGTAACCTAATAATCTGCACGAGGATTTCCCCTGGGACACCCTGATCTCTTAATGATTTCCACAGGAGGTTTCTGGGTATGAGGTCAAAGGCTGCCTTAAGGTCTACAAAGGCTATATACAGATGGGCTTTCTTAACTGTAATATACTTCCAGATTATACAGAGCAATCTAAAAACCTGGTCGATTGTGCTAGTTTTGGCTCTAAAGCCTGCTTGGTACTTAGATAAAATATTATACTCCCCAATCCAATTGCTCAGTTTATTTAAAATTTGACGTGCATATATCTTTTGTAAAACATCAATTAAACTAATCGGCCGATAATGCGACGGGTCGTGGCGGTTACCCTTTTTAAAAATAGTTGCAATCTCTGCACCCCTCCACGTTTCAGGAATCGGTGCGCCCGATGCAACTGCACTACACAAAAGATTAACATAGGGAGCCCAAACCTCCTTCTCATGCCTCCATAGGTCACCTGGTATCTTATCTGGCCCAGGGGCCTTCCCTTGTTTTATTGCATTTATTGCTACTATTGTTTCCGCTAAGCTAAAATGTAGAGGGGTCTCGCTTGGGTGAATGGCAAATTCTTCAAAGTTAAAGTTGGTATCATTATTAGCGGTTGAGTATAGTTGTGAGAAATGAGTTACCCAGGTGTTTGCGTCGAGAAAAATGTCCTTGTTACATTTCCCTTTTTTGTTACCCTTAGATAACAAACGCCAAAAGGTAGCTTGGTCATTTGATTTACATGCTTTTATCAGGTCAGACCAAATATTATCGTCCCAACTTTTCTTTGCCTTGGTTAGTACCCCCTTGTAGTAAATCAATTTTTCCCTTAGGGTTATTATATCCTTATCCTTTGTTGCCTGAATCAGGTCCTTTTTTGCGTTGCAGCAATCTTTATTATACCATGGGTTCTCTAGCAAAGCTGAATCAGATATTCCCTTGTTTAGTTGCTTTGGGGCCTTACTTAATATTGGTTCAAGTCCCTCTACCAATTTATCATGCATTTCCATGATTGGTATCTCTGTTAATGGCAGATTTATATGTGGAGAGACTATTTCTATGTAAGTTTCATAAATTTTCTTGATAATCTTTTCATTTCCCAGAACCAAAGGCCATCTAAGTGCTCTACGATTATTCGATAGTAAAGGCTCAATTGGACTGTGACTAAGGTCACATCTCCTTAAGTAACTTGGCTGAAAAAGGGAAGCTGAGAGCGTCAAACATAAAGGATGATGATCACTCTCTGTTCTGTCTTCAACTACTAGATCTTGTACCATGGGCCAAAGAGGGATAGAAACCAATATGTAATCTATATAGCTTTTAGAACCCCGGATAAATGTTGGTAGATTTGGGCTATCAGAAGGTAATCGCCCATTACAGGCTCGTAGACCATGGGCTGAAACCAGCCTCAGCAGCTGCGCTACAGCACATGTACACAAAACTACTGGGCTACTATCCAGTACTGAAATATTATTGGCCAAGTCCTCATCTTCAAAAATGTTTTCAAATCCAGCCACTGGTTCAAATTTGCAGTTAAAATCACCCCCAATGATTATCAGAGCACTCTGGTTAATCTTAGTTAGCATTTGATCCAGGTGCTCGATGACTTGAACCTCTCTACTTGCTAAGCTTGGTCTACTATATATGTTAAAGATGTAGACTTCCCTTTTGTCTGGTGCTAAAAACTTTATTCCCAATATATCTTGACAAGGGGAATCAATTTGCGTAAAGTCAGCACCCAAGGTGATTTTTAACCAAATGGCAAGGCCTCCCGAAGGCCTTCCTCTCACTGAGGGGATAGCAGCAGTACTAAAGGTTTTAAACCCTATCTTATGGGGGTTTCTATTGCCCAGGTTTCTTGGAGCAGGACTATTTCACTCTGATCAATATAATCCTGCCATATTGCATCCCTTTGATTTTTCTTAATCCCTGCAATATTCCATGAGGTCAACTTTATCTCGGTTTTACGTACTTCACTAATTTGGTCACTGTTTATCTTCTCACTTCCATTTTCCGAACTTGGGGCTTCCTCACAATTATTGCCAAGATTATTGACAAAATTACCATTTAGTATAAGTTCCTCACCCTGGTAAACTAATGGATCTTTCGCGGCATACACTATGTTTAGATCTACTATATCCTTTGAAAGTACTCCAAAGCTCCTGAATACATTTGCATTCTGAGTGCTATTGGGGTTAGCTGTCTGGTTCCTTTCACGAGTACCAGTATTCGCCTCGGAGGCCATATTATCATTAGCTATAGTTATAGTTCCCGTCTCTATAGGGGCGATTAAAGCGTCAATGGATATCGCTACAGCTACACCATCGTTAGATTTAGGTCTCAGATCTTTACAAGTAGTTATCCGTGTCTTATCCTGCCCAATTCTAAGTAGTTGTCAGTCCTGGGAATCCAAGTCTGACAGCGCTTGGAACCGATTAGATTGTATAACCGGTGGAAATCCAACAACTTTATTCCCACCTTCCGGCTTATAAAAGTATCCTAAAGGAAGTGCACTAATAACAGTTTTAGGGGCAAAGGTTGCATCACGATACTGTAAAAGATGATGAACCATCTTTGGCCTGCGGAAGTTGACCACAATACAATCACCTCTTATACTCTTAGTAGATTGCCCTATCCACCCTACTCTGCGAACCATTAAAATCTCGTAAATATCAGATGGGTGGAAATTCTTGTGTTTAGTCAGCCAATCTACAGCTTTGTTCCTTAAGTCAATCCAATTTTCTTTCTGCCCAACCCTCAGAGGTGGGACCCCTGTCAAAATCAAAACATAAGGACATGATTCCGGGGGGAGGCGCAATGTCTCTGTATTAGGGGCTAAGGAAACATTAGATTCGCTAATTCTCTGGCACCCAGCAAGAGTACTCGCACCATCATTTCTGTCTAAAGTTGTTACATGTCCCTTCTGTGTGCCCTGAGAGACTATCACATTCGGACCCACAGAGGGTGCATCCAACCTATTTTTCCCCTTGTTATTTAAAATGGAATTATTCTTGTTTGTTTTAGCAGTATTCTCGTCTTGGTCAGCTGATAAACGACTGTCCATCACTAACCTTGTGTCCTCCCTTTCTGCTCTGGTTGGTAGCACACCCACAATGTTACTACTTAGGGTATTAATTGCAGACTGTAAGAGGCTGATTTTATCCCACAATATAGAAAGATTTTTCTCAGCCAAGTCGCAAACACAAGTTAGGGCTGCTCCTAACCCAGGGTCATTCACTCCTGTAGAGAACTCGGTCATAACTTCCTTAGTATTAACTACGCTCTGCGCTAATAGCAATAAGGTCGTCTCTGTTTGTGTACCAACTGAAGTAGTTTTCAGGGAAGAGAGAATACCATTACTGCCCTTGCCCTTAGTTTTCCTTATCCCTGTATCCCGTTTTCTTTTGTCTAACCGTGGCTCAATCTCGTCTTTGGTCACATTTTTTGTGGCCCTGGCCCTAGTAGCTCTATTAGAAACCACTGGAGAACTTAAAATTGCTTCAGAGGGAGATGAGAAAGGAATAGAGTTCGATAGGACACTTGTAGCAATATTCGGTGGAATCTCCTGATCAATGTCCCCCAGTACAGGTGAAGAGATACCAGTTGTTAAGTGTCTCTGTAAAGTAGCAGGGTCTAAGGAAAGACGTCTCTGTCAAATGAATTTCGTGGGTTAAAAGTGACTCCGCTCTTACTAAAAAGGCGTCTAGCGTGCCAGCAACCCCCTTGCGTTTTTCCATTTTTTAGACGACTAAATGAGTCAAACAACCCAGGTATTCTCTATGCTTTAAACTCTTGCACAGTACCTTAGTTCTTCTTTTGGATTAAGAGTTTTCAAAATAGCAGAGTGCAGATTCCAAACTTCTCAGAGGGGTGGCCCAGCCCAGCCTCTTCCTGCCTCTGACGGGCGCAGACGGGCCCGCCCTTGGCCCGGGCTTCTCCCGGGCGCGGCCCGCACACGTCCCGCACTGCGGGAGCCCTGCCCTCCTTTTGAGCACCTCCTGGCGCTCAAACGATGATGCACGATGTGCGCCCCCCGCAGGCTGATGGGAGTTGTAGTCCCCTCACGATGGCGGCAAACAGTGTCTGGCGATTACCAACGGGGCCCCAACAGAGGTCTCCTTCTCCCCAGCGTTGGCGGCAGACAGCAGGGAAATGTCGCGGCAGGGTCTCCCCCTCTCCAGCGTTGGCGGCAAGCAACAGGGAAATATCGCAACAGGTACGAGTAACGGGCGTCTAGGGAATTACCAAAGGTGATACAGAATCTTCTGTTTGTTATTATTTTAAAGCTAGATGCTACTGTGACTCCTACTCAGGATGGCAATTCCAAGAATTGGACGAGGTGTACTCACTCACGTAATGTGACATGCTTCATCATAGGCCACCTCGTCCCACCCTGGTAAGGTGGTACTACCACGACAGACTCCACCTCGGGTTGGGCTATCCTGAAAGGAGTTTAGATATTACCATTTTTTTCTGGATATCTTTGGTACAGTTGCTATCTAAAAATACCTCTGGTCTACCAAAAAAGTATGCTTTTTATTACCATGGTGGCTTGGGTACGATTAAAAAATACCATTAGTTAATTGTGGGGTGTGGATATGGATGCTATGGTACAAACATACGCCTGTGTTAAGCCAGCATGTTTCTGCCCTTACTACTATCCTAAAAAGGTCTTAGGCATTCGTCAGGGTTAATAACCTCCCTATTCCTAACACCATGTGAGATATTTTTTAGATAGCAACTGGACCAAAGTTATCCAGAACAAATTAGTACTAGCTAAGCACTCCCTCAGGATAGCCCAACCCGTGATTGAGTCCGCCCTGGTAGTACCACCTTACCAAGGTGGGACGAGATGGCCTATGATGAAGCATGTCACATTAAGTGAGTGAGCCCACCTTGTCCAATTCCTGGAATTGCCATCATGAGTATGAGACACAGCATCTAGCTTTAAAATAATAACAAACAGAAGATTCTGTGTCACCTTTGGTGATTCCCTTAGACGCTTTGGATATAAGGATACCACACCATTTTTGTGTGTTACAATACGTGAGCATCACCAGCTCAGCACAAAGGATACTATGATTTTGTCTGTACAAACGGAGTCCAAATGTACTCCTCTTTCACACAGTAAATACCACATTTCACAAACACAACAAACAGGCGTTATATGTTTCTGAGACATGAAAATGGTAGAGGACACCAATTGTGGGGAGTGGATTAACCTTTTAGGGGTAAAGACATTGGGCATTCTTCTCATAGGCATACAGGTAAAAAGGTCTATGTCCTTGAACTACAATCATACTGCCAGCACAGCCAGTCATGGCACAGCTTGGGTTGAGGGGGCAAAGCCAATCAGTCAGAAGATAAATAGGGTTTGGTTGCTCCTCGGACATCAGAGCACAGCTCTGTGGACCAAAAGCAGAAACTACATGGAGAACGTCCAATGGGTCTGTCAGATTGTTGGACCCAGTGTAGGAAAAATCACAGGTAAGCCAGAAAATAAGTATAGGGCAGGGCGTTACAGCTTCCCAAATGCACATAAAATTATTTATTTTCAACACCCACAGGCTGTTTGGCATTAACAGCTGTTACAGAAAGACTGCATCTTAAAAAACGGTAAAAGTGGCAATCTATCTGAAGGCAGCACACCAGGTCTTATTTAAAGGTTGTTGTCATGGTGAAATTAGGAGAGACGGCTTACCTGCTGACAATTTATCCCAATTGGTAGCAGTCTTCAATATGGCGATGATGGCTACAGGTCTTTTGCTTTGAAGTAATGTAAATACAATGCTTCACTACCCGAATCAATGATAGTAAACTTACTGACCACATTAGTACGACAAGATGATTGAACTTGCAGCAATTCAAGGCTGCCCACTGATGGAGCGTAAATGTTAAATAACGGTTGTCTCTATCTATTCTCACCGTTAAAAGAGATTTACGATAATAAATTATAGATGAAATCATGTAAAATGGCGGAGACGAAAAACGTGAGGTTTCCTCCTGCATCGTAAAAGCATGCAGGAGTGTTTTGAAACATGGAAATGTGAAAACATAAATAAAGAAAGAAACAATGATTATTTACCTCTGCATGTAATCATGTGGTTTGAGAATGTAATCTAATTAACATAGAAAATGTGGTGATGATAACTTTAAAATATGTGCCAAAAATGCATCAATGTCTGTATACTGAAGCGCATGAAATGATTAAAAGGGCTTAATTCAGAAATAATCGTTAGTATGAAAACTTAAAAGTTTATTCTAATGTCGTGTGATAAAAACGTGTACTTCAGAGTGGCACGTAAATATTTTGTTTTGAACATGATAAACATGCAAAAAAAAAAATTTTGCTGCCGAATATTGACATGTAACTTCTAAAGAAGAAGAATGATTGAACTAATTAAAAAAAAAAAAATCGAAATACTTATATTAATGTGTGTTTTATATTAATCATAACGTGGTAATGATTCAGCAAATGTTCATGAAGGCCACAGATGCTTTTCTTTCCTTGTTCGAAAGGCAGAATCTAGCTGAAGTAGTCACTTTAGACGCTGTGAAAACTTTGTGAAGTTTCTTTCCTGTGCTCTAGGACAAAGGACTCTTTTGATTCAGCAACACTTTTGACAGAAATGTATCGATAAAATTACAAACCCAGAGAGCGTCTGGGAACAGACAGACAGTGAACAAAGTGAATTTTCTTACTTCTGAGGAAAGGATAGAGATATAAAATAATTGAATTTGATGATTTTGCAAATGGATTACTTAATGCTTCCGGATTTTTTGTGAGGTATTGATGCCCACTGTGGGCAACCAATGAAAATCATATGAGACAGCAAAAAAGATACTTTGTGGGCATAAACAGAAAACTTTTGTATAATGTCCCCCTTGGAGGAGGAGTAGGGGCTGGCTGTCATTTTCTATTTCCCTACCTGGCATGCTGTCGGACTGAACTCTGATTTCCCTTTAATGCCAACGCATTGAACTGAACTTTCCTGAACTGACTCAAACCTGCACCTTTCCGGCTGGTAAAGTGTGGAGGAAATTGAACCTGTCAGCTGAAGGGTTTACGGACTCCTTTCTGGGGCACACTGTGCTTCAACATATTTGGTTTGTATGATCTAAATGCTGAATCTCGATTTTATTTTTTCCATGTATCACTCACATTTTTTTCCCTAGGCAACCAGCAAATTTTTTCTTTTGTTGAATCTGTATGGCTTTGTGTGGCTAATTTTACTAATTGACTGTTATTAAAATCTGATTATGAAATGCGATTTCATGTTTCCTGACCATTCAAATTGAGGCTTTAGATAAAATGATTCACGTGAGCAAACTTTATCGTAATTGAGTCATTCTTGGAGTTAACTTTCTTGTCCTAAGTTTTATGGATGTTGATGACAACTGTGAACTGGTGATGGACATTAGCATGTATTTGGCATTTCTTATTCCAGGTCCTCATAAGGAATTGCCTTACGTTCACTAAATATCCAAGTCCCTGTTAGCTCACATAAAAGATCAGTTGGAGGACCAATGTTTGAAGTAAGTTATATTATGGGCCCAGTGAGTGTAAATGATCAAATTGGAGAATTTGTAGTGGGATAAAATTTTACCCAGTCTTCCGCTGCATCACCACATATCTTAGAAGCAGACACTGAATCTATTCAGCTCTCTTGCTCAAAACTATTTTATCATGATAATTAATATACCAGGTCCACTAGAAATAGGTATAAGTAGAAGACCAAAATATGTGGCAGAGTTTATTAAATCATGCAGCAAGTAAATTATTATTTGCATGTCTTATTAGGAGATAATTTAGAATTCAAGAATTGGCCCTAAATATATAGCTGGAATATATTTATAGCTTTCTAAAGTCAGATTGCCCTTTTGAAGCAGCTGCTGCTTTTAGAAGCGACTTTGATGGGAAAATGAATGTGCATTTAAAAGCTAACTAAAATCAGTTAATAGCAAACAAGGAATCTTTCTATCAGTGTTTGAACTACACTTAAGTATTTAAGGCTTTCCTTTTCTCCTGAAGTGAAATGTCCTTTCCTAGGCCATCAAATGGGAATGTTTACAAGATCACTTCTTCAAATAGCTAAATACAGCACTCAAGTAGCTTCAGAAGACCAGATAAATTTCTTGAAGTGTCTGGAGTGGGGCTTCAATCCTGTACAAGGATTTTAACAACATTTGAGCTAGAAGCATTGTTTTTGCTGAAATCATCAAAATAGGTAGCTCGTGGAGAATTAGATGGCAAGTGAGGCAAATTTCAAAGAAAACACGGTTACATCACTGTCAAATATTTCTAGTGGCTCTGAATTGACCAACGTGAATTGTGTAAGTCATTGAGTGAAAAGCTCTTCATCATACCCGCAATCCAAAATAAAAACCAGCATGGCCATTAATCAGCCCTGCCAAAGGTCACTCATCACAGGTTAAACTCAAATATATTGGTTAGTGTTACCACATCTCCTCACCAATTTAATTTGCCACACATTTATTGAGAACTGCAGGCAATCTCTCTGATCAGGCACGGTACCCAATAACAATTATTTGCCAGCTGCTGTGACTGTGCACAATGGACAGCCTTAGCTGCTTCCAGTCTAGATCTTCAAGACAGAGGTCAAGGAGACATCAGGTGCTTGTGAATGGTAAGGTTGGCAACGCCGGACTAGTAGCTGTCACACCGCACCCTGTGGTGTGCTACAGCCCCTCGTGCTCTGCAGTGTCAGCATGAATGAGCCACAGAGTGACACTGAGTAGGCCTGGCGCAGGATACAGGATTTTGACGTGACCCATCTGACCTGTGTATTACTGGCTTCCGGCAGTGCAAACCCTTTGATTCAGAGCCCTCTTGTCTTGGAGTCTCAACCCATCTACGGCCCTTCCATACCCAAGAGTAAGGAACATATCTGGTAGGGTGTCCAGACATCCCAGATTTTCAAGGACTGTCCCAGCACCCACACAACTTTTGCTGCGAAAATACATATGTCTCGGTTTTTGAGAGAGGGTCGGGTAAGTTTGCGCATTAATCACAATGTGGTGTAGTCTCTCTCTTCAAACCAGGGACAGAATTTTGGTTAAGAGTCGCCTTCTGTGCTGTCTTGCCTCACTCACGCAGCACAGCAGAATTTAATGAGGGTTGAATCAGTGTCCAGTCACCTAAGGCAGGGATCACTAGCAGCCGGCTTCTGAGTCCACATGAGGGACAGAAGTGATTATATATTTTATTAAGTCTAGTCCGCTGTGACATTGATCCGGCCAGACAACACATGGTCCTATTTCTATGGCTGTCTCGATTTTTCAATCTAAACATCTGGTCACCCTAATATCTCATGATCATGTACCCAGCAGCGGTGCCCGGCAGCATGTGCATCACTTCATCGCAGAGCAGTGGTAGTGCTCATTTCAAACGCATGATTTTCTGGGCTGCTGATAAGACCTGTGCTAATTGCAGAATGAGGGAGGAGTGGGGGGGTGGGGGGGGCAAGCCAAGACTGATCCTATCAGGTGAAAAGGGGTGGAAGGCAGGGCTTTCCGGATGAACACAATCATCTGCAGAGGATGGGTTGGGAAGTGAGTGCCTGTCAACTGTCAGCCTCCAGCTACAGAGAAGCGCGTTTGCATACTTTTCAGCACTAGAAAAAAATGTATTCATTTATTCAAGGCTAATGATATGACAGGCTATTTAAGTGATATGTACATGATAATGGTTTAGTTATTGCTTCATTCATCAGGCATGAGGGGCAATGAACAATCGGGGGAGGATCTGGGAGGAGAAAGGACGGGGAAGGCTCGGCCGGGCTGGACTGGGAATCCAAAGGGGGGCGGGGGGCAGTGGAGAGGGCAAGTGTGACGGACTTCTGCTTAACAAAATCCCCATCACTGCTACTTTTGTAACTGGGGAGCGATATTGCATCACCGCTGCAAAACCGGACCCTACCGCTCCAAAACAGGCCCCCATCCTTCGAGTCTCCCGTGCAAACGCCCAATGCCCGTTATGGCCAGTCCAGCCCTGAGGCTCGGGCACAAGAGCTGCATGGGCTCCCACAGCGGAGTTCAGTTTCCAGTCAGGGCAACATACTCTCCACAAGTTCCTGTAGTGAAGATACATTTCATAGTCCATTCATGAATGACTAAGAAAGTTGTGGAATCATTTAGGGGTCGCAGCTGCGACCCCTGGCCTGCTCTTTGCAACCCCTGTCACAGGCTTTGCGACCCCTGACTTCAGAGATGGCAAAAGCAGTGCCAAGAACATAGCGGCAGGTAGCTCGTGCCCTATTTTTATTATACTAATAGTGAATAATAGTCTAATATTCACTAATAGTGTAGTAAAAAAATGGAGCACCAGGATCTGGAACAAGACCTGCACTGGCAGTTTAGGCAAGTAAAAAAATCCTTTTAAATGTATTTTGTGTGCATTCTTGTGGGTCGAAGTGTGTTTGTGTGAGAGTGACAGTGTGCATATGTGTGAGCATGTGTATCCAACGGACCATGTGGGAGTGTAAGGGAACGAGAGTCAATAACAGATAATGAGCGAGAATGATTGAGACTGGATATCAGTAGCAAGTTTGAGTGAGTTAGAGTGAATGACAATGAGTGAGCAACGGTAAGAGTGCCTCCAAGTGAGATAGAGTGAGTGATTGAGAATCAATAAGAATGAACATGGGGGAATGTTAGAGTGTGAGTGAGAGTGAGTGACAAGTGAGTGAGTGTAACTCAATGAGAATGAGTGAGTGAGAATAAGTTAGAATGAGTGAGAAAATATGGGTGAGGAAGAGTGAATATGAGAAAATGCGAGTGAGTGACTGAAGGAATGAGCACGAGTGAGATTTGGGAAGGAGAGTAAGAGTAGGTGCAAGGGAGTGTAAGTGGGTAAGGGTGAGTCATTTAGAATGAGTGAGAGTGTGAATGAGCACGAATGAGTGATGTCAGTACAAGAGTGAGAATGTATGAGTGCGAGTGAGTGAATGTAAGTGAGCATGATAAGAATGCAGTGTTATGCTTGTGTGTCTGCCATTGCCTCTGGTTTACTGAAGGTAGTTATTGGCTTATAGAATCTTCCCAGGCAAAATACTGCCACTGGCATGCTGGGGGAAATTCTTCACATGACGGGCACCTGTGACAAAATACTGGCACTGGCATACTGGATGTAGTTTTGGGATAATGGGCATCCTTGGTAAAATACTGGTATACTAGAAGTAATTCATAAAGGGCGGGGGCGGAGCTAGCTACGCCTGAAGATGGCCGCTTTCTGAGTGAGCTCCTTCGGTCGCTTGCAAATCCTTCAATTATCCTGCGTCACTAACCTGCTAAATGTATTAAAAACCTGAAATAACTGCTTTGGAACATAGTGGCGTCCTGGACAGCTTGCACGTACTGCCTGAAACAACTTTAAAACAAGGTAAAACTGCCCGTGACTGTTAGACTAAGGCGTGGCCTGGGGAGTGCGCACACACGAGAGCCCGACGGCCCGTGTCGCAATCTGCGGAGCTGCAACGGAGAATGGGCCGCGGCGGTGTTTTCATGCTGTATGGAGCGGACCCGCCGCCTGAGAGTCGTTGCTGCTATCGACGCCGCCGCCCCTGCTGAGATACGCCTGGGACGAGCGGGCCCTGAGACGGATTGAATGAGGAGACTGCCTGCTTGCAACGGACCACCGCGAGGAGGTGAGAACGGCCCAGTGCGAGGCCCCGGCTGCAGTAGAGGGCCTGAAGCTGGATCGCGACTGGCGTTTCCATTGACCGAGAGACGCAGCTGCCACAGGTGCTGTGGGCCCCTTTTCGGGACATGACTGCATAGTGTGGACTTTGGGGCGGACTGCAAGAGGAGACCTCCCGGGTGCAGCACACTACCAAGCGAAGGTGAGAGCGGCCCTTGCGAGCGGCCCCGGCTGAAGTGCGGGACCAGAAATATTAATCGCAGCGGCCCGGTAGAGCACATCCATAAAAGAACAACAGCCCTGCGTCTGGCCGCCACGAGCGAAAGCAAGAATTTATTTTTCTTCACATGGGAAGGTGTGTGAGCATGCATTGGCCTACGCTGGGAAAACACTGAAGCCATTGGTGGATGCCACTGGGGACGACCTGTGCTACAACACAGAGAATAGGAATGCAAGTGGTGCACATGCAGCAAAAAGAGGGTGCCCCGGCGTGAAACAAACAAGCAAAGCCAGGCCTTGCTCACCTCCAGCGCGGACCACGATATAAACTAAGCACGGGAGACGAGCACCCACCTGCGATAAACTACCCTTCAGGACCGGAACCCCACGACACAAGTTATGGGGGGGGGGGGCTGTGGCTGGCACCGACGCCCCACGAACTGTGTACAGCCTGGCATAGTAAAGCTGATTTTCAAAAAACAGCACACACGCGTAGATAGAACCTACAATCCCACAGTGCAATTTACCCAACAGCGCCGATACTGTGCAACGGGCCCAGGAGCTGGGGGTAGGGGCGAACAGGCTGACTGCACCGCAGAGCTGGGACTGAAGCCCCCACTGTGACCCCCTGAGAGCGCATCAACTAAGATCAGCGCCTGAAGAGTGTAAATTAGGTCCAACGTGCCTACTATACAGCGGTCTCTGCCACATCCCCTCCACCAGCTAAGTGGTACACACCTTCTACAAGGTATAGCTTGAGTGCAGACCCCATCACCTCTAAATATTGCGCAATGGGGAAAACAGACAGAACCCAACCGAAACTGCATTTTGAACAGCCGAAGAAGATGACCGAAAATAGTTCAGAAGAACGGCATACAACTCAACAGGCTACAATGGCCGCGGGCGCTGAAAATACCGGAGACGTCCATTCCATGTTTTCAACAATACAGGCCACCCTGACTAACATTGATGGCAAAATAGACTCTTTAACTTACCGTGTAGACCGCATGTCTGAGCGACTGGACAAGCACACGGAAAGAATAGACATGGCGGAGCGTCATATTTCAGATGCTGAAGACGCACAGCAACAAATGGAAACTAAACAAGGGCAAATGGATAAAACACTGTCAGCACTAATGGCGAAGTCAGAAAATTTAGAAGCAAGATCACGCCGCAATAATCTACGTTTTATGGGGATAGGTCAGACAACAAATACAGGAAACATGGAACGCTACATCGAAAACTTGCTCATAACGCTTCTGGGCAAAGAAACCTTTTCTGACGTCTTCATTATTGAGAGAGCGCACAGATCCCTAGCCCCACCGCCGCCGCCAGGTGCACGGCCGCGGCCGATCATTGCAAAAATTCTGAACTACAGAGACCGCGATGTGGCGCTTCGCAAGGCCCGTGAGTTGGGCAGCCTGAAACATGAAGGGATGGACATCTCTATTTACCCCGATTTCACACCGCAAGGCCAGGAGGCAAGAAAGAAATTCCTGGCAGTAAAAAAGAAACTACGCGAGCAAAATATCCAATATGCAATGATCTACCTAGCTCGCCTGCGAGTAACGGATGGCGGAAAGAGTACAGTCTACAATGAGCCCAAGGAGGTGCTCAAATACCTGCAACAAAAGGGCTCCCAGAGCACGCGAAGGAAGTCACCAAGAGGAGGTCCAGAAGAACAGGAGAGCATCTCAGACGTTGAATGACAACCTTGCCCTCACTGAACTAGTCAAAGACGCCGGGACAGAAACTGGTGACCACTCCAGTTATATCACCAAATGGACACAGATAAGTGATAAATGGGGCTGTATGGTTTAATGATTAAGATAGCGCTGCAAGTGCGAAGTAAGCACATGCGCAATATAAGAGTTCAGGCACTATAGGGGCTGCAGTGCAGACTGGTGGGCAGAGGGCCACTTTGGAAATGGCAGGTTGGGGCGATTGTGTTATTGTTTTATATTTAGACAAGCGACCCTCCCATGTGACGGTCTCACCGGGGTAACCGGCTGGCAGCTCCCGCCAACCTGTGTGCACCACAATGTTTTAGTGTTTCCTTAAGGGATGGGTTGGGGGGGTGCGGGGCAAGGAAACAAGATATTTGGGATTGTCTTCGCTGTAATTGGGATGGCGAAGTGAGTGGGAGGTGGGAAGGGTGAAACTTTAAGAAATATGGTTGGTGACAGGAAGACAGATGCCATACACAATATGTGTAACAAAAGCTGTTGGACACTAGCGCGACTGCTCGGTGACCTGCCTGAGAATGGATAATAGACTGCACCCTACTAGAACCTTAACATTCATGACATGGAATGTGCGAGGACTGAAGAATCCACAGAAAATCAGGAAAGTCTTTGCATATTTAGATCGCCATAAAGTAGACGTAGCATGTATACAAGAGACCCACCTCACTGACGCCACGGAGAACAGAATAGGCGCGCGATGGGCAACATACCGTTTAGCGTCCTCCTACTCCACATATGCCAGAGGGGTAATGCTTCTGATTAAACGCGGCACACCATTTACATTGCTTAGCTCCATAAAAGACGATCAGGGTAGATAGGTTATAATTCAAGGCAACTTCGGAGGAACGACACTAACTATTGTCACAACATACGGACCAAACACGGATGACCTGTCCTTCTTTGCACAGGTATGGGCTAAACTGCGCACACTAACACCGACGGCAATAATCTGGGGAGGTGATTTTAACACATGTATAGACCCATCCAAGGATAGGTCCACTAGTAACGACAGATACGGGAAACAGGCCGCAAACGCACTTAGAGAAGGTGTGGAGGAATATGCAATGACAGATATGGCGTTTACGACATCCAAACCATAGAGAAGGCACTTGCATATCTACGACCCACAATACATGGTCCAGAATTGATTTCTGGATAGCCACAAATGATGTCTGCACGTGGACATCATCAATAGCACACATGTCCAAAACACTATCGGACCATGCACCGGTTCGCCTTGAACTCGCAATACCCACACACACTCCACGACAATACACGTGGCGTCTACAACAGGGTGCGCTGCTAGATCAGGTATTTAGGGTAGAGCTGCAACAAGCCATAATAGACTACTTTGACCAGAATGTAGGATCAGTAAGCAGCGCAAGAACACTATGGGAAGCCTTCAAGGTAACAATCCGTGGTTTCTGCATAGGCAAACATGCAGGCATACTGAAAGATATTCAACGAAAGCTGTCCATGGTTGAAAACGAAATCAGACAATTAGAAACAGAATATATGAACACCTTGAACCCCAAGATATTGGCGGACATCAGACAAAATCTTGACACTTATCATTAATTTGCAGAGAGCGAGATCAAATATATGTCGCACAGACACACGGCACGCAATTATGGGGAGGGTGGGCGACCGGGACGTGCGCTTTCTAGTAGGATACGCCCCCACACATACAGTATCCCACATCACTCAAATAGTAGATGCGCATGCTGAGCCCAAATTTGACACTCCATCCATTCTTGACTGCTTCTCGGAATACTATGCACGCTTATACTCTACTGAGTCAAGTACGACCACTACTGAGATAAATCAGTATTTGGATGATATCGCCTTAGCGTGATTATCGGACAAGCATCGAGAATATTTTTGCCACCATATAACAAAGGATGAGATCGTAGAAGCAATAAATTCTCTCCCAAACAATAAAACCCCTGGTATGGATGGGTTGCCCGGGGAATTTTATAAAGAATATAAAGAATTATTAATTCCACATCTTGCTGCAATGTATGATGAGGCATATGAAGAAGGCAGGCTGCCGGCATCATTACGAGAGGCGCTGACGATCACCCTCCCTAAACCAGACAAGGACCCTGTAAAATGCGAGTCCTATCGCCCATTATCGCTAATCAATATAGACGCCAAAATACTGGCAAAAATCATCGCTCTGAGGATACAACCCTTAATGAGACACCTCGTATTGCCAGACCAAGCTGGCTTTATACCGACAAGGTCAACCACACAAAACCTGAGGACCATATTTGCAATGTTTCACCATCTGAACCCAGAATTGCCAGCAGCTGCTGCCCTATTGGACGCGGCGAAAGCCTTTGACTCTGTGGAATGGCCATATATGTTTACTGTGCTGAGAAGGATGGGGTTCCCAGAGCCGTTCTTGCGCTGGATAGAGTTATTATATACGGAACCATGTGCACGAATAAGAGTGAATGAAAACACATCTGAACCCATAAACATATCGGGGGTCGAGGCAGGGATGCCCGCTCTCGCCACTTTTATTTACACTCACGCTGGAGCCACTGGCTTGTAAGATAAGGCAAAGGCACACAGACACTGCACTGCAGTTCCAGCTTAGACCAGTCAGTATATCGCTATATGCAGACAATATGGTCCTTTACACACGGTATCCAGACGTAAATTTAAATACACTCATCAGAGAATATATCCGGTTTGAACACTATTCAGGACTCCGCATAAACTGGGATAAGTCAGTGGTGATCCCGCTTACTCCTGCTACAACACAACCGACATTAGATTATGCACTGAAATGGCAGGCAGATCCCGTGAAGTATTTAGGCATTTGGATACATCGAGATACGGAGCTGGTGTTGCGAGAAAACTATGGCAGAGCCATATCAAAGCTGGAGGACCAGATAGATAGATGGATTAAACTTCCGCTATCACTAGCTGATCGGATCGCAATCCAGAAAATGATAGTGCTGCCTAGATTCCTTTATTTATTCATGAATACACCGATATGGGTTACACAATCCCTATTTACCAAACTGCGCACTGCCATGCTAAGGCTGACGTGGGCAGGTAAGCAGGCACGAGTAGGGTGGAAAGAACTGAACAGACCATACTTTCAAGGGGGCTTTGGAGCACCAGATTGGCAACTATACTATTACTGTGCACAGGCGCAACACGCCCACTACTGGTTACACCCACATGGCCACATACCGCATATAGCAGTAGAATACGAGAGTGTAAAACCGACCCCCCTGATCACTTTAGTATCGGACCCGAGACGGCACACCCAGAGTGCTGCAATACACCCAGCCCACTGCACATCGAGAGCATGGCACATGCTGGCGAAATGCGCACACAAACTCCCGACATATGCACCAGCTTTGCCCATGCACCATCATCCGCGAATCACAGTGATGCAAGAAAAGAAAATGACAAACTTGCTGGGGGAGATGGGCCTAAGTAACATGGGCGACATATTCCCACTTGGGAAATTCTTAGCCGTCACCTACCCAGCCGGACATTGGACATTGTTTTTCCTCGTCTCTCCGCTGTGTTTCCTTTCCCTCCCCCGCTTTCTCCCTCCATGATCCTGCAGATGACTCCCCTTTCCAGCCCTACATAACCTTGTTTGTTTTTCTCCTACCCCCCTGTCGCGAACCCTCACCCCCACCCTCCCTCATGCTCCAGATAACTCGTATATGTTTTTTATTTTATGCTATGGTAACAAATTTAACTTTGTGAAACTTGTTCTTATGTAAAGCGCTCTGATACCTCCGGGTCTAGCCAGCGCTATATAAAACTTTTCAAATAAATATAAATAAAAAATAAAATTCATTTCACAAACCGACGCATCCCTTAGTGCACACCACACATCTTTGAAGGTATTTGCGTATCTACGCCTGCGTATGGCAGTAAAAGAGCTATACCCCTCATTCCCAGACGAACCTCCGACATATCAAGCGCTTCAGATTTTATTACCATCACCGAGACGTCAACGTTTAGTCACACGCCTCTATAACGCAGCTCAATGCGAACAATTCAGAGAACAAGACAAACCTCAAAGGAGATGGGAGGAAGCACATGGCAGTCCTATCGCTAAAGAGGACTGGGAGTATAGTTGCGCACAGATGCAAATGCTTACACCTAACTGTAATTTGTGCAGTAAACATTTTAAATTTCTTCATCAGGTATATTATACACCGGTGCAATTGCATAAGTATGGTTTAAGAACGGATGACAGATGTCACAGATGCAGCGCACCTGGCGCAGACTTCTTACACATGGCATGGGCATGCCCTCAGCTTCAACCATACTGGCAAGAAGGGACTAACACTCTCACTATCATGCTGACGGAACAGATACCTAATGCGCCTCTGGTGTGCCTACTGGGCATACACAAGATCCGTCTGGCTCGCAGACGTAAACTTCTAGCGGTGGCATTACTACTGGCCAAAAGGCATATAGCTATGAGATGGGGGAGCAGACCCACACCACAGTGCAAAGACTGGAATACAGATATGACATATTGCAAGGAGAGACTGGAAATCTATGCGGAGGAACTACCACAAGCCTCCAGACCTAGGGACTTCTGGGACCCATTTGTACAATACCTTAGATCCATACAAACGGATGACTGAACATGCATGGCGGTATGTAGATGTAATTCACAGGATGTGGGCTTTTATATTCAAATAGGTGGTGGAGGATGGGGCTGCAGAGGCTGGATGGGGCAGACTGTAAAAAACTAAAGACCAAATTTGCTAAGGTTGGTCTCAGAGTAGGCTACTGAGAGATAGCTGTGTAAAATGGAATACTTACATGTGAAATAACGCGGTTTTAAAACATGTCAGCAGGTGGTTTCTATGTTTGGAAGTTGGAAAATTAATTGTATATATGACATGGCACTCTGTGTTCTTTAACTGACCAGAATAAAATAAAATATAAAAAAATAAATTAAAAAAAACATTCATAAAGGGCACCTGTGGAAAAATGCTGGTGCTGGCATACTTGAGGAGATCTTATCATAGTGTGGACCCCCGGCAAAATGTTGGTAGCACATTTGAGGTAATTTTTGTCATAAGGGATGACAACCGTGGAATATGGAAGGGGTACTGTGACAAAATGGTGACCCTGACATACTAGAAGTAATGTTTGATAAAAGGATCACTCATATCATATGCATTGCATTGATAGCAAAAACCCAGCACAGACATATAGAATGTCATTTCTGTCATAAGGATACCCATTACTAGCCCAATAGGGGTATTTTTTGACATATGTGGACACAAATAGCACATTTTGAAAACAAATGGGATCAACTATTGGGAAGCGTTAGGTTGAATTGGCTTGTCACACCATGACAGGGATTGAATATTTAATTAGTTCCCTTTCAGAGCCTATAACTTTTTAGCAAATTTATGTGAAAATTGTTATTTAAAATGCCCTATTTCCTGCCATTTTTTTCAAAATGTTGTTGGCGGGAGATCCCTCATCTGAACCGTGCTTAGAAGAGGACTGCCATTTGCTTTGCTTGTTTGCTACAATTCAGGTCAAGTATTACGCCCCACCACTTTCTAAGATAAAGTCAGCACTCTAATACAGGTGGTATCTAAAACAGACATTTTTCTATGTTGTGCTGGTATTATGGAACTTCAATAATGACAATTATTCTAACTGTATTTATATAGCGCTTACTACCCCTGACAAGGCATTAAAGCGATCTTTGGCAAGTACAACGCTACTCCAGAACCCAACATAGATTAGTATATGGAAATATACATTGTTAATTGGAGCAGTGGATTTAATAGGACAAAGGAGGGAGAAAGGGGGGGAAAGAGTCTAGAAAATGTTATTTGGGAGATCAATCAATCAATCATGTCACTTATAAAGCGCACTACATACCCGCGAGGGTCTCAAGGCGCTGGGGGAAGAGGGGGGTGGTGCTGCTACTGATCGAAGAGCCAGGTCTTGAGGAGTCTTCTGAAGGCCAGTAGGTCTTGGGTCTGTCGGAGGTTGGTGGGGAGGGTGTTCCAGGTCTTGGCGGCGAGGTGGGAGAAGGATCTGCCGCCGCCGGTCGTTTTCCGGATGCGGGGGACTGTGGCGAGGGCGAGGCTGGTCGAGCGGAGCTGGCGGGTGGGGGTGTAGAAGCTGAGTCGTCTGTTGAGGTAGGCTGATCCGGAGTTGTGGAGTGCTTTGTGTGCGTGGGTGAGGAGCTTGAAGGTTATCCTCTTGTTGACAGGGAGCCAGTGCAGGTCTCTCAGGTGGGGTGTGATGTGGCTGCGTCGGGGGATGTCGAGGATAAGACGTGCAGAGGCGTTCTGGATGCTTTGCAGCCGTCTCAGGAGCTTAGCCGTCGTTCCTGCGTAGAGGGCGTTTCCGTAGTCCAGCCTGCTGGTGACGAGGGCCTGGGTGACTGTTTTTCTTGTTTCATAGATCATAGTAGTAAAATTAGGTTTCGGATGAGTGAAAGGAGGGAAGAGTCTAGAAAGGGTTATTAGGAGATAACAGTAGTAAAACAAGCATTGAAAATGCAATAGGTCTCGCCTTTGATTAAGTTAAAGCCATTTGCTTTGCTAATGGTATTATATAGCAAAGCAAATGGCTTTAACTTAATAAAAGGCGAGGCCTATTGCATTTTTAATGCTTGTTCTTTTAAGTCTGCTCCATGTCCCCGTGTAATCTGAAGAGTGTGTGAATAGTATGCGAGACATCTGTAATGGGATCAGTGTATTCTTAGAATGTGCGCTGAACGCCTGACGTGAATGTTTCGGGCTTTTAAACCGCGCATCTTTTTGAAATTGAGTGAATGAACCAGACATGAGCACAGTACATAGCGCCTGGACTCTCTCGTAGCTCCTCGCATGCAGAGCCTGTAGATCTGCGCTCTCCGCTGTCAGGCTGTCTGGCGATTGGAGATCTGTGGAGAGAGTGACTGAAATGCTCCCACTTACATCTAAACCTTTACTGTCAGGCGCATCACAGAATCTGCGCATCTGCCCCCAGGACTCATGTTCCTCGCGCCCACACACAAGCACAATTTTGCTAGAGGACTTGTGTCCATTCTGGGGACATTCACAAAAACGAGATGATAAACCTGGGTACCCTATGTGTATTTTTCAGAATTTCAATAGCTTTTACCAGATTCCAAGCGCATTTCTGATCTTACAAAAAATGTGCAATGTCTATGTTACGCTTATGTACATGCTCTTTAAGAGTCGGGAGTTCACCTTTCTCATCCTTTGGTGGCATTAATAAGTAGGGGTTCTTTCAATTGTACCTTTCACCCATGGTAATATGCAAGTAATATATGCTCAGGGTGGCCAGGCACTTAAGAGTGGAATATGTTAATTTTTTTTAAAATGTGAATAGCGCCTTCTACAAAAGTATGGCTGCGCAGCGCTGTGAATATGAATGCCAGTGAAAGCAAGAAACATCCTGCTGTATGTTTGACAGATTGGTTCTTTAGATCTTGACAAGTTAACTCTGAATTTTTCTGATGTCCCCTCAGAAGAGACTGCCAATTAGTTTTAAGAAGTAAAAAAAAAGCGTGTTTAGTCTGCAGATATGCGCCTTCTTTTTTTCACGTCAGGCTTTAGCGCCTGTGCACACCCAAACATCGATTTGGGTGCTAGTTAGCCGCTCCTCGTCTGCGCCCGGTTACTAAATGGCAATATTATTAAGTTATTAACATATACAAAGTGCACGCACCGGCTTTTCTGTTTTTGGATGTCACGTACAGCCGGCCTTTTAAAGGGACGTTTTGCACCTGGAAAGTCAGAATGATTATCATCAGCTTTTAATTTCCAATCAGGGGGGAAGTTGAACTCCAAGCACTCACCTTAAGGGGGGCTAATCAGAAGGGCACCTTCTGATGAAACGTGTAGAAAAGGGTGATGTGGTCGGTGCAAAACTTTAGAAGCAGAAACACCGTATTCTAGACTCTAGCATGTTTATTTTTAAACTATAGTGCAGCAGGTGAATGATATCCATTAAGAATCGTTACACAAAATACTTTACCTGAGGTAAATAAATGCAAAGACAGCGGGTTGAAACATATTTTATATATATATTTGCAAGTTAGGCGCAGTTTTCAGAATACACTTGCAACGTTTATGCACGCGCATAGACAATGTTATGTTTACTTACATGTTAATAAGCACAGACAATAATGATATTAATGTATGCCCAACGCCGGCTCATTGTCGCCCAAAGAGGCGACCATCGGTTAAGAACACTTAAACTTCACACCGTGGTTAATCGTGTGCAGTCCTCGCTAAATTGCTGGGTTCCAGATATTGAGAATGTCTTTTTTCTCCTATAGGATGCTACCTAACCGGATTGGGTTACGACAGAAGCGTCACCTTGGAAGCTTTTGAGGATGATTTAATTAACCACACATTAGGGCGCGTTTTTTTTCTTTTGCAAGGAAGCCCCCCTCCCCCACCCCTGATTTGCTTGCCCGACTCCTTCGTTGCAACGCGGGGTCCGCCTTCACTTGTCTCTGTTTCAAAAACTAAAACTAGCAGAGACCACTCAGAAGAACATGTGCTTACTAAAACAGAGTTCATTGTACACTAGCATTCAGTCATTAATTATTAATTCTTTAGGCGTTCGTATTTGGTACCCCGAACAGGGCCAGGCATTTTTCACTAAAGCGCAATTTGTGAATATTATGATAATGCAGTTCAGTTTTTGCACATCATTCCCATTTTACCGGTAGTTTTTAGGTCTCGCCTAGCGAAAGCAGCGCATCTCGCTATTGCGAGTACCTTTTGGAATCGATTCTGCCGAGGGCTTTTATGCACGCGCCTGCATGGACAAACATGGCTGCTCTTGCCATTTGTCCATAGCAGACAGAATGCGCGTGTCCGTAGGGACTGTGGACAATCCCACGCCATTTTGTTGCTATAGCAACAAAAATGCCGCTTCGCTCATAGCTCCGAACCAGCACGCACCCTGCAGTTCCCCCGGGGCACAAGCAGGCATCCACTTCTGTCTTTTTGCTGACCTGCAGTTCCCCCGGGGCACAAGCAGGCATCCACTTCTGTCTGTTTGCACATCAGCGTTCACAGAGTACAGATTGAGAAACTGCTGGCAGCACCGGGCCTCGTAGTTGTTGACTGCGTTCATTCAGAATTTTGCGTCATCCACGTCAAGTTTCCAAATACGATTTTACAGACAGCTTGAAATACAGTTATTTGGCCAGCAAAAAAAATCACTGTGCCTGCGAACCCACAATTGACTTTATTTTTAATCGCAAACCGACACTGTAATTCACCATAATTTATGCTTGTTTCGTGGCACACAAATAGAGCCTTCATCCTTAAGTAAAAGGCATTGATGTGAAAAGAGTATGCAGGCATGATTTATTTATTATGCCGTGACGCTCGTGCCTGCTTTGTTTGACAGAGTTGCACGGCCTGTAGCTTTTAAGTATTTTTGGCACATGTTTGTTAAGTTGTTTTCCTATCCTCTTGTAAATTTGACCCTAAGGTGCTGTATTTTCATTTCAGTCATTTAGCCAAAATTCGTGGCAATAATTCATTGTGCATTGTTTAAAAATGTCCTTGAAAATTGCTAGTAAAGATTGGTAGCATGCATGTATGGTAAAGAACAGTGTCTCCCGAATCCAGTTTGAAGGCGGGCTCGATTATTTTTCTGCGAAGTGCGTTATTAATAGTGTGACCTCTAAGCAGTTCACTTCGCAGAAGAATCGTCATTGTACAGAGAAGCGTTTTTTTTTCTTTCAAACTTGGTTTTAGCTTAGCATATCTACTCGCAGCTTTGTGAGTAATACCTGTGAGGGGCAGCAGTGTAGGCTTTACTGCACAATGCTACAAATATGTCCCAGTATTATTCTCCCAGCAGCCCTCCCCGTCCTCACTCACTCTTAAAACAAATTGTACGCTCAGATGCAGTTTGTGTCACGTGACCTGCATTCTTTCATAGAAGAGGGTGGCAGGCCTTTACACAAAGCTGAGGATTTCAAAACAGGCTTGTGCTCTTGAAAGGCGTATAGGATCTGGGCAGTTAGTCACATATTAGGAGGAATGGTGAATAGGAACATTTTGTATGATTGCGGGAGCCTCTCAGGTCAGTTAGGTTGGCGCAACACCAGTCACACATCAAGCCGTCAAACATGTGTTAGAGACATTTTCTGAACCAAACTGGTGTCTTGAACCACAGTACGGTCTAGAACATAGGCCAGCTTCCTATGGGTTTAGTTTTAACTGTTGTTCAAAAACCAACTTGTGGTTTTTCCATACAAAACAAACCTGAACAACAGATTCTTAAATCACGTTTTCGTTGATCCGTGTATGCTAAATTTATTTAGGGATGCTGGGTGAATGATTTTGGGAAGATAGCTCAGTGATTTGGGTTGTTTCTGCTGGGAACTGTGAGTGAATTGCAGGTTCTCATACTGTAAAGTTGATACAGTCTTCCGTCTTTCTGAGATTGATAAGACGAGTCCCATTTTCGATTGGGTGATAGTAACGGTACATACAAAAGTTCCTCACAAAGCACTATAGAAAAAATATATTATTATTGCTTGAATTGACCACTGGTTCCTCAGCCATGTCAGTTGCTGGTCTTAGCTACATACTGGGTTGAAAAAACATTGGTTTCCACTCACGGTGCTCTTTGGGCAGCATGTGGAATGTCTGCAATTGTGGTAGCATCTGTACAGAGTTGAAGTGTGCGTTTTAAATTAGAATATCTGTCAAAGGGAAGATAAACATGTAGCAACGTCATAAGTTCTTCCCCACTACCCTACTACCCCACTACCCCCTTACTACTCCACTACCCCACTACCCCCTACTACCCCACTAACCTACTACTCCTCTAATACCCCACTACCCTAATACCCCTCTACTACCCCTCTACTACCTCTCTATTACCCCACTACCCCTCTACCCCTCTACTACCCCACTACTACCCCACTACTACCCCACTATCCCTCTACGCTACTACCCCTCTACTACCCCACTACCCTACTACCCCTCTACTACCCTACTACCCCTCTACCCCACTACCCCTCTACTACCCCACTACCCCTCTACTACCCCACTACCACTACCCCTCTACCCCTCTACTACCCCACTACTACCCCTCTACTACCCCACTACTACCCCTCTACTACCCCACTACCCCTCTACTGCCCTACTACCCCTCTACTGCCCCACTACCCCTCTACTGCCCCACTACCCCTCTACTGCCCCTCTACTACCCCACTACCCCTCTACCCTACTATCCCACTACCCTACTACCCCACTAAACCACTACCCTACTACCCCCCTACTACCCCACTACCCTAATATCCCTCTACTACCCCACTACCCTACTACCCCACTATCCCACTACCCTACTACCCCTCTATCCTACTACCCCTCTACTACCCCATTACCCCACTACCCTACTACCCTTCTACTACCCTACTACCCCTCTACTACCCTACTACCCCACTACCCCTCTACTACCCCACTACCCCTCTACTACCCCTCCACTACCCTACTACCCCTCTACTACCCCTCCACTACCCTACTACCCCTCTACTACCCTACTACCCCTCTACTACCCCTCTACTACTCCAATACCCCTCTACTACCCCATCACCCCACTACCCCTCTAGTACCCCACTACCCCTCTAGTACCCCACTACCCCTCTACTACCCCACTACTACCCCCCTCTTCCTCCCTCTACCCCTCTAATCTCTACCCCTCTCTACCTCTCTCTACGCGCACACATATATATATATATATATATATGCATATATATGTATATATATATGCATATATATGTATATATATGCATATGCATTTACATATATGTATGTGTATATACATACATACACATATAAACATATATACACATCTGCATATCTATATAAATACAAATATAAATGCATACATATACATATATGCATACATATGCATGTTATGTACATGAAAGTTTGAAAAACACTAATAAAAGCAAAGCTAAAAAGCAACCTAATTACAAACAGAATTGCTTTAACTTAAACAAGGGCGAGACCTATTGCATTTTCAATGCTTGTTTCAAACCTGCGTACTTGTCGGACAAAAAAACAAAAAAATTACCCTCAGCTAAAAAGTCATCCCGCACTGCACTTCAAAGCGCTACGTTCACTCCAGCCTCACGGATGTTGGTTGCTTAACTGGTGGCATCTACCCGACTTAATTCTGTGTAGAAGTGCACACAGAGGCGTCTCGTGCTGGCGGCAGGGGAACTATCACACGCAGGATCCTACAAAAAAATGCCCAGTAACTTTCAGTTCCTCTGTCCATAATGTGTTGGGAAAGTTGTTTTGCAACACATTTTTCTGTGATTTTTGAAAGAAAAGGGAGATTGGTGATGGGGCGGAAGTTGTTGAGGTCGTTCGCATCTGCGGAGGTTTTTTTTTTTTTAGAAGAGGGGTAACCTGTCCTGTTTTGAGGACAGCTGGGAGGGATCCTTGACTGAGGAAGAGATTAACTAGCCTGGTCCAATAAGAGAGTATTGGTATAGAAATCAATGGCAATGACACTAGGTATGGGGTCAGAAGAATGGTTGGAGGGTTTGGTTTCGAGGATACATTTGAGGAGGTCATCTTCCGAGATGGCGGCAAAGTTCTGCCAAGTGACTAAGGATTTTCGCTCCTCAATGGGGGTGGGGTGGGTGACCTGATCCACCAGTGATTTGACCTTTTCATCAAAGAATATAGCAAATTCAGTTGCTTTCTTTGAAGCATCCTCAGGTTTGATGGTTTGGGGAGAGCAGTTTGGGTTTTTGATAAGGTCGAAAAGTTTTTTGGGTCTGTTTTTAGCTGAGTCGAGGAGGGATCTGAAAGGTGATGCTTTTTCATGGAAGATGTGCTTGTGGTATTTGGATCTTGCCGAACATAAAAGAGAGAGATTGGAGGTGGATGGAGATTGTCTCCAATGTTTCTCCAAGATTCTAAGGTTTTTCCTTTCGTCATAGAGAGCTTTATTGAACCAAGGTGCTGAGGGGGTGGGTCTTTTCCTTTTGCTTTGGAGTGGAGCGACATTGTCGATTTCGACTGCTAGGATTGAGAGGCAATGGGTGGTGAGATCGTCGACATCCGCGTTAGGGTCTAGTCTAGGAAGTGAACGCATAGCAGAATCACAGAGTCTCAAGCTCAATGTTTTTAGTGTTGCGGAACCAGGTAGAAGCCCTTTTAGGTTTGCCGAGAGTTACAACGTGCGAAAGGTGAAAACGGAAGGGAATGAGGAAATGGTCTGACCAGTCTACATGGATAGGGGGAGCAATGGTAAGCAGGTCTGATTTAGAAATAACAAGGTCCAGAATTGAGCCCTTGGCGTGTGTAATTTCCGAGCAGTGTTGGACAAGATCGTTAGCTGAGAGAAAGGTGGCAAGCTTGTTGGCAGCCGAGTCTTCCACGGAGCCCCAGTGGAGATTGAAGTCACCTAGGAAGATCTGCTTGTCACTTTGAGAATATTGGTCACTAATGAAGTCGGTGAGTTCCTCCATGAAGGAAGAGCAGTTACCGGGCGGGTGGTAGATGGCATGGAACCTGAAGGGTGAGCCGTGATGAACTTGAAGTTCTAGGGATAGGCATTCCAATGTGCGGAAGAAGATGCTAGGAAAGGCTTTAATTTGAAGGGAGTTTCTGAAGATAATAGCAACACCTCCCCCGATCTTGTCTGTTCTGTCGTTTCTGAGGATAGAGTAGTCGGTAGGTATCAGAAGATCAAACAAAGTGTGAGAGGAGTCATTAAACCAGGTCTCAGTGAGGAAGAGCATGTCAAGATTGTGGTGGGTGATAGTGTCAGAGATTTCCAGTTTGTGTTTGGTTGCAGATCTGCAGTTGTGGAGCATACAATGTAGCTCTGACGCGACTGTTTTGGTGATGGGAGTGTTTGGGCTGTTAAGGGAGATAGGGATTAGATTCTTAAATGAGGGTGACCTGTGAGAGGGAGGCTGGTAGGTTCTGACGGAAGAGATGGTCTGAATAGTGAATTGAGTAGAATTTTTAGGAGAGGAGAGTGGAGGGGGATTGACGTTGGTAGTCTTGTAGCTAGCCAGTAGGTTGGCAATATCTATGGAGGACAGACTGTGGTTGGCTTTATTGGGGCGCGGGAGCAAGGAACTCCTCGGGAGGTTATTAGGGAAGGGGGATATCTTAGCACTTAAAAGTGAAATGGATGCTTCAAGCTGGGAAATGGAAGAGATGAGAGAATCAAGTTTATTTTCCAGGGAGAGGTGGGCTGAACACGGAGTGTTGGGTGGCTCGATGGTTAGGGGAGGGAGTGAAGTAGGAGAAGGAGGAGAGGGGGAGGTGGGGGACCGGGGAGAGTGTTGGGGTGCAAGGGTCGAAGGTGGGGAAAGATGGTGGTAGAAAGGAGTGGATGGAGTTACAGTGATATTTTTACTGGTGTTGAGCAGAGGTGAAGAGTAGAGATCATAAGTAGGAGGAGAAAATTGAGAAGTAGAGAGGGAGGGCGAGAGGTGGAGAAGGGGAGGTCAAGGGAAGGCCGGGGATACAGTAAGATGAGACGAGAGGGGGCTGTACAGGGAGGGGAAAGAGGAGGGTCAATGGATGGCCAGAGGAATGGGGAGATGAGAGGAGGAGGGGCTGTACAGGGAGGGGAGTCAATGGAAGGCCAGAGGTATGGGGAGAAGAGAGAAGGTGCAGGCCAGGTACCGTAGGCTATGAGAGGTGAATGTAGGGGGACAGGCACCAGGCAGAGTGGGGGGGATTGGGCTAAATGGTAGTTGTGGGATGAGTGAGGGACTATAAGGTCAAAGGGAGGGACGGAATTACCAAGAGGGGAGACAGGGTTGTGAAGCATAGGAGGAAGGACTGTAAGGTCAGAGGGAGGGAAGAGGATGGAATTACCAAGAGGGGAAACCGGGATGTGAAGCTTAGGAGGGGGAGGGGAGGTTGTAGAGAGATGGGAGGTGTAAGAACAGAATTGAAGGTAGGAGGGAAGGGGAAGAGTGGAACGGGATGAGGAGAAGGGGGAGGAAAGGGGAGGGTAAGGAGAGTTGATCAGTAGACAGGTTGTAAGAAAGGTGGATTAAGTAGGGGGGAGATGGATAGGAATAGGGGGATTAGGGGGCAGGAGATGGCATTGGAATATTGGAGAGATGCAGGGTGGGGAGGGGAAGCCGGAGGTAAAGCAGACGAGGTAAGGGGGAGATCAAATTGGAAAGGGGGAAGAATGGGAGGGGAGGGAGCAAGAGAAGGTGGGGATAAAGGGTAGACCTGTGACTCCCGGGAGAGCGGTCTGAAGGAATATAGGGGGGTCATGGGGGGAGAAAGTAGACGAGCTAGAAGAAGAAGAAGAAGAAGAATCGAGGGAGATCGTAGTCGCAGGGGTGGGACGAAGGGAGTGGAAGAGGTGGTCAAAGAGAGAGAGACAGGAGTCTGTAGCTTGGATCATGACAGTGCCATTGTTATAAAGTGTAATGGTGAGAGAGCCATTAAAGCAAGTGGAGGGAGACATTTTTAACCGCTTCCCATGCGGGAAAGAAGAGGAGGAGGAGACGTTGAAGGAATTGAAGAAGCCGGAGGACCAGGAAGGGATGTCGTGAGTGAAGAAAATGAAGTCATTTTTGATCTTCCCTAGACGCCCATTATGGAATTGGTCAACAAAGAGGGAATCTGGAAATTATTCAATGGTGTTATGCTTGAACCGTTTTGCTGCTGCTTTGGACAGATTAGGGGGATAAATGACTTTGAAGCAGTTAACTCCAGACTTCGTTCGAATGGAAGCCATGATAAGGAGATGAGGGGATGGGGGGTAGAAAAAGGGGCCACCAGGGTAGCAATAGCGCAAAGAAGTATAATAAGAGGGGGGCGCATATTCCGGAAATTGAGTGAAAATAATCCAAAAGGAGTGAGGTCAGATCAGGACCAAAAGGAGGCACCTAACGAGGCTAAAAACAGGCAGGAAGGTAGAGGGGAGAAGCAGCATCTGAATATTTTAGGGGAAACCAGTGGTCAATGCACAAGTGTCATTAATGGAGATCCCGATTATTCCAGTATGGTGGAAAGTGGTGAGTTGTCCTATCCAAGATAGCCGCCACAGTTAGAGGATAGACCATTTCTCTTTCTATTTCCATAGATCATTCCTCAAGTAGGAAATAATGATGAATGTTGCCCTATCCAAGATGGCCGCTAAAGATTGAAAATAGATCATTCCTCTTTCTATTTCCAAAGGCCACTTTGTCATGCGTGCGTACCTCTTCTATTTCTAATAGTGGAAGAGGAAGCACAAAATGGGTTGCCCTATCCAAGACGGCCGCCATAGATTGAAAAATAGATCATTCCTCTTTCTATTTCCAAGACCACTTAGTCGTGCGTGCGTACCTCTTCTATTTCTAATAGTGGAAAGAGGAAGCACAAAATGGGTGCCAGTCTGTGATTGTTATGGGAGAGGATAGCTTAGAACACGGGCATTTTGATGATGTCGAGAAGTTACACAAAATGTCAGGACAATAGTGGCAGAGTATGGTGGTTGGGACTAATCTAGGACGGCATGTATCGCTTTATTCCAATCATCCCTGGTTGCCCCTCCCACTGTTGGACGTCTCAGAAGCCAATACTGCCTCCCAGACATGCCAAGTCAACCTCTTCCTATTGTGTAAGAGTTCCATGCATAACCGTAGGTTATATAATAAACAGCTGATACCATATGCCCAGCGTATGTCTGCTGTCAGCTTCGGGCTGCGTGCTACTCTCCGCGCTAACTACAGCGCTCACCTCTGGCCTCGCCGAGTTCCGTTACGCCTCTCAGGCCCGCAGCAGGAGCGGAGGTCCTCTCGTCATCAAGTGGAAAGTAACGGCCAGAGAAGTGCTTTGGTGCACCCAGGCTGGCCCGGTCAATAGTCAGCTGCAGGCAGCGTCTATGCACAAGTTGAGCAGCAGCCCCGCCTCGCCAGTCTTTGTCCGCATCGCTTCTCTGTCAGGATCCGGGGGGCTCCGGAACAGCATCAGCAGGGTCACGTCGGGGACTTGGAGGTAGTGCAGCACCGGCCTGGCGCGGCCCCCTACGGACTCACTGGAATCATCGCCTATGCAGCGCGGTCCGTAAATCGCTCACGGGAGATCCGGGTCAGGATTTCAGCAGGTGAGTTGTGGCTGGTTCCAGCGGGAGTAGGGACAAGTGGGTCCTGGTCAGATCTGCTGCGTCTTCCAACTCGGCGTCGTCATGTGTCCAGGCGGAATCAGGAAGTTTCCCTTCTACAGGCCGGGGGTTAAAGTGGGTGGCACAGCGGTCACAAGAAAGAGTCGCATCGGGTAAGGGCGAGCCGAAATAGCCACTTTGTTTCTCTGGCCCGTTCTCCAAGATGGGTGACCTGGTCCGTGCAGCTCCACAAATCCCGGATTTCCTCACTCCGGTATCGGCTCCGAAATACGGTAAGCAGAGTTTTAGTATCTGCCAGTCTTGACGTCGAGAGTTTGATGGTTCCGGTGCTGGGCCGCTGGGGCTAACAGGGATAACTGTTAAAATTAACGATCCCAAGCGGAGGAGCTCCCATTGCGGGCTCCTCACCAGTCGGCCATTTTCGCCAGGAAGAGCCATTGACGCCGCCGCGGAACTGCGCGGACGCGTCCCACGGAGTCCACTTCAGGAACAAATCTGCGCCCCCTTTGTAAAGCCGGAATTAAAACCTGCGGGGACATTTCAATTGCAGAGGGAGGCTGACGCACTCAAATGTTCTGGACAGTGGCGTAAAGATAGTCCACGCAGCCCCTGTGGTGCGGGGAGGGGGCGAAATCCAGGGGGAAGCTGGGCGTCTCAGAACCCATGCAACTCAGAGAGAGGGGCGCAGGGCCGCCAGCAGGGATGCACCCGTGAGAAGAACCCCTGTGCTTGGAGCACTGAGACCCCCCCCAAGAAGTGCAGGAACACAACTTTCCAAAGCACCGGAAGCGGAGGGCTGTGGACAAACGAGGAGAGAAAAGGGAGGGGGGGTGGGAAGGAGGTGTGGTGCAACAATATGTTGAGAAGGGAGAGGAATGGAGCGCTGGGCTTCACGAGAAAAGTGGAGCGGGAAATAAATAAATAAAGTGAGCGCGGTGCCTAAAGCGGGCGCCGCGCTTATTAAAGTAAAGTAAAAAAGCATAAGGTGCGGGTGGCGGACGACACAGAGGGCGGGTAGCGGTGGGGAGGACGACGGGGGGGGTATAAGGGGAGAAATAAAAGCGCGTCAGCCATTGTTGAAGGCAAACGCGTAATACGAAAAAAAAAGTGCTTAGCGGCTAATTGAGAGACACTGTCTCCCGCCGCAAGTAAAAGATCAAATCCCGGTGGGCAGGGCCAAAAGAGGACAGGGTGGCAACCCTCAGTGTAATGATTGCCTCCGGTGCAATCATTACACTGTGTTTTGCCTAATCTATGACGCAAAACGACGCCCACGAACCAAAAATGGAGGCGGAGCCACAACACGACTTCTGGAATCGTATCGATTCCAAGAAGCCCTCGTATGACGAGAGCAGCGCATGCGCTGCTTTCGTCAGGCCGAGACCTAATGAGGTTTGGGATTTGTCAAAGAAGGGATAGAGGAGTGAAGAGTCTATAAAGTGATATTTGGGAGACCATAGTACAAAAAAGAGGTATGGGACGAGTCAAAAGAGAGATTAGAGGAGGGGAGAGTCTAGAAAGGGTTATTAGGGAGATCATAGTGGTACAATGATGTTTTGGATGAGTAAGAATGGAGGTAGAGGATATATTGAGAGAAGTATAGGATGAGATTTAGAGTAGTGCATTGGAAAGAGTTGAAAGCCTTGTTTTTATTTCTACAGTAGGAGTAAAGTAATAAATATATAGATACATAACTGCATAGAAAAGTATACATGTATATGGCAAATAATAAAGAGATATAAAGTTGTACTATATTAAGTCCCATGTGTGCAAGTATGGATAGTTAGAAACTCACTTTCAAGTGTAGCTGTGCATAAAGTTAGTTTATTTGTATTATTTTTTTTATTGTATTATTTTATGTCCGTGGGTAGGTAATGAGAGATCATTTCCTGGAAAATTCGGGGTCATATGTTGCCACCTCTACTGATGTCATTATGGTCAAAGGGTATATGACATCACTTACACTAACCCTATTATTTTTGTGAATTGATGCCCAAGTGCAAAAGCCTTTTATTTACATGCTGATTTTCTGGAGTAGTTTGTTACACAACTGCACAACTTTCAACAGCAACACACCCCATGTTCGCGCTTTTACTAAATACAGTAAACTAAATATTTAACATACAGCCAGCTGTCTTCTGACACCTTCAGCAGGTCCTGGCTTTTCGCCCTACCTCCAAACTTGCAATGATGATAAGCAACACTTCTTCTCTCAGAATACACCAGAATAATGGGTAAACAGCCAGTACTGGTTGAAACATCACATGATAAGGCCAGCTTTGCTGGTCAGGAACTACTAGGCCTTGTAATAATTTAATGCCGCCTGCACAGAGAGTGGCAGCAATTCTGTAGCAGCTAATGCCAGCTTTTGGCGAAGGACTTTGGCTCGATTGGTATCATTTGCCAGACTATAGATTCCGTACTGCAGTTACAGCTTTGGAAATTGATTATACGAACATAGCTGTTCTGTTCTACTCGCGATAAGGTGTAACTCGCAGTGTCACACATATTGGATTGAAATGTGACTTATAAGCACAATAAAAACATAAACATCTCACACATAAGCAAACTGAAAACGTGACTGCTATGATTAATGTGCAGCCTGAAAAGGTGCAGTGTCTAAGTAACGTGCTATACAAACAAAAAATGAATACTTGTATCGAAACGTTTGATTTTCACATGTTGTTTTTAACGATTTCTTTTACGCCGAGGGTGCCAGGGAGTACACATGCTTTTGGAATTCTCCTTAACTGGAGGAACACAAAAATGATTAGCATTTCATTGGACATTAAACATCTACGCCCTGCGTTACAAACATAATATACCTGCATTGTTTATATAGTGGGTAGTGGCAGCACTGTTCAGATGTGGGCCACCATATCTAGTGATCCCAATACATTATGGAAATTAAGATAATAACAAAGAACTCTGTCCACCATTAGTGTAGCCAGTGTGTCATAGGCCCCAGGACAAGGAAATGATCCCCCTATCTGCAGTATGAATTATAAATTACAGCAATAATCATGGTTCAGTGGGTTCCTCGGGCTACTGGACTACGGCGTTACTGCACCTGCTGTACTGATGGAAGCTAATCGTCTGCTGCCCATATTACTAAACAACATATAATAAAATCTTCACTAAAATATTAGGCAACATAAAATGATTTTAAAAAGCACATTCAATTGTTCGGACTCGTTTAAGAAACGTTACCTATTTGGCAGGGCTACCATTGCCGCGTTCGCCCGAAGCGGGATCAACATAGGCCGCAGGGCTGAAGGGTACCAGCAGCGACCCCCAGGGCTAATAACGAGGGTCAGTCAAAATGCAGAGTAAAGTGGCCCACCACGGTTGGGGGACACGGCTGAAAGCAGAGCTGGCACACGGAAAGTGTCACCAGGCTCAAAGTCAAAGTGCTAAAGTGCAAGGTGTGTTTGTGTGAGGCTGCACCTATCCCGCAGCGCCCTCTTCCGGCCGATATGCACAAACAAAAATGTGACATAGAAGACGGGCTTATGCATGGTAAACGCGGAAGCCCGCGCGAATCTGGTTCTCCGGCCCAGCCGTCCAATCCCACGGCTCCGGAAGCACGCACAGCACCTGGCTCAGGCTTGGACCGGGTGGCGACTCTCCCATTGAGAGGAGGGCGGGGCTTGGCGGTGACGGTTTACCACACGAGGACGGGAAGAAGGTATGCTTAGTTAACGCCCACCATTTTTTTGGTACACATCCTCCGAAAAATTTAGGCAAAAACATCCCACTTGCTACTGTCTTGTCGAGGAATTACATGTTACTTAGTGGTGGAAAGGGAAAATATTTACTCAGAAGCCTGGTAATGGGGAGTGGGTGTGGCGCTGGATGTAAAGGGATGGAGTCCTGAGCGCGATATCATAAGGGGGTTAGGGTTATGACGAATAAACACTGTCTTGAGCAGCAGACCCAATGATAGTCACACTATGGTATGCTAGTGTGTGTGCCTTACTCTGACAAACTCTTGCCCCCCCAATCAACAAATGGAAAACTATAACAAATACATATTAAGACAGCTTGATTGTTAAGCCTCCCCTCTTCTGAATCATTTACTTGAACAACAGTTCACACACAGTTAAGTCTTCAGAATTTGGTTTGTGCGATAGATATCCAGGCTAAATTTGCAACATCGTTCCTCCACTTTCTGGGGATTGTAAAGGTACCAATGGTTTCGGATTTACACTGGAGAGTAGGGATGCTACCCTGCTGTTTTTTTACTGACCTGATCAATATTTTTTAAGTCTAGTCCAGTAAAACTATTGGGAAAAGAAGTGACGTTGGCCCTGCTTACAGCAAATAAATACCCCCAGGCATCCAAACCTATCTTTAACCTATCTTTAAAAACACAAAAATCGCACTACTAAAGGTAGATAAGAGGCTGGAGTTTAGTATCAAAGGGTCTAAGATGGAATCACTTTGGGCTAATAACAGGGTCCGATATAAAGGCAAGCGTCTAAGCTTCGATACATGGATTAAGAAAGGTATTTACTACCCCTATCAACTAGAGAACGGGGAGTATTCCATCACATTCACAGACCTCAAAGCACGCCACCAATTAAATGACATTGAATTCTATAACTTCCTGAAAATTAGGACAGCCCTATCGAAAACTAAATTATCGTCCCCACAACCCTCAATTTTCCGATTAGTGTCAAACATCAACAAACTAGGACACCAAGTCTCGCAGCTCTACAAACTTCTTCGCCCCAAAACAACCAAACTTAATGATAAGACAATCGCCTACTGGGTTAAACAATCCAAAACCCCACTCAACGAACAAGAATGGGCCACACTATGGGCCTCGGCCTCACACAATAAGATCTCCCCAGTGCTCACACAAACAAAGTTCTGGCTCCTCCACAAGGCGGTTTGGACCCCTGCACGACTATTCTCACTAGGCCTCAGGGAGGACGAACAATGCTGGAACTGTAACAAGGGGAAGGGGGACCTAGCACACCTTATCTTCCATTGCCCAACACTCAAGATATTTTGGGGGAAAATCTTTGGTTTCATAGACTATCTGTTTAACTGCAAGCTAGCAAGGGAGTTTTCCACCCTCACCTCAGCATTTATGTTTACTAAACTGAGTACGGAGCAGGATAAGGACCTACTAGACATACTACTGACAGCTGCAGTGAAAATGGTCCTAGCCAACTGGAAGGACACAAGTAAAGCGTCTTAACAATGGCTGGATCAACTGGATCACACATCTCAGAGGAGCGGACAATATCGCGCTACAGTACTCACCCTGGAAACCGGCCTCCAGAGGGCTGTGGAGATCTCTAGACACCTTCCTAGACTCTTATGATCCCCCATGAAAATGTAAATGTTAAAACACCAAGACAATGTCTCAACTTGTCCCAAGGGGTCAAACCCTACTATAGCCCGGTGGGGCCTGAATGCGTGCTCAGGCACCTCGACAGATTGTCAGATGTAATGTATAGCGATGTCTCTCCCTCCCTCAGGATCTGTCTCTACCTCTTTTCTATTGATCACCACTTGCTCTTCTGTCCTATCCTCTTTGCCTTTCTCTCGTTTTCAAAATTGACATGTGGGGGTAGCAATATAAACTCCGATGTATAACCTACTCAACCTATGCTAACCCTGTAACAGCTATTGCAACTGTTTATCTGTACAAAAATAAATAAATAAATAAATAAAAGAAGTGACGTGGTATTTTATCCATTCTGAAACATAAACCGAAAACAGCAAACACAAAGAATTCAGGTAAAACTTTTTAAGCGCTGTCTTGATTGTTTCAGAATGATTATTAGAACAAGCAGAGTGTTAATTGCCATGTTACAAAAGAATTCTGAACATTTTACACAAATCCTTTTTCACATACCAGTTCTTGGCCCTTCCAGAATAGCAAAACATAAACGCAATACTCAGGGCCAGACTGGGAACCAAAACCGGCCCTGGCAAACTGCTCGGCCGGCTCCCCTGGGGGGGGAGGGGGTGTGTGCGGCTGAGCTGTTTGCTAGGGCCGGTTTCGGCCGATTTTGTTACAGGGGCCGATATTGCTGGCCCCCGGTAGCCAAAACGACCCGCCAGGGGCCTAAAACCGGCCCCCACCCTGGCGGCCCACTGGGCAAACGCCCGGTGCCCGCTACAGCCAGTCTGGCCCTGACAATACTTTTTTGTTTGTTTGTTTGTTTAAGAAAGGTGGCAAACTTACTGGCCTTTTTTTCTTTACAAATCTCAGGAAAAGAATACTGTGCAAGTGTGTTTTTTTCTCTAAAATTGCATCAACAAAAGGTTTACTGGTCAATGGCAGAAAGCTATACTTTATTGAAAACCCGGTACAATTCTGATTTCTGCTAGGATTCATTTGTGTAGATCGCTCAAGGTTTCCCAAATAAACTAACTGTTGAATTAAAAAATACTGAAAGTAAGGGAAAAGGAGAAATAGATGACGAGGTTTTTGCACTGAAGGCTGACCTACAAAAGTAATGCACTGTTACGGCCATCAGTCTCTTGAAGTTGCAGAGATACATGTTGTTGGTTGTCCAAAAACTTGCAATAATAAGAGCCATCGCCGAAGCTTTGGCTTACACAGTGTTTTTATTGTGTACTGACCATGCATCAGTTCATAAGGAAAAATCTAACTATATATATATATATATATATATATATATATATGTGTGAGCAAGGCAGTAATGCCGAAACGCGTTACAGCGATAGAAATCTATTGGAGTGTCGTATCTTGTGTCAGTGTCCGATTACTATTGGGAAATTGGAACTGGAGGAAAAAAATTATATATATATATATATATATATATATATCTATCTCACGCTCCACTGCCTTTCAACAGTAAGGACCAGCACTCTCGTCGGTGAAAATCAGCTTAAAGATTTATTGGTAAAGAAAATTGGGTCTGATGGAAAGCTATGTATTTTTCAAATGTACCAGAGGATCTGGGTTTAGGCATATGGGTTATTTATACCACTAATAATTGTGGATAACCATAATGTCAGGGCATTCTGAAGGTGCTTTTTCAAAATGTTTTTTTTTGTGCACACTGACTTTTAATTGGAAGCCAAAAAATATAGAAAAATTCAATATATAATAACAAATGTCCTACCATTCTGCATTCTTACAGTTCTGCCAATAGAAATTTCCTCTCACTTTCCATCGGAAATGGCTGCAGTGTTGTTTCCTGTATTTGGTTGTCACACAAAGAAATCTACAAACCCTGCATATTTATGAAACTAATGAGCTGTGGGAATCCAGGACTGTGTGGCTTTCATTGATTCAACTGTGTTCTCTTAACTACAAACGTGATGCAAATGTAAAAGTGTGGGTACAAAAAGGCTGGTGTCCCAACCCAGAAAATAATAAACAACCCTTGTGTCTAGTGGTACATTCTGCCTTCTCCCCCCCGGGTGGGCAGATTGTGGGTAAACTTCACAATCTGTCTCCCAGGAGGACAGAAAGACTGTGTGGGCCTCTGTGGGGTACAGCCCAAAGCCAAAACGTCCGACCACAAACTTCTGGTTAAAATAATAAAGAAAAAGAATCCCTGGTATATAGTGGTGCTTTCCGCCCTCCTCCCATGGGCAGATTGGAGAGTTAACCCGCAGTCAGCCTCCAAGGAGTTCAGAAAGACTGGGCACCTGAGGTGGGAAGTTACGACCAAATACTAATATGGACTAGCCTACCCCATGCATAATTTTGAAAAGAAATCTCTGCAGAATAATGGTGCATTCTTCTCAAATCGATGGGCAGATTGGGGTAAATTCCCCAATGCACCTCACAACGGGGGGATCTCCCGACAATTGGGGGATGGGGGGAGCAGAAAGACCGTGTCCCCCTGGAGTGGAGACCCACTCCCTGATACCAATGCAGTCTGACCCAACCACCTTTTCTCTGACCAAAAAAACACCCTGGTGTCTAGAGATTTCTGTCCTTCCTCAGAGAAGCATATTGGAGGTACTTTCCCCAGTCTACCCATACCAGGGAAGCACAAAGACTGTTGTAGTCCTTGAATGAGGAGCAGTTTGCCAATCCTGGGGTTCCACTCCCCTGTCCCAAAAATCCTGACTGTATTATGGGTAGATCCTTGCTCGGCGAAAGCCGTCCTGTGGCGATTCTTGAACAGTGATCCATGAGGGAGCAGTACTATTGGAAAGAGGAGAATCTTTCCAGATAGGGGAGAATCTCCCCTTTCCAACTGTACCCCTCCAGTCCAAAGTGGTACCCAGGCGACCTAGCTGTGCCCCAGAGCAGTGATCAAACTGCAAGCACCTTGAGCTTGCAGTTCTATCTGCTTTCAGTTTCTTCAGTTTCTCAGTTGATAGCGTCATTGTACCCTACACATTAATCGCCTACAAAAAACAAGAAATGTGCTGCTGGGGAAGTTCTTCCTTTTTAGCCTGAGGTTAGGGCCTCATCGGGAGATCCCTCTGGTGCAACCAGCCACGGGTGCTTGGATGTGGCAAGCCCTGGGTTCTTGGACATG
This sequence comes from Calotriton arnoldi, assembly GCA_963921515.1. Lineage (NCBI taxonomy): Eukaryota > Metazoa > Chordata > Amphibia > Caudata > Salamandridae > Calotriton > Calotriton arnoldi. The sequence goes on from CAWUFW010000336.1 coordinate 1,900,268, forward strand.
ACCTCAAGCACAGTTCATGTGCCTGCTAAAGAGGTTACAGATTCTCTGTCTATGTAAACATAGCACAGTGGGATAATACACGTGTTGCAGAGATCCTGTGTTACTTCTGGTCCAAGTTTCAGTCATGGTCAAATAGCTTAGTGTTTTACACACTAGCTGCAAGTAACCTTCAAGGCATACATCTGAACAAAAGGTTGAACTCAAGCTTTTGTTATTCCAAGCTAATTCAAACGGAGTCCGTTGGGTAGTATTAAGCACTTTTTATTAAGTGCCACAAATGGATTCTGTTTATATTGTGCACAATGGAAATGATGTTGATTATTATAAAAGCATGCACAGATACATGACATTTCCACAGAAATTACATTGATATATGTAACTTACTGAGGTACAGAGCTTGAAAAAGTCAGAAACCTGTTCAATTTGCTATTAATCACTTGTCATCTTACGAAGTGACATGATGAGTGTGTCTTTGATTGCACTGGTGGGGTGTTACATCTGAAAGAAAGGTGCAAGTGTCCAAGCGGTTGCGTTTAAACTCCAACTACTTCTCCCAGAGAGCACACAGTTTGCACAAAGGGAATTACTAATGGTCCCTGAATTGAGATATTTGCAGCTGGACAAAAATGAGTCTTTCAAGCATCCTGCTGCTTATCCATTGAATGTGTGTGGCAGCACTGCCTGGTAGCTCATTGTATTTGGACGATAAGTTGTTACAGGACCCAATTTCAGTTCAAGAATAGCTGCAGGAACTGTTATCATTTTATTCCAGCGCTGATGTCATGGAAGGTTTGGTCACTGGTCAAAGGAATAGCATACTTCTCAACCTTTTTTGTGGGTGAATCTGGTGAATAAATGTATTGACTGCTTCATATTATCTTGTCTTAATACTAGTAACGAGGGCCAAACTTTCCACTACAAGCAGATATCAAATATCACAGCGGGATCTACCTGTCAGCCTTCTATGACATTCTCATAGTACCATGTGGAGAATATTGAAGGCAGGAGTTGGACCCGATGTCCCTAAATTGTGTTGTACTTAATATTGTGTTATCCTCTGATTTCCTATATAGAACCTGTCTGAAGAAGGGGTCGAACTAGGCTACGTTATTGCAGGATCTGGGCCTAGTCGTGCAATCGTCAGACACATTCAGGCCTAATCATCCTTAGAAATTACTCTGCATGGTTCTGGTCACCAGGAGAAGAAAGCAAGGTCATGCATACAGCAAAAACAAAGGCATCAGTATGTAAGAAATGCAAGATCACCCTGTGTACCTCCAACTTGTGGTTGGCAACAACCACACCAGTGCTTTTCGGTGCATTATCGTCAAGCATATATTCAATTCAGCTTGAGGCTTGAACGTCTGTTTTCCTGGCAATATTCTCGTTTCAGCACTGCAATCAGCATTTGGAGGAAGGTAAATTTCTTACAATCATTAATATTTACATAGTAACTTCAAGCATATCTTTTATTTCCAGAAAGACATGCTGTTTTGTACATTGGGTTCAATAAGGGGTCTCAGCCTCTGTATATTTAAACTATTCTTGTTCCTACATTACTACCACTATTATATTATTGTTATTACGTACTCTTGTTGTTTGATCAGCATACAATCTATGACGTCTCTACCATCATTTCTTCAGTCAGAGGGAACAAGAACAGTTCTATTAATTTGTACAAGAAGCTTGATAGAATGTGCAATAATATCCATTTGAATTCCAAGAAAGCACTTGTTTGCAAATTGATCATTTAAGATATTCTCCTGGTGTACCTCTGAATATTATACACAAGAAATAAAAGGAATATTTAAAAAAAATATCTTGCTAAACTATTAAGTGGAATTTTTGATTGATACTGGGTGCAAAAGTGTAGAGGGGGAATGTAAAAGTCTGGGTCGAAGAAGTTGTGGACTGAGATGCTCATTCACATAGATACTTACATGGAACTATTGGCCTATCTAATAAAAGTAAATAGTACGACCCATTGAATTGGATCTTGAGGTGACCAATTTGTGGTAAAGATAGCCAGAATAGACAGGACTGAATACAAAAGTACCTTTTAACATGTCACACTAAGTTAAAATCTTCAGCTCCCTCATTAAACAAAAAATTAGAAGTTCAAGGCAAAAGCACACTATGATAACGATCCAAAATAGACAGGCCAGATCGTCCATACATAGTGTTTCTATGTAACACAAAATGCTGGGTATTTTATCTTTTTATATCTCCAAACGAAATGCTTATAAACCATTTATACATCTCTTTAATGTCCTTTTGCAATCACAGATATGAAAGTGCATTGAGAAAATACAAAAATTCGAGCACAATTCACATTTTTAGGTCATCTGTACAACCGCATGACAGCAATTTTAACCTTACCCAACATTTAAAATTGTCATATTACAATAGTAATAAAACCACTGACTGATTCCTCCCTCAACCTACAGGACACACAAAGCCGTGAGTAATATTATTAACACCTGTTTTAAACACCCCAAAAATATTTAGTTTTTGTACTTGTAGCTTTGTTTATTAATATTATTCTTGTATTACCTGGTCTTTTGATAAATGGGATAAGGAGTAAGCGATAAAAGGTGCCCACAGAAGGAAAAGCTTAGCCACATTGCTAGCCTAGAGGCATAGAGGTGCAACAACATGGAGGACTCTGCAGCTACCAGAAAAGTTTGCTTAAAAACCTGGTTAAAAGAATGGGAGCTGTGACTCTGCGATCACTATTCACCTCTGAAAATCAGGCGTGCACGCTGTAAATATCATGGCGACAAAATGGCTCTTTAGAAGGAAGTTTATGGCGTCTTGGCAAACCACTCTTTATGAACTTGTCAAATGGATTGCATTTTGAGGTAGGGAATTGTAAAGGCAACTGGAAAGACATTCTAGAGTATATGAGATGTTACTGTGCTTGGTAGGTATGAAGAACTAAGCTAACCAAGATACGAATGATTGAATAAGCTATGCATTTTTTTGTATATATGCATGGAGTGATATTAAATAAATGCTTGACACTTTAACGTATTGGGTTACTGTTTGTAATATGCATATTACTAAAGTTTATTTTTTTGAGTATAAACTGGCAAAATATTTGGCAAATAATAAAAATGGATACACTCATGTTAATTATCAAGAAACTCAGAAATCTAGGGGGTAGTGATCGTACCTTATGATCTGTAAGGACTTTCACATTTTCCATATTAACAGATCTTCTGTGCATATTCCAAGGAAAGCTGAAGCTCTCATATTTTTCCTCATGTATATCTACTTTTACACATTTATTTCTATTTAATTTCTCCTCATGGATTTTCTTTTCATCCCAAATTTCACCTGGGAAAATTAGAATGTGTGGGGCACTTTCCTGCACCCATGGTAATGCTCATATCTGCTGTCAGTACAAGTAAGTTAAGAAGTGCAGTGAGTGTGGCTCTTTTAACTCTGATAAAGTATTTCAGCTTTAACGTAGATGCTTATGCAGACAACTCTTAAATAAAATCCAAGAAACAATATACCAAGAACTTTGAAGCTTGTTTGATACCATTTGCCACTGATATCAGCCACAACACTGCAGCTCAGCTCTAAAAAAAAAAAAAACCCAATGGTTATGATTCTAGGTGCTCCAACCCATCATTTGGATGTCGGCATGATGGCCCACTTCATTTGGTACTACACTCGCTAACGAACCTAAGCATAACGTTTGATGCATTTGTCATTCTCACCTCGAGTGAATGAAGTATCTGGTACATGCTTTGAAATACTGTGAACACTTGTGAAAATTGGTCCCCTGCTTCAGCAAGAAGGCAAATGTTTATCTACCAGCCACCATGTTTATCTACATTGGTTTACCGAACAACACTTTATCTAGAATTCCAGAAATATTTAATAAGCAAAAAGCACAGCCTGCGACAGACCGTTTGGCTTCGAGTCAAGAAATTTGATTCAGTCCTATCTCGTCTGACCAAATTTCACTGGCTGTCAAGATAAGTGATTGGTTTCAAGTCCATTTGTTTGTTGCATTAAGCTATTCACTATAAACACTCGAAATACCTGTGTAATAAATGTATTCTTTACATTTCTCCCCGTTCTCTCAGTGAAGCTGAAAATTCCACGCTTCAAACACAGTCAGCAGGGCATACGTTCATTTCTTCTGGAATTAATTTCCTCTTACTCTGTGCAGTACCCTTGACATTCAAATTCGGAAAAAACTCTTCTTGGCGTCATCTGCTCACTCTTTGATACGAATCTCAGCTCCTGGACATTTACTGTTCGCTGCTCACTAGTAAGTTTAATTTTCATTCAGTCATTCAGTGTGGGAAAAGGAATGACTGAATGCCTATTCACCACTTGACAGTGTCTCCTCGCATGGCACTCTCAAGGGAACACACATATTTCGGTCACCCAACCTCCACTTACGACCGCAGAAAATGTGGCCACCTGTGGAATCATCTGTGCCACTATAAAACATTCTAGTAATAGAATATTGGGATTTGTGGGAGTAAATGTGACTTTTTGCAACATCCAAATGTTACTTACGTGTGTAAAACAGTTTAAGAATCAACTCTGCAACTATCCAGGTGGGTTTTTATCAAAAATAGTATTTTCGCATTTCTTCTGACAGTGTGGCATATTATTTTATTATTTGCTTGGTCTGCAAAGCAACGCTGACCTTTAAAATTCACTCTGTCATATGTGGGACATGCCATTTTTAAGACTCACAGGAATCTCAGCACAGTCAATAAGAGGATCTGCTCTGTCCTTGCATGCATTTCAGAGTAAGTATTGCTTTGCAAGACTGTGTTCTTGACTGACGGGGCATGCTACTACTTATATCGGTTGTCATATCTTTTATAAATTATTTGGTTTGCCATTTTTTTGGGCAGGATCTTTTGTTTATTATAGTCATCTTGGAGTGGACTATTGTTTTCTGGTGTTCTTATACACCCGGATACAGCGACAAGATCACAGAAGACTAGAGTTTACAGATTGTTTTTATGTGGTCTGTGACTTTAACACTGCGTCTTGGAGCCTTTTAAAAATGTATGATTGTTTTGCTTAACTGACCACATCCTCATCTGAGCCATCTTAGTAGTATCCCAGAACGGTGGACTAGACGCTGGTTTTTCCCATGTGACGACAGGCCCACCAAGTTAAATAAAACTTGGCGAGGCAGTTTCTTCTATGAAAACTGTGCTCTTGACTGAAGGAGTACCCTACTACTTATATCGGTTAACAAATCTTACCCAGATTAATTGGTTAGCCTATTTTTTGGATGGGATCATTAGTTTATTATAGCCATCTTGGAGCGAACTGTAGGTTTCTGGTGTTCTTAAACACGTGTGTAAAGCGAGGAATCCACAAAACAGTTTGCTGATTGTTTTTATGTTTTATGTGTTCTGTGATTTCAATACTTCGTCTTTGAGACTGTTTTTTAATGTACTGCTTTAATTACTGCGTCTTCTGTTTCTCCAGGGCGCCATCTTAGCAGTATTCCACACTGATTTTCCCATGTGCCAACCGACCCACCAGGATAAAAATAAGGCAGTGGTGCAGACATGCAGCAGATGCATTCAGTGGGCGCGCCAAAGGCATGCCCATCTGTGCCAGGCCACACCCGAATGTCGGGCTGCTACTTTTATGCCTCACTTCTATGCTAAAGCACTGGCCTCAGCCCGTTGTAATTGTTCCTCCGTAACCGCCATATCAGCTAACCCCTTTTAAAGCTACAACAGCCATTTTCATAGTCCAAATGCTATGCAGTTCTAGCCATTTCTGCCAACATTAGAAACATACTAATAGACGAAAATGCATATGTTCCTCTTATAAAATGAGATCCTAACAATACTGTTTCAGTAACAACTGACTTAACTCCAGATCACTTAATCTCTATTTTAACATCTAGGCGTTTTTATGTAGTGTCTTCTCCGCAGTTGCACATAGACCTGAAATTCACGACCTCTGTTGGCATACTTTTCTTTCACTGTAACCAGGCACGCAATGCTATTCTAGATGAGCTGATTCCTATATAACATAGTCTGCACTTACCACCCTGGCAAACAAGGTGTTGGAGTTGCTGTCATTCTCTGCGAGACCTTTCAGTCAATCAATCAATCAATCAATTAGTATTTATACAACACGGCTAGTCACCTGTGAGGGTATCCAGGCACTGAAGTCTTGCTGGGCTCAGTCGAAACGCCAGGTCTTGAGCCCCTTTCTGAATTCCACAAGAGATAGTCATGTTCGAAGGTGACCAGGAATGCCATTCCAGGCTTTGATGGCAATGTAGGAGAAGGAACGTCCTCCACTGTTGCTTCGGCGTATGTGGGGAGTGTGTGGGAGGGCGAGGGAGGAGGACTGCAGGTGTCGTGACGGTTGGTGGAAGTTCAAGCGGTGGTTAATGCATGCTAGTCCTTGGTCGTGGAGGGCTTTGTAGGCGTGTGTCAGTATCTTGAATTGACATCTTTCCTGGACGGGGAGCCAGTGGAGGTTCCTGAGGTGGGCGGTGATGTGAGTCCGCTTGGGGAGGTCGAGGATAAGTCTGGCCGATGAGTTCTGTATCGTCTGGAGTCTCTTCAGGAGTTGGGGGTGATTCCAGCACAGAGTGCGTTTCCGTAGTCCAGACAGCTGGTGACAAGGGCTTGCGTGATGGTTTCCTGGTGCTGATGGGGATCCATCTGAAGATCTTTCGAAGCAGGCGGAGGGTGTGGAAGCAGGCGGATGAGACAGCATTGATCTGGCGTTTCATGGTGAGTTTGCTGTCCAGGATGATGCCGAGATTGCAGGCATGGTCTGTCGGTGAGGGTGTGGGTTCGAATTCAGCAGGCCACCAGGTGTCGTCCCATGGGGAGGTGTTCCTAAAAATCAGCACTACCGTCTTGTCCGTGTTGAGCTTCAGGCAATTGGTCTTCATCCAGTTGGTGACATTCGTCATACGTTATGGAAGTTGGTTCTAGTGGTGGAGGTGTCTTCAGTAGGCAAGAGGATGAGCTGGATGTCGTCTACGTAGGATATGATGTTAAGGCCATGGGTTCTGACAATATTGGCCAGGGGTTTCATGTAGGTTTTGAACAGGGTAGGCTGAGGGATGAACCTTGAGGTGTTGTGTAGTTCATATAAACCTATATAGGAACTACACGACATGGCGCCGCCAACGTTGGTTTGGTACTTATTTAACGGTCAAATATGAGTAGTTCAGTTGTGCTGTTCTCAGAGACCCCATCTCACATTTTCCCAGAGACGTCTGGAGTGGGAAGGGTACTATCCGCCACAGCTGAGTAGGCATATCCTATGTATTGGCTGTAGATTTATCAAGCTTGAAGGACAAAAAGTTCCTATTGTGCATAAAACCTTCTCAGTTTCCTTGAAACTTTTCCTTGAAAACCTTTTTCAATAATGGCTGACGAAGACGCTGCTGCGCAAGCACAGCGTGCGAAGGCAGCAAGGGAGGAGGAGCAAAAAGGGGAAACAAACAGTTCAGAAAATGTCAGAACTGCCCTTACTTTAAAACCAGCAGTCTATGGAGTAACAGCTAGGGGTGGGACAGTAACTTTCGTGATTGAGGCTCACGAGTCATACAGAACAGAGGTATTCTATTCATGGGTTAAATTCCGACAAGCAGACGCACAATCACATACATTTCATTCTTACTTTGAAGATGAAACACCAAATGAATACTGTCCGTATGAGGACATTGAAGTTCCGCTCACCTACCAGGAGCATATAAACTGGTTTAAAGGCGCCCTCCCACACACAAAAGAAAAAGTGAGACTCGGTCCGCTCGGAAGAGACGGAGCCACTTGGCCAGTCCTAGCGGCTTACACACCGCATCCAGACATTGACACAATGCCAGTAGCAGACTTATGTCCACTTCATAAAGAAATAATAAAACTTTACAGAAACCTGACACAGATCGTGATGAGAACACTCACACTCCATCCAGCAAGGGCTACACAAACAGGATACATTCAGGGATCTACAACTAAAATAACACCACAAACGCTACACGCAGTTATGGGTAAAATGCCCACTAGACGTGAGCAAATGCCATTCTAGATAGCTCAAAAAATAACACAGATAGAGGCAGTATTTCCACACACAAGCCCTCAAGAAAAACACAGAATGCTAACAATCTGCTTGCCAGTGGGGATAGCTCCCCAGATAGAGGATTGTACCACATGGGGTACAGTTTTCGCTGCCATATATACCAGAACTCATGGTATCCCTTCATTAGCAGTAATACCAGATGTATTAAGACAAATACAGAATGAGTATGGAGCAGAACCTGCTCTGAACTTAGGGATGAAATTGTTAGGAAATTTTGCCCAGGTATGAGCTATTATATTAGCTAACATTAAAGGGGATGCAGCAGCAGTGGCAATACGCCAACGCCTGAGGGATTTCACTCCTTTACAAAAGGAACATGAATTACCTAAAATTATCGTAGACGCCTATGCTGAATTAGGGAGAGATAGTTTGGGAGCTAGAGCAACAAAACCTCAACTCATGGGTGGTCCTGAAAAAGAGAACACCAAGCAAGCACCCGATTCTTCCAAGAAGAAATGGGATAATAACAATAAAAAACAAAAGAATAGATCACAATCCAGGGGTGGGTCTCCTCAACAGGAGCCCTCCAAAAGTAGGTACAACCTTAGGAATCGTGATAACATTAAAAAACCTGACAGGTATCAGGATACTGATACACGTTCCTCTTGTTCCTTTCAGGGTTCACCAAGAAACTCGGAGAGGGAAGGACAGTCAGAACACAGACAAGAAGAGCGTACAAAGTCCAGACACGCAACTCGCTTCAGACTATATTTCCAAAAAAGAAGAGAAACCAAAATAAAAAACCTCAATTTAAAAAGAAGAAAGTAGCAGATCTTAACGTTAGACATGCCCAGAATTCTGAGGACTCAACTTCTGAACGGGGAATGGGCTCTGACGATGCTAGACAGCGCAGCAGAAGTAACAATAGCTCGCCAGAACCTGATGGAATTTCTGGTGATAGAGTTGAATGAGCATATCACGAGGGTAAGTGTCCCGCATAGGTTACATGAAATAACACTCCAGATGGAGGGGGACAAACCCAGAAAAATCAAAGGTCTCTTTTGGGAGAACCTGACTTATGGCTATGACATCCTTTTAGCTGAAGCTCCTTGTGTATGTTTGCAGATGAAAAACCATTTTGAAAAAACATTTGTTTTTTATAAAGACCCTCACCCACCAACCTGGTTGGTGGCATGCTTCATCATCAGGTCCCACCCAAGGCACCGAGTGTACCTTGGGTGTGCTTCAACGCCTGATTACAGCGGAGCAGGTATTGTGCCGTGAGTGTGCGGTGAAGGTGAATGGGTTAAAACTTATTAGTGGAGATGATTAATGACTCCAATATCCAGTTTTGACCACACTGGATATTGGAGTCATTAATCATCTCCACTAATATCCACCTCTCAGTTTTTTATCACTACCAAGGGCCCATTATTAAAATAGTCCTTTGAGTCCTGGGACCCTTTGGACAGTTTTTTAACCCACACACCATTCACCTTCACCGCACACCTACGGCCCAATACCTGCTCCGCTGTAATCAGGCATTGAAGCACACCCAAGGTACACTCGGTGCCTTGGGTGGGACCCGATGATGAAGCATGCCACCAACCAGGTTGGTGGGTGAGGGTCTTTATAAAAAACAAATGTTTTTTCAAAATGGTTTTTCATCTGCAAACATACACAAGGTGCTTCTACCCTGTAGCTAGTTCCCATTGATTCTAACATATTTCTAGGGGAAGTGAACTAGCTCTGGCTTTTCCTCTCTCTCCCGCTTGATATTCATTATCCTTTTAGCTGAAACAGATTGGCCGCCTGCAATTGTTATGCATTGCCCAAAGGGAGAAACAGTGATTTTGCCGGCTTTTTCCGACCTCGTTCCAATATACTTAAAACATACATACACACAGGAGTGGACGATAGCACTTGCTCCAGCATTATATCTCAACCACGTTGGGTGGGATGCTGCGTCACCTCACCATACAATCCCAGTAAAAACTACTCAACTCCACAGAGACAGTACCCAATAAAACAAGAAGCGAAAAAACAGGTCAGGGAGATCTTAGACCAACTTGAATACCAGAGTGTAATAGAAACTTGCACCTCTTCAATGAATAATCCCTTGTTTCCTGTAATAAAACCAGATAATTCATATCGTCTAGTTTTAGACTATCTGAACACATGCACTAAAACATTTGCAGTATAGAAAGCACACAGTGCCGCATTGATGAATAACATTGTGCGGAAAAAATACACAACCACATTAGATATCTTGAATGGATTTTTCTGCCAAAATAGAGCGTCTGAGAGTAGGTACTTGACAGCATTCTCAGCGCTAGGTTCGCAGCGTCAATTTTGTCGACTACCCTAAGGGTATAAGAATAGCCCTGGGTTGTTTTCCGCTAGGTAACAGAGCTACTTCAGAATTTGGATGAAGAGGCATTGTCCTATCTAGATGATATTTATCTGACGGATGATGATTTAAAGGATCACTTGACCAGGGTTAGCAACATAATTTTGGGGTTCATTTCTGAGGGCTACAAATTCAACTTAAAAAAATAAAAAATAGCCCACCTCAATGTCCTATTTTTGGGATATGAGCTTTCAAGTGAAGGGAAAAGCCTGGCAGCTAACTTTTTAGGAAAGTGTGCGCTGCTCCAACCTCCTAAATCTTTAAAGAGCTTACCATTTTGGGATTTTTTAATTTTGGCAGAACATTTATTTTGGATTACGCAGAAAAAGTAAAACCTTTCTATGACATAATAAGACCTGATTTTTCAGTTAGGCATTGGACACAAGAACACACAGATATCCTTCGTGCCCTACAAGCTAACATGATAGCATCCAAACACTTGCAGACATGCGTGAATGTCCTCAACCTGGTGATACGGGTCCTCCCAGGGTTATCAGGATATACTTACTTAACCTTCAATGAAGGTGAGACAATACCAACTGCATACAAATCACACCTGTACACAAACGCAGAAATGTGTTTTGCTTCAACAGATTTTGATAGCAGTACAGACCGCTGTAGCGAGAGAAAGAGCACTGGCTCAGGGGAAACGAATAATTGTCATAACTCCAGTACCAGCCTTAGAGGCTGTTACAAAGGCTAGCATTCCTAATGCTAAAACCTTACATCCAAGATGGATACAATGGGCTAATTCTCTCACTGCAGCCGATAAGAATACAGATATGACTCTACACTTAAAACGCAGGCATTTCTGCAATATGAACAAGAATATCCTCTCCCAAATGAAATAATGTCTCTAGATCAGTATGAATATATTATTTACACTGACGGATCTGCTCAGCCGGCCGTAGGGAGTAAACAGCAATACAGCGCCGCATGTGTGATTGTGAAGGGTCGTATGCAGGAAGGCAAGTTCCATCCTAGCAGTACGAAGACACAGTCTCCAGGAGACTGCACAGCACAGCTGGCAGAACTAAAATCCCTGTTACTGGCACTATTAAATATGGATCGAGAATTCCCCACACTGATTGTGTGCGATTTTTGTTTATTGTGTCTAGTCATACAATGAGTATCTTTACTACTGGGGTTAAAATGGGTTTAAAGACTCAAAAGGTGGCACAATAAAGCATAAAATGCTATGGGAACAGGTACCTGAGTTTAAAACTAACTACCAAGAGCTCATGTGATACACATGCTGAGTCATCAACGTGATGGTGTTCACGTTGAAGGGAATTCATTGGCTGCTAATGCTGCAAAGAGGGCAGTACGAACTGCTGCGGTAGCTGCAATAACTCGTTCCAAAACGAGATTAGACGGACAGATAATGGTAGCTGTCATTGCTTCACGCAGAAACAGCACAGCCTTACCAAAAGGTTTTCCACTCAAGTACTCCTACAAGTTAGATGCAAATAACATTCCGTATACTCAAATTCCAGGAGTGGGGGGTAGAGTAATACCAAACATAGATCGCAGATTAGGTTTAATTCTAGCTGCACACGAGGGTCTAGGTTCTGCACAGGCAGGGATTACCGCAACGGTTTCTTTATTGAAACAGTGCTATTGGTGGCCAGGGTTAACTAAACAGACAAAGAATTTTGTCCTAAATTGCGACATCTGCCAGCAGATGAAGGGTTCCACCGTAGCACATCCAGCGCAGACACCATTACTAATATCAGACAGACCACTCGCTTGTGTCTATTTGGACCACTGCGGCCCCCTACAATCGGATGGGGCTTACAAGTATATTTTGGGGGCAGTGGATTCATGCTCTAGATTCCTATGGGTATGGCCTCAGCGCTCGACTGACGCTCGAACTGTTTTAAAAGATTTGCGAGTCTTCATAGGGACATACGCAGTTGGCACATTACATTCTGACCGTGGCCCCGCGTTTAGCTCTAGGGCTTACAAGGAAGCCATGGGAAGTTTGGGTGTAGCATTGCGGTACTCCTCTCTGTACCATCCCGAGGGAAATTGGGTCGTGGAGAGGAAAAACCGAGACTTAAAGCAGTCTTTAACAGCAAGAGTATTAGGTTCGGGTGGTAGTTGGGTCAATCACTTATACGGGTTCCAAAGAGCCCTTAACAGTATGCCAAGAAGTTCCCTAGGAGGTGTCGCTCCTTACGAGGTCCTGTTTGGGACAAGAATGTGGATACCTGATCTCGATTGTGAAAGCACAGTGGCGGATGAAAAACCATTTGACATCAATAAACTTTTGGCTGTTTTACAGGATCTCAATGAATTCCGGGCACTACAAAGCAATGGCAAGACCTGCCTGGATCCCAAAAGTCGGGGATCTGGAAAGAGAAAAGATTGTGGACAAAAAAGAATTTGGGCCATCATATAGAAAGCCAGTCTTGGCTGTCGAAGGAACAAGAACAGTACTTCTTCCGCCTCTTGCCAGCAAAAAAGAAAAGAGATTCGTCTCCATTGATCTGATCAAACCACACTATGTGGCCGATACTGAATAGTAGGCCTCGTGGGCTCCTGGGTAGCCGACGCTCTCCTCTCGCTACCATACAGGAAGTTCAGACAGAAAGACTCATAACATTTGAAGAGTCGCCAATACGAAATAATGGAATTTCCAACAATGAAATGGAATTCGTTCCTCTTGAAATAGAACATCAAAACACAATGAAAGACAAATATCAATTCGGCCATCAATATGCCTCTACAAGAGACGTTTGCCAGTTCAACAAAACCTGCTGAGCTACCAAAGATAGATCGAACTGCATCTGGCTACTTCATCGATTTTGATACCTTCTCTCTTGATCCCAGTGAACCTGAGACAATGCCAGCTCCAGTTTCCCGTAAGCAACAAATTTATGATTTCTACACTTTTCTGAAAAAGACTTACCTTGTATCACCTTGGCTACAACTCTGGATAATAATGGGAATAATGTTTCTTCTATTCTGGATTGGCCTAGTGACTGTCTTTTGATTACCCATGAACGGAAATTATCTCCAAAACGCTCTGCAGTTTCCAAAGTGAACTTGGTCCTGAAACCTCATACGTTATCTCATTGTGAACAAAGAGATAACTTTTCGTGAGCATTACAGTTGTTCCAATTCCTGATGGTATAGTTTGGGACAAGGTTGATTATGATGTATTTGGTCCTACTGAACTTTTGAAAATACCACATTTACTCAACATTTCTCTAAATGATATCATTACCTCCAGTACATTTTCTAATGATTGGGATTTTGAAACTTTAAATAATTTGTGTCTGATTTGGAACAGTCCGCTGCATTCTCAAGCACTGAAATGTTAGAGGACACATCTGATTTTGACACTATGTACTGTTACCAACATTATGGTCATCACTTTTTACACAAATCCAGTATCCCACGTAGTATTTTCACATTCCACCAATGGGAACATTGCCCGACACCACCCAAAGGTAGCTCAAAAATGTTTGCACAGAAATGTTCATATTTTTCAGGGTTTAACCCTTTCAGACCCGACCTCATGTTACTATAAGGTTGCACCTACAACTGCACAGAAAAATATGCTATCTAACTCCAAACAGATTTATTCTGCATCCTTTATCACCCAACTGTCTAAACGGGGTTTTGACTTATGGAAGGACACAATAGACATAAAATCAGTCTGGGGTTCAAAGGACTGGCAGGTGCAGGGAACAGAAGCACTATTTCGCGCTTGCCTCATCCCACAGCAAATCATCTTTTTGAATGACACAGTGCAACAGACTTCCTGTCTTGGACTAGCCAAGAACAAGGATTTGAACACACCTCTGGTTCCCAAACCATCTCATATGAATTATACATCACATGGTGGGGATACAATAGATGACAGAATACAGTACAATTCATCAGACCCCTATTGGAAGGGATGGTTAGTTTGGCTCACAGACACAAACAGACGTCAATCAAGCTTCAGAGGTACAACTGAAGGGTTTAGTATCCATAGGCCAGACCAACGATATGTACAAAGAGAACATCCGGGGTTGGTGACATCGTACAGTGTTGGGAAGTTATGCCTCGATTGGCTGAAGACCTCAATTCTGTCCCAGGTGAAACAACACTTATCCTTACTCACAGATGAGGTGGCTCTAAGGAATTTTTTATTAGGTCCCCAAAAGCCACGTCAGAAATGTTTCTTATATGCTGTCTATAATGAAATCTGGAAACTCTCTCAACAAGAAGCCGCAGAGAGACTCCGTGAAATAGATAGAATTAACCTAGAAAAGGCGTTAGCTGTAGTTGACAATGGTATGACTACATTAACATCCAGGATTTATTCACTGGGCAACATTGTATCTTCTGCTATAGATATACTAGAACAGGACTTGTCCATACTACAACACGGACAATCTCAATTACATTCTAGTATGTTGTTAAGCTGGACGCTGCAATCATTGCGCGCTGGTTATATGCCTTGGCGATTTATCAACAGTACGTCTTTGTTCTCTGCATACAATCTGACTACAAAACAGATAACAATGGCACAAAGAGGAGCAAAATATACAATGCTGCGTATTGAAAAACTGGACCAATTACCTTTTTCTGAGGCAGATTCACCATCCACAGAATGGTTAATCCATGGCCATATAACATTGTCGGTCACAGCTTTCCAGTTTCAGTACTGCCTAGAACAACAACAGGCGGGCAGATATGAAGCGATGGGTAGGGAATTCATCAAGGAATCTTGGGAATTGCCATACAGATTTCGGTGCAGGAGTGGAGACATGGAAGTGTCTCTAAGCAGTACTAACTGCGAGAATGCTTTAAGTGGATCTCTCATATGCCAGGATATCATGCTTCACGGGGCCTGTAATGGTTCAGTTGCTAACTTATCCTGCCACTTGAAAGGGTCCCCGGCTGCCGTGATTAATCCGGTGTTCAGGTTACTTTCAAATGGGAGTTACTTGATGCTGAATGATCAAGGTTGTTGTGGGATGCTCCCGGGCATCGCATATCTTGTCACTGTAAGCTCCAGGGTTACTTGCTGTATGCAAGTATTGTTTCCACCGACCCACACAGTCAGGGAGGCGCTGTTATGGCCTTCATTGAATGTTTCTTTTATACGGTTTGATACTCTGAGCAGAATGAAAGCCATGCTTTTGCAGAAAACCGTGCCCTTAACCTCCGCCCGAGAGACATTTTTGTTCTTCAGGTCGCACGGTCCTCAGCTGAGATACAGGCACTAGTACGAACAAACTGCCCTTTCCATTTCACAGAAATGGTACAACGTATCTTTAACATGTCTGATACGACGGGTATAGTACACCTATTTAAGACCATAGGTTCTGAACTGTTAAGCACCTTTCAGACAATCTCCGGAGTTATTCCCAACTTCATACACTCCGTGTTTGGAAGCATTTTTGGAGGACTTCCGCTGATCCTGTTTCTAATAGCAGGAATCCTGATTGTAATTTTTCTGCTACGCAATGGACGTCCCAGTCACCAAGGAGATGGAAAAAACGCTCTTGGAGCTCCAATACCGTGATCGCATGGTACTCCATCTGGGCACACCTCGCCTTCGGGAACTAAGCAAGTCTTGGTTCCTATCATTTCGACCAGTCTGGATTGACTGTGTTCTGCCTGTCCTCCGATGCCTATTCTGTGGACAAGAATGCGTGTTGGATCTCTGTCTAACAGTTCCATCGGTTGCGCCAGCGGACGTGGATGCTTTACTGTTAAAGGCCCATGTACTGCTGTGTCCTCAGCGTATTCCAATGTTGATGTCGGCATTCTTAGAGCCACCACGGGATGCTTCAGCTCCTGTTGGAATGGAGATCGGCTCTTCTACTGGCACACAAGTCATGGATACCATACAGGCTTCCCCAGCATCGGCTGTGGGCACTGCAGAAGATCATCTGTGCTCGATTGATCTGATCTGTGAGGTGTTGCAGGGATCGTCGTCTGCGTTGGCAAGCAACAGTGATGTTGCATCTCCCAGCCAGGACACAAACATTTGGCTCATTGTGTGCTGGGAAGAATTTGGCCTTTTTCAAAACAACCAAAATTTGGAATTTTAAACAATAGACTCTTTTTCAGTACTGCATGGCTTTCAGGCACTCATGGTTGTTCGGACCATATATACGAACATATTTTAAGAGACTTCTACAGCTTATACTAGAATTTTAGCATTTTTTTATTACGCATTTTTGCATATTAGATTATCTGCGTATTTTAGAAGTACATGTAGTATTTTTCATATGTCGTCCAGTCGGATGACGAGTGGGTGTTATATTTCATACAGGTGCCCGATATAGGCTCAGGTAGCAACCAGACCTTTCACCTATATTCCCCTGATATTACACTACATAACAGTTCTCAGTACTGACCTTTTACCTAGTTGCGGTAATGCTAAATGACATGGGGTTTTCTCTGAAAACTAGCCTACTTCATTATGCATGAGGATTCTTGGAATCACAGCAGGACTACCATCTCCTGCTTAAAAACTATGTATAAGGGTCATTCCTTCCGTCATCCTAGTCCAACATGACACAGCAAGGTATATCCCCTGGGGGTACCACATTGGATATATAAACACCATATCTTTGCTGAGGCAGGAGAGGAGAAAAGGACTTCCATGCTGACGCGAGACTCTGAGGTTCCTGCACGCAGACACTCCAGCTCGCAGTGGTCTGACATCCCTCGCGGGGTCTCCAACTCGAGACCAAGACGGGGTCCCTTCAGATAATGGGGTTCACTTTATCCTAGAGGGATTCTTGGCTCCACACCTACATACATGCTAGGTACACTTAGGTACATCTAGTTAGAGTCGCATCGTAGGAGTACGCATTATTACTGTCATGTACTTTTTTATACTTGCCTGTATTCATTGTTTTAGCACTATGGTAGGGATCTACCATCCTTTTACTCTGTTGGAGCTTAGGATCATTTATATCTGTTTCTGTCTAATGGTTGTTTCAGCACACCTATTTTACACTAGAATGACGCTGGTTCAATCAATGCTTATTGAAAAACGTCCCCACCGTTTATTCTGTGTATTTCTCTGAGACAAATTGAGCACGAGTGACTGAGCGAAAAGTATTGCACTGTTTCAACGATCCTTAGGGATCAGGGTTGTCATGTTCGATAGTTGCCAAGAACTATTCTCTCCTTGGTAAGAGGGGTTTCTAGTGGCACTGTGAGCTAGCTGGTATACAGGCTAACATACCCGTTGGGGCTGTCTAGAATCAGTCTGAACACTAATCCTACAGTGTATGTTGTCTAAACACCGAGATCCTATATAGGTTTATAGGAACTACACGACAGAGGGAGGCTGCAGATGATGATCTAGGGCTCCGAGCTTAAGAATGGTAGCCGGATTTTCTGGGTGTGTCCTGTGAGGAAGGATGCGATCCATTTGAGGGCGTCTCCCAATGTGGTGGAGCCTCTTGATGAGGGTGTGGTGGGATACTGTACTATATCGACCCTGCAGAGAGGTCGAGGAGGATCAGGGCAGCTGTTTTTGTCTCCTGGTCGAGGAGGGTTCTGATGTTGTGGGTGATGGCGATCAAGGCAGTGAAGATTGGGTCCAGTGTGTGTCCTGCGCTGTGTGCGGGGTTGATGACCAGCTGGGTAAGGCTGATTTTGCTCATGTTTTCCAGGAGGTTGGTGGAGTTGGCATTTTTGGAGTCGTTGAGGTAGAAGGTGAGGTGACCAAGGTAGATGTAGTATTTGGAGTCGATTGCTAGGAGGGCAATGAATTTGCGGATGGCGTCACAGAAGCTGGGTTGTGGTCCTGGGGGTCTGTAGGCAAGGGTGCCTCTGATGGTCATTCTGCCGTCGGTTTGTAGCTGGAAGTTGAGGTGTTTCATGATTGGTGTGATGTCATCTTCGGTGGTGGTGCAACAGAGTGTCTCTTGGTGGATGATGGCGATGTTGGGGGTGGAGGAGGGGTTGAGCCAGGCCTCTGTGATGAAGATTACGTTGGGGGTGAGGGTGGAGATGGTGTCCCAGATTTCGATGGCGTGTTTGCAGAGGGATCAGACGTTGAGCAGGATGCAGTTCCGGGGTGTGTGTGTTCAGCGAGGTGGGTGTGGCAAAAGTTTCTGTGCGGGCTGGAGGTCCAGAGTTAAAGATGAATCGACAGCAGTGGCAGGTCAAAGGTCCTACTGCTTGATCAAGGAGGTGTGATGCAGCTGTTTCCTCATCTGGGGTCCAGGGCCAGGCGCTCTGCGGCAGTGTATCAGTGGATAGCAGGAGGGCCTAGGTTCCTGGCGCTGGGTGCGGTCCAGGCACACAGCCGCACTGCGGCCTCCATTAAGTAGGTCCTGGGTGGAGGGAGGGCACTGGGTGGCGGGTAGTGAAAAGTTAGAAACGGTGTGAAAGCAGGCAGCGAGGCGGGTGAAAGCAAAGGAAAACAGTAAAAACAAATGACGAAATAACAGTAATGATTGGTATGCGGGCTAACTAAACAGGAAATGAAGGGCTAACTCAGCAGAGGGACAAAGCAAAAGGTTATGCTGGCAACAGGACAATACAGCAATTCAAGCAGCAATGAGGGGCGGCAGGCAGTGGCAAGTGGGAAGAGGGAAGCGAGCAGTACACAGTTGCAGCGTTGGGAGAACATCTTGACTGTAGAAAGGGGGAGCTGTTGCAAGGACCTGCTCCCTTCATTGTGTTTAAGGAAACTTGATTCACTGGAAAGTCTCACCTATGGCAATCTTGTGTTATCTATTACCGCTAGTCATTCTTCTGCACTATTTATTCTAGTATAATGATCTTCCCAAGTGACAGCAGATTCACTATCTGAGTTTTTAGAACAAATAGGTTTACTACGTCTTCTGAAGCAAATAGAGTTCCTATTTGGGGATTGTAACCTAAGACTTCTAATTTTCTAAGAAACTATAGAGACTTATCTCCCAAAATTATTCTCCAAATATCCTGCTCATTCTTCAAGGCAGCACTTCGACCCATTTTTTAAATCCTCTGAAGGTTTTATTTGTTGATAAACTGATACCTCTGATATTATCCAGTCATATAACTGTCCCTTTTAATGTTAGCTTGCAGTTTTCTGAGCGTAAACAAACAACCAAACTCAAGTCTAAAACCTGTTTGTGGAAACTCTTCCCTGTGAATGGTCTTGTCAATTAAACCTATGATTTATCTTCTAACCAGCACAGAGGTTTAAATATTTTTAATAACTCTCTCTTACAGGCCTTTGATGAAGACCTGCCGCTCTAATTTAAACTAAAAACATCTTACCAGAAAGTTAAACCCAGGTTCTCAGATTTCACCTTTCCTAAATTAGAACTATGCCAAATGGAATGGCTATGGTGAAAATCTTATGAAAAGGTTTTAAAAGAGAAATACAAAGCGAGATCCAGACAATAAATAGTCAGATCAAATTGGCCCAAAAACAATTTCTGAAATAGAATATTCTCAGTTTCCAACAGTACTAAAGAACTTTTTAAAATAGCGAAAGAGCTGCAAGGTGCTTAAGTCAATCATAGTGCAATCACTTCCTCCTATCAACTATGTGGTAAGTTTATTTTCTGATAAAATAAGTAAGCTGAATATAGAGGTTAAAAATGGCATTAAAATCCAGCTGCTGTTTATTACGAACATTACTTTGAAAAAATGTGTGAACTCTTCTTTCTCTGAGTTTTTACCAATTACAGTTTTTTTCCTACCTGAGCTATTGAATGGCTCTTGTCCTTCAGGATCCCCCTTGAATTACTGCCCAGCCAAATACATGCATTTACTAAGGAAAATATAAGGATTTGAATCTTGTTTCTGGGTCAGTGGATCAATGCCAAAATGTTGGAAAAAAAACAATTGCCAAGCCCTTCTTTGAAAATTTTAGATAGCCTGATTTCAGCAATTTACGGCCAATCTCTTTTTTTCCTATATTGTCTAAACCGTCGGAAAAACTTGTTTTCGCTCAACTATAAGACTATGTTGAGTTTAACTGTCTACTCCACTCCTAGTAGACCGTTTTCGACCAAGTACCAGTACAGATTTAGTAGTTTCATGAAGTGCATCCTACTAACCTTAAGGAATTTAAAGAACTACGACTTTCAACATAAAGGAGACTAATTTTAATATACCACTATTGCTCAGGAAGAAATAATGGATCGTCAAAAAACAAAACCCCTGACAACACGGTAAATAGGAGTCAGTCAAAGTCAACTTCTAGTGAGAAAATAGGGAAGAAGTTGAGATGATGTACTCTATTGTGTTCGAGGAAGAACATTCCTCGTAGCTGAAATACTGTGGGCAGCTGCAAGAAAAGTAACTACAGGTTTTGCAAGTTGTTAAGTGAAGGATATACTAAATCTTCACAGACTTTGTAACTCAAACACGAGCTTGCCTGGGCATGTTACCCAAATAAATTAGATACAAGCTGATGAAAACGTCAAGCCAACAAAAACATTTACTGCTAGGTTTGCTTACCAAAATTTCTTAAGCTGTAAAACATAATATTGAACAAGCCTGAACTCTCTTACTCCAAGTGGTGTGTGCTGAAACCAAGTTTGGAACCAATATTTATCTTACCATGTTGATAGAGTTGACAGTTTTCAGGAAGAGAGACACCAGGTTTAATGCCTTTGGGTAAATTTCTAGGAAGGGATGTGTTATGACTTGAAATGTTATGTATGTGATGTGTCTGGAACCTGGAATGTGGACTTCCTCCATGTTCAAGGCTCCAGCTCTGGTGCCAGCGTTCCAGCAAAGGCAGTTGAATTAAGCCCGGCGCCTAGGAGGGCAGCGTGGCAGGCAACGGAGGCCGACAGATGGATATCCTCAGTGAAAACCGGGTATCGAAGAATCGGGTGTTGGAATCAATCCAGGAAGAGGGTTAGGCGCTTCAGTCAACCAGGGACCGCCACGGTTTTCACCGAGGATATCCATCTGTCGGCCTCCGTTGCCTGCCACGCTGCCCTCCTAGGCGCCGGGCTTAATTCACCGTCTCCTTTACAGATCCCCTCTCAGCAACCGCACAGATCTACCTACGGCCAGCTCTGCACACTCCTTGGTGCATCTCTCCTCAGACGCCGGATTACCTTCATCCTTTTTACTGTGGATCAGTAATTGCCACATCCTCAGCACTCTCAATACAGCAGCCCCGTCCTGAAGATGATCCTGATTCAATAGGATCGAAACATCGTCGACCCCTCAGCGCAATTGAAGTCGCCCTTATCCCGTGTGGTTCTATTCAACTCATGTCATCAATCCCTACGCAACTTTTGTGAATCATTTTGTGCTGAACCACACAGTCACTTGTACATACTTTCACCTATTTTCACCACGCGCCGTTTTCGCTGTTTGCACTTTGTCACTTGCGTCGCCACTCATGTGTCACGAGCACATTTGTGCACCAAGTCCAAATTGGGCTGTATATATGATTTATGCTTACAGTGCTGATACAACTGTACCGTCTCCAAATACTTCTTTCAAATTATATGATGCCACGTGCACAATTGAGAAATCTTGCGTGAGTC
Source organism: Calotriton arnoldi (assembly GCA_963921515.1). Lineage (NCBI taxonomy): Eukaryota > Metazoa > Chordata > Amphibia > Caudata > Salamandridae > Calotriton > Calotriton arnoldi. The sequence continues at coordinate 1,922,207 of CAWUFW010000336.1, forward strand.
TCCCCTTTTCCTTCCTGGTAATGTATGTTATATACTTTTTTAATTGTCTTCGTCATTAATACCAATTGAGATATTCTTACTTTCTTTATGGCACCTTTATAAGCATGATATAATGTCAGCATTTTACTTTTATGAAATTAAATTAAATGAAATGAAAAAGAAATTTATAAAGCGCAATAGAATTACCCAAAGGTGTCAAGGCGCTGGCTCATCAAGTAAACATATGTCGTAAGGTCTTAACTCAGAGTCAAAGGTTAAACAACCAAGTCTTCAGCGCCTTCCTAAAGGCCAACAGGTGAGACTTGTCTTTTAACCTTTGGGGAAGAGAATTCCAGAGTTCGGTTGTCCCGACTATAAAGCTTCTACCGCCCCAAGCACTTTTCTTGAACCTAGGGATCACCAGGTTGTGGGCTTCAACTGAGCGTAACTGACGTGCGGGGACATACAGGCGAAGATTTTGCTTAAAAAAGACTGGCCCTATATCGTGAGTTGCTTTAAATGCTATGCAAAGGGCTTTAAACTCTGTGCGTCGCTTCACTAGTAACCAGTGTAATTCTCCTAAGGCTGCAGTGGCTGATTTATGTTTAGGAATATTCAACAAAAGACGGGCAGCAGCATTTTGCACGATCTGTAGTTTAGTCAGGCATTTGGACCTGAGGTTGATGAAAAGACCGTTGCAACAATCAGCTCTGGATAAGACCAAAGCAGTGATCACCAGCTTACGTAAATCAGCAGGAATAAACGGGAGAAACTTTCTCAAACGTTTTAACATATAAAAAGATGCTGAGGTAATCTGGTTCACATGACCTTCAAAGGTGAGCTTTGAATCAAAGGTGACACCTAGACATCTAGGTTTTTTTACTTTATTTGAGGGGGTGGGCAGCGGGCCCAGTTCCGATGGCCAGAGGGTTGGGGACCAAAAGGTGGTGTTGCTGCCAAAGAGAAGCACCTCAGTTTTGTTGGAATTCAACTTCAAACAGTTAGTAGCCATCCAGTCTCCAACTTGACGGAGGCAAGTATAAAACTGAGATGCCATGTCCGATGGTGACCCTGTCTCATAGTTGCGTCGCCAGCAGGCGCAGCCCGTGCAGGTAAGAGCGGTGGGCCAGGGATTCGACATACGACGATGAGGGTAACTTAAATTTAAAATGGAGAAAACCATGGGGTTTTTTTTTTCTTCTTAAGTTTCCCTTGTCGGCATATGTTGAATCCCCCCCCCGCTCTTACCTGCACGGGCCGCGCCTGGTCGCCTGCATCACTAAGCGGCACGCGGAAAGAATTTAAAAACGGTTTTGTTTTTCTGAGAACCATTGATAGGAAGGGTCCTCTTTCCAGTAATAACCTTCTTTAGGGGTGACTTTGTCTTGGTCTAGATTAATATCTGTGTATTGGTCACCACGTGCCTTTGAGTCAGGACCACAATAAGCCGGTTTTCCTGAAAAATGCTTAACCAAACATCTGCTGACACCAACTTCCAATTTTGACCTATGAAAGGATGCTTGTGATACCTCCTACAGTGCCTGATCGCTGTTATTCCTGGAAGGTGAGCTTTCCGCGCCAGTGCCCTGACGGTGCTATAGAACTCCTATGCTGTGAGTGGCCTTTCAGAGCTAAAGGACCCCCATACTGTTAGATTCCTCCGGCAATATGAGCTGCCTTTTTGCAGAGTCCTGTTAGAGTTACAGAACTTCAGCATCCGACTACCTCTTCTTTAGGACCCTAGGGACAATAGCATAATCCCGCTCTGCAACTATGCAGTGCTCGCTTCAGAAGGGGGCATGCAGTTGGCACATCATGCTTGCTGCTTACTCACCACCGCACTCACAGTGGCCAAGATCTGTATTCTACGTCATTGGTGCTATCCACAGGTCCTGACACACGAGGAATGGCTCACGGCCATGTAAAAGACTGCATCCTATGAGAAGGTGATCTATAACTTTTTGGATAAAGCTGATGTGTTCCTTCTTATTTTGTCCCCTTTTTTGCGGGAAGTCTGACTGACCCCTTTTCCAACTCCACTGCCACACTATGTTCTCTCCCTCCTCCCTTCCCTTCCCCTACCAGCCCTCTCTTCCCTACTGTACAGTACGGAGGCGCTGCCTGCCCCTGCTACCCCTCAATTCTCCGGTTCCAGCTTCCCCTCTTCTCCTACCTCTCTCCTCTTTCCTCCTTTTCTTCCCTTCCTTTTTTATCCTGTCACTTCATTCCCTGTTTTCCTCTCTCGTCCCTCCCGTCATTGTTTCACGGTTGCATTGGTTGTAACCCCTTGCTGGATGTACGTGTATTATTATTGATGGTTGTATCCCTCTGCGCCTTAGATGACTGTACATGGCATTGTTCCCCTTGGCATTTGTGATTTCAATAAAATGACAACACGGAAGGGGGCAAGCACCAAAACACGTACACCATGCACTGCAACACGTACACCTACTTGCTAACTTCACGAGATAGTGCACGAGTTGCAGATCGCATAGCTTGGAAATTTGTAGCGCAACCACGCTGCACGATTTCATTGAAAACAGGCGCATGACCCTCGTCTGTGGCTGTGCATGGGTGCAGAATTGGGGTCATGATATGGTCTCCAGTGGTGTGAATTTCCTTCAGTGGTGTAATTTATTCTTCTTGAATGTCTCCTTAAACATACATTTTAGTTCTGTAATTTTACTGGAAAACACACGAAACAAACATATTTCTAAAATGGTGCCTGGGACAGAAAGCAAACAAGATACATTCTTAAGTAAAATTGTACTTAAGAAATGTAGATGATTTTGAGGCTTAAAATGAGTCTGGACTGGGGCTGATTATTTATTACACCTGTAGCCCAGGACACCGTTACAACCTGAAGGGTTCAGATATATTTATATCTTTCTTCTTCTTTCAATCTCCAAAACAAACCATGTTTTCTCATTTAGGTCCTGCACAATTACTTCACTATTTTATTATTTTACGCACATCAATGCTGTCTGGGCAATGTGTGGCATCAATAGTTCCTGTTTAACAGCCAAACACATCAATCAGCAACTAAAAAGTGACCAGTTAACATTTGCAGACAGTCTGTCACTGTGCGAACTAAGTGTGGCTCATTAGATATCTTTTGATCCATTAGGGCCAGATGCATTTTTTTGCTGAAATCTGAAGATTATGTGGCAGGTGGTGGATTATGTGGCAAGTGCACTAAATCCATAATTATGCGGAAAATGCTGAAGCAGCACAATTGTATAATTCCAGTGGCCAAGCTCAAGTACAGCTCCACGTGTTTCTAGTCATCCTGTTGTAGCTATTTCACCTTTCCGCAGTATGGACTCCACTAGTCTGGGTCCATAGCGTGGTCTGTCATCTGTGCACTTCTGGGTGTTGACTACCCCATACCTCACTTGCTTCTACTGGTAGCCTGGACAAGGTACTGTTTTGAGACCTGTTAACCAGCAAAGCAGCAGCCTGTTTCCCACATGCTGTCTGTTGACTGGCATCTTATGCTGCTGGTGTCTACCACAGTACTGGCCTGATCTGTATTGGCTGACTGAAGCAACCTGACCGCATGGCAATCACAGACTTGCCAACTGAAACAAAAAATGCCCTGCGTGAGAAAGGGGTGGGGCCTTGGAGAGGCACTTTTGCTCCCATCCCAACTCCAAACCCCCTCCATCCCCCCCAAAAAAGCTTGCTGGCGCTGATGTCCTGGGGTGTTTTCACACCCTTTAATGTACGTCGGCAGTTCAAAGCCACTGAAAACGAGCGGTTTTCAGCTTGTTTTCCTTACCGCCATGTGATATTGACTACTCACCGAGTGACCATGTGAAGGGAGCCGATATTGTGTGTCACACAGTGGGTTGGCAGGCCCGCAATCAGTGAATTACTAAGCAGCTTGTAGGAATGAGCAGAGCATGCTCCGCCATCCCACCACTGGATGCATGGAGCTCCCATAGTCCTTTTTTTGCAATTTCTATGTAGTATTTTCATTTAATAACAACAGAAAGTTAATGTAGTCAATTGCAATTGTAATAATTGTTTATTTTCTAAAAATTACATTCCTTAAAAACACACAAAAAATACATTTGCAGTAAAAGACACAATGCAAAGTAAAAATGTAAAACACAGGCTAAAAATGATAGTCATAATGAAGTGCCATTGTAATGCAAGTAACAGTAACTCATATTGTGCTATTAAGATAAAAAGAGAGTGTACAAATGGGACTATAGCTCCTTGAGGTCAATGAGATACATATTTAAAGTGTTAGTGCATTTAGTACTATTCAATTGTGCTTTATATGACATGTAAAACTCATAAAAGATAAGTGCACTAATAAACATAAAAAGGTACAAGGAATGTAATTAACTGCATTTTATAAAAACACTTTTTATAATAGTCTGTGATGACTATCGCACTTATGAGAATGTACTGCTTGGCGATATACTCTCACGAGGGGCACAGTGTCAACTTTAAAAAAAAGCTCATCTTGGCAGTAACACTTTAGATCTTGTTGTTTCCTCAAAAGCCCCACTGCAAATAGATATTTACTCATAATAATCACAGTGAAGGTAGATGTATCACCCTTCAATGCCATTAATGCTTCGTGGTGGCGCCTGAAACCTAAGCGGTTAATGGACGGATCCATTTGCTTCCTGGCTTTACATAAGCAAGACAAAAAAACAGTACGTGGTTGATGTTTTCTTTAATGGGCGACTGGCACATAGGGGCAGGTGTCAATATCGACAGCGGCCCTGCCTGCTTTCCATTGTGATGTAAAAGACCCTATTTCAAGCATGTCATATCGCAACTTTAGATACAGGGCATTGACCTGTTGAGTTTGGGGGATATCCACGAAGTCTTCAAAGTACCCTTCTATCCTTGTAGGTCAAGAACTGGACAGACAGTCTTCCCAGAGTAGAGCTTCGGTGAAGGCTAGCTATAATGAAATCCCAATAAAAGGATTTCAATTGCTTTTTTCGAGGATAAATTGAAAGAGCCCGGATCAAACCAAAAACTCCCAAGACCCAGCCTTAAAAGCCATAAATAGACGTGCCTGAACCATGGAAGGGTGGTGTTCTTATCTAAAACCAAAAGTTCAGCCTCCGCCTTTTTACATAGCATAAGCTGCTCTACAGTCCAGATCCTCACCCAATAAAGAAGAGGTCTTAGCACAGCTATGTGTTCCACTTTTTTAAGTGCTACATCAAGGAACATGGGAACAAGGGGGGTACTTTTTAGGAGGTGAAGGAGCAAGCAAACAACCCTATTCTCGCTTAGGGTAAGAGATTTAGTATTTGCTTGGCCCCAAATTACAGCACCATATAAGTCCACAGATTGAGCTTTTAGCTTATACAAGTCTATGGCAGGGTGTAGTGCTTTTGATGATTTTGCCTGATGCTTATTAGAAATAACCGTGGCTTGGTGCTGGAGCACTGCCCTATGCTTTTTGATATGAGTCCACGATACCCTCCTATCCTACATGATGCCCAAATACTCAAATCCAAAAACACGCTCGAGTTTCTTCTGTTCCAGAGATATAGCTCCTCTAAAGGACTTATGGGGCCTGATTACCATAAATGTTGTATGAGAAGCGTTGATCTATAGACCTTTGTTTTAACAAAACTCATTACCATTATTCAATAGTTGTCGCAGGCCTCTAGGTGTCTGTGAAATTAAGAGTGTTGTCTGCAAATAAAAGTGCAGAGACACAAATAGTTTAAGAGCATCAATGTTGCCTTCAATTAGGGCCCTTATAACATCGTTTACATAAAGAGAGAAGAGTGTGAGAGCTAACACACACCCCTGTCTCACCTCTCAACGTATAGGGATGTGGTCAGTCACTTACCCCTATGGACCCCATCAGACTTGGGCATAATTGTCCTGGTGTAATCTTATTAGTTGGAGAAGCAGGCCGTCAGGAATCCCCATGTCTTTAAGCGAAGTCCACAGCAGTCCCCTAGGGACTAAGTCGAAGGCAGCCCTGAGGTCTACAAAGGCTATATATAAGTGGCCATACCTCAGCTTAGCACATTTCCAGACGATAAGGATAAGCCTCAGGACTTGGTCTATGGTGCTTACTCTAGATCTAAATCCCACCTGGTAAGGAGTCAGGATCCCTGTGGCTCGATCCAATCAGTAAGTTTATTTAAAACCTGCCTTGCGTAAACCTTTTGTAGGGTGTCAAGGAGGCTAATTGGTCTGTAGTTGCCTGGATTTGAGCGGTCCCCTTTCTTGTAGATGGGAATTATCTCTGCACCTTTCCAGGTGTCAGGGATCAGAGCACCTGAGGCTATGGAGTTACACTGTCGGTTCACATATGGGACCCAAATCGTTAAATCGTGGCGCAATAACTCTCCTGGAATTTTTTCGGGCCTTGCCCAGTTTAACAGCTTCTATGGCTGACTTTGTCTCCTCAAGGGTAAAGTAGGGATCTGATGGAATGATCTCCAATAGGGAGTTAGAGGGTGTAGAATGGTCATCAGAGCTATTTTTATACCACTTGGTAAAATGTTCCACCCAAACACCCGGTTTCAGGTAGCATTCTATCTCTGATTTAGATTTTTTACTACAGTGAGCTATGATTTTCCAAAAGGTCTTGTTGTCTCCTGACCTTGCTACCTCCACTAAAGCGCTCCAGTTGGAATCATCCCAGTTACGCTGGGCTAACATTAGTGCTTTATTATACTGGACTCTAGCTAGACGTACCTCAAATGGAGATTTAGATTTCAGTGTTTTTACTAGGACTTTTTTAGCCCTGCTACAGTCCCTCGTGTACCAAGGATTGGTATGATTGCTTTTTACTCTAGATACTAATGGTTTCCTCAAAAGAGCTTTAGTTAAAATCTTTTTTAAGATGCCATCCAGTTTATTATGTATGTCAACTATGGGGATATCAATGGGTGGGAGATGAATAGAGGGAGTCAAGACCATAAAGAATGAGTTATGAATTTCAGTTAGGGTCTCTGTATTTCCCAATATCAACGGCCATTTGATAGACCTGCGATCATTACCCAAGAGTGACATTATGGTTGGAACTTCAGGGACCGATGTATCTTTAATCAGGGATCCTGAGAGTTTTGAATGTAATGGGGCCTGGTCACTATCTTCCCCATCATCTGATCTGAAGTCAACTATTTTATCCCACATAGCGACCTCAATCAAAAAGTAATCAATTTTTTTTCTGTATGAACCTCTCTAAAAGGTAGGCAGACATTGTTTGTCAGAATTAGACCTGCCATTGCATGTCCGCAAACCATTTGCCACTGCAAAGGGGGCAACCTGCGAGGCTGCCACTGTACACGTAACATAGGATTTGGTACTAAGGGAGGGTATGCCCCAGCTCTCATCTTTCTCCTCCGTAACCAAATAAAAGCTGTATATGGGCTCATAGGTGATGTTTAGATCTCCCCCAATAGCCATCATGCTCTTGATTTTAATAGTACTAATGTAATGTTGCAAAATGGTTAGAGTTGGGGATTCCATGTTCCTGGGCCTTGGCCTAAGATGAACATTAAAAAGGTACAGACTGTGCCCCTCTGGCATGTGAATTTCTATCCCTTAAATGTCGGGGGAATCAATGCTCAAAGCCTCTATACATAAACTTAGCTCTGTTTTGGCCCAGATGATAAGACCCCATGAAGCCCTAGCACATACAGAAAGAATGGCATTAGCATAGAAAGTTGTGTAGCCAGATTTGAATGATGGATGAGTTAGCCACGTTTCTTGGAACACACACAAATCATATTGTTCAATGTACTCCAACCAATCAGGGTCCAACAATTTGGGCTTCAGCCCTGCAATGTTCCATGAAAGTATATTAAGTGTCTCAGAGATGTTGGCCTCAGTTCGCTTGAGGGGTTGATTCTCTGATTCTATGTGGCTATGGCATGGGCACAAAGTTACATTTAAATCATTAGATGTTCTACTTGTTGCCTTGGTAATATCCGGACTTGGCAGTACAGCTGGGGAAGGTGCAATATATCCTGTTGGCCTTCATATTGCAGGGGATTTCCAGGGGTACTACTTGCAGTGTCCAAACACCCTCAATCTTGGCCATCCAAGAATGACAGGGCTTTGAAGGTGTTTGTAGTAGGGACATTGAAAAAACAGCTGACCAGGATTGGCGGTTACGACGACTGCTGAGTTCGCAAACCTAGGAGGGCTAGTGCGCATATAGAAGTACCCTAGGGGGAGTGCCTTGATTTTGCTTGTTGATGGAGTTATGTTGGCCAAGCGCTTCAGTAGCAACTCAGTGATGAGATGGCTCTTTAAGTTAATTAACACGCAATCCCCAGGAGTGTCTTTAGGGTGGATACCTAGCCATGGGGTCCTTCTCACCAACACAACTTCTCGTACTAAGTCCTATGTCCAACCTGAATTTGTTTTAAGCCAAAACATAGATTTGTTTCCCATTGATCAGCCAGTGTGGAGAGCATATCCTGGGAGTAAGAGCCTAAGTTCACTGACAACCTTCTCTCAGAAAGAGCAATTTCTGTGCTCACAACCCCTATAGCTCTTTCCAACATGCAATTTATGGAGGTATACTTTGCGGCCGACGTTGGGATGGAGTTCCCCCCAGCTAATTTCTTTTCAACCATCATAAGATTAGGAGACGTTGCCCACTAACACAAAAATTGGAGGCAAATATATGTTGTACATCACACACTACTAAAGCTCCCAAAGACAAGGTTCAAGCGGTAGTCCCCAATGGTGAAGTAATACCTTTGTTCCACGAGGGGCCAAGAGAGGTAGCCCAGCCCGGCCTCTTCCGGTCTATGATGGGCTAAGACGGATCCGTCTTGGCCCAGGCGCACGCACGGATGCGTCCCGCGATGCCAGAAGGTGCCAGCACTTATGAAGCGCATTGTTATAGTGCAGCCCCTCCTGGGGGTGTGGAAAGCTGAGGGACAAAGTCCCACCCCAGCCAGGACCACCAAAGTTAGTGTGGGTAAGTGCCGGCAGAGAAAACCTGCCATGCGGGTGTAGCCTAACAGTTAGAGCGGTCAACCTTGAAGCTGGGGAACAGGGTTCGAGCCTCTGGAAGGGACGCTCAACATCCTGTGATTCTGGGCAAATCACTTAATATCCCCGTGCCTAACAAAATGAATGTGTCCCTCTATAATGCAACTGGTGCTCATGTAAAGCGCACTGATATCTTCGGGTCAAGTTCACGCTATATAAAACCCAGAAAAAAAAAAAAAAAGAAGTACGTTGTTGTAGTCCGGCACCTCCTGGGCGACGAAGTCCCACCCCAGACAGGACCACCAAAGTTAATGCAGTTAAGTTTGGACAGGGAATATCGTCTTCAAGATCAATCAAAAAGCCATCCACAATATGACAGTGATGGAGCAGGGTTTTGCAAAAAGAAACCTGCTCGAATTAACTCCCCCATAATACTTACTAACAGTGTGCAGTGAAAACTAACATGCAAATCACATGAACCACATGGGAAACCGCTTTGCGCATGCGCGCACTAATGTGAACTAATGCATGAAGGAACTAGGCCGCATTTTACATTGCGTTTCAAAAGAAACAAAATTAATGCATGTCTAGGCCGCATTTCGGATTTTGCATCTTGCTTTAAAACAATAATAAATAATGCCGCTTTGCATGAAGCTTATGCTAAGAAAATATTAACAGGGAATAGTGCAAAGGTGGGTGGTAAACAGTGAAAGGTGCATTTCCATGTAATTCATGAATGTATGTGTTTTATTCGTCATAGTGAGCCGAATGGGCCTGCATTTTCTTAAATTGACCGGATAGATGAGGGGCTGGAAAATGAGCAAGAATGACCTGACAAAACAGACAGAAGCGCTGAGCGCTGCGGATGAAGAACAAAAGTCCAAGGTTGTTCAGCTCAGAGAACATTGTTTTGCCTGCCAAAAGATGAGACTGGCCGTGGGACTCAAGACTTCTTCCGCGGACGTGGCTGAGAAATTTGTGTGAAAATAATGAAATGTAGCAAGTACTAAATTGAATGAACTGGTCAAAAAAATTATGTAATGTGAAAGGATGTAGAACAATGAGCATGCAAACTTTTGAATGAAATCACGGTGGTGTGATACACCACCTCCCAAACCAACCAATGAGCAGTCGAATTCTGTGTAATGTTTCAATTAATGTGGGTTGGACATGTAGGTTTTAGGGTATAACTGGGGTGCTTTTGGGGGTGTGGGAGAGATCGGTAGCTCTGGCTTAGGTCGGATGGAGAGGAGAGAGGGGTGATGCGTTGCTGTCCGTCGGTTTGCAGAGAGGCCTAGCTGTTCCTGTCCCTGTCCTGTTCCGTTCTTGAAATCTTTGTTTCCTGACTCCCTTGGCCAGGGGGGTGGTATTTCACTGATCCTTTGGGTTTGTATTATCTTTCTGATTCGTATTTTACATAATTATTTGCAAATGCATTTTTGTCTCTGAAACTTATGTCTCTTCATCTATCCACTCCGTCATATGTATATTGTTTCGCATTATTTTGCTGAAACTTATGTCTCTTCATCTATCCACTCCTTCATTTGCATATCGTATATTGATGATGAGTATGACACTGTTTGCATTTTGCTAATTGATTTTCTCTCCCTTTTGTGAGATTCTTTGTTTGCATTGTAACCTGTATGCGATGAGCATTAATCATTTACATTTATTTGAGATAAACTTTATTAATCTTACCGAGAGTCTGTGATTATTTAGCTAGTTAGATAGTACTATTATTACCATCAACTACTCAACTAATTGGTCCGTCGATCGAGAGGAAAGAGAGTTGATATACAGGTCTAGTTATGTATTTAGAAATGTTAAACATGAACCTGTGAAGGAAACAATTTTTCACGTCATTAAAACTTGACCCCCAGCGCAACAGGGATTTATGAGTTGGGTGAATGTGTATGGGCCATTTGTATGAAATATTGATGAGTATCGATCCCTGATAAAGTGTAGCGCTGGATCAACAGGTAATAATGGTTGCAGTCTGAAATACATTACTAGAGTGTAATATTGGTTCTAGAATTGGAAAGCAACCAGCGTATTCATTGATAGTCAGCATTAGTCAACCACGTGATTTTTTTTCTTTGGCAGTAGTGATGTACTGTCTTACTGTGGAGTACTTTGTATGTAATGGAATTCCAATTGTCTGTGTCAGTGGATTCCACACTTGTTTACCTTGGAACTGTATTTGCTAGTTGCAGCTGTGATGTCTGGTCTTATAGTGTCACTGGGTTGTTGCTCAATAAACTGCTTCTGCGCACCAAGAAAAGGATTCTGCCTCTTTTATTAATGGCAACGTTTTGCAAGGAGCTGGCCAGGAACAGCCCTGAAGACAATGCTCTCAAGCAACTATTTATGGTAGGATCAGCTTGTTTGCTTTGCTGCTACTTTTGTCCTGTGTGGACTGCTGCTTCATTAAGCCAATAACAAAGCTGGAGCTTTTGAGGATCTCCAAATAATTAACTTAAACTTGGCTACAGGTTGTTTGTCAGTACTCTCTCTACTGCAAGTTTGATTGTTTTGACCGGCACTTTTCCTATCTACCAAACTTTACTCAATTGTGAGACTGCCTTTGTTATTTCCTAGGAATTGTTCCCTCCACCATTATTCTCCTCCAAGGTATTTTTCTTATAGAATAACATGATTAACACAGCAGTCATCGTGGTGTTGTTGCTCGTTAATTAACTGCTTTTTATCTGCTCTCCTTCACAGCGAGCTCTCCACAAGCCACCCGATCATTGCTTCAAAAGACTGACAATAAATATATATCTAACACATTCAAATAGAGATGGGCGAACCACTGACAGCTCGAGCTTGATGCCAGGCTCTGGCTGACCTCGAAGTCCTGTTGGAACCTCGAGCCCATGTGGATCTTGCTTGACTCCCTCTCTCTACCCCGGATGTGCCCCTACGGCCAGAGCTACCGACTTTGGGACTGAGGAACCAGGTTTAAATCTCTGAGTCAACTCAACATCCTGTGAATCTGGGCAAAGCACTTAATCTGATACTTATGTAAAGCGATCCAAGTTTGTGCTAAATAAAAACTGCAGAAAAATACACAGAGGTTAAAACAAAGCCTTAACATAAGGAAAGACAAATATGTATTCATTTACTGGCTGATTTGTACAAAGTGAAACCAGAAAACCTGCTTAAATCATGGCGTCCCCACTCAAATTGTGTGATTTTTGGGCAAATATTTCATTTCACCAAAACACTTTTTTCTTCATTATCACGTTCAAATATGTGAGTTCAGAATACCAGATGTACAATAACCTATTGTTTTTCATGTAATAGAACTATAATGTTGCTCGAGAATAATCTGGGCCAAGTACAGGGTTTACATGACAATCGTCTTGTCTCTTAGTTCACTACTGGTTCATGTTTAAATAGTATCACTTTTAATAAGTACCTGCAATGTCGAGCATCTACCACAAGCGGCTAACTCCACTTTCCTCCTAGCTGAAACAGCACCACCTACTGTTTCCAATATTTAAGACTAATTAGAAAAAAGTTCACTACAAAGCGCAAACTCTCCATCTAGTGCCACATACAAGGTGCTATGCCAGAAAAACAACTTAAACCTTCTTTTCTCCCTGAAACTTTGTTTTTCTCACACTTACATTAACACAACATGAGTACGGATCAATCCATCAGTACTCCACCAAGTTTCTTAGTTGATCCAGGAATTCCTCACACTACATGAGAGGACAGTATAAAGACTTTTGAAAATTACCTACAAGCTATGGATGGAACTAATTTTTCAGCCACCAGTAAAAAGTTATTGTCGCTCAGCGCCAAAGGAAAAGAAGGACAGCACATTTGCAAATATCTCCCACCAGCATGTCACAAAAAGGGAAACAACATCCAAAATGTACATAAAGAAGCCAAACTCTGCCTTTAGATCAGATTTACAAAATCACAAGTTCAACAAATACCCTAAAGATGTCTGAGTCAGCTGCGTTTTGCCAGGTTGGGTGAACTTGCTTTTAAAAGCCAGGTTGGCATTATGGCAGAAGAATTAATAAAAGATCAGCTCATAGTCAAATGCCACAGCAAAACAATTCAAGAAAGGCTAGAGGTTGCGAGCAATCCTTTGCTGCAAGAAGCAATCACCATTGCTAAGGTCATTGAAGAGTCTGAGATATGTTGCATGAGATGCAGTGTTGAGAATTAAAAAACAATGACTATTCCTCAAGTAGTAGACACTCTGCAAGATGTCAACATTATAAGAAGAAGACATTCCCCACTAACAATAGAAATAGCCTCCAAGTTAAACACTTCCTTCAAGTTGTGTATCGATAGGAACACTGCAGAGACCAAATCTTTTTACGTAGTTTGCAAAGAATGTTGCTTATGTGGATAGAAGGAACACTTTGCAAGAGTATTCAGAGCATAAGGCAGAGGATAAGTGGGATCAAGATCCGACTGAAATGGAACACAAAGTCTTGATTGTAGAGGATGTTTGTTATGGAAAGAACGTGCATCCAGACAAAAGTGATCTCAATGTACTTGGCAGGACGAAACATCCTAACACAATGCTCAGTGTTGTGGGGGAAAACCTCTCCCTAGTGGTGGACTCTGGCTCATTTTACACCATAGTAATGATTGACCTCTTCACCTTTATAAGGCCGGAAGGAGTCTTGGAACTGACAGATGTGAATCTGAAAGGCTATCAAGGAGCTGTATGATAAGTTTTATGGTTGCAAAAAACATGTTCAAATATTGAGAGACAAAGGGAAAAGTATACATAGAAGCACTGGCTGAAGGAAACCTCAGTGAAGAACTGAATGATATTTTGAAAATAGTCAAAGTGGTAAATTACATTAAAACAAGACCAATTTTTTGTTAAGCTGGGTGACGACATGGGTGCCGAACACTGATGCCTCTTGTTCTACTGTTCTCTAAGACTGTCTCTCGGTAACTCCCTACTTAGAGTGTATGAGCTGAGGAATAAAATCTACTCGTATCCACACAATGATGAACATTGCTTTGCTGACAAATTTATTGGTGCAGACTTTCTAATAAAAATGGCTTTTCTTTCTGATGATAGTGAAAAACAGAATGCACAAACAAGTCCCTGCAAGGCAATAATACAAACATCTTGCAGCCCCTCAGATAAAGTTTCAGGCTTTAAGAAGAAAGTGATCCTTTGGAAAAGTAGTGCAAGCAAAGGTGACCGTAAATGTTTTCCTTCATTGGACCAGTTTCTGCAAGACAATGAGATGGCGTTAAAGGAGGAACTGAGGACAGTTTTTGTTCTATATTTGTCACAACTGCATCTTTACTTTGACAACTATTTCCTTAAGGATGAAGTGGGCCCCTTCAATGCTGAGATACCTCAGCATTTCAACAATGAGGACGCAGAACAGCTCATTGACATTTCAAATGACTCAACGCTGAAAGTAAGGTTCCAGTCTCAGCCACTGCTTGAGTTTTGGTGCCAACCTGAAGATGAATACCCAGTGATAAGCACAAGAGCCCTGCGTGTTTTGATCCCATTTGCTACTTCTTACCTTTGTGAAGTTGGTTTCTCAGCAGTTGCAGTGATAATGTCAAAATATAGGGCAAAAATTAACCTTATTGAAGAAATGTGTGTTGCAATCTAAAAAATATCACCAAGAATTGATGAGCTATATAAGGAAAACAAGCACATCCATCTCACTAGGATTTATTTCAATACATTTAGGCCTTTTTCTACTTTATTCAAATTCAGACTGGTTTTTTGCTGTTAATTAAAAAACATACTTTCTACAGACTTTTTTTTTCTTTTGTTGTGTGGTTAATCTTACGTGTGTTAAAAAAGGTTGTTAAATCCTAGAAACATTTTTGGCAAATAATATTGTATTGTTTCTGACGAAACCAATTATTAAGGTTTTTGTAATAAGCAACTGTTATATTTTTGTTTTGTTACATCTATGATTTTAATACCTTCATCTGCTTCATCCCAATTATTTTCAAGGAGAAAAATGGAAGTACTCCCGAGGCCGGGCTTATCTCCCGCCCACCCGCCAAAAAATGGCCGCATAATTGGGAGCCACGGCCAATAGGTCAAGGTAGCTGCAGGTCAAAAAAAAAGTTTGAGAACCACTGGGCTAAACCATTTGGTTACACATTATTCACATTATTCATGGTGACTGTTGCCCATTGCCCAACTTATCTTATTAAGTGTGCTTTGAATTTGGCAGGGTTGTGGTATAATGTCAAAAATTATTTATTAGGCAAAGTACAGTGGTCTTTCGAATGTGTTCATTTTTGTTAGATAAAGGTGAAATGGGCTGACGCAGTCTTAGATGTGTTGGCATCATGAGGGTTATGTCAATGTTTTTAAAACTATCTGGTACTGGCAGTTCCAAGGAAGAACCAGGATACTCACAGTAAGTTTTTTATTTTATAGATTTGTTTATTGGCATTTTGACATAACCAAATACACAGCAAGTAGCCAATAGTGTCCAATATTGCAGTACAAATACTTGTGATTGAACAAATGAACATTAAAACCAAAACAGAGGCATTACAGTTGACAAGTAAATATGTAAGAAACGTCATCGCAATCAAGAATCTAGGCGTCATGTATTACGTACAGGTTATAGGACTGGGGTCACAAAAGTGAGTAGTAAAAGAGTGGCACAATATACGGACATACAATGGCATTAGGAGGGCAAAAACATAATCGATGGGAGCCTTTCAGTGGGATGCAGTGGAGACCTCTGGATTTTGTGTAGTGTCTGTATTGCGAGAGGATAGCCAAGTTAGAAACGGGCTCCAAATGTCCTTGGGTCGAGATGCCTGAGGCAGGAGTTCCCAATATGTATTTAACTGTTCCTGACAGAATGTGATATCTAGTACCCAGGTTTTAGTGGCAGGTGGTTGGTGCTTACCCCAATGCATCGCAATCCGGCGTTTAGCCAGGAGAAGCAGCATGGCCAGAAGTTTACGGTGTCCAGGTATGACATCCTGAACGTATCCTAGAAGACATAGTTTGGGGGAAGGGGTCAGGCGAGTTGCCAGGATCTCATTGATAGATTCAAGTGTTGTGTTCCAAAAGCGCTCTATATCGGGGCAGCTCCAGGCCATGTGTAACAAGCATTGGCATAGCCAATAGGTCTCGCCTTTGGGACCTTATAAGTATTTAGTTATGCAGCACAATATCTTTACTGCAACAACATTAACTGTTGCATGGCTAAACACTTATAAGGTCCCAAGGCGAGACCTATTGGCTATGCCAATGCTTGTTTATGAATGAGAGGGGAAGCTGTGAATGGAGCTGGCGGATTCACGCGGTGATTGGCTGCGACGCAGCCCGCCCAGGCGAGCCCTACGCTCCCATTGGCTCAGGCGTCCTGCACAGGGGTTTCCATTCACAAAGTCTATTCAGACAAAGGGCGGGGGCAGAGGGGGAAAGAGAAACAAACAGACCAATCCCGGCAGGCTCAGCTCTCCCGGGCCAAGAAGTGGCTGAAGGAGCGAGAAAAACAAGTCCGGCCGCCGAGAGCTCTTCCAGCCTGCAGAGGGATCCAGGTGAGGTGGGGGCCAGAGCGGGAGCTTCGTGTGCGCTACAGACGTTGGGGAGCAAGAGGGTACCCCGCATGGTTAATGTTGCTTCTACGTGGCCAGCCCCGTCCGACCCGCGTCTGGTCCCCCTTAGCTGCACTGGAAGTTGGTGCGACTGTGCTGGGCTCACACAGGCCCCGGGCAGCGCAGGCTGCAGCAGTGGGGAGAGAGTTCGGGGCGCGCGCGTGGCTCAGAAATCGGGAAAGGAGCACAGTGCATTGCAAATTAAGCACAGCTGCGACGTTCCCAGGAGATGGTGCATTTGAAATTAGAGGCGTGGAGGGGTGCGAGAAACCTCGGAGGTCATGCAAGATGGGGTATCTAAGAATCGGGGGTACTTTAGCATGAGTGGAGCATGTAATTCGTAATGTAAAGAAAGTAGTCGAGAAGCTTGATAAGTAGCTGAGAATACACTTTGGGTGGTGGCGCTTATGAACTTTAGAAGGGCGCTTTACGAAGGAAATGGAAGCGAGTGATCCAAGTGTTGTGCACGTTGGGGCAAGTGAACATCAGAGGGGGCCCAATGCAGTTTTCGAGGACGTAATGGGGCTACACTCGGGCTCAGTGCAATTCTATGAAATAAGGGCACTCAGCAGTCAAAATCTGAGGTAGAGTCGTGTTTGGTGTACGCCAAGAGCATGAAGAACGCGCACAAAATGTGCCCCAACCCACCAAACAAGCATTTGAAGGCACGCGCGGGGAGGAGGGGGGGCGACGCGAGTGGTGCGCGCGCCTCGCGCTGAAAGTTAAATAAAAAAAATAAAAAAATGAAGCTGACGTCGCGCGCGCTTGTGCGCTTGCGAGCAGCAGGCGTGACCACACGCTCGTGCACCATGGCCTTTTGCTCGCGCGTAACCGCCCGAAAAAGGCCACGACGCACGAGCGTGTGGTCAGCTTCTGAAACCCCCTTACTTAAAGTCTCGCCAGAGCAGCGCTTGCGCGCTACTCGAGGCTCGACCTAAAAAGGAGGCATCTGGTGATGCACATCTCCAGCAGTTCGCCTCCAGGCGGAGACCCATACGTTTAACTTGTAAAGGTGTTCTGTAAATACGGTGCAAGTATTTAAAATGTATGAGGCGAAGCCTGTAATTAGGGGATACTCACAGTAAGTTAAGTGTACAGTAGTTGGTATAGTCTGGTATGTAGTTTATGCTTACAAAACAATTTCCCTAAGGGAAAAACACACTGGACTTCCATTCTTAGTAACAAAAATAACTCATTCTCTCTTTTTTCTTAAAAGAAGAATATGTTTGCAAAGATTTGTAGGAAATCTGCTCCTGCCCCTCAACGGCCACTAACCTTCCAGCATTCATAATGCCCACATTAGCACAGTTACTCAGTTTTCTCTTGCAGTTGATCCCACCATCCTGTTTTTAAAGAGATAATAATTGGTTGATAAAAACAGGCTCCCTCATTTATAAATGGGTAGAAATGATGGCAGGAAATGTGGGAACTTCTATCTCTCTGAAAACACAGCTATTGTAGCCAAACCAAAATCACAACCATAAAGGAAAGAGAAGAAAGGCTCTTGAAGCCAAAAACGTGCCTCGTGTTCTGGAACACAAGTTACTTCAGATAGGCTGGCAAAAGTAAAGGAGAAAAGGCTCTGCCTTCTGCCAAGAAACTGAGGAATGCCTCATCCTTACTCTTAGGATCTGCTAAGGTTATTTCACATATCCAGCAAGTTGACGATAAGAACATTACATGTATAGGTAATATCATTACCTTTACTGTTTCGTTCTGAGAATTTCCTTGAGTTTCCAAGATCCAGATGCCATAGATTTCTTAGAATACAAGAGAGGAGAAGAACTATATGTAAATCATTGCTCGGAAATGAAGCATGAGGGGGTTATCTTCTTTCTGCTAGCAGAGTGCAGACTTATTAAAACAAAATCGATGGATGAAATGCTTGAATTAATCTTGGGGCTGCATATTAACCTAACATTTGTTGTGCCCACAATGCCACTTCAGACAGAAACAAGGCATATGCAAATCAGTCATGGTCCTTCTCCATAAGAAATAGTTCAGCCCGAACTATCCGATACCTTCTAGATGGAAACACAAGAAAGCCCATGCTGATTTTGTCCTTTTTGGCCTCATTAGTGCAGTGTCTGGGCCTACCAATCTCTCTTAAGGCACTCCACGTAAAAATATAAAAAACGATTGGTGTAATGCTTGAAGTAGCCTAAGGAACTGAAAAATTAATTGGGTAGCATTCCAGTACATCGTGCCACACCAGACAGAGACCAACTATGGGAAATGCACCCTTTTGCATGGTCACCACCTTTTTTGCAGAATTGTATTGCTGGTTGTAGACTCTGCACACTGGGTACAGCTGTCCTGTGCCCTGTGTACATTTTCTGACCCCTAAAACATCTAGACCAATCCCTGATTGCTGTATTTAACTTTCCTATAAGGCCAGAGTATATGGTGCTGAAACTGCACCCATGGCATGGAGAGTTAGATGTCACCTGTCGACTGAAGCATTTACGGTGCCATCCACTAGTGTAACAAAGGAAAAGGAGGTTTCAGGCTTACCATTGTAACAAGACTGCTACAGTTTAAACAATCCTTTTGTAACAGGTAAACCACCCCTCCTTTTAATCATTATTAAGTCACCCCTATGTAAATCGTGTAGCTCACAAGCTTGGGTGCATGGTATTTAAAAATGGGACATGTAGATAATTAATGTTACTATATCCCTACAGTGACAAGGCCCTAAAAGCTATGCAGACCTATGTGTCTTATGTAGAAAACTGAAGTCTGATTAAAATACTAATATTGCTATCTCAGGAGTAGGACAAGCTAGAAAAATAATTATACCACTATTTTTAATAGTTATTAGCAATCCAATTTAATGGTAAAGTTGGATTTTTACTAAATATTAAGGAAAAGTAATATTTACAAAGTTACCCTTTACCTGGCTGAACTTTCAGAAGGCCAATTGGCATAAGTCTCTCTCCCAAGTTCCCAGGCTGTGTTCAAGACTGGGAATAGGTGTGAAATGCCTTCCAGGAGCAAACATTAGGCTGACCTGAATGGGCAAAGATGACTCCTCTGAACTCCACAGATTATTCAGAGTGAGAGCTGTAGGCATCCTGTCGCTGACAAATCCTACTTGACAGGTCAGTTAAGCCACATGTAAGTCTTCAGGTGCACTTAAAAGGGAGAGAACAGGATGCCAAGATAATTCTTGTGTATCTCCTGTCTGGTTGCTAAAGGACCCTGCTTTTGTCCTACCAGACTTCTGTCTCTGGGTTTGCTGTATGTAGAATGCCTGTTTCAAACTGGATTTTAGTGTTGTGTGGACACTGGTGATTTCCCTTTGACACTGACACACACACACACACACAGCCTTTAGAGCCCAAGTTTAGAGTGGCCAAAGACTCTTGCCATCTTGAAAATGCCCTGGCACATGGCATTTTGGGCCTGTTAGGAGTAAGGCAAACAGGATCTACTGAAAAAGTTATAGTTATGTCTTAAATTTAAAATTTACGCGCCACTTCAAATTACTGTAACGCGAGCACCTCTATACACTGTGTTATCAACTCGCTCGCTACATTACATTAACTATAACTCACACCTTTACGATGCACTGCCTTTCATATTACATCACTTATACCATGTGTAATCATAGCATTAATCATAATATTTGACATCTCAAATTATCAAATTATATCAGTTGTGAGAACAATGTACATGGTAGAGTACTGAGTTATAGTTACCGTAGTGTTGACAACACTGTGTACAGAGGTGCACGAGTTATAGTAATTTGAAGGTGGTGCGTAAATTGTAAATTTAAGGTATAACTATAACTTTTGAATTTCTAATGTTTGAGTATTTTAAGCTTGGTTTGTATGAAAAGAATAAATAATGTTTTCCCAACTATAACTACATTTTAACCTTTGTTTTTTTCATTGAATTTCAATGATATATATATATATACATATATATATATATATACGTTTATGTTGGTGGTGTGGTCCCTGAAAGTCGAAAAATTTGAGTTTAAGTGCATCCTAACCATTCAGCTGCCATTGCATTCGTCTATTATAGTCCTCCCAATGCTCCAAGTGATACAGCACCTCAGAAACCAAATATGTAATGTGAGAAGGTTTTCGCTGTTTTGTAAACACAGCAATAACATGTTTTTACAGGATGTTTTACAATTACTTGCGCATAGCAAACACATTTATCTGTTGGGCTATCCAGATATTGTTAATGTGAAGCATTATGCCTTTTATTACAATTTATTTGGGAGCTGCAGTCGGTCCACCAATTTGATGTGACATGTAATTTGTAATGTGTATTTCATTTTATTAATTCTAAATGTCTTTTTATACACTGTAGTTTTTTCTATGTCTATGACTGAGACAATATAAACGTATTGAAAAAAACGGCGCGAATCAGATTGACAAAGGCTGCTGCGGCAGCCGAAACGCGTCTCTCCTGGTCTCCGGATCGAGGGAGGCCTGATTTAATAAAAAAGCCTTAAAACCTGCAGCCCTCGTGTGCGTGCTCTCTTCCGTAGGAGTGGGAGTTGCTAGGCTATTCATATCACATCAGCGGCAGACGTATACACGCACCACCAGTCGTTTTGGGCCGCCGGTGTGACCGCAAACTATGGAGGTAGCATGGGAGTGCTAAACTGGTGAGCCCCCGGATCACACCTCGGGAAGAGTTAATAGAGGAGCGGGCACAAGAAGAGGTGTTGACTCGATGCGAGGAAGTCTGGTGACTTTCAGCGGGGGGACGGCATTTCACCATTTCGGCATGCATTCTCACTCAGCATGCCGAAGGAGATCTGGTGACTGGGCACCGTGAAAGCAGATGCCTAACGGTGAGGACTGTTGAGCTTTATTAATTTTAATGTGAAGGCCTCCGGCTGACCTTGGAAGTTTGTTTAATGGGTACTGCTGAAGGAGCTGCTGGAGATTTCTAACGAGACGCGATGATGTGCTTTCGATATCTGGGAATGGCTTTGTTAGCAACCCGCTTTCAATTAACACTTTGGATTTGACTGTACATTTGAGTGCAAGTCTCGGGACATTGCGAGCACAGGATATGGTTTCAGTTGGGTTTGAAGTACAACAAGTCGGGCGAAACCTATGAGACAGTGTATGCTGCCATGTTAACATTTTTGCAGCATGCTCGAGTTGGGAAACTCCTATTGATTTCCCTATGAGAAATGATGTGATTTAAGTACTGTATACTTGTATATCAGCGCATCCTGGTAAGGCTCGAGGTGTATGTTGTCAAACATTTGGTTTTTCGCACTGTGAGCATATGTTGCTTACGTTGAAAAAATCCCGCTGTGCCATAATCAGAGTAGCTTTCAATTATATATGACTTGCGTACGATCAATTGATCGCAATTATGTTTATGTTGGTGGTGTGGTCCCTGAAAGTCGAAAAATTAGAGTTTAAGTGCATCCTAACCATTCAGCTGCCATTGCATTCGTCTATTATAGTCCTCCCAATGCTCCAAGTGATATAGCACCTCAGAAACTAAATATGTAATGTGAGAAGGTTTTCGCTGTTTTGTTTTGTAAACACAGCAATAATATGTTTTTAAATACGTAATAGGATGTTTTACAATTACTTGCGCATAGCAAACACATTTATCTGTTGGGCTATCCAGATATTGTTAATGTGAAGCATTATTCCTTTTATTACAATTTATTTGGAAGCTGCAGTCGGTCCACCAATTTGATGTGACATGTAATTTGTAATGTGTATTTCATTTTATTAATTCTAAATGTCTTTTTATACGCTGTAGTTTTTTCTATGTCTATGACTGAGACAATATAAATGTATTGAAAAAAACGGCACAAATCAGATTGACAAAGGCTGCTGCGGCAGCCGAAACGCGTCTCTCCTGGTCAAGGGAGGCCTGATTTAATAAAAAAGCCTTAAAACCTGCAGCCTCGTGTGCGTGCTCTCCTCCGTAGGAGTGGGAGTTGCTTGGATATATATATATATACTGAAAACAAAGGTTAAGGGAATGTTATTGTTAGGTGAAAATGTCAGTTAAAACATACAATTTTAAACTAACAAAACCACTGAAATTCACCTGTTATTGTAAGTAACTTTAACTTGTGCCCTAAAGTAACTTGCACCCCCGCCATGCACACTGTTTTCATCAACTATGTTATTTCAGATGTTGCAGTGATATTATCAGTGATGTCAGGGGAAAAATAGGAGGAAGCGCCAGGCGGGGGCATGGGCAGCCACATCATCTATGCATTATGGCCTTTCATGACTTGCCACTGGCTTAAATAACTGCAGCCTTGTGAGCCAAATAACACCTGGGCAGCTTCAAGAATGGGAGGCATTGCACCAGTCTCTCTGCCAATAGGAAAGAAACTGAAGAAGAGACATGGAAGGTAATCTACAGATCCTGAAAACAATTACAGCAGCTGTATCCCAAAGGGGAGGTGCAGAACGGGGGCATGGAGGAACATGGCCTACGTACTGGGGGTGAGTGCTTGCAATGTTCAACACTCCGTCCATCATCCCCTTTGGTTTTGCTATGTTCGCCCTAAGTTGGCAGGGTATGCCCAGACGTGGGTCCCTTGCTCACTTTTCCACTGGATTCAAGATAGCCTGGCTGATGACGGCTGTAAGCCAGAAACCGGTCCCAGGATGCTTGTTTCCGGTCCAGGGAAGACATGGCTTGGCAGTTCGGGCTGGACTGTTCCCATGAGGCACAGGGTCAGACTGATTTGCATATGGCCATGTCTGAACTGGGGTGGCGGAGTGAGCTAAAGAATGATGATGGATTAAACCCAGATCAGTTGACTGGGGGTGAGTGCTTGCAATGTTCAACACTCCGTCCATCATCCCCTTTGGTTTTGCTACGTACTGGTAGGCCATGGCTCCCTCGTGGTAAGGCCTTGTTAAAGTTCAGTCTGCAACATGCTCCTTCCCCAGCCAAAGACAATCATTGCTGCATTACTGCCTCGCCTTTTCTTGTAAACTGAACATCTTAATAGACTTCGCGTCACAGCTAGCAAACATTATAGCCACGCCCCCTGCAAATGTCAAAGTTCTTACAAGGGTGATAGAAACAGTCCGAGTAAAAGAGAGAGAACATAGTATTAAATCCAAGACAGCAATGTTAATAGTAAGTGAAATAATATTACAGAATGCAATTAAGGACGGCAGGAATATTATCATGAATGTACCTGATACAGCTCCAGAGAAACACTGGAATGGCTGGAGAAATATAACTCCGGTGTGGCTCAAAGAGCGAGCTGGTTCAGACTTAGTGTGAACACAGGATCTGAAGCTTGCGAAATGGGCGTTCGTAACAGAATGGGAATCTTATGACTAAATTATTGTTGGGTGTGGAAAAAAACCTGCCTGGAACCCTCAGGCCCTCTGGAAAAGCAGCTCCAATCTCAGGATAATTTTTTACCTCTAGTCTCCAAGCAGCACAGGAACATGGGCTCCCTAAGGGAGTGCACTCTTAAAGATTTTGTTTAATTCTCTCACTGTGATAACTTAAAAAAACATTTTATTGGCTTTTATAGTACACATATTAAAAATACAACAATAACAGAACAACACTTTACAACATTAATGTGATCCGTAACCTCTTTTAGTAATACTAAGGGGTCGATTACGATTCCGTTCGGAAAGCATTTCAACCGAATTGGTTCCGGAATAGTTTCCGGACGACGCAGATCAGGGAGTCCGACCTAGCGATTTGGATGCATCTGGATGCTTCCGGATACGATTTGGTCAGACTCCCATTGACTTCAATGGGAGCCTATGTTCCGAACAAGAACACAGGCTTCCATTGAAGTAAGGGGTGGCTGGGAAAAAGCGTGAACCCTGTGGCGGGCACCCTATGGTGCCTGTCACACTGTGCATGGTTGGGGAGAGGGGACCCATGGGTCCCCCCACGGGCCCGATTTGGAGGGCCCTGGGTGAAGGGGGGCCTGCTACAGGCTCCCAAAGACCGATTCCGACAGCCATTTAGTTCCGGGCAAACCGATTCGGAACGGCTGTCCGAATCGGTCATCATAATCGCTCGCTCAGAAACCGAGTCCATGGAGCTGTACGATTTGGCTCCGAAAGGCTCGACCTGTCCGAATGCCTTTCGGAACCGATTCGGACACCCCTTACGGTTTCTGGGCATCGTAATTGGTCGTTCGGAACATGGTACGATTCGGTCGGAAACAAGGGTTCCGAATCGGACTCAGCAAGCCCGAATCCGATTTAGAGTCCTTCCTAACGAGATCGTAATCGACCCCATAGAAGCGACCTCCTAAAAAGGTAGATCTTCTTGCACGCACATCCATGTGAAAGGTGTTCCAACATACAATAAGGACAATAGAAATAATGTAGGTCAGAGTAGGTCTGCACACTTCATCCATAGTCAAAATATCTTCTTTCTTTGTAAGGTACAGGCCTCATAAATCAGAGCTTAAAGGATCTTACACATGTTCCATTCCTAAAATTCATTTATCAGTTTTGGTACATCTTTGGTACACCACAACCAGCACCAAACCCAAGCTGAGAAAGTTACGATGTATCTACTGACACCAACAGCCTCCATAATGTTCAACAAGGCCATCTTCAAAAAGATGACCACTGTTCTCCCAAGGACGTTTGACAGCTTCTGACCTCAGAAAACTTAAATCCTTTGTCTCCCAACAGCCTAGAAATCAGAATCTTACAGTGGCCATTGCAGCTAGCATTCATTCTCTTTTGGCAGCCCTTTTATCTGAGTAAATCAAAGAGAGGCCAGGATCGGAACCTGATGAATTAGAGGCGTTTGTCTCTGCATGAAATATACCCTCCAAAGGCCATGATTTGCATATTTTTCTCTACGTTAGCTCAGAACTCTCATTTCGGTTGTACTTCTCGGTCACATTCTGACCACCAAGAATAAGCTCCAGTGTTTCAGAGCAAGAGGGCAATCCAACATATACAAGCACTGCATGATCAGTTGCTTGCGCAGTGTTTCAGAGTATCCATATGATAGTTAGAAACTACTTCCAGCTAATGATAAATATTGGAAGCAGTTACTGCTGTTCAGCTTTGTGAACATTTGACCTTCATCAACCTTCTTGAGAACTTTATGGTAGGTTTTCTACATAATTGCTGAGTGGAATGTGTTCTGGCTGTTCTTGAAGACCTGAATTAAGCTTCTAATATCGACAATGTCAGAATCCTCATACTTATAGCCCCTTTATCAGCATTTAACATTGTTAACTATTCCATCTTTCTTAACTCTAAGACTTCAGATTTGAGGGAAAAGTTATCATTTGGTGTTAACCTTTTTGATTGTTGAGGTTGCTTCTTGCTCCAACATGTGGCTCCCGTTCAAAGTTGTTAACATGTTGGGTTCCAGAGGACTCATCATTGTAAACTAGCATTTTTTTTAAACCCCAGTGTTTATCCACTTGCTGGTCCGGTGGCCTTTCACATCTGTATATACACTGATGATAACCAGATGTTTCTCTGTCTCATCCAATATGTTAGTGTGACTGCTTTGTATTTTCAATCTTGAAGAGCAACTGGGTCTAGCTTAGCTTAGTTCAGATAAGATAGAGGTCTTGATTGGGGTGCCTATAAATGGTCCACTGCGGATCAGGTCACCTTTGGGAGAAACCTTGATTTTTTTGACTATGGGAAGCTGTCTGAGTGCCCAGTTCATAACAATGTACTCCTTATGGTTTTAACATTTAACAGGGCCCAAAAATATTCTGCTGTAACTCACTTTTATTTTAGGACTAATTGTATCAGTCTTGATTGGCTTAAGAATTGACTATGGGAATGCACCCTAGTTTGGCCTTCCTAAAAGAAAATAATGTTCTAGTCTCCAACTGATATAAAGGGTGGTGGCTCGTCTTCTCTGTGGAGTTTGCACGTGTCATACTGTTACCCCACTCCTGCTTAATTTGCATATATTCTTAAACTGATCCGGCATGTCCCAGGAAACAACGCAATGTGCATCAATCATTGTGCAATCATCGCGAACGGCATCATGCACAGCGCAAGCGGGCGCTGCTTCCTTTCTGCCGCTCGAGTAGATTTTTACTTGAGCTGCAACTTTCTCAACGCGAGCAGGCGGTTTCTCAACGCGAGCGGTCGCGAGCATACGCGACCACTCGAAATGAGAAATCTGACCGCCCGCGTTGAGATATCTCGCCGGGAGGTTGATTTTCCACGCTTGCACTCGCCAACTTGATGTTGACGATCGCGAACGAGGAAAAATCTCGCCGGGAGGTGGATTTTCCTAGCCGCTCTCACCAACTTGACATTGATGAATGCGAGCTAGGGAAAAAACTCCGCTCTGCTACGCGAAGTGGAGTTTTTCGGGACTCCGCGAGCTCCGCGTAAAGTGGAGTGCAGAAAACTCCGAAAACTCCGCGAGCGGAGCAGAGTTCACCGCCCAGACTTAGAAGTAACCTCAATACAATGCTAGAGCTATATACAACTCCCAAACTAAACTGTGTCCCGCAGAAGTGGTAGTGCTTACTGGAATGGCGAGCCAACAAAGGATTTCCTGTCTCTCTCTCCCTCTCTCTTGCCAAGGAATCCCTCAGTCTTTAAAGCATAGAAGGATTAGCAAGGAGGTATAAGGGTATAGGGAGTCACTTAATATCTCAGCAGAATTATAGAAAAATATTTTATAACTTTGCTGGTGGAGGTGAAACAGTTCTCAGACCCAGTTATCTGGTCCCTATCCAGTGCAGACACAAACTCCCAAAAACGAGAAACATATTTAATAGTGACGAAGTCATATTTTGCATCAGTACCGTGGATGGAAAAGCACCCTCCTCTGCCTCTCCAGAAAATTATACATTCCTATTTGAAATATTTTTTGTTCAGTTTGTGCATTTTAAATATTATCAATTTTGAAATATAGAACCACAGCTGAATTAAAACGTTTGCAAATACTGTTCCAGGAGAGGTAATGGCCTTTAAGACTGTTGCTTTACTGTGAAATAAACAAAATAGCTCAAGGAGGTCTATCATGTCAGAAAAGTACTCCCAAAAGCAGTTATGTTTGCCCTGTAGAAAAAGTGTCACATAGAGATGGCCTGAACTTCAATGGACTAGTAGGCTTCAACACTTGAAAATGTTAATTAATTCCTCAGAAATTTGTACTATGATCTAACACACAAAATATTGTGCCAGAAGCTGGCAAGTAGAACTTCTTGGCAAATGCCATCCCGTGTTCCTTAAAAGGCTTGTCAGATCTTGCCATGTTGGCAGGATCTCACATGAACTTTATCAGATGTGATAGTCAAATAACTGCTAATGAAGCCAACAACTTGCATAATGCACTGTTTGAAATATGTAAACCCTAGTCTGGAAACACAGTGATAGGGATGTTAGATTACTTCAAAGTTAGCACAACAATATGTATAGTTCTTCGTTTTTTAACTGTTAGAAATGGGGTCATTGGTTGGCAGTCGTTTGCTCCCTGTCCAAGTAGGGACCTTCACTCTAGTCAGGGTAAGGGAGTCACACAGCTAAGATAACCCCTGCTCACCCCCTTGGTAGCTAGGTACGAGTAGACAGGCTTATCTCAGAGGCAACGTGTAAAGCATTTGTACACACACACACAGTAACACAGTGAGAACACTACAGAATGAGTCCACAACAGTTTAGAAACATGACCAATATTTATCTGACCAAAATGACAAAAATCCAACATACATATCACTTTTCAAAGGTTAAGGAAATGTAGTCCATAGGAATCTGGATGCGTCACTTTTAGCACAAAGTACCTTACATGTGTTAAAATTCAAAGATGGTGTGAGGCACAGCGGAGGTGAGCTGCCGGAAAAGCAAAGCAATGCGCCAGTTCCTTACTCCCAGGGGAGGTGATGCATCGGTTCCTCACTGCCAGGAGGAGGTGATGCGTCGGTTCCTTACGGGAAGGGGAGGTGATGCGTCGATCTCCAGACATGCGGCCTCGGTTCATTACTGCTGGGTAACGTTGAGGAAGAAATTGGCGCCCCATGTCGATGTGGTGAAAATCCAGGCGCGGTGCGTCGATTCCACAGCAATTAAGCAGGCGAAGCAGGGGAGATGGAGCGGTGCGTCACGGACTTCGGTGATGTGGTGCTCGAAACTCGTGCTGCGGCTGTTCTGATCCGCTGTGACAGAAAGCTGGGGCCTGCGGTGAAAGCCGTGGTCAATGTGCTGATTGGGAACCATGCTCCAGTGCTGACCGCGGCGATGTGTCGAAGTTTGTAGTGATATGCCGAGAAAAACAGACGCTGGGGGTCGATGCGTGGATTTTCTCCTTCAGTTCACCAGATTCTACTTCCAAGGGGCCAGGAACTGGAATTAGCACCACTTGGCAAGTCACGACTCTCAGCAGAAGAGCCCAGGCACTGGTAGGTGTAGTCTTTGATGGCCCTGAGACTAAATAACAAGAGGCAAGCATGCACAAGCCCTTGGAGAATCTTCGAAAGCAGGATACAGAAAGCAAAGTACAGTCCTTTCACTCCCAGGACAGAAGCAACAAGCAGCAGTCCAGCACAACAAAGCAACAGGCAGAGTGGCAGTGCCCTCCTATAGCATCCAGCTCTTCTTCCTGGCAGAATGTCCTCAGTCCAGAAGTGTTCTGACTTGAGAGTGTCAGAGGTCCAATACTTATACCCCTTTCTGCCTTTGAAGTAGGCAAACTTAAAAGGAAAGTCTTTGTAGTGCACAAGACCCTGCCTTTCCCAGACCTGGCTCCAGACACACTACAGGGGGGGTGAAGACAGCTTTGTGTGAGGACAGGCACAGCCCTATTCAGGTGTCAGTGACACTCGTTCCACCACTCTAGCCTGATAATAGAGCAAAAGGGGAAAATGTATTGCTGCTTTGTTGATTTTCGGGCAGCCTTTGATTCAGTGGACCGTAAGAGCCTATGGGAGTGTCTGATAAAGTACGATATATCGGAAGGCCTATTGGCCATTCTAAAAGAACTTCATAGTGAGAATTGGGCTCAAGTAATTAAGGATACACAAGGGTCACTGACACAGAAAACAGCCATAGGGAATGGACTAAGACAGGGTTGTGTCTTGGCCCCCCTGCTCTTTGCCATATTCCTAGCCGACTTACCGGCAGCAGTGGAAAGAAGTGCAAGCCCCAGAATGAGCGGTAGAAAAGTATCATGTCTTTTATACGCAGATGATCTTGTGATATTGGACCAAACGGAGCTAGGGCTCCAAAGGAAATTAAATGTTTTCAGAGAATACTGTGAGGCAAAGTTTTTAGTTGTAAATATGGAGAAAACAAAGATTTTATGTTTTGGTAAAAGAGATAAAAATTTTAATTGCTTTTTAGGACAAATAAAACTGGAAAGAATATAGATACCTAGGCCTTTGGTTCGACAATTCTCTGAAGTGGTATGCTCACTTAGAAGCTCAAAAAACAAAAGCGTTTTCTTCTATTTGTGGGCTGAAAAAATTTAACAAGGATTATGGGGACATGTCACATAGACCAATGTTAAAGGCATATGAAGCCATGATCCCACCCCAAGTTTTGTATGGGTCTGAAGTTCTAACCTTAAGCGGTAAAGGAGATTGGGATCGGGAAGAAGGCAAGGCCCTAAAAATGTTATTGTCCTTACCAAGTTCTACAATGATTCAGGCAATTAGAATGGAATTAGGAACAATAGTGTGGAGTAGTCAGGCCCAAATGTCTTTGCTAAGATTCTGGAAGCGCCAGGATCCAGGGGGAGTACAGAAAGTTTCACACTGGTGTAGTGAGGAGATCCGGCATAGTAGCCTAAAATGGGCCAGGGATGCGAGAAAGAAAATCCAGACTATAGCTGGGAGTTTAAACAAACTCAGTACAGCATCCTCTGGATGTAGTATTTACCAAGAAATCACTTAGGTACCAAGGCCTAGAACAGTCAAGGATGCTCGATCTGGAATATCTGAGTAAGAAAAAATCGGTACAAGGTATAATAAACTCCTGGGTAAATGCTGCATGGTATCCGTATCTGGAAACCCTGCCTAATTATGGGCTTAGGTGTGAAATCCTAAGAGTACGAACTGGCATTAACCCATGGTTAATGGAGGGAAAAATAAAAGCAGCCATGTTATATCAAGACGGTACATGTAAATGTGGGCTTGGAACCAAAGCTGAAATACTGCATATACTGCTAGATTGCCTAGCTTTACAAGATTTGAGGAAATTGTTTTTACGTCCATTATTTTTAAAATACGGAATAAGGTCACGAGCCCAAGCAATTGTACTAATAACTGACATGATAAGTCTCGATATTGCTATAGCACTAGGTAACTATATGAAAGGTATAAACAGCATTTTATGGGATAAATTAAAGGGAGGTTAGAAATGTATTTATTTTAAATTCCCTCGCCCACACAATCGGTTCAGATGTAATGAATATAATAGGAAATTGAACTGTTTTAAATGCCTCTGTTATTGGGGAAAGGAAGTGGATAATGTACCCCTTTTTAAAATAGAGTACTGATCGCACTGTTATTTTAAGGTCTTTTATGTGGTTTTAAAAAAATTCTACAAGTGTATATAATATGAATATGTTGCTGCTATAGGAGAGGAGGTGGACATTGGATCTATTAACATTTGTACTAGCCAAGATAACTTTAAGGATCTGTGTTGTTTATTTATTTCCTTTGTGATTCTTGTTGTTTAAAGACTATGGTCTAAATAAACAGAGTTTTCTCTCTCTCTCTCTCTCTCACTCTAGCCTGGTGATGGCCCATAAGGATATGCAGGGCACACCTCATCTCCCTTTGTGTGACTATCTAGAGTGAATGCACAAGAGCCCAACTGTCACCCTAACCCAGATGTCGATTCTACAAACAGGCAGAGGCACAGAATGGTTAAGCAAGAAAATGCCCACTTTCTAAAAGTGGCATTTTCAAACACGCAATTTAAAAACCAACCTCACCAAAAGATGCATTTTTAAATTGTGAATTCAGAAACCCCAAAACTCAAAATCTCTATCTGCTCCCAACCGGAAGTTACATTGAAAAGATATTTCAAGACAATCTCCATGTTACCCTATCGGAGAGATAGGCCTTGCAATAGCGAAAAACGAAATTAGCAGTATTTCACTATTAGGACATGTAAAACACAGCAGTACATGTCCTACCTTTTAAATATACTGCACCCTGCCCATGGGGCAACCTTGGGCCTACCTTAGGGGTGACTTACATGCAGTAAAGAGGAAGGTTTTGGCAAGTGGGTGCACTTGCCAGGTCGAAATGACAGTTTAAAACTGCACACACAGATGCTGCAGTGGCAAGTCTGAGACATAGGTTTGCAGGGCTACTCATGTGGGTGGCACAGTCAGTGCTGCAGGCACACTAGTAGCATTTAATTTACAGGCCCTGGGCACACACTGTGTACTTACTAGGAACTTACTAGTAAATCAAATATGCCAGTCATGGATAAACCAATAACCAATACAATTTATACAGGGAGCACTTGCACTTTAGCACTGGTCAGCAGTGGTAAAAGTGCCCAGAGTCCTAAAACCAGTACAAAGTCAAAAAAATACAGGAGGAAGGCAAAAGGTTTGGTGACAACCCTGCAAAAACGGTACAGCCAACATTAACAAATCAGTGTGTTGTGAGATTTGTAGTCTTCATGAGCTTCATTAGCAGTTATTGCACTAGCACAACTGGTAACAATAAGTTGGCATCCTGTCAACATGTGATGTGGCAAATTAGATCAAAGCTGTCACTGACCAGAGTCCTGCTGCCTGGAGCCCATGCGGAGAAGCACTCTTACCTCAATATCCCCGCTACAACCTACCCATGGAGCCACCAGCAAATTAATTTCAGGGCCATTATATAGGTTGGTGCAGACCCATGAGTTTGAAAGGGGAGCTGAACCAACCCCCAACCTGCTAATTACCAACCAATGAAGCCTCCCTATCTCCCTACTGAATTGTGATAAGAGTATATTAATTGATGAATGTTTATGTACGGTATTAACATCATCATAAAACTTTATTTCGGCAATCAATTGCCATAAAAACATCAATAAAAACAAGCAATAAAATACGGTGAATTCATAATATATACACAATTTAAAAAGATAGTATGAAAATTAGATACAATGCTGACCAATAATCCAATTGATAAAATTAATGTAGAACCTCACACAACCCGAAATGTGACCAGAGGAATGCAATATAATGATCACTCATACAATTCCTGCAATATCATTCTGCTGGGCCGTTCTTTTGAGAATGGCCATTCGGGTGTACCACATATTGAATAGGAACCGTGAGATAGAGTAAACAATAGGCATTTGTGTATTCGATTTAAATATCCTGTACACTTCAGAGCAGCGTCTTGACCCCAAATTTCTGCAAAGTTGGATTAGCCAGCGTGTTCTGTCCTTTCCATAACCCTTGCAGAAAAATAGCACGTGCAGTTCCGTTTCATCCGTATAGTTACAGGCCGGGCAACCCCCGTTTGAAGCCCCCTCCCACTTGCGAGTGAAAGCGCGTAATGGGAGGACTCCATGTCTGAACTGGACATAAAGTTTTTGGCAGAAGTGGCTGGATATCATCCAGCACCAGTTCTAAACTATACCTATTTTTTACTGCCAAAAATTCCACCGTCAAACGACCGGCGGTATTTCTTCTTTCAAGCTCGTTGAGCTTTTGCTCTCTGAAGCTCTCTATCAGGGTCTTTCTTGCTGTTGTTTGAGACGTATATTCCGCATTGTACCATAGATTGCCCCTACCCAAGCCCTCACAAATGTTCTTAATGTTGGACAACCAAGGTATCCTCCCTGAACCTCGCATACCCATTATGTCAGTTATTTCCTCCCTATAGGTGGATAATTCCGGGTACTCCAAAGGCGACACCAATAGAGGAGGGGCCTAAGGGCCGCCTCTTCCACAATGGGTCTAACCCCTAGGTCTAAACGGAGTGGTGTTAATGGAGTACTGGTGGGTAGGCCCAAAAGCTGTCTAATAAAAGAATTCTCTGTTTGCATTAACATGCCCAATGCACAATGACCCCAGAGTTCTGCTCCATAGAGGGCAGCAGACTTGGCCTGTGCCTTGTAGATTTCCATCACTGGGCTAAGTATTTTTCGGGCAACTCCTATATAATTTTAAAATACCCCCACTTTTTGGGTAAGTTTCAGCCCTGCTTTATTTAATTGTGCACCCCAATCCATTTTCTCAGTCAACGTCAGTCCCAAATATTCAAAGGTGGTTACTCTTTCAAGGGGTCTGCCGTCCAAGCAAGGGTTGGGGCGGGTGGTGTTACCTACATTAAAGGCCATGTACTTTGTGTTTTGCAGGTTAATTTCCAGGCCCCGCTGTTTGCAGAAGTCGCTAAAGTTGTCGAGAGTCCTCTGAATTCCCATCGGTGATTTTGCGAGGAGAAGCGTATCATCTGCAAACATCAGGGCCGGGATCTTGCGCTGCGCCAACCTGGGGGCATCGATGTTCTTTCCGGCGCACAGAAGGTCTATTAGGCCATTAATGTAGAGGGAGAAAAGTGTGGGAGCCAGGACGCAGCCCTGGCGAACCCCTCTCTCCACGGGCAAAGGGGCTGAAAGTTCACCACACTTTCCATATCCAATACAAGCATAATTACCCTCATGGAGACGTTTTAACTGCACGCACAGGTATTCTGGCACTCCCATATCTCTTAAAATTGCCCATAATTTCTCCCTCGGAACCAAATCAAAGGCAGATTTTAAATCTACGAATATAAGATAAAGGCTACCCCCCTCAATGGTAACGGATTTCCAGTATATCGCCTGCAGTCTAAATAATTGGTCGATCGTGGATGTCCTAGCTCTAAACCCGGCTTGGAGGGGGGTTAAAATATTGTGTTCCTCTATCCAGGATTGTAGACGCCCCAATAAAACTCGGGCGAAGATTTTCTGACCAACGTCTATAAGACTAATCGGGCGATAATTAGCAGGCAAGAGCGGAGAGCCCTTTTTATAGATCGGTATGATTTCGGCTCCCGCCCAAGTAGTGGGAATTGCCATGCCTTGTAATATGGCATTAAACAGAGTAGCCAAATAAGGAGCCCAGATACGGTATTATCCATACTTGATGTTGTGCTATTATCTATTTCTAATGACT
This sequence comes from Calotriton arnoldi, assembly GCA_963921515.1. NCBI lineage: Eukaryota > Metazoa > Chordata > Amphibia > Caudata > Salamandridae > Calotriton > Calotriton arnoldi. The sequence continues at coordinate 1,956,782 of CAWUFW010000336.1, forward strand.
TTGGGAACTTATGATCACCTAGTATTTGGTGTGAACTTCTATTATTTATTTTAGAGTAGTAATTTAAAAGGTATGTCTGTAATTTACTATGATCACATATATAGAGGTGCCACCAATTTGTTTTACTTTTTTATTTTATTGCCTGACCTCAATGTTTCCTAAGAACTACATTTTTGACATGATTGAAGGATCAAATGCCAATACTTAACAAGTAATTGACTGCCAATTAATGGTGCAATAGTCTAATGGGTCAAAACACCTCCTTTGCTCACTTGACAGACGTTCAATTAGGGAAAAGATTAATACCATAGGTCATAAGTAAGGACATGCAGCACACTGAAACAAAGTGGAATTTATAAGATCACATACTTAAAGGAATGTAAACCTATCTATTTAGAGTAAGGCACTAATCACCTGATTTAGAAGGCCTTTACAGGTCAGGGTGACTGAGTATTTTACTCAGTTGCCCTGAGGGGTAACCAACTTTCAAATTTAGAGATGTCTGCTGCCCCAGCGAACATTGTTTACATTGGCAGGAAGCACCGTCATGGTGGTTCCAAGCAATGCATTAAAAGTGTGCTGTACAACTCCGTTAACATAAAAGATCGTAATGCACACATTCAATTTCTTTTTTTATTTTTAAAAGGAAAATCCAAAAGCTTAATTTATTTTTCATAATAAAATAACCAATGACCCCCTCGCCATGGGAGTTTTCTCCCCTGGTATCTGGGTCATTGAAATGTTTTTACTTTCACATACTGCCACGTTTTGGATGGCGGTAAGCTAAAGTTAAAACTTGCCATTTGTTCACCCACTCAAAATAGGGCGGGCGGACAAATGACAAAACCTTCGTCGCTCCTTACTCCATCAGGCCATCGGAGGTGTACATCAGTGGCAGAGCTAGAGTAGTCTCCGACGTTGACATACTGAAGGTACGCCCAACTTTAAATAAGGCAGGCGGACCTTCGGTACACCAGAAAGGGTACTCGAACACCATTGGACGGAGTACCCTATTTCCCACACTCAAAATCAGGAAGTAATGCTTTAAAGCATTTTTTCTCTATATACCTCCCAAGTCAGCAATTTGTTTAGTTAAATGTGATTTTGCTCCTATTAGCGCGCAAACAAGAGCGTAAGTGGAATTTAGGTTTCAGCACAATTTTTCTATGACACTGCTTTCTAAACAACTGCTGTTATTATTATTGTTTCAAAAGGTTCACAGAATGTTTGATACTTTCTCTTGGCTGTCGTCTTACAACAAATGCGTATTTAGGGAGTTTAATCAAATGACTGCCAAAAATGTTACAGATCCCATGGCAAACTTATTGGCGTTGAAGGAGTGCACCATATTTCCTAAAACAATCTAACATTTTTTTTGTCTGGAAGTGCTACTTTTGAATGGTAGTAAATACAAACCATGTATTATGTCTCAGACCGGTTGCATGAGGAGAAAGAAGCAGATTGTACATACATGATGAGTCTACAGATGACTTCTACATTGCTGTGCCAGCAGCTTCAGAGACAGATATTCTGGAATCTGCAATACGTGCACTGTTATGGATATTTTGCACAGGGATGGTTGAGGATATAGGTGCACTTAATAAATAAACTGTAACCTTACTTATTTATTTGGCTTATGTTTTCTTTTAAACCTAAAACTGTAGAGTGAGTGAGTTTTCATTTAAACCTTAAACCTAAAAACTGTAGAGTAAGGGATGAATGAAAGATACAAAAACTATTTAGCACATAAGCTCAGGAGTTGCTAGGACAGCTCTTCAAAGACTCGAGGCCCCAATCAATGGTGGGTGGAGGCTGAGAGAGCCTTGTGTGTAGAGGAGGTCGTATGTGGAGTCAAGTTTGAAGTGTCTATTGAGATGGTGGCTTCGACTGAATTGATAGGGCAATGGAAAAATTGGGCAGAGAGCAGAGAATGTTATACTAGGTGGGTAAGTATAGTCAAATCGCTGAACTGCATTCCCAGTCCCTGCCTACACTCTTCTGTCCTTCTCGAGAACTTCTTTCATGGGTATTTTGAGGACCAAGCATGCAGATAGGTACCATGTTGGAAGAGCCAACTCAAACGTCTGCTCTCTCTCATATCTCTGCCTCCTGGCTAATACAAGTGCATAAAAGCAGGAGTGGGACTTTTGTATGCGAGTGCCGACTTTCTTTCTTTTTGGCTGAAGTGGACATTTAAGGAAACCCTAGCAGATCTTCATAACGGATAGAATGCTGACCCATTGGTCAGCCATGTCACAAGGTTATTCACAGAGGGTTAGTTAGGACCAGGCCCTGCCTGAAGAATACATGATCACTGCAGGTTGATGCTGCATACAGTGCTGCTGATTGTTCATAAAAAGGGGAAAACGCTCAGCAGAGACCATGCAGTAGGAAACCTTTCCATGCACAAATGTGCTTGCATGTACGTTGAATGCCATTGAAAATAAATGTTATTTCTTACGACAAATGCAAAGCACTCTCTTATGCCTTGTCCACATAAGGCACATATCAGTAAAAAGGATGGCACGATGGGCCATACCTTGTAAACTTTATTGAACCTATAAACCAGTTGGAGCAAGAGTGTACGTAATCACCAAAGCTCAGAAGGATGGTTAAAAATAGAAAAACAGCAGCAAGCATACAGTTTACACTAAATATGCTCACTTCAGTTACACGGTCCAAGCTCTAGTGAGTTGTCTTAGTAAATATTGCAAGAGTATGGCATGTACAAGGCTGATGTAGACCACAACATAGTGGTTACAGCTAATGACTTCTTCTCAGTGAACGTCACCCCGCGAGAGTCTATTGCCACAACAGTAGTCCAGCCCAATTTAGTAAACAATAAAAATACCTACTACTGAAAGAGTGTCAAATACCAACATTAAAGCAATCTCGTGGAGTACCAAAGTAAACCTAACATTTCACTTCTGTGGACATAACATGCTTCTTAGCATCTACTGTAAATCTAGATAATCAGAGTTATCTACCAAGACAGAAACCATTTAATCAATGACGTACACTGAACCTCCTGGAAGCCCTTCTAGGTACATTGAACTTCACTTAAATCAATTTAATGATGAGAAATCACAACATTGGAGTGGAGAAATGCAACTTGGGAATCACATCATTAATGAAAATGTGGTAAAAATTGAATTACTGTCAGCAGGCATCCTTTGCCCAAAGTTGGGAAAATATCCGATGCTATGGCAGAGTCTCTTGCTACTAAATTTAAGGTAATAGGTAAAATTTGTGGGCAAAGAACAGACAATGTAAAACCTCACAGTAATCATGCCTGGAAGTAGAATGTGCATGATGATATGTGGCATCTATTAAGTGAGGCAAGACTCTGCTAATAAGATCAATGGTACAGAAGGTGAACACAAACAGAACACCTACATTATTCAGAGAAGGTAACGACTTGTTATTTAAACCCTTGGTTTATTTGCTATTCAGATGCACCTTGCTTCTTGTGTATTTAATTCAGTCTGTAAGGCACACACTCTGGTTGGTGCCACAAGTATATGTGATGCAGTGTATAAAGTTTGAACACTAATACAAACTCACATGATTAATGTCATGGATTTTGCCCATAGGCAATCAAACTACCTTCAGGCTAATGTTCCCAGGTGATGTTACCCCTAATTGCTTAAGATTTGTGACAGCAGCAGCTACCAGCTAGATGTTCAGCTGCCTAAGTTTATGGAGAGATTGCCGATCTTGGAGGTTCTAGATAAAATTTCCTTTTAGTGATTCTTAACTTATTTAGGTATGTAGTGGAATCCTGTGCTAGATCATTTGCTTGGGTGTGTGCTTCTTTTTCATTGTTGTTTGCTTCTTGCATAACCACTCCATTGGGACACCTCAGTACCTGTGCCCTCTTCTCCAGCTCTCAGAGGATCCTTCCTAATGTTGTCATATCTCGCCTGGTGAGAGGCAGGCCCAGTTTGGTACCTCTTATAAAGCCTGCACACTTCAGGACAAATTAATTAATTAATTAATTATTAAAGTTTATATAGCGCCTGAATCACCCCCGAAGGGGTATCTCTGCGCTCGTGGACAGACGTGGGAGTACTGGCACTATGTGAAGCGTCTAGAATAAAAACACGATTAACTGGCATTGTTCATCAGGCTGCCCTAATCCACTGTTTGTTGACAGAACCACAATTTTGGACAGGGATGCTTTTCTCCTGCTGCATGGCCGCCAAACTCTAAAGTGGTTTGCCCTTGTTTAAAATGGAGCCTGAAGCCATGCTGCACCAATTTAATGATTGCGGGGTAGGAGCATCAGCTAGCCCCAAATCACCATCTCCTTGATGCCTGGGTTCTCATCTCCAGCTCTCCCAGGGGATACTCTTTGGCCGAGATTTACCAAAAGCAGACCCAGCAAAGTTTCTCTGCTGCGTACACCCTTCAGGAGAAATCAAAGTCTTGCTGCTATTTTGTTTTGAACTTCTTAATCCACTGATCATTGGCCAATTTTGGAGCGGGAGGCTTTGCCTCTCCGGTCTGAATACCCACCAAGACCCCATTCACCTTTAAAACAACCTCTGTCCTATTTTTATTGTGTCCAGCAGTAAGCATGTTATGTCCAAACAGATATGGCCTCAAGTAGTCTGTTCTCCATCTAAGCCCAGCCTGCTTTCTCCTACTCTCCGGTCGTCATACCTGTGACTAGCGCTGGGAAGCCTCCTTGGGGGCATCTGTGCGCTCTAGAGATCTTTTGAACATAACATTATGTTTCTGCATTTAATGCTGTATTTCTGAATTAAATACTGCAAATGTAATACCTTTATGTTTTGTTCCTATGTAGTCAAACGTATCCCCACTTCCCCAAAACACTATTATGCCTGTTAGTTATGTTATCCGGGCTGGACACATTAGAAAAGAATTGGAAATTGATAGACTGAGTGGTGACATTCATCAGTTCTTGCTCCTAGAGGACATTAAACAATAGAATATCTTATCGCATGTGATGCATAATATGTCACTCCTGGATTAAATGTTCTGCTCCTCTGTGATATTTAAAATGTGTTTTTCTCCATTCTCAATCAAATGTTTGCTACAGAGTTAATTTATTGCTAATTTCTACTTGCATTAAGGAATGTTTTGTTCTTGAATAACATTTTAAATGTGCAATTACCCAAGACGAAGGGAGTATCTTTGATTTTAGATGACACTATTATTGCCTCCTCTCTACTTATTTAAATATGCATTCAGATCCTTGGGGATGATATAGTGTGAATTACTATTAGATATAATTTTCCTATGTGAACCCACGCCTTGTTACACGCTTCCCATAGGAAAGAGTGCAACCATCTGACAGCAAATTTTGGAAGTCTATTTAAAACAAACGTGACTTGGATGCTACTCACAGGAAACAGAAAATTAGTGTACTTCCCAAGGCGTACGTTGATGATAGGTCTGCTTAATATATTTGATTGTGCGCCTCGTTAGTGATGATTAAATTGATTTAGTCTCACAGCATAGTTTTAATGAAAGAACCTCCCAATCCCCCACTGACTCTTTACTGGTGCAAGTTTCTCACCAGCCATTTTTAGCCTTTCTCTTCTCGTGAACATCCTAGCCTCAATATGGACAACTAATCCTGGCATTTTATAATCCACTGACATTCATCCCAAGATCATATACCTTCTAACCTCTCCAACACTGTAAAACTGAATTTTAAACATAACTCTATCAATTGACCCAAAAACCAGCTTTTTCCAGACGGCAAATATAGCAGTAAATTTGTCTTCATTTAAACTGACCTCATCTTCAAGATACTGAAGCATGGACTGAGACTATTCTTAAAAAAATCCATATTCAGTACTCTAAACAAATCCTTCAGGGACTCAAAAGTAAGGCCCTGAGTAACACTTACATTCCATTCAGCTTTACCTTTATTGCATTATGACAGCATGTATGCATGATATTCGACTCATAACATTAAAAGAGACAGTGTTTGTTAGCCCTTCCCTGGGTAGTGCTAACCACATCAGCCAAGGCACCCTACTATCAAACAATGATGGAGAACCTTACTTTCCCAATTTCTCTAGTGACTGAGGAATCAATGGTGCCTAGTCAGCTCAAAGTAACGTAAAGAGACAGCTGAAGCTAAGATGCCAAGTAGGTTTAGGGTGATCAAGACTACCCTACGTATGAGTCACTAGTAAATGGGCCAAATTTTCCCCACCCCTGCAGTTACTTTTACTAGGCATGGGGAAAATCCGGCCCAATACAAGTTAAAAGATATCCGGATAACTATCCTATCAATACAAAGAATAGGCCAACTGTGTTCGTCTCAAGCCAAAGCTCGTTACTCGCTCAGATCCCATGTAGAAATCACAATCTAACTAGAACTCTTGACACAACCCAAGTTTCGGTTTCTGAAGAACCCTTCACTGAAATCTGCAATTAAAAGTGGCAGCCCTCAGGACAAATCTCCACTCCCAGTGAGGGTGAGTGAGCATTAATTCCCATTCTTACCCAGTCATGTGTGCATCCCAATCCTCAAACTGTGACTATCATTTGCTTAGGCTGGTAGCTAGTTCACATAAACAGAAACCTGTACCTAGAGATAACCTAGTCCCTTAAAATCCAATCCTCTTCAGACACGAAAATCCAGCTCTCGTCAGACTTCCAAAAATATAACTCCACATTAAAGCTGCTCACACACTCATTTTCACTGTGCCTGAATGCCATTTTCCTGATTATACTGATGGGGGCATGAAATGTAATGATGCCATGAGGCGGCATTCTGTTTTGATTAACACCTGGTTGTAGTGGAGAGTCTGGGATGGGCCTTAAACTGCACTAGGGAACTGTTCTAAAAAGCTTATTTGTATACATCCACTGCTGTTCAGGATTTTGTGATTGGAACCTGTTAGGAGAATTGCAACGCTGGTGATAATGCCAAATGCACAGAACAATGTCTAGAACACGTCAGCTTTTTTTGTGTGTAACATTTTACTAGGAGATTTCAGTCCTCACCCGGAACTCCAAAAAGAACCAGGAAGCACTAGTCTGAAGCAGCTTCTCAGAACTCTCCCTCTCAGCCCTCACACATCAAAGGGCCAATATTGTCAGGATAGGTAAGCAAAAAGTCACTAACCGTCAAGAACGCCCAGCGGGGGTGATGGAATTGACGCCGGACCCCCCAATTCTCTCCCACACTAGCCCACAGAGAAGGATTCCAACTCTACTACTCTGATAAGCAGTGTACAGGGGAAAAGGGGAGATGGGACAAAACAATAAACACTGCTGGGCTGTAGGATCTCTGGCAAATACTCCCAGGATGTCGAACAACTGCAAAACACCCTAGACTGCCATCCTGACCTGTAGATACCTGTATGCAAGAGAGGGGACAACAATCAGAACACAAACACACCATTACCTAGTCTCCCAAGATGATCTCTCTCACTAGGAAGTTATACTCACAATCCCAGCAAACACCTATAACGTTAATGGTGTGAGATGCCTCGCTTTGTGACAGAACGTAGAACGTAAGCAGTGATTGTTGCAGACACAAATAGAAGGCATCAAAGTCAGGTACTCAAAAAACAATGTCAAGCAGCAGTGACCCTCTGCGACCGAGAGTCAGCACTAGAACCCATTGAAATCCAGGCACAAGGTTCCAAAAGTCAAGGAAACAAAAACTCAGCACAAAATGAACACTGTAATGGCCAAATGTAACAGACACTTGTCTGTGTGTAATCCGCTGCTCTCTTTTATGTCACAGGAGCTGAGGAGATATGGCGCATGAATGAAGACAGGATAGGGACTCTCTGGGCCGCATACCGTGACCGGCAAGAAGAGAGGGCCCCACAGGAACAGCTGCCAGCAAGCCTGCCGGCCAAAGGATCAGAGCACTCTCAGCGGGAAAAGCGGAGCCCCGCTTCTCCAATGCTCGTCCAGAAGAAACAAACACGGAACACTCCCAGCGCGTACCCAGCGCAGGAGCCGATGCGAGGCAGACAGGGAAGCAGAAGACGTCAGCAGGACACAGGACGGCAAGTTCCGACTCCGGCAGAGGAACGGAACTGATGTAGCTCAGATTTCATCTGGATTCAGGCATTGCTTTATTTTTGTGTTTCAGACAGACTGCATTTTAAAATGGCACTTTTGGTGCATGCAAAGTGAAAGACATGAAATGAGGCCTGGTCAAAATGCTTTCAGTCTGAAATGCTTTCATTAAAAAAAACAGGCTCAATAAATTAAACAGCCATGTTTAAATGTGAATAATTGAGGTTTAATCTCACTATAGAATGTACATTAATTTAGAAAATGTGCTTTGCACTTTTTGAATTAACATGTGTTTTTGCAGTGTAGAAAAACTCGTGATTTCAGTTTCCTTTAGAAAGCTCACTGTGGCCTCTTTAGCCTTGAAGATAAGAATGGAATGTGTGTTCTCTCCTCCCAGCTTCTTTTCCTTGTAATCTACACCCCCTGTTCCCATCTCAAGAGACCCTGGCTTTGTTGCATATTTTAGACAATGCATATTCAGTTCATAACACATCTTTCTTATAATGTGTATTAATTAATCAACCATGCACCAACACTACATGTGGGGCAAACGCATTTTGCATGAAAAGCTATCTAAACCATTAGAGCATGTTGCTATGAGCATGTATTTACTGTTTGCGCTTTGAAAATTTGCACTGGTGCATGTTTATGCTATGTTGTACATTGCACATTTTGCATGTTGTGCACTAATAATAGAAAAGCTGCATTAAATTAATAGCTTTCGCTAGGTAATAATTAATACAGGGTATTAGAATGGTGGGAGGTGAACATAATGGGTTTTACATCATAAATTAATATTCTTTTGTGTTTGTTTTACTTTAGTATACATTTTGGGCCCACAATAAAATGGCTGCCTAAGAATCCAGCATGGCTGAGAATTGTTAGCAGTGTGCTGAATGAGAGACGCATGCGCAGAAGAATGTGCCAGCTGCCTGAACTGCCACGTGCCTCAAGTGAAGACACATGGGTCAAGGCCACAGTGATCTGCACACTCCTGTCACCGTGCCAATGTACCAGTGTTTGTGGGAGAGTGTCATCCCTGCGTGCGATGTGAAAGCGAGACGGAAATGGACTGATACATTTTTGTCGCTTAGATGTTGCAATATTGTATAATTATTGATGGTGGTACATATGGCTGTATTAAGCCTTAACGCTTCCTTTGTTTGAACCGGTTTGGGTTGGACTTGCAATGAGAACAGGATGATGAGACCCCTATGTCACCTGTGCTAACTAATCACAGTGCGAGTTTCTACTGAAACTGCAACATTTTAGTGTAGTCAGCCAAGAATTAGGGTATAAATAATGACTCCTTAGGGGGCGTGTCAGGAGAGATGAAGAGAGAGAGAGGAGCAGATCTGACCAGACATCATTTGGGTTAGGTACGTGAACGTCGCGGATGCAGCCTGGGAGGAGATTGCGTCCGAGGAGACACAGAGGGAGGAGGGGGCCTTTGTTCACATATTTTAGGGAGGTGTAGGCTGGCCTTGCTTTTTGGCAGATCACATTCTTCTGTGGTCTTGTGAAGGGAGGGCCTTTTCAAGGAGCAGCCTCTGTGTCAGACACAGAGGAGCAGAGATGAACAGGCGAACACAGAGAAAGAGCAGCTGAGAGATCAGGACAGATTTTGATGCTAAAACATTAAGTTTCATGCTTTTGACTAACTGGTTTTGAAAAGATTTATTTGTCTTATGCATTTATTTCTCTTTATGGGAGATTTCTGCCAATTATTAATTATTGATTAGGCTTGCAAAACTCACTCTTGAATTATATTTTTCCTGAAACTCTTTAAAGAGTTCTGACTGACATTTTATGCCCTCATTCCCTTTTCTTTATGGAGTGTTTTGTATGCAATTTATAATATGTTCTGTATTAATTATATTTTTCCTATTTTCAATTCTGTAACCTGATTGAAAATTGATTAATGAATAAAGAATCAGAGAAACTTAACTTTTGACTAGAAAATAAAACCCTTTAAAATACTCACAACTCTCATTATTGGCTTAAATATTAATTGCAATTTGATTTTTCATGTTTATGTAAAGTCTCCTGTAGGTGATACACGGTGGCAAAGGTCCATCACCTTTAAAGCGGTAAACTAGAGGTAAATGATATTTCGCATTGAGAAATTACCGTGAAAATTACCGCTGGATCAGAACGACAAGCACCTTGTTCCTGGAAGAGGAAGGCTGTATTCCTTCCGGTTGCCTCCCGGGTCACTTCCGGTGCGCCCCAGGGGATGCTGGGAATTGTAGTACGACTTCCCATTCATGCATGTGTCAGGGAGTGTCTAGTCGGGACCCGCCTCACGCCTGCTGGGATCCTGACAAATAGTGAGAAATTACCCGTCCTAGATTAAAAGCCACCTGATTTGGATTGGTCTGATCACAAACTGACATAGTTCTCAATCAGCTATTGAAATCCAAAAGATTTCAGCCAACCAAAAATAAAGCAATAATATAGACCGGCGATATAAAGCGAACTAACTCAGGAAAGCTGCGGGCAGAGATCGCCTCCAAACTGCACACTCTGATCACAAAGGATAATTAATCTGTCTTAATGTTTCAATATCATTAGATATTTTCCTCTGCCCTAGACTCTTTAGCCCCTCAAAAATAATAGAAAGCATGCTATACTTTTTCGTCTTCTGGTACTCTGATTAGTAAAACAGTAAGAGAAAATAAATCATTCAATTGGAATTCTGAAAAGCTTTCCTCCTGCACTCCTTGCTCTCTCAGAAAGGAAAGGAGGTCTTGTAAAAACAAAATATATTAGACATATCCTTCCTTTTTCATTACCCAAGTTAATCAGGCTGAAAATCTAATTAAAAGGATTTTGAATCGCAAACAAATACAGCGCCCAGATAACCATGTAGCCTCACCTAACAGCTGCAACAAATTAGCTGAATTATTCATCCATGTTTCCAAAATTAGGCAAAGATTGAATCCACAGTTAATTAAAATACTGATGACAGAAATCAAAAGCCTAGTGGTTAGTGTTAAAACCCATTAACCAAATGTCCCACCACAAAAGAATAGAAAGCATTAAATCGTCAATCCACATAGATGACCCAGTCCCTGTAGCAAAAACAAACAAACCCATGCTCAGTAAAACCTGGCTGAACATTATCAGTGCCTCTCTCGAACACAGCACTGTGCCAGACTCACTAAAAACTGGAAATGTGGAACCCTCCCTTGCAAAAAATATCCTGCAGATCTGATAGCTACAAACACATCACCAGCCTTCCACTTTTCAAACAAGCTTTTATTGTTTCCCAGTTTCAATAATAAGAATTAACATCAATGACATAATCAGATGTTGAGCACATTATCAAACAGTCAATCAGTTTATTGAATCAATATGACAAGCATAGTACGTTATCAGTATTGTAATCATGGCACAAATCTGTATTCCTTGGCGTGCTAACTGTTGAGAAGCGTATTCCCCAGAGGCTCGTTTACAGAGACTATCACCCGTTGACCTGTACGCGTGGACGTCCATTGACTGATGTTCCACCAGTCTCTCTATTACTTCAAGAAAGAGCATGGAATTTGTTCCATGTATTTGTACATTTCCGGGAGCTCCCCTTGCTCTACTCCGTCCAACTAAGGCTTGGCCTAGCAGACTCTGTGTTCAAATGGTAATTGGGTTTGGAAACTCCAATGTACAAGCATTCTCTCTCCTATCCCAGGCCTACAGGTGTGCTCCAGTGTTCCACCCTTGATCCTCTGTTGGGTATTCTCAGAAATTGGCAGTGATGATCAGCAGTATAGTGATAATAGTCAGCAGAACTCTATTGATTCTTCTAATATCTTATAAAATACCAAGAAAAAATTAAATCTTGGATGTCTCAACTCAGTTTCAGCTGCACCATAAAAAGTGTTTTCTATTATGTCTCTCTGTTGTGTTGATTTCCTATTAAAAATCAGGCTTGCCTCCCTCCCTCCTTTAGGAATTAGACATGTATTGGAAAATTGCAAAATCTTAGCGATCCATCTTTACTCCAATTACACTCCAGATAGATGAAAACATTAAAAATATTGTCAACAGTTCACAACATAAATTAAAATTAAAACCTCGCATTTCCATATAAATATCTAAAACATGTGGCTCAGGAACCAGGACCGTATTACATAAAGTGCCTGAAGGGTGCTTGTGCATGCTTTGTGTGCCCCTGGTATCATACATGAGGCCCCTTCTATAATACGGATTGTGCCTGAACACATTTTGAACCCGCACAAACGTGCATGGGGCTCTCGCCTCATGCAAATGAGGGCACCCTTAGCCATTGAACCCCCCACCTTATTACAGACAGGGGCGCAATGGCAAAGAAGCCACCAGAAAGCACACTGACTGCGCGCTTCACAGAGGTGGCGCAAATTCAGTGCCCCTCTAAAGCTGCTCCATGGAGATGGTTGCAGGAATGTCGGGGACTCTTCAGGCATCCCTCTGAGGAGAGGTGCAGTAACACACTGCCCCTGCCAGTGGGAGGATCCCTGCTCCCCCACCGAAGTGAAGCCGGGTCGCCTCCAGTGAAAGAAGGAACACCAGTATCAAAACGCTGCCCCGTTTTCACTAATGTGCTTTCTTCAGCGCTTTTTTTGTGTGTAATTGGGCACACTGGTCTGTGCCATGATGCAAACAGGCAGTACTTAATTGTTGCCGGTGGGGGCCCACTGGCACTCATTGTTGGGAACGGCCACTTTTTTTTCCTCATCTTGCATTGACTGCGAGCATGAAAGGGAAAAACACAAAAAGGGGAAAGAAGAAGGAAGAGAAAGATGGAAAAACAGACACAAAAGGAGAAAGCAGGCCTGAGGTGAATTCAACACTATGCAGCCTTGGTATTCGGCATGCCAGTTTGTATTTCGGCACCAGCACTCATTCTTTTACAAAGTTCTGCAAACGGACAGTGCTCCTGACATGTAATATGGTAAATGGTCAAAAATAGTATTGACTATGGTAACACCTTCCAAATTGGTCTCCTCAAATCCATACTACCACCTCTCTAGGCAACAAATCTCCCTGCTGCACATCCCCTTGCAGGCACCAGCCACCAGAATCACATCATCTCAATGCTAAAAGATCTCCACTGGCTGCCACTAAGATTTCAAGAGGTGATCACTCACAGAAGCAAAAGGGGGTTGTTCCTGGAAGCCCCAAGAGCTTTGAAACATGACATTAAAGCAAGCTTTCTCCAGAACAGTCTTGATAGCCTTTGCCTAACTCTCTTAGAAAAGCACTCACTCTCAACATCGTCAAGTCTGAACCTCAAGAATTTGCCAAATGAGTGAGCCAGTCATTTAATAGCCTAATCTCGCCGCTAAAGTACAAACCTTACTGGTCAAACACACTCACCATTCCTCTAATTTCTACTGGAGCACTCTGTGCCACACCCTGACATTAAAACTGGACAAACTCTCCCATTACACTTTCTCTTGGTCTCTCATTTATGCTCTCTGTTCTCCAGTATTGAATCTTTCATAGATTCACATGCTTGTATCTTCCCCGTCGTCATTGTGGGAGTCTCGCGGTAGATAGAAAAGTAGTACTATAGAAGTAAATTAGAAACCACCAAAGGCAAAGGAAAACTTTAACATTTGTCAGCATCTTTATGTAGGTCCAAACTTTGACCAATCAGAGACGAGCCCTAGACCTCAACTCCCCAGCAGAGCCACCAAACCTCAGATTTCTAACCGCAGGTCATGTGTAAGGGAGTCTCCCTGAGCTCTGCTCAGTTTGTCAGTGAGTGAACTTTTGACCCTGCTAGAATTCAGCTCAAGGTACTGTCTTTATACCTTCTTTGCTTCAAAAATGTCAGAGGGAATCTAAGAAGAGGCTTTTTAGACCCTGCAGATCTTGTGGAAAGGCAAGACTTTTTTCTGAAGATCCCCACAAGGACTGTCTTTATTGCCTTTATCCCAAACATACAGCCGAGGACTGTAAATACTGCAGAACCTTTTCAGCCAAAACTCTAAAGGATAGAGAGGCCAGGTTGCTATTATGGCTCCAAAAGAAAAAATCTAAATCAGACTCTGGATCTGATGTTGAAGAGAGTCCTGGGCCATCCTCAGCTGAGAGGAAGCGTAAAAAAGAGGGCTCTACCTCATTAAAGGCTGATCCTAAGAGATTGAAGGCAGGAAAGTCCTCCTCTGCTGATAAAGCAGCCCTTAAGCAAAAAGATTCGGGCCTGAAGAAGTTCTCTACTGCCTTTCTGCCTGTCACACCTCTAAAACAGGCTTCGCCGTCAAAAAAGGCTCAGTCGACGGACCCGTCGTCGAGGACTTCAACCAAATCCCCATCGACTTCTGTGGCGACGACTGCATCGTCGATGGCTGTGGTGACGGCATCGTCGGCGAATACGGTGACAAGGATTTCCTCGTCGACGGCATCAGCGGCGGCTCTGACGACGAACACTGCGTCGACGACTACATCTATGACTCAGTCGACGGGAACACCGTCGACGACAGCGTCTACGGCCCCATCGACGACAGTGTTTAAATCACCCTCTCTGTCGATATCGACGACGATCACTTTCAGGCGTCTTCCTTCATCGACGGCATCGTCGACGGATCAAAAACAGGATATTAAAGGTCTCCAGTTTGTCCCAAAGTCTCCAGGTTTAACCTCTTTATCCAAGATATCACCTTCTTGATACGGAGGAGTCAGGGTATGAAAGTTTATTTGGTCCCGCTTACAGCCCCTCACAGCTCAGAGTTAAATGCCAGGACAGTGATGAGGAAGAGGAGACACAGGGGCAGGACACATCAGAGTATATGGAAGGGGATTACTCCTTCACGGGTCACCCTCAGGCCCAACGATACGATTGTTTCCAAAAACACTATCCATATGAAGCTTACGAAGAGCATCAGGAGGTTCGAAGAGATTCCATGCTGGTGCCAATCTCTCTGGTCACTGACCTTAGGCACATGCTCAATGACTATTATAAAAGATTTCCGGACTCTCACCCTCCAGTTTTGTGGACGCCCAGGGGTCCGGGTATTCAAATTACTCTGCCACCACCAGTGGTTACTCCACCGCCTGTTGCGCAGGTAGAGAGACAGGCTCCTCGATGCATTACAATTCAAGATGATTACATCAAGAGTGAAGCAGACGATCAGCCCGAGGAGGGTGAGCTCATTCAGGATCCGGACTTAGTTGGTCAAGAATGGGATGATTATGTGGCTCCATCTCCATCTTCGCCTTCCCCTCCTCCAGCAAGTTCCCCTCTGGGAGATATTGGGGGCTTCCATGAATTACTAGAAAGGGCCTCTAGAAGATTCGATTTGCCTTTGCCTGTGGTACAAACTGAATGCTTCCTTTATGCAGCTAAAAAATCGGTTCGATCCATACCTATTGTGGATTACATTTGGAACGAAGGTTTGAAGATTATGAAGAATCCAGCCTCAGTTCCTGCTGTATTGCCGAGGATGGAGAAAAAATACAAAGCACCCGATTCTGTTCCAGCGTGTTTGATTGGTCATCCTCGACCGGATTCAGTAATAATGCAAGCTGCGCAGAGGCGCTCCAGGAATCCACAATCTCCTTGCTCGGTGCCTCCAAACAGAGAAGGCAAGCGGCTTGACAGCATCGGCAGATGCTTCTCTACTATGGCCGCTACTTCCATCAAGGCCTCTAACGCCTTAGCAATTTTGTGGACATTCGACCGTCAGTTATGGTCGGATCTTGATCCTCTTCTCGAACATCTTCCCGAAGATAAAAAGAAGGAAGCGAAAGACCTCCTGCAGGAAGGTGCTAGGGCTTCTTCGGAAGTGATTGATTCAGCAATGGATTTGTCTTCGATTGCTTTCAGACAAATGGCAGGAGCCGCTGTTCTTCGTAGACAGGGCTGGCTTAGGGCGATGTCCTTCCGCCCTGAAGTTCAATCAAAGGTTTTGGACATACCCTTCGACGGGGAAAATCTGTTTGGGAAACACGTGGACGAGGAGCTACAGGGTATCAAGAAGGATACTGAGACGGCACGTTCCTTAGGCACGTTGCAACAAAGGCGTTTTCAGTCCTTTCGTGGAGGTAGAGGACGAGGTCAGTTCCAACAAAGATCGTCCTATCAGTCATACAGATTACAACCATATTCCCAACAAAACTATAGACCACAATATGGAGGACAGTAACAACAGCAGTTTTGTGCTTCCAATGTGTCATACAATCAGCAATAAACTAGACGCAAGCCTTTGGCACGAGGAAAATCGCAGGACTCCTCTAGACGGCAGTGACGTTTTTCTCCAACCGGCCACCTCATCTCATCTTCAGCCTCTGCAGTCTCATCAGCTCTCTCCATTTCTAAGCCAATGGCAAGCCATTACAAAGGGCAAATGGGTACTGGACATCATGCGTCAGGGCCACACCCTAGAATTTGTCCACAAGCCTCCTCGAAATCTGCCCTCAAAGAGAATGCATCATCATCAATCTTCTCTTGTTAAAGCAAGAAATCTCGACCTTGCTAAAGAAAGGGGCGATAGAAAAAGTGCCTTTCAGTCAATGAGGGAAGGGCTTCTATTCCAATTTCTTCCTCATAAAGAAAAAATGCGGGAAATGGAGACAGGTCCTGGACCTCAGACAGCTGAACAAATACATCAAGAAACAATCATTCAGAATGTTGTACCTACAAGAGATTCTCTTATTAGTAAACAAGGGAGATTTTCTAGCGTCCTTCGATCTCTTGGACGCATATTTCTACATTCCCATTCATGCGAAGCATCGCCAATTCCTGAGGTTCGAGGTGGCTGGGGATCACTACCAGTTCAAGGTTTTGCCCTTCGGCCTTCGCTCAGCTCCCAGAGTTTTCACGAAGTGTATGGCTCCGGTAGCGGCTTTTCTGAGAAGGCAGGGGCACCAGGTTTACCACTACCTGGACGATTGGCTGGTGAAAGGGCCCACATTCCACTCTACAAGAAACTCTACACGGGCTTGTCAACGGCTATTCAAGTCTCTAGGATTGCGACTCAACTTAGAGAAGTCACACTTGATTCCAAATCAGAAGCGTATTTTTCTCGGGGCAATACTGGACACCAAGTTGATGAAGGCGTTTCCTACTTCAGAACGAAAGCACAAGATAAGGCTCTTAGCAACCCTTCTACGCGCAAAAGAGTCCACTTCTGTAAGAGTGTGTCAGGGGATCAGTTGGGATTAACTGCGAAAGTAAGTCGATAGAGACCGGAAGGAAATCCCGTTTCCGTTAGATTTTATTTATGTACCACAAAGAATGTCCAGTGTTCCTCTGCTTGGTTGGGGTTGCTCCCGTCATCACCAAGGGGATGGTCTAGGCTTCCGTCGTTCGCCCACTGGTCCATACCCCATAGAAACAAAACGAGAAAACCAGGGTCAGTATGGAGGAAGATATAGCTTCCTCCTACAGGGAAAGGGGCGTGAGGGAAGTATCACCCAGATACCGGCACCATGTGTAACTTTACGTGTCCTCCCTCTTCGATGATTCCCTCCCCTGCCCGTGCCCTGAAAATCCCCGGATCTTCGCCCGTACCTTGACAGCCACCCTCCTCCTGGAGAGTGGCGGGACAATGCGTGATCCCGTTGGCCTCCTGGCGTCTCGTTCTCCTTGAGGACGGCGTCTCTAGCCAAGTTTCTCCTCGGCTCCTCTGTCTCGGCAATACTCGTCGGCTTTGGCGTCTTCGTCTCCTCTCCCTCTGTCCTTGCCTCGTCTTCCGCCTTCGTCATGGCTCCCGGGGTTCTTGTTCCGTCCCACTCTTCACCTGATAGGATCGTTGAGGGAAGCATCACTGACCACGCCCCTTGGGGCTTCTCCTGGTGGCTGCTGATAATTCCCTTAAAGGGCTCCTCCACAGCCTGTGTACGGAGTGACAGCACGTCAGTGAAGGTGTCGGTAGGGAAATAAGGCACTACAGTCCGATGTCCGTCATCCGTCTCCTGACAGAGTGTTCAAATCTTTACTAGGGATGCTGTCATCATGCATCCCGTTGATTCCGAATTGTCGGCTGCACATGAGGCCTCTCTAAGAGCAGTTAGACATGCAGTGGGTTCAAGTGCACGGCTCATTCGAAGACATCATCTCTCTCTCTCAGACAATGAAACAGGCTCTGTCATGGTGGGAGAAAGAAGGCAATATCTCTCCAGGCCTCTCGTTTCAGGCAACACAGCCTTGTTACATTATGGCCACGGATGCCTCAATAGACGGTTGGGGAGCGCATCTCCAGGAATTGCAAATCCACGCAAAATGGTCAGTTCAGGAAAAGCTATTTCACATCAATGTCTTGGAATTGAGGGCAGTTTTTTTGGGACTGCAGGCATTTCTCCCGAGAATACAAGGCTCCTCTGTTCTGTTAAGAACAGACAATACCACAACGATGTTCTATTTGGCCAAACAAGGGGGCACCAGGTTTCTCACGTTATCGGAACAAGCCCAGGAAATTTGGAGATGACTAATTCAGCACAAGATAACGTTGCAGATAGAGCATGTTCCAGGAGTGGACAACGAATGGGCGGATTCTCTAAGCAGAACCAATTCCCAATGTCACGAATGGGATTAGACTGGGAGCAGCTGTGACAAGTCTTCGAACTGTGGGGTACTCCAAAACTGGATCTCTTCGCGACAGCGAGCAACAAGAAGTGCGAAAGGCTTGCCAGCAGGTTTCCTCAGGCAAACTCTTGGGGGAACGCTCTGCAGATGCAATGGACGGGGACGTTCACCTACGCTTTCCCGCCATTTCCTCTCATCCCAAGAGTGTTGAGCAAAATGAAGAAGGAACCATGTCATCTCATTCTCATAGCTCCGGCATGGCCGAGGCAGTTTTGGTTCACAGAGCTTCTCCTGTGCTCGATATCTCCGCACATTCTCTTTCCACCATTGCCAAACCTACTGTCCATGAACAACGGACAGAAGTTCATTCTCAGATAAAATCTCTAAGTTTATCAGCTTGAAACCTCATGACTATGAATTTACAAATTTAGACATCGCTCCGGATTGCAGGTCCATCCTTCAGTGGGCCAGAGCTTCTTCCACTAATAGGCCATACGCTGTGAAATGGAAGAGATTTTCCACTGGTGCGTAGAAAAGGACATACATCCTTTGCTCTCGACCCCGGAGCAAGTTTTGCCTTACCTACTTCATTTAGCTAGGTCAAAATTGGCTCATTCATTAATCAAAGTACACTTGGCTGCAATTTCCAGGTTTCACAGAAAACCAAGGGAACTCTCCCTGTGGTCAACAGAATTGTTAAGGAGTTTATGAAGGGCCTTTTCAGAGTTTTTCCACCCTTAAAACGCCCGGCAGTTCCATGGGAATTAAACACAGTCCTGGCTCAATTGATGAAATCACCCTTTGAGCCGATACACAAAGCTGACTTAAAATACGTTTCATGGAAAACAGCTCTCCTATTGGCCCTCACATAGGCTAGAAGAATCAGTGAGATTCAGGCTTTCACTGTGGCTGAACCTTTTCTTCAATTCAAGCAGGACAAACTAATGTTGAGAACAAACCCTCACTTTATTCCTAAGGTTACAACCTCTTTTCACTTAAATGAGCCGGTAGTGCTCACAACGTACTTTGGTAATCCTTCAACCCTGCCAAAAGAGCATTGCACTCTTTGGATGTAAAGCGATGCATCAAATTCTACATCCATAGAGCAAAGACTTTCACAAAATCGGATCAGCTCTTTGTTTCTTTTACTTTGCCAAGGAGACGCCAGGCCCTTTCAAGAAGCAGTATTGCACATTGGATCTCTTCTGCAATTGTTTTCTGCCATAACAAAGCTGCAAAGGTGTCTGCGCACTCCACAAGGAAGAGGGCAGCCTCTACAGCCCTGTTTGCTGGGGTATCGCTTCCAGACATTTGTAGAGTGGCAACATGGTCTAACGTGCATACGTTCACCAAACACTACTGCCTAGATTAGGCATGGAAAGCGGATGCTGCAGTGGGTCAAGCGGTCCTGAGGCATCTGTTCACTTGAGGTACAGTCTATTTATATCTATAACCTCTGTTTTATGTTGTTTATTTGGTTTCACAGATTTATATGTTTATAGTCATTTATTTGGATTTCATGATTCATATAGATCTGTATGTTTAAATGTGTTCATTCTCAGTGCATATGAAGGTCTTCGCCTAGGTGCAACGTTTTAAGGATTGACACTGCTGACGACTCTGATACAAGCATGTGAATCTATGAAAGATTCAATACTGGAGAAAAAACAAGTTACTTACCTGTACACTGTGGTTGTCCAGTATTGATATCTTTCATAGATTCACACGCGGGCCTCCCTCCACCCCGTCTAGGCTTGCCACTTCTTACCTCATGTTACTTCTTAACCTTAGCACAATTGTGCGCGAAATCTGAGGTCTGGTGGCTCTGCTGGGGAGTTGAGGTCTAGGGTTCGTCTCTGATTGGTCAAAGTTTGGACCTACATAAAGATGCTGAAAGATGTTAAAGTTTTCCTTTCCCTTTGGTGGTTTCTAATGTACTTCTATAGTACTACTTTTCTATCGACCGCGAGACTCGCACCATGACCACGGGGAAGATACAAGCATGTGAATCTATGAAAGATATCAATACTGGAGAACCACAGTGTACAGGTAAGTAACTTGTTTTATCTTTTTCATTCAAAGGGTATAGCTGCCTCCGGCATTGCCCTATGTTCCTAAAGGTATGCATGCACCAGCAACACGTTTGTATTGCTTGCTTAATTGACAAATCATGCAAACAGAAGGATGTTTCTCTACTTAACAGAAGCAGTCGCGCTCTGCAGAGCACACGCAGCCACAGGTGTGTGCATGCAATGCGGATTGACAGCACAGCTGCTGAGTTGGCATTCAGCTTTCTGCAGTGTTCTGTGGTCTGGTCACTGGTGGCCCTATGCCACAAGGCAAGTTATCTACACTCTGCCCTAATTTTCTCTCCAATAGGGCTTAGGGGTTTGGCCAGCCTAAGTAGGAAGTGGGGGAAAGAGGGTCATCTCTGAAACTCCAAGCACAGTGCATCTGCACTATGAGCTGGGCAGGCTGCTGCAAACTTGTAAGGATGTTGTGGGCTAAGCCAGCCTCAAGCAGATTACCTGCTTGCTAGTTCGAAATTGCTGCTCCCTGCCACTGCTGCCATTACCACATGTTTCCTGCTTGGTTCTTGTCTGGTTATCACCTCGTCCCAGCTGGTTTTCCATTTGCCAGTGGCAAAGGGCCGGTGTGCTTGACTGCCTGAATGCCCGAGTCCTGTGGCAGTGGGAAACCTCACCAGAGCTCCCACAGAGCCTCCACATGCTCCCACGAGGTCCGTTAGCCGCCCGCCCTACCTGTTAGCAGTTTGACACCATGAGCTGACTATACTGTCTCTGGCCACTCCACTGCTTTCAAGATCAACCACTGGTCAACAGGGCAAGTGGCAGTCTGCCTCGATTGTCACTCCCTCGTCCACCATTTCATAAGTCTTGCTCTTGACAGGAAGACTAAGGGTCTGATTTAGATCTTGGCGGACGGTTTCTCCATCACAACGGTGATGGATGTCCCATCCGTCGAAATATAAATACCATAGGACTCAACCAGTGCATGGCAATATGTCTCTTGGACATGTTGTTCCTAATATTTAATATTCTCTACCCATACTTTTTTTCCAACCACTTTATTTCATTTTATACAAACAAAGGAAAATAAAGAGAAAAACATTGTACACAGTTATTGACAATACAGTGATATTGTTATAACATCAGACTACAGATTAGTCCACATACTTTTTCTTTGAGTGGTCATTCCATTGGGCTGGTTGAGGATGAGTGATCTGATTCTCAGATCATCTTGTTGAGACCCGCTTTTTGTACCAGTTCTGAACTTTTTCCTAGGTCATGTCGCTCACCCCTGTTGCGTTTTTTAAATATCTCGAAGGAGAGCCACACAGTTTCAAATTATCCATTCTGTTGTGATTTGTTGCGGTTAGCTTTTCAAGTGCATAACTATACAATATTTTGCCCCACCATAGATGGAGTAGCGGTTATTTCCAGAATTTAGCTAGTGCCCACCTGGCTGCTACCAGTAAATGAGTAATGAGCTTGCTCCTGGGCGTGGTCAGGGGATATTCTCTGTTAGCCCACATCACCCAGTAACATTACCAACAGTTGAAGTGGGAGTGAAACCTTTACTATTGACCAGATCTGGGAAATTATTTCTTTTCAAAATAATTGAACCAAGGGGCAGGACCACCACATGTGCAGAAATGTGCCTCTGTCCCCACAGTTTTTCCAACATGTGTCTGGACAGTCGAACATCGTATAGAGCTGTGTCGGGGTCAAGTACCGATGGGTGAGTTTATAATATGCATTTTCCTTGTGTGAGGTGCATATGGAGGATTTCACAGCCCTCTGCCAGGTATTAACCCCTATGTCCTGTCGCAGATATTTCTCGCAAAGCGATACACAGTGATGTATAGCTTTTGGGCCCAGGTCTGAGATGACTCTTTGCAACCATGTGATTCTTTTTCTATGGTGGTTTTCATGAAAGATGGTCTTCAAGTGTGTTTTTGCCCGACTGATTTTATCTTGAATTCCACTAGACCCAACCCAGTGAGGGAGATTTGTGAGCCTATAGATGTCTTCCTGGTCCAGTCAGAAGTCCTCCAGGAGTTCCTCTCAGGTCTTCAAAGCAGTGTTTGGATATAACTTGCCTACCTCTGTCCAAAAACTGTGTATCAGTGGGCAGTCCCACGTGACATGCAAAAAATCATTTCCCTCTGCGTGACATCTGGTGCACCTAGAGGACCAGCCTGGCTAAATTTTACTCAACATTGCTGGGGTCAATTATACCTAATGGACATAATTATACTGAATTAATGTAAAGTGTGCATTACTCAATGCAGTCTTCACCCCCTCAGCACACTGCCAACCATTCTAAATTCATTTGCCATTTTTCCTTTGTCTACAGGGTCTCAGAAGGTCTGTCTTTCCTCGATGCCCTGTAAATACTGGAAGCCAATTTTCAAAATCCTGGCAGGGCTAGAAACATTGTCATTATCTGTGTAGGTTCAGGCGCCTCCTGGAATGTGGTCCGTATATCAATGTGCCTAGTAGTATGGGCCATACAGGCATACTGGAGAAACTGATCACTACCAACCCAACACCAAAACTCTCTTTTACACCCTCAAATGTTACAATTCTTTTCTTGGGATACAAATCAGCTAAAGTCAGACAACCTTTTAGCCACAAGCTCTCCTCAGCCATAGTATGGCCAAGTTGAGCTCCATATTAACATATCCAGCGCAAAAGACGTATAGGAATTCTATGTCTTGTGTCTGTCTCATAGACACAGGCAGGTGTCAACCCTGGAGTCAGTGAAAACAATGGGAGAACCATACCAAAAGCTCTCTACGTTGTCATTGTTGCTCTGGTGTCAACATGGGCGCCAACTTAGCCCATTCACAGATCCATCCCATATGCCCTTATGCAGCAACTCAGAAAGAGGTTCACCATCTTCTTCAGCCTCATCTGCCATAGCCATGATGCTCACTGTGCATCTCTATGGAGGTAAGGCTTCAGCATGTTCACAGGTAACACCCACCTGAGTTCCAATTTGGCACATATGTCCACCAAGTAGTTTACATCAGACACTTTCTGCACTATTTTTTATTGCCCAAACTACTTAGCCTCCAAAGCTCTGGGGCAAATGGGCTTTGACACCGAAACCTCCCGACCTTCCTAGAACCCGGTTAGTGTTGCTATCTGATAATGCCATTCCTTCATGGACTCTTGACTAGTTTGAAGGATTTGCTTTGCCTGACTTATAGTACTCAGGAGTTTCTTCCCACCCTTCCAAAATCAAGGTGAGTGGTTACCATACTTGGTGGCCTAAGTGAAGCCCACATGGGTTGAATCCTACCCCTTCTGTTTAATCTCTCGGCATGTGAATAAGAGAAATGGCAGTAAATTATCTCACTTCCTCCTGAGCTTCTCTGCTGGAGTTCCATCATGCTCTTATGGGTCGGTAAACCAACAACCAATAAGTTTGTGACACTCATCTGGTAAATAGTACAGGTCTTACAGAATTTCTCTTTGTCTCTGCACATCTCTTGTCAACAGAACAAAGAATCCAACATATCCTGGGACTTTCTAATGCCAAGTCTCTTGCTAAGGGCACTTTGTGGTCCAGTGACATCAAGAACTTCTTGTTTCCTAGTGAAACCACTAGCCTCTTGCTAGCACCTGGCTCAAGATTCACCGTCTCACAATACAAGAGGCCAACCTTCAAGCCAACATAGTGTCTTCCAAGCACTCCTTCTGAAGACAAACAAGGGTAGGGCACTCAATTTGTGCCTCATGAAATTACTCCCGGATGACAACCTCTGCAGCTCTGGCACTGATCCAGAGTCTAAAACCTAGTCTGCACTACAAAACATAGAATACTGCCACCAATGATCTACTTGCATGAACCCATGACAGTGAAATTACTCCTCTGTCACTATGGAGAGCATGATTGGTGTGCCCCTAAATGTCCAGGACCATGCTCATTTCAAGGGACAGGCCTTTGCACAGATGCTAGATTACAATTAGACTGGAGCCAAAATCCAAAATCTGGGATACCAGATACTTGCAGTTAGATACTCAGGGAAGGAGACACAACTGTACATCATGCAGGGAACCTTCCCATCCCAGCACTCAAAAGCCTTCTTACTTGATGTCAGAATAAGTAGCAAATAAAATAACTCCTTTCATAGATGAAATATAACTGATGCCATGCCAAGTCCTTAATCCAGAAAACTTGACTCAGACAAAACAGGTCATAAGCAGGCAGGCATATAAAAACATGACTCACAAAGATGTGGCTGAAACTGACTTTCACTGTGTAAATAAGAAAAACACGTATGAACTGTTAACCCCAACTCAATGATCCAAACCAAGAGAACGGATATGAATGCTGGGTTAGCTGGGGTAATGTAGATTGCAGTCACCAGAACCCACAGGGAAGGAGCCACATAAGACGCTCCTATGTAAGGTCACTCGGAACACCCCTAAGGGCTACCACAAGCAACCTGTCAGCAAAGACTCCTGAACTAAAGATCAATTCTAACTAGGCTCGGAGAGCAATTCTACAATAAAAATTGTCTGCTGGAATAAATAGATGAGAAGGCCACGGACTCAGAGGTTAAAAGATTACTTGAAAATAATGACATAATTCTCTTGCTTTACACATGGTTCCTAACTCTATAGTAACCACAAGAATTCAAAACCATTGGCCTACCAGCAATAGAAAAAAGGTTGGTCAGAACTCAAAAGGTCTCCAGACCAGTTCCCACCTGGACAGAATGAAAATCATGACCCAGGTGAAAAACAACAGTTGAGCGCTATTCAGATATTCTCCTACTCAAGACCTGGATACCCAGGCTAATTAACATATACGCACACCACGACAAACTAATTTGAAGATTGGCTCGTATTACTTGAAAGTCATGTAGAGGGCTAACTGTCACCAGCCTGTCAACACATCATAGCCTGGAACTTACATGCCAAACTAGGCAAATGAGAATGAAAAATACCTCAGGGAAGCCAGGTAGACTCTTTGGAGACTCAATCAAAAGCCATCACTTCCCTCGAAAAGATCCTGAAGGAAAACTTCTGCTCTCTAAATAGCATGATCACTGCCTTCCTTCTGCAATGGCTGAGTATCCTTACTCATCAACAATATCTTTATTCCCGTTGCAGAATGGTCCTAATTCTCTCATGCAAGATTGACTTCGAGAGTCAAAGCAACCACAATCTGCTGACTCTCCTATTATAAATGCCTTGTGTGAAGAACCTGCATCATATGCTTATCCTGAAAGTTCCCCTGAAACCTAAGAGAAAATGTTGATTTTCAGAGGTTAACTGTATAGAGAATCATAATTCTATTGAAGACAAGGAAGCTAGTATTATGCATAAACATTTTATTCACCAATTTCTGGACAGCTCCAAGTTAGAACACAATATGAAGTCATAGTAAAATAGAACCATCACACTACATACTAGTCCCATGTATTCCATTCTCTTTCACTTTTGTTCTGCTTTCTTAACCAAACTTTTCTTCAACATGTCTTGTTCTGAAACTTCCCATCACCTTTTCCATCTGCACCTCATTGCAATTCTGAAACTTTTTTTAAATAAATTTATATTTTAAATGTTTCCAATTTACAAACTTTCAATTGAATTACCTTCCAGTGTAATGTATAATCTAATCAATGTACACTACACCATACTCTTAATCCATTTCTATTCAAACTCACCTCACCTTCCAGGGTGGGACGGAGGGATAATGCTAGCCTCCTTGTCTTTAATAAAATCACAATTCTCTATACAGTTAACGTCTGAAAATCAACATTTTATGTCAAGACAGGAGGCTCACATTATGCATGTTTAAAGTCCTTCAATGCTAGGGCTGCAACATGCTCTATTGGTCTGAAATAAAATTCCTAAACACTTTATCATTACACCAGTCTGCCGCCTTCATAATATCTTCCAATCTTTCTCCTGTGTTAAACACTTTTGATGCCATTGGTCCCCTTATTGAATGTGCTTTAAACAAATTCAAGGTCACTCCTGCTTCACCCATGATATTTTCATCCATCTTGCAGTCGTTGCTGATGACACTGCACAATATGGTTTCACATAAGATATCAGTGATTGCTCTACTCCTGCACTCCTATGCTCACTCGTTCTTCCTTCATACTCCTTAATACATCTCATCACACCCAAATTTGGATGCTCATCAAAACTCAGATAGAAAACCGATTCCGTCACAGTTTTAGTTCTTTTCCTTATCTCAAACAACACTCCATGCGGTTGATAAAATCTATTTGTTATCTCCAGCGCTCTCACGTCCGAAACACTCTTAAATGATATCATTCATAGTAAAGTTGGTAGCTTCCAAACAATTTCATAGGTACTCAAATACTTGTTACTTGGCCAATTATCAAATAATGTAAAAATCAATCCAACTTCCCAAAGTGTCTTATACCTTGTACAAGGTGGCTTCTTAATTCTTATTCCTTTCATCACTGTACATATCAATGGAATTTATGCCTCAGATATACCATCCACAAGAGAATGTCTAGCTGCTACTGATGATCTGTAACAATTTACTGTCCTTTAACGTAATCCTTTTCCATATTATTCCCCTTGAAAATTTGCAATCATAATCTCATCTGTTTCCAGGGGATCCAAACCCTTTTCCATGCACCAATGAATCCATATTTTCCATGCACTCGTATACCTTTTTCTTGTTCCTGGTGCCCATGACTCATACAGTAACTCTGAAGCCTCTCCTGAAAATTCCTTGATTCTTTCTGATCTCCTGAAATTTTTCAAACTAGAAGGTTGAGCACCCCTGACTCTACTAGAGGATGTTCTCTTCCGTCTTTATCCTTCAATAGTCCTCTGCAAGTCTGAATTAATAAAGGTTTGTTCATTATCAACTCCATCACCGAAGGGTACCAGGCTTGAGTCACCTAAAAAGGTGTCACTAACTGGCATTTCTGCCTCCTCACCTGCATCAGTACTCTATGAATTATTGAAAATGTTGGGAACGCATGCCCCTTCGTGTGCTACCAATTCAGGCTGAATGCATCCACTGCCATTGCACCTGAATCCGGTCTCCAACTCACATACTTCACTAACTGATGATTTGTTAATTGCGATGCGAATAAATCCACCTCCAATGGACCCATTCTCATCTGAATTTCCTGAATCAGTCTCGGCATTAGTTTTCCAATCGCTGAAGTCCAACATGTGATGTGAATTCCAATCCACCACTAAATTCTCCTTCCCTGGCAAATACTGTGCTTTCATGCTTATTTTGTGCTCCAAACAAAATTTCAAAATTTCTTTTGCTATTTCTGATAGCCTCTTCGATCTGCTTTCTCCCAACTTATTTATATAAGTCACTGCTGAAATATTGTCCATCTTCAACAGGACAGCCTTGGACTTTGTCCCTGAAACTGTGAATCGCTAACTGTCCTGCTTTCAACTCCAAACAATTGATATGATCTTTCCTCTCTTCCAAAGTCCACTTTCCTCCTGTTACCTGTGCATCCAATCTTGCACCCCAACCTAAATTGCTCACATCTCTTTCTAATATATAATCTGGGGCTGATCCAAAATTTGCTTGGCCATTCCATGCCTGTTAATTTCCTAACCACCATTCAATTCCTCCTGCGCATCCTGTGTCAACCTCACTTTGTCTCCATACCATAGACCTCTTGATAACCCTGAGCTCTTGAGTCATTGCAAAGCTCTGTAATTTAACGGTCCTGGAAATATTGCCTGAATTGATGATGACGGATGTCCAATTACACTTGCCAATTCTCTCAAATTCACTTCTTCCTTTTTCAGTAAAGTTTTGCCTTCCCTTTTTTTTATCAAAAATATTTTCCTATCTGGTAACTGTAACTGTGCCTTCACTGTGTCTACCACAAATCCCAAAAACGCAATCCTTTGCAATGGTACAAACTTCGACTTTTCCTGATTTATCCCAAAACTTAACTTTTCCAAGGTGTCTAGCGTCATTTGAAATGATTTTTTCAGAACTTCTACATCCTGATTCATTAGCAATATATCAGCTAAGTAAATTATCAGTCTTCCACCTCGTTCTCTGAGTAATCCCACTACTGGCCGCAATACTTTGGAAAAACACCAAGGTGCTAAAGAAAGACCAAAGGGAAGGCATTTGAACTGGTGCAATGGTCCATTCCATCTGAACTGCAGGTACCTTTGACTCTCTTGTGCAATTGGTATTGAAAAATATGCATCTTTCAAATCTATCTTCACCATCCAATCTTGGAATATCAAAATATCTCTCAGTAGATGAATTCCCTTCATCTTGAAGAGCCTGTAAATTACAAAATAATTCAACTCCCTCAAATTCATCACTGGCCTCTAACCTTTGTCTTTTCTCTCTACCACAAATAGAGTACTGACAAACCCTATTTGATCCTCTCTTACCTCTACAATAGCCTCTTTTACCAGCATCCCATGTATTTCTTCAGCCATACTTTTCCTTACATTGTCCTGAAAATGTAACTCTCTTGGTTTCTTCCTCTGAAGGGATTCTGACTGAAATTCTATCAGATAACCTGTTACTGCTTTCTACAACATATATCTTTTGTTATCCCCTTCCATTCTTGAATGAAATATTTGAATCTCCCTCCTATGTTTTTCTGGACAAAACCAATACCACTTTGCATACTCACCTTGTCCTGTACACGATCCTGCGTGAGACTCCCTGAGATCTTCTTCGGGTCTTCCTGTTCCTTCCACCTCTCCTTCTTTGAGGGTAAAAGCCACCAGAGTATGTGCTTCCTCTGTAACTTCCTCTTCCTTGTCCATAACTGTTTCCCTCTCCTTTCCCTCTGTAATATGTACGGCCAAAAGGATGACCCCTTCTTCTGGCCCTATCATATAAATTACCTTCCCCAAAAACCTTCCTCATTGGTGTATGTGCCTTATCCAAGGCAGTGAAGGTTTGGACATGTTTTCTGAATTACTTTTTTACTAAACCTCCTCCAAAATGAAGCCTTGTTGATTCCTCGTTTGATTCTTTTTTGACCAAGTACCCTAATTTGGACTAATTCTTAATAATATTGCCTTACGGCTCTCAGAAATGAGACCTGCATTGGCATTGCCTGGAAAGCATACCGCTCTCTGACTCCAGCCCCTTAACAGATTAATATCCAACTCTGTGCCCTTTACATACGATTCTTCTACCATGTCAAAAACACTTGCTATTGGGCCCAAAACATCAAACAGCTTGGACTCACATTATTTTAGGACCTTTTTAATCCCTTCCTTGGGTCTCTGACCAACTTAAACAAATATGTAATAAGGTCCGGATTTAAGTTAGGGGTCATTGTTTCCTTAACTTCAATTACCGGCCGTGAACATGCCGCCCTCATGAGATTTCTCTCACCTCTCTCTAATGGCTTTCTTATCCAATATTTGATATATTCAGCAACATGGTTCATAAGCCACCATTCCGAACTACGCGGGTGCCTTATTTCTGATGGGTTGAATAATGACTGACCCAAAGAATCTTTAACTTCTTTTTTTATGTTTTTATT
Organism: Calotriton arnoldi; assembly: GCA_963921515.1. Taxonomy (NCBI): domain Eukaryota; kingdom Metazoa; phylum Chordata; class Amphibia; order Caudata; family Salamandridae; genus Calotriton; species Calotriton arnoldi. Next base: position 1,986,850 of record CAWUFW010000336.1, read on the forward strand.
AGACTTTTCCCTGTCTGAAAACTCATCTATTCCTTCATCATATCCTAGATCCAGGATATACTCATCAAAATCAGCATCTAAATCCTGCTCCATCTAATTAGGCTGACAGCCTTTCTTGTTTGCAGGGTTTTCCTGCACTCCTTTTGTGCCACTTAGGACATCTAAATGTGAGTCATTTGAGGCTCCTCCCTTCTCATCTAAGACTTCTCCCTCATTTCTATGCTTTCTTTTCTTTAAACATTTTTCTCCTGGTCCTTTATTTAATGTCTCTTCCTCTGATAATGACCAATACTCCTCTTCTATTATTTTCCCCTTTCTCTTACCTTCTTTCACTATATTTTTTAATGTCTCCTTTACTGTATCCCCTATCTCCTTACTTGTCAGTCTCCTAAAAACTCCTCCTGTATCTCCTGAGAAGAAATCATATTTTCCTCTGTAATATTTTATTTTCCTACTTCCAATCCAGTTTTAAACTGAACTTAAATTATTTCCTTATTTTCGTTTTGAATCTTTTTTTCCCCATTGAAAAACTGCCTTTTTCTGCCTTGCCATTCGTCCTACTCACCCGATCGTCAGCTGATTAAACTGTCAGCTGTTTCTTCGTTGAACGCTGATAAGCAACCGATTCATTGCTTGGCTGCGCATTAACAT